>OY720449.1:82440222-83070222 GCA_963082715.1 Harpalus rubripes | reverse complement strand
TTAGTGCTTATATATGAGAAAAAGGAAAACAAAATACGCACATTATTAACAGGTTTTTGTAGTAACTAATTACAGTATAATGGTAAATAAATGATCGTGGGTTGATAATATAGCAAAAGTATTGCTTTCATACTTATTAGTGTAAATTAATAGGTAATTTTGCATTAATATATTTTACTTAACCGGCTGATTAAATCTAAATGCTCAGAAAACACGCTTCTAGTATTTCACTAAGATAAAAATACTCATAAAACTGTTACTATTAGATAAAAGTGACAATTATTAAACATAAAGATAATAATAACCTAAGATAAAAATAAAATCATTAACCTTCAAATAAAAATAACACCTGTTTATAGGTTAGTGTTAAATAAATCTCATATTAAATATTTATTTTCTTTAATCAGAATTAAAAGTAAAAATATCAAACATTGTTCATGGAACGCTACTAGTTTCATCCTTTTCCAAACTGCTATTGTCCTTGTCTTCCCTACATGCTTTGCGGCATGCCATAATGGCTGCCCTCGCGCCTTTTGTCAAGGGGGCGTGGCTATCATTCTACTCTCAAACAGGGTCAGGAAATATGACTCAACAAACACACAAAATACTCAAAAACTACTTACATTTTTCATATTACACATATAAAACACAGTAAACAATCAAAAATCAAATATTGTTTTCTAATTATTTTGTTTATAAACCCACAGCACTTTTTATAAAATAAGTTTCTTTCACTCTCCCTGGCGTCAGCCAAGCCAAACTGTCTGGCGGCCATATTGGATTCCTCCCCCCTCTACAAATATTTCATCTGGTGCGTACAGCTTCACAAAACAAAACACTGAAGCAAAGCCAACGCAAATTCCGAGATTTTTAGTTAGTTTTCGCGGTATTTACGAGTAATTTTTTGTTTTTGAATTATTCGGTAAGTGAGAAACAATGCCCTGAAATGTAGAATGTTGCAGTAGATTTGAAATGTGATGTAGTGATCTGTGACAAGATGGCCACCATGCATGAGAGAGCGTCAGTAGGAATTTAGTTGCCATAGAAATCGAATCAGTTTTCTAGGAAAATGTATTATTACGAAAATGAAAATAAAAGTGTTTTGGTTATTTTCAATTCGAACAGTGATATTAAATTTGTTTTTAAATATAATGTAGATATGTTTTAGTTTGGTACATTATAAGAAATCAAGAGTAATCAATAATTTAAAAATAATATCCCTATAATTTTTTTTTATTTAATATATATTTACAGCCATACTAAGATAAACAATGTATACTTAATATAATAAATAATAATTTATGTTAAAGAAAAAATAATGCATGAATCTAATTATAAATAATTTATATAGGTACCTTATTATGGGTATACATTAAACCATGCGCAGATTTAATAGCATTTTAAATTACACACAATTATTATTGATAAAAATTTAATAGCCATGCGAAATACGTGACTTTTATATTGATTTACAAACACATTTGTATAGCTGATATTCATAAAGCACGAATATTGATTTTCATATTACTAACATACATACATAAATAAAAATCTGATGTGGCCAACACTATACTTCCCGCTATTAATTTTCATTAATTTAAATACATATTTAGTTATACTAGAAACTGTATTAAAATCCATACCAAATAACTATGATTCTATTCACTATTTTCTTTTTAAAACGTTAGTATTATTAATTTGAAATGATTAGTTCTTTGACAGTGTCATTAATCTGTCAGTTATACACATTTGAGATATGAATTGTCTAATCACGTAAATGTGTTTGTTTAAAGCGTAGGCTCGAAATCCATTCCAAAAACTATGATTCTATTTACTATTTTCTTTTTAAAACGTTACTATTATTAATTTGAAATGATTAGTTCTTTGACATTGACATTTATCTGTCAGTTACATACATTTGAGATATGAATTGTCTAATCACGTAAATGTGTTTGTTTAAAGCGCAGGCTCGGTGAGTTAAATTATAGATAATTTTATAAATTTATCCAAAAAAAAAATATAGAAAAAGTTATAAGCAAACAAAAAATAACATTTAAAGATATTTTTCGTAGGAAAACTATGTTCAGCTTCAAGTAAAGTGCCATTTCCGGTTATCTGATTTACACCAAAATCTAATGGCTTCTTTCCATATTAGAATAAGGTTTCAAAATTTTCTGAATGATAGTATTTGAGTTAGAGTGGAGGATCCACACATACACACAAACACACATACACACAGACATCATCGTAAAACTGTTAAAATTGGATTCTAAGGGCCTTAAAACGTGGTCATTTACCATAATCTCGATATGCGATTTTTAGCACGATCCCTATATCTCCCTTACCAAGGGTAGCGGGAGGTAAAAATGTAATTAAGTATAGGAATCTTGTAGGTTTTTTTATTTTAGTATACCTTAGTAATTTATTTAAAACATACAGTTTTGGAGAAAGAAGAAGAGCATTAATTTTTTTTTTCAAATGATATTTCGAACGTATAGTATCTTTACTTACCTACAAATAATATTTCTAACATAAAATACCTAATTAAAATTTGCTTTTTAAAAATTATTGGTTTAAAATATCAAAATGTAAATTAAAATATAGAAATATAAATTAGAAATTTGTCAATACTTTATAAAGCTGTTCAGTTTTTTAAAAGTAAGAAATTTAGCCTAACTCAAATACTATTATTCGGAACATTTTGAAACCTTGTATTTCGACATTTTTCTAATATGCAAAGAGCCCATTAGATTTTGGTGTAAATTGAATGACCGGAAATGGCGCTTTACTAGAAGCTCAAAATAGATTTCTTCGAAAAATACCTTTAAATGTAATTTTTTCGAGATTTATGTTATTATGAAAATTAAAGATTATTAAATTTTCTACAGGTTTGTATTAATATTTTTTCTATATATTTTCTGGATAAATTTATAAAATTACCTATAATTTAAATTCCGGAGCCTACGCTTTAAACAAACACAAATCCTTGGTTACACAGTTCATATCTCAAATATATATGTAATTGACAGATAAATGTCACTGTCAAAGGACTAATATCAAATTAATTTTAGTAACGTTTTAAAAAGAAAATAGTAAATAGAACCATAGTTATAAGAAATGGTACTTAATTCAGTTTCCAACATAAGTAAATATGTAAGTATGTATATTTAAATTAATACAAATTAAATGGCGGGAGGCATTGTGCTGGCCACATCAAATTTTTTAGAGTTATAGTTAAGGTCTATGGATTTTTATTTAAATACTTAAAAAAACCTGTAAAAGAGCCCAATTAATACAAAGTAATCATAATTTATTAAATATGAGCTAATATTTAAACAAACAATTGAGGTTTTTACTAGCAAACTCTGTAAATATTTAAGATAATATATTATCATACGTAATATAACAAGTGATATGATTATCATCGATGATATTTTCGAGAGATGCAGATTTCATGGGTCCGAAGGACGAATGAAATGTGCTGCTTCGGTTTCACGAGCAATATGTTTGATTATTAATCTATCACGAGCTTATATATAAAGAGAGAATATAATGAATATTTGTGACACATTGTGTGTGCTGCTAAGCTAACTTTTAATATGATGTATTACAACATGGTTAATTTGAAAATTGCCTTATTATTTTCATCGTTGTTGATGTCAACGCAACGATTATCGCACATTTTTATACTCAAAATTAACTGTCAGTGTCAAATAAAGAAAATAAATGCCTTAGTTACAAATATAAAAAAGTGATATTTTTTTTGTTTTTTATCATCGCTGTGATAGACATATAACTAGAAATTCTGAATGTTCATTGGCGGAAAATATGTCACGTGATTAATGACTTATATTCTCAATAAAATAAAAACAGGTAAAACGTTAATGCATTTGTTTGTAATATTGTTTCAAATCCCCGGCTAACACTATAAAGAAGTAACTTTTATATAATTTTAAATTCAATTTTCACTGTTAAAAAAATTAAATGTGATTATTGAATGGAGGCATAATTTAATTTTCAATATTAGTTATTTGAAGCATTATTGCCTAAAATTAATAAGTCATTTTTGCACAAGGAAAAATTATTCCATGTTAAATGCCTATATATATTTTTTACTGGAAGTAATGCTACATTCACTGTAACTTTTTTAATGCGCAATGATAATGCATAGTGCTAATGCGTAACGTTAAGAAAAACATAGCATATTCTGCAACAAAATTTAGTTGATAGTTGACATCTGTATTTATTCAAATTTCCTGTCAAAATTGAAGTTTGTCATGGCAGGAAAGGATTACTGAAGCGTATTTCCCTGTTTAATTTTATTTGAGCTCATGGTATTACAAATGTGGCATTAGATGCAACTATTTGTTTTCTTCGAAATTGAAGATTTTAAGATTTCTCGCATATTTGTTTTGACAGCTATCACAAATTTACTTAATGCATAGTGCGTAATGCATAAAAGTTTGGAGTTTTCAAACTTTTGTTGCTATGCATTGTGTTTATGCATCATGCGGTAAGATTAAAACTAGCTGTGAATGGTCCTGTGCGTTGCCATATAACAAACTTCGTTACGCATTATCTATTAGCATTATGTATTAACGTTATGCATTAAAAAAAGTAGCTGTGAATGAAGCTTAACTTGTATCATTGCCGAAAGTAACCACAATAATCAATATCCTTATTCATACCATCACCATCGTACTATCTTTTTGCTCATCCTCATACCATCCTCAACCTAGTGTAGAGTATATGGATTGTATGCAAATCTGGTGGAGTGGGTGAGTGCGTGTAACGAGCTGCCACGTGTTAACACGTGCTGGAACATACGCACTACGTACGTGAGGATAGGATGCTATACTACAGCTCCAGAGCAACATGCTGCAAATGGAGACGGCGACGATCGTTATAGTGTAGGTTTTTATATAGAAAACAGCTAAAGAAAGGATATTAAATAAGCTGGAGGGGGGTTATTGCTTCATTATTTAACATACATAAAAATGACTTAATTTGAATCTACATTTCGCTAGGGTCACGCTAGAATTTTTGTGGATAAATTCCAACGACTAGTTTTCAACCAATCATGATGCAAAACACTTGAAAATTTAACTAATGGTAACAGTATTATACTGATAAAATCCCGTTACCCCGATAATTCTCCGCTACCAAGTAAATAAACAGTTGTTATTGTTTATAACTGTCAATGTGACAGTTAATTAATATTTCAAGTTTAAAAATAAAATATTAATAATTAAATTGTTTCATTTTGCTTTATCTTTGGAATTTATCTCGCCAAATACCACACGACATCTCAGATTTTCTCAGATAAATTTTTATTTTGCACTCATTTTTTATGCTTTTAAGCAAAATCACTCAAGCAAACTGACATTAGGTAAAACCCCTCCTCCTTCGGAGTCGGGATTTACCACGCAGTTTGCTTTCGTGTTTGTTGCTAAGCAAAAAAAAATCGTGCAAAATAAAAATTTATCGATAAAATCAGGAGGTCTTGTGATATTACTTCTGATAAATAAATAGTTACTAGATTTTTTTTAAGTACTTTCATTTAATAATAATACACTTACTATTCTTTCCTTCCACCTATAAAAACCTTCCAACCAACGTTTAATTTTGGGATGCCTTTAAACTAGTTTTTGGAGATTTAAAAACTGTCAGAACTGTCAAATTAATTTATAGTGACTTCCAAAATGGTCAAACTTAAAAAACTGTTAAATTAAGTTCAGGCTGCTTTAAAAACTGTCAAATCTGTCAAATTATGAAACATGATTTGAAAATGCTATGTGATTTTTTCCAGATTTTTAAAAATTGATTAACAAACTTCTAAGTAACAACTTTCGCAACTTAATTTCAAATTACATAAGTATAAATAATTGTGTATGCTCTGTTCCATTTAAGCCATTCAATAGATGGCACTGGAACAGCGCAAATCTGAAGTAGCCGAAATTACATTGGGTAAACTTGTCTCTTGCCTCTAATTTCAGCCAATCAGAGAGGTCAAAACTATTCCCTATGCTCCGCAATACTGAATGGCTTAAATGAAACAAGGTATAAACTCATGCAAATTTTGTTCTCCACGGCCTATACCTGATTTTCTTATTCTCAGTAATTTTAGCCTGACCCTCCAGGTTATTTACGAATTATAGTTATATTTTATAAATAATTGGAAAAGTTTTTTAAATTAAATTTAATAAACTTAAAAATTATGTGTATTTATAAATGACAATTAGCAATTATATTTTATTTTAAGAATTATACCTACCAACGCAAATTTTGTTGGTTGATATGTGATACTTTACTTCATGTCATTATTGATTGAAAGAACCTTACTAATACATAAATAAATCTGATGTGGTCAGCACATTACCTTCCGTCAGTTTCATATATTTTGTACAAATTCTATACCGAAAGTTTCTTGCACAAGATTCCATATTTCAAGTACATTACCTTCTGTCAGTTCTATGTATTTTATACAAATTCCATACAGATAGTTTCATGTACCTAAGAGATTCTATATTTCCAGTAAAGTGACACTTACATATTTCGCAATTGAATAATTATGATGTAATGTCAAAACTGGTAAAAACTGACAGTATATCTTATACTGTGACAAATTCGTTATTCATCAAAATTCTAAGTATAAATAGTTATTTAGAAAAATCAAACCAATTGAATAAATACGATGTTAGTATAATGGATGAAATATACCTCTTTTTATCGTCCAAAGTAATATGTTGCAATAATTGTTGGACATCTTAGAAACATCGTCTTTGCAATAAATCACACGAGTTAACAAAATTACCAACACACAACGGAGCACAAATTATTATCGACGCCAAAATCACCTTAATCACATAAATGACAGAATGACATGAATATTCAATTAATTCAAATATTTGAAAACGACACTCGTTACCGCGGTTACAATACTGTTTCTATTTCATTGTTTGCCGTTGGTTAGACGGAGATAGCTTATACCCCTCCTAAACACGGACGACAATGAGATAGTGAATAAAAGTATCATATAGGCCATATGTGTACGACAAAGATGGTGAATAAAAGTTTTGTAATTCTTGCATCAGAATTTGATGATGTGGGGATCAACTGGGAGATATAGACTACGTTTATCTCGATAATTCAAGCGGCTTCAAGTATATTACGACTTGAAAAATCCTATTGGTTTGTCTCAGCTGATTGAAAATATGATTGAGTTATTTTCACTCTTCTTTAAATTCGTATCGACTAAAACAAGTTAAATACTCGATTATGCAGACAGACAGGGAGAGGTACTTATATGATCTAATTTCATCCTGAATATATAACCCCAAAATCTAGAAATTGTCATGTTGTTATTTGTCTTCTCTATCAAAAACATTAAAAAAACATTTATTTCCTCATCGCGACTTTTATAAAATGAGGTAAAATGCAAACAACCAACAAATGATATGAATTTAGTAACACTGCAACAAATAGCGGGTGTGCGCATGCGTATTTACATTATTTGAAGCTTCACTGTTTATTTCGACAGAAGTCAAGCCGCTTCGCAAGTCCAAGCCTGTTATTTTATAGGCTTGACTTGACATTTTCAAGCGGCTTGAAATATTAATTAATCGTTTATTTCGAAGATTGAAAAGAGATTTACTAAATTCAAGCGGCTTCAAACGACGAGATAAGCGTAGTCATAGAGTGTATGTTTCTTGATAAAGGATTCGACTGAACAAACTTAAAAATTGTGTTGATATGAACTTTCACCAATATAATTGGTTAGAATGCGCTCATTTAAAATGTAAACAAATCTGATATGTCCTACTGGCCGCCATGACAGGTGTGCTTACAGCGCCGCCAACGGATTCTGCGCGTCCCAATAGATAATAATTTAAAGAAACATTATAAAAAACATATTTATTTTCAATAGGAAATATATTTGCAAATAAAAACCACAATGATAGTCAGAGAATAGCTTTTATCTCCAGAATCAAATTATGCATTCCCAATGCTGATTTAACATAGCAGCTGCTATGCTACGTATCAATTGAAATTAACCCAAATCGCCGAAAGCATCTTCCATCGTTCAATTCCATCTCGCAGGTGCATGTTTGCTTTTGACGGGACGAAGACGAACAATAGCGCAGCGATATAAATCCACAAAGAAAGAAATACAAGGATCTGCAGCGTACACTTCTTGCTGTATACACAGCCATCGCCAATAGCGTATGGAGCATTTGCAAATACATTTGCTTATCTGAAATCCATTGCGAGCTTTCAAGGAAGTCTAAGCAGATACCAGGGTTGAATTCAGGAGGAGCCTTTTTGTTCGAAAAGCATAAATCTTATTTATGCTATCGATATTGGAAGACTTATGGCTAAATCTTGCAGTTTTGTATTATTAAGAATATATTATTCGTTGTTATACTGGTTGTCTCTATGATGACAAACCATTTTTTTCATATTTTTCATACAATATACCTACATGGGGTTTCGTGGTGACTTGCCTGTGTGTCTGATTGTGAATCTGAGGAACCCGGGTTCGATCCCGACCAACGCCAAAAAATATTTCGATTTTCCACGCCAGCAATGAGTGCCGTGATGCGATGCCTGGTAAATGCCCGCACAGTACGATTATGTACCTACAAATGTATTTATACAGGGTGTCTACTTGAAACCTATTAGACCCGGTGATTTTTACCTCTCGCTACCCTTGGTAAAGTAGGTATAAGGATCGTACTAAAAATCGCATATTGAGATTTTGGTAAATGACCACGTTTTAAGGTCCCTAGAATCCAATTTTAACATTCGATGATGTCTGTGAGTATGTGAGTGTGGATCCTATATACGCTCTAACTCAAATCTATCATTCAGAAAATTTTGAAACCTTCCATCTCTACCTTATTCTAACATGGAAAGAAGCCAGTAGATTTTAGTGTACATGAGATAACCGTAAATGGCACTTTATTTGAAGCTCAAAATAGTTTTTCTCCGAAAAATACCTTTAAATGTTACTTTTTCGAAATTTATTTTATTATAAAAATTAAAGATTATTAAATTTTCTACAGGTTTGCATTAATACTTTTTCTATATATTTTCTGTGGTGCACTCTCCACGCCAGCAATGAGCAATTACCGACATCTGTGTACAAAGCAGATTGGCACACACAGCAATGGGTAATACGCCGTGATGATATATTTATTTTATTTTACTTATAATTTAAATAAATAATAAATAACATTTTCGCGATGATGTCTTTATGTATGTGTGGATTTTCCGCGTCAAATACTATCATTCGGAACATTTTGAAACTTTGTATTTCGAAATTTTTCTAACATGCAAAGAGCCCATTAAATTTTGGTGCAAATCGGATAACCAAAAATGGCACTTTACTTGAAGTTTACAATAGTTTTTGTTCAAAATATATCTTTAAATGTCATTTTTTCGAGATTTGTGTTATTATAAAAATTAAAGATTATTAAATTTTCTGTAGGTTTACATTAATACTTTTTAAATATATTTTATGGATAAATTTATAAAATTATATATAATTTAAATCACAGAGCCTACGATTTAAACAAACACAACTCCTTGTTTACACAGTTCATATCTCAAATGTTTGTAACTGACAGATAAATGTCACTGTCAAAGAACTAATCATTTCAAATTAATAATATTAACGTTTTAAAAAGGAAAAAGTGAATAGGACCGTAGTTATATGGAATGGGACTTAATATACTGTTTTCAGCATAAGTAAATATGTAAGGATGAATATTTAAATTAATAAAAATTAAATAGCTGGAGGTATTGTGTTGGCCACATCAAATTTTATCTTTCTATTGGTATACCACAGTCATCGTTGAAATCGTAAGTTAAACCGGGGGGCAACAGTCTGCAAAAAAAGCTGATTTGCCATGTTAATCTCAAATGTACATCTTAAAAAAGCACCCGGTATAGAAATTAATTAATAGTTAAGTAAATACAGCAAATATAATACTAAAAAAAACAATTGTTATGAAAAAAATAGTTAAACTATCGATTAACTTAACTGTCAGTTAAAATGAAAAAGGTCGCATCGAAATTCGTAACATTGACACATGTATAATTTTTACAACTTATGCTATAATATCAATGCTATACACGTTTTTCGTTTTAATTGATATTTAAATTAAAAGACAGTTTAATATGAGAAGGAAATGCCGGGCCTTAGTTTACATTTATGGTAAGTATTGTGACATTTGACATTTACAGATTTTGGTACCTGTACAACATTTTTTTAAAGTACAACCCCCACTAACTTGATTTTAACTTTCACTAATAAAATAGTTCAGCTACAGCTCCTAAACCCTAAACGTTATTAAATCGCGATACATAATTTGATAAAATGTATTGGTATTTTTGCGAGAAATCTCCCTACCCCTATCCTGTGTGTATCCCTCGGGACCGTTTGGTAGTGCAGCACGTCGCCGCCATCTTCCCAAGCGTCGCTGCCGTCTACCGTGCTATGGCTATAACGTGCCCGCTTATAGGCCATGGAATTGCGCGTTTATAAACCCGACACTCCAGCGAGCCCGTTTTCATTTCCCCTATTATTATTGCCTCATCTAGCGGTACCAAGCCACACAAACACCTACAAATATACACCTACAAGATTTAGGAAGCTACGTGATTGAAAACAAGAATAAAAATCTGATGTGGCCAACACATAACCTCTCGCCAGATATTTTACCTGGTTGTACGCATAAAACAAAAAATATTTTCACTTACAAATACATATATTCATGTCTCACTACAAAATAATTCTCACATATATTTGCAAAATCTATGGGATATTTTAATATAAATTATGTACAATACATACATTTTCTTTATATTCAATATCCTGAAATTTTCTTTTTCTACTATCCTTTTCTTTTTCTTTATATTCGTCATTTTTTCGCAAATTCCTTTTATATTCTTTTTCACGCATATTCTTTTGCGTTGTTGACTTTTTTTATTTTCTTAATCTTCATAATATTGTACAAATATTTTTGACAGAGGCATACAAATATTTTTGACAGTGACATTTATGTGTTAATTACAAACATTTGAATTTCTTGCTTTGAAGTAGTTTGATTTGAGATTTTTTACATCAAATTATTTTATATGCATTTCTTTATCTCTAAATCTGTAGAAGATATAGGTAATAATGAATTCATATTTATCGAATAAAGAATTTAACGTTCTTTAATATAAGTATTTACACAAATTTTCGATAAATAATATTTAGATGATTTTTTTCTTGTAACTACTACTTCCGGTTGTCCAATTGTTACCAAAACTTAATCAACTCTTCCCATTATTGTTAGATTGAGGAATCCGTAGTTAAAAATGTCTTAAGTCTTATAGTATTTGAGAAATCGTGGATGCACATTCACACACACATCCACACACACATGACATAATCGTAAAAATGTTATAATCGGATTCTAAGGACCTTCAAACGTGCTTATTCACTAAAATCTGGGTATGCGATTTTTAGCATGAATTCAATACCTCTCTTACCGAGAGGTAAAAAGGAATTAGTAAGAAATTACAATATAAATTTAATAGATTATTGAATAATCATATATTTTAATCAAAGTATATACAAAATCATAATTTTTTAGTTTTAACAGAAATAAGAAATCCGTTATTATAGTCCAATTTTTGTCTGTCAACCATTAACCATCTAGTTTAACCCGAGTACCTACAGGTATAATTTATTGATAATATTATCATAACGAATCTTTTCCCATAAGTTTTGACATAAATTTCAAGTTGTCAACTAATGATTTTTGATCAATATCACGAAATAAATTAGCAACAGGCTCGAGTAAAGCAATCAAAACCACGTATGGTATTCGGATGATTATTTCAAAAATATTTTTTTGACAAAATTCTTCTAATTTTTATTGTGTTTTGTGGTGTTATATTTAAGTTTGCTTTTTCAGTGTTTTAAATAAATTCCTATCCAAAATCGACTTGTTTTTAATAAAAAACTGATAACACTTTGACAGGTACGTAAACAATATGTGCCTAGGCATTCTTAAAACGATAAAAAAAATCGATTATCAAAACTCACATACTTGTAAAAATACAGCATCTTATTGAGTTAAAGGTTGGAAAAATGAAACTTGGTAACTTATTAGAATCTTGAATTTGGATTGTTTTATCAATTTATGAGTGAAATAGTCGATATAAAAATCTGATGTGGCCAGCACATTACCTTCCGTCAGTTTTATGCATTTTGTACAAATTCCACAAAGAAAGTTTTTTTGCAAATGATTTCATATTTCCAGTACATTACCTTCAGTCAGTTCTATGTATTTTGTACAAATTCCATACAGAAAGTTTCTTGTAACATTCTACATATTTCCAGTAAAATTATAATTCAAACATATTATGTAAATTGCACTTTGACACTGACATTTGTCAATCAGAATTTTCTTAATGTAGTAGATGTTTCCATGTTCATAGCACAGTTGGCTGCTTTGTGAAATTTAATTTCTTTATAATTTTTTAACTCTATATCCATTGAATATGAAGTATAAAATGTAATGAAATCGTATAGAGAGTAAAATATTCTTAAATATTTATAATAACATTAAATGTGAAAAAGTGATATTTAACAGCATTTTTTCAAGAAAAACTGTTAATATCTTCAAATTAAGGTACTTCCGGTCGACAAATTATAATCAAAATCTAATCAGCTCTTTATAGCACAGCTGGCTGCTTTGTGAAATTTAATTTCTTTATAATTATTTATCTCTATATTCATTGAATATGAAGTATAAAATGTAATCAAATCGTATAGAGAATAAAATATTCTTAAATATTTATTATAACATTAAATGTGAAAAAGTGATATTTTACAGCATTTTTTCAAGAAAAACTGTTAATATCTTCAAATTAAAGTACTTCCGGTCGACCAATTATAACCAAAATCTAATCAGCTCTTCATATGGATCTAAAGAAAAGGAATACGCAAAAATTATGATTTTGGGAAAGGTGGTATTGGAGTTATGCGTTCCGAAAAAATCGTCACACACACACACATACATACATCCATCATCCATCCATACCTATACATACAGACATCATCGTAAAAAGAGTAAAATGGTATTCTAGGGACCCTAAAACATGCTTATTTATTAAAAACTCATTACCTAAAACTATTATGATTACCCCCTAACCTTAAAATTAATTTTAACAAAAACTAAATACGTATTTCGAGAACTAAGTATTTAGTTTTTGTTAAAATTAATTTTAAGGTTAAGGGGTAATCATAATAGTTTTAGTTAACTTTAACCTTAGACTCCATCTATTATTAACTCATTACCTTTCTTACCTAAAGGTGAAAACGATTATTTCCTTTAATTTCGGAGTTTCTCAGTGGGAAGTCCGAGAAATTGATGTAAATGCCGTCCTAAACCCAATGCTAGATGTCCGTAGAAAGTTGCGCCTTGTGGAAAAACACGGCCCTCTTTATTTAGTTTCAGTTCATAATTTTGTTGCGTATAAAACCGTTAATTAAGTAAATGCATTTTTATTAACACAAAATTAATAATATTTGTGCCAAAACTTATGGAACACGGACACGTTAAATAAACTGAATATATTTCTTATAACGTAAAAACTGTTAGTCAAATAGAAATAATATACGACCACAAAGTAGGTGAGAATGTCAAGTAAAACGGTATAAAAATGTTGTTAAAAATGTATAAACCTTTAAATATCCCATTTGATGGTTCACGCCGTATCATTACCATAAAAAATAATCCCATAATGAAATTCTGGTGCAAAAATCCTCAAGACTAATAAAAACCCCATAATCCCTCATTTAATTGTCAATAAAGCGTCGGATTCTTGAAGCTTTCCTTCCGTGGCTTGGTTGATTTTACGAGCGTTTCAGTGCTCGTAAAAATCTAACTTACGGCTTGTTTATCCTGTACGCTAATAAATGCGTATGATTGTACAATGAGCGGGATTCCGACCTATGACAAGCAAGCCGCTCACTACACTACCGTTACGTCACTTTATCACCTGACGTCACACCCGATTACTTTTGTTTATATTCCGCGATGCTCAGGTGTTTTATTGATCGTAAAACGTAAAAGCAAACGTGATGGAGGTTATGTCTTTATTACTACCGGATTATATGGAAATTGTGGGTGTGTCCCGATCTATACAATTTGAAAAAAAATTGTTACTGATATATTTTTAATAGAATTTTTTAGTTTTTAGATATAAGATATAAATTAGATTTTAGTGTCAATCGGATAATGGTATATTTTACTTGAATTTTTAATAGGGGATTACAGCTCAATCGAATTAAGTAAAAAATAGTGAAAGTATATGCTTAATAATAAATATTAATAAAGAAATAAAATTATATAATTGTAATACTCCGGAAATAAGGCGGTTTTTGTTTTAGCAGCTCGTCACTCATATGAAATCCATATATATTATTTTGATTGGCAACTGAAAGACTACCTATAAATATATAACGAATACCGAGTTAGGGGGTGGAGTCTACTACCAATGGAAGTAGACAAATTCAAATAGCGGACTCGTGGTTCCAGTCCAGTACTGCAATTCTCAAACAGTTTTTATTTGAATATAAATTTCTTGCATTAAACTTAATAATTTTGATACACTTGCAATTATAAAGCATGTAGACTTGTACAGTGTTATTATATTAATTTGTTTTTTATAAATATAATTTAAAAATAGCATATATTTCAAGAACATTTAGGTCCACGAAGAAAACAGTTTTATATAAAAACTTATATTCGTGACGTCACATTTATATTTTCAAACTTCGGGGGATCATAACTCGCTTATTAATAGGAATTTTTTCACCGGATTTTCATCAATAGTCTTAGTTTTACTTATACTTTCTGATGAAATTATAAAAAAATATGGTGGAATCCCCTATTATATATCTTAGAAAAATACTCTTAAACATTTTTTCTCGATATTGTTATTATAAATATCAATAATTACTAAATTTTCTACAGGTATGCATTAATACCTTTTCGGTATATTTTATAGATAAATTTATAAAATAACTTATTTTATAAATCCCGGAGCCTTTAAAGACAACACAACTCCTTGGTTACTGGTTACATGAGTAACTGACAGATATTCTGTGAAATAAACCTAGTCATTTGAAAGTAATACTAGCACATTTTTAAAATGATGTCTAGTGAATATGAATAAATCAAATTTCATATTTTTACCTTCCGTCACCTTTAGGTAAGGATAGTGTTGTCTTTGAGTTTTTAATCAATAAGCACGTTTTAGGGTCCCTAGAATACGGTTTTACTATTTTTACGATGATGTCTGTATGTGTATGTAACAAAACTTTCGTTTGCGATAACTCTAATACTACAATTTCAAAAATTATAATTCTTTCGTATTCTTCTTCGTTACGTCCATATGAAGAGCTGCTTAGATTTTGGTTACAATTGGTCAACCGGAAGTACTCTCATTTGAAAATTTTAACAGTTTTTCTTGAAAAACTATGTTAAATATTATTTTACACATATTTTTATTAAATGGATATAGAGTTAAAAAATTATAAGGAAATTAAATTTCATAAAGTAGATAGCTATGGAAACAACTACTATATTAAGAAGATGTCAGTGTCAAGTGCAATTGACATAAGTGTGTTTGTTTTATAATTTTACTGGAAATATAAGATCTTTTTCCAGAAATTGTATGGATTTTTTTATAAAACACATATAACAGCCGGAAGGTAATGTACAAGAAATAGAATCTTTTGTAAGGAACAAAATACATAGAACTGACCACGGAACTGACGGAGGATAATGTGCTGGCCATATCAGTTTTATTTTAATGACAAGAAATTAACGTCACTGTCACAAAATCAATACTAGATCAAAAATGGGTGCATCGCAGTAAAACTGAGTTAAAACAATTATTTTTATGCCCATTTGTACCTACAAAACCTAAATTTTAAACTGTATTAAACAAAAAAATGCATATTGAAATTTGTCACCAATGTATAATAATTTATTTAATATTTCATTCCGATGCAATACTCTCTATTTAAGGAACAATAATATTAATAAAGTTATATAGAAATAATATAATAATGATAGAAAGAGATGATAATGTTTGTCTGAATTATTTCGTCTATATTTTTGTTATAAATTCAATATAAACGTACACAACAGATATAGAATTTAATAAACATTCTGTTTATTAATTGCATAAGATCTTTACGTATTTTGTTGTATTTTGAACGTTTTTCAAAGTATTCTTCTGTATTTTGATGGCCGCTGTTGGGCGTTGAAATTCATACGGAAAATGAACCAATAGATTCGGCCTGAGTATGGCTGCCGCTTAGCGAAGTATACACAGGCATGGCTGCCGTCCGACGGCAAACGAACAGAAAATGAAAATATTAATATGTCTATTACGTTACACTCAAATTAAATGTAAATTAGTGCAAAAAATAGAGCAATTTACATAGTTTTTATTGATGTTTGTATGAAATAAAAATATAACATATTTATATTAATTATTATAAAAAGAATATAACAGGAGTTTTTTGTACCATATAAGAAGCTAATACTTAGAAAAAATTAGATTAATTGGCATAATAATATTAAAAACATGTATATATATATATATATATATATATATATATATATATATATATATATATATATATATATATATGTACAACTTTAGATATTAAATAATTATAAAATAGGTGTTTCTAAAATACGTAGACAGAGCTTTTTGGGCCTAAAAAAAAACGATTTAATTAAAGATGCATTATATTAGAAAGTAGGTATACCGTTTAGCATGTATTATGCTTCAAAATCTTTTAGAAAAATAATTTTGTTTATTACAACAGAACTCTTTGTTCATTTTGAATGAAATTTTGTTTGACCTTACATACGGGTAGGTATTTCACCTTTTAAGATGATATTTGTTATTCTTAGTTAACCACCAGTACCTATATAAAACTTAGGTGATACGACCATGATTATTATTAACCAACGCCAAATATTTCGAATTTTAAATGGCACAAAATTGACCCCTGTGGTGCACTCTCCACGCCAGCAATGATTGCCTGTAGGGTGACGCCTGGTAAGCGCCCGCACGGTGCAAATATTTCATCATTGCCGACATCTGTGTACAAAGCAGATTGGCTCACCCAGCAATGGGTAATAAGCCGTGATGATATATTTATTTATATGACCATATTCGAATTTCAATATATGTCATAAAATTTAAAAACTAACCACTGTAGCTTCTAATTATAATAATAAAAAATAATTAATCAAATTGTAACAATATTGTTATTAGAAATTTAGTGTTTTAGAGAAGGGATATATTCTGTAAGCATGTGAGAATCGTGGAAGAAGACAGTTATAGGTCAGCCAATCAGCGCCGTGATTATGTTGTGGTAGGTGTGGCAGCGTGTGGCGTGACCACAGCTGGATATAACTATCTCTTTCCCTCCCAGTCTACCCGTGTTCTTCCAAGCTTCTACCATGCTTACGTCACAAATCCCTTCTACAAATTTTTAATAATTATTTCCTCATAAAGTACGAAAAATTAATTGATTTAAAAAAATACTGGTTTTTTTATTTTTATGTCAAGTATCATATAATATTAATAATTTCTTTATAATATTTTAACTCAATATCCATTGAATATGAAGTATAAAATGTAATCAAATCGTATAGAGAATAAAATATTCTTTAATATTTATAATAACATTAAATGTGAAAAAAATAATATTTAACAGCGTTTTTTCAAAAAATACTGTTAAAATCTTCAAATAAGGGCACTTCCGATCGAATAATTATAACCAAAATCTAATTAACTCTTCAGGTGGGTGTAGCGAAGATGAATACGAAAGAATTACCTATAATTTTTAGATTTGTAGTGTTGGAGTTATTGATGGAGAAAAAAATCGTCACACACATACACACACACACACACACACACACGCACGCACGCACGCACGCACGCACGCACGCACGCACACATATACGTATACGTACGTACATACATACAGGCATCATCGCAAAAATAGTAAAATCGTATTCTGGGGACTCTGAAACGTGCTTATTCATTAAAAACTCACCATAGATTTTTTTGACCAAAAACAATACCTTCCTTATCTAAAGGTCTGACGGTAGGTAAAAATGTCATAATTTTTATCAACATGTGAATACTTTATAACTAAATAGAATTTATAGTCAGATTTATCTTATTTGCTAATTGCTACTTTAGTTATTAAAGAGAAATATACCTTTACAGTACATACATACATACATAAAATCACGCATTTCCGACTTGGTTAGCACAAACCCGAAAGAATAATAATAATAATAACATCAACCACAAAAATAATCACTCTCTTTCAACAACATTCTTACTAACCCGACATCATACAACAAATATTCCTCACTCTTAACATATTAAAATGACTGATTTTCGGTAGCGAAAAACCGCAACTGGACCACAATAACACTTACGAAACAATCATCCTTCGCCACACATTCCTGTCTAAACACACTTCTTTCGCCTCGGCCACATTCATAATCGTATTCATACACGCTCTTCTTCTCTTGCCACAAACAAATTTTTGAAAATATTAAAATTAGGCCGCCTTGAAAATGATTTCATATTTATTTATATTTTGTTCTAATTTCAATTCCGCTTCTTGTCATCACCTTAGAAATAAAAATCTTCCGTTTTTTCCCATAAAATATTTATATTATTACCTGTTCCCCTGCCATAATAATTTATTTTATTTTTAATGAAAACAGAATTTGAGTTTCAACATTCTCCCTCAAGTCAGTGACTCCGCGCGTGTAAATCTGTCGTTTTGGTTTTTCTCTCGGCATATAAATCGTTCTGCTACATGTTTCAAGGCGGCTGTGCATCGGATCCAAAGCCCACTAGTATACATCAACGCGGGAAGTTTAAATTTCAGAAGATGCAAATATCTACAAAGCGCGTGTTTATAAATTGGGATTAAATGCAGATCAAAAGAGATGGGAACGGGAATTTATTTGCAATGGATTGAGATTTGTAGAGAGAATGTTTATATTTATAAAGAAGGTAAAATGAATTTGTAAGTTTCTTGGTTAAAATTAAGATATCTATATCATCTAGCTAGCTATACAAATAAGAAGTGACAATCGCAAACTTTGCTGACAGGTTCATGTGACATTTACCTGCTTTTTTACCTCGCTTGATTCGAACGGGATATGTGACCATAATCGAATTTCAATATACATATGTTATAAAATACAAATGTATAGTTGGAGGTAGGAATCTATGAAACTGACTTATGCAGGGCTTACAACCTTTTATGGATGGATGGGCTTCTTTGCGGTCAGGAAATTATTCGAATTTGAATCCATTACTTTTAGGGTAAGAATATATATACTCAATTTTTGTATAAATTTTGTAAATTGAAACTATATAATAAATAAGACAATAAAACAAAATTTTAGTTTTATTAACTGGGAAAAAATATGTACATTTAAAAAAATAAAATATAAAATAGAGATTTAGTACAGAGTACATGTAAAATACCGTGCAGTCAGATTTAAAAAAAAATGACATATAACAAAAAACAACACATTACACTAAAATAGAGATGCAGTCAGATTTAGATACAAATATTTACATGTAACAAAAAAATAACACATTACAATAAAATAGAGATTTAGTACAGAGTGCATGTACAGTACGGTGCAGTCAGATTTAGAAAAAAATATTTACATATACCAAAAAAATTACACATTAGAAAAAAATATTTAGACGAGAGTGGGGCAAGAGTGTACGCGAGGCAAGAGTAAACAATTAAAATATCCCGCTAATTTATACAGTTCGGCTAACCAACCCTAGCGGTAAAACATGGTACTATACTGTCATTTATACGTGAAATAGAAGAACATTGTCAAGTTTATGAAAACAAAATTACAGGTAAGTTTGTATATTGCATCATTTTGATACAAGATTAAAGTCAAAGTATTATTATATTGCACGTGAAATAAAAAAGAACCAATAAAATAGTGAATATTGCATTAAAGTGTGTACCATCCTCTACAAAGTTTGCCGACAGAAAGTTTAAACAGTGGCGTAGAACACGGGATAAAAACAATTTTTGTGATAATATTAAACGGGGTAAGAGTAAGTTTAATCTTGCCCTGAAATTATAACAATTTCCCCATATAAAGAAGAATTGGAGCAAATTTTAAAAGGAAAACGATTAAAGGAAGCAAAAAAGATTAAAAGGGATCTATCGCAGGAATCTACTTTTGGATTACAGAAATAGTCAATGAAAATAATAGTAATAACACGACAACTGTTAATGAAGACGACTGTATTTGTATTTGTTGTAAAGAAAAATACAGTACATCTGTTGAAGACCGAATTATTTGCGGAAAATGTCATCAGTGGGTACACGAAGGATACACTAACGTTAAACTAAATGCCGACAAATATATATATGTGATTTTTGTCGTGCTTAGGCAACATTTTTGCAGTCGATCACTTTTGCCTCGCCATGCGTGGCAAGAGTGAACACTTATTTTTTTAAATAAAAAACCTACAGTTTATTTACTATAATAGAAAAGAATTATTTAATTTTTTTTATGTAAGCAAATGTATGAACTTTATTTAGAGTTCAATAAAACTGCTGAAATATTTCATATATGAAATTTATTACATATCAAAAAACCGTTCACTTTTGCCCCACTCTCCCCTACTTATAACAAAAAATAACATTATAATAAATACAGAGTACATAGTACAATGCAGTCAGATTTAGAGAAAATATTTACATATAACAAAAAATAAGAAGAAGTACATTTAAAACTCATTATTATTTTAATACAGATTTAAAAGTAATTAGGAAATGTCTTGAACACAAATTTTCGATACGGTCCAGGATAGAAATTCTACCTGGCTCTAGTTATCCTTACCACAAGTCTCATAAAACTTTATCACGGGCACTTCGCCGCTTCTATAATGAGTTTCATAGATTCTTTCCTCCAACTATAACCACAGTATAGTATAACTAGCGAATGAAGTTAACGTTTAAATTATTTTCTAGATACGGTTTCTTTTCACATTCAGGTATGAGAGTTTGCAAGTACCCAATGAAATATTGGACTAGGAAATCTTGGAAATACATTAGCATATTTTTCTCAAAAAAGATGGTTGACTGTGAATGAAGAAATATTTTAAATGCACCCTTGTCTTGCTATTCTGCAATATATGCTAATGTATATCTAGGATTTCCTAGTTCTGTATTTAAATGGGTACTTGCAAAAGTCTCATACCTGAATGTGAAAAGAAACCGCATCTATAAAATAATTTAAACGTCAATTTTCATTCGCCAATCATACTATAAACTATTATAGCTTCTCATTCCTTGCGCGTTGCCCCCCAAATTATTTTAGAAAAAATTCTTTAAATAAAAGTTGTAGAGCATAAAATTCTACTTACGAAAGTAGATAATGGTAATGGCAGATAAATTCTTTAGTACTTACCAAAATTTATATTTTAATTTTTTTATCACATTTATTTATATGAACGCTATCATACAATTAAAAAAACAAAAATAAGGAAAAAATAAATAACTATTAGTACAGACAGAGATTACAGTTACACGTAGAGTAAAAATCATACTAAATATAATTAAATGGATAAGAAAAATATATGTGTTTGTATTTACGCAAATCTTGGTGTTATCGTTAAAGAAGCTGATATTGTAACCACAACGGAAAACCGCAAACAAAATCGTATAATAAGCAAAGCAGCTGATCAGCTGTATTTAAAAAAGATAAAGTTTTTGATTTCTTTTAAATTTATTTAACTGATATTATTTTAATTAGGGCAAAATATTTTTATATATTGATAAATTGATATTAAGTATTTATCTAAATGTTGCACTTTGTTGTTAATTTTTTTTATCGCAGAAAATAAAGTATATTAATTTTGACCTTGGATATACAAAAGCCAGAAGATAATAGCAAATGTATACTTGAAGAAAACTACGAAAAACTGAATACGACGGTCACGCTAGAATTATTGACAATAAGAATATCAGATAAAGACTAAATTTGCATTTTAAAGTTATTTATCTACCATTTGAAATTAAGTTGGGAATGTTAAGTTAGTTGAAAAAAAATAACGTATCGTTGAGAGTTCAATTTGTCTGAAAGAGTCCCGTTCAGGTACTGGAAGTTATTTAAAAAAAATTCAAAATTTATTTTAAGTACATCAAATAGGTAACCTATGAATTATTTTTCTAGGAAATAGCTCCTTAATATGGAAAGTTTTGTCTTAAACCAAATCGTCCAATTGTTTTGTAATAATATAATGGTCTATATTACGAACCCATTTTGATACAGCACTTTTAATTTAATAAAAGTGTCGTTTAACCTCATAAGAATACAATGCAAAACCGCGCTTCATAATAGCGCTATTATTATAAAAGAGCACTCGTAATACGTGCCAATGTTATTATGATCTACAGAGGGTTAAAATAAAAGCTAAAGGTGAGGGAGGTATAGGGATCGTGCTAAAAATCGCATATCGAGATTTTGGTAAATGACCACGTTTTAAGGTCCCTAGAATTCAATTTTAACATTTTCCCGATGATGTCTGTTTGTATGTATGTCTGAATCCTCCACTCGAACTCAAATACTAACATTCAGAAATTTTTGAAACCTTGTATTTCGAACTTTATCTGTAGTGGAAAGAGCCCATTAGATTTTGGTGTAAATCGGATAACCAGAAATGGCACTTTACAAGAAGCTCAAAAAAGTTTTTCTTCGAAAAATACCTTTCATTTTTTCGACATTAATGTTATTTTAAAAATTAAAGATTATTAAATTTTCTACAGATATGCATTAATACTTTTTCTACATATTATACGGATAAATTTATAAAATTATCTACAATTTAAATCCCGGATCCTACGCTTTAAACAAACAAAACTCCTTGGTTGCGCAGTTATTCAAATGTGTGTGACTTACAGATAAATGTCACTGTTAAAGAACTAATCATTTCAAATTAATAATAGTAATGTCTTAAAAAGAAAAATGTAAATAGAACAATAGGAAAGGAAATCAATACAGTTTCCAGCATATGTAGGTATGTATTTATATTAATAAAAATTAACGATTCACAAAAAAGTTTAAGCTAATTCTCATTTTTGGATTAGTGAATTATATTTTATTCAGGTATTTAAAATTTAATCTTTATTTTATTATCAAAAATGCAGTTACTTGGATTAGATTAGATTATATTTTAAGAAATAAACTGCCAAAATTAGAGCAAAATTCGCTAATCCATAATAAGTACATAAATATATATCATCACGGCTTATTACCCATTGCTGGGTGTGCCAATCTGCTTTGTACACTGATATCGGTAATGATGAAATATTTACACCGTGTGGGCGCTTACCAGGGGTCACCTCACGGGCACTCATTGTTGGGGTGGAGAGTGTACCACAGGGGTCAATTTTGTGCCATTTAAATTTGGAAATATTTGGCGTTGGTCGGGATTAAACCCGGTTCTCCAGGTTCGCGACCTGACACTCATACGCACGTGGGTACGAGACCCATGGGGTCTCAAAAATAAAGATTAGCTTAATCTTTTTTGTGACTCGAGCGGTACATGGCGGGAGGTATTGTGTTGGCCGCACCAGATTTTTATGTAGGTTTTAATCGATATGTTAAGAATAATAATGCAATAATGAATATTTTTACCTTTTTAACAAAGATCGTATACCGGATACTACTAGTATCTTAAAGTTTTTTTAATGATCGTATTTTCTTCACTCGCTAAGTTTCTCCGTTCCTCGTGTTTTAAATCTATAGTTGGTAACTGGTAACAAATTAGACTTTTTCCCTCGTTTCTAAATATATCTGTTGGTGTGAAATCCAACACTTGCATGTATTACGGCGACATAGCGACATGGAAGTGCGACGCATATAACATCCAGTCACAGGCAAGAGCACAACACCGCATCCTACAGTGAAATACGGGAATACTGTGCACAGCCTTGTTTTTCTCTGTAGGAATGCGACAGGAATGAATTCATGATCACGAACAAGAACAGGAAGGTTAAAACAATTTAAAATGGACACAAATTTCTATAAAAAGAAAAAAATAAATTTGGATTTTATGAAACGATAAAATTACCAATTACATACACGGTATCCATTAAGTAAGCATACATCGCTTAACCGACGGTAGAACTAACCCCGTATACAGGGTGTAAATGAAATAAGTGCATTAAATTTAACCAGTAATATAACTTATCGAGAGCAACAATATTTCTTAACAACTTTTTCTCGAAATCGCATATTTTTTAGCATTTTTACCACCCCGTAAATTGACGAGTCGTTCCAAATATTTTTGTGATAATTGAATGCAGTAGCAATAGCTATGAAAATTTTTGTTTTAGTAGTCCTGTCAATTGTTGCAATTAAATTTTGACATTAGTAATAAACTTGTTTATAAGGTAAAATTCTATCAAAATGCGAGTACACAGACATTGTAATTACTTACCTATGGTTTATTTATTTATTTTTTTCTCGTATCTGTACTACATTTTACTTGACATCATGGTTGACATAAAGACAGTGTCATGGAGTTGCCAACGCATTTACACGGAGCGTTTCCAAATCATCACCAAATCATTCTGTTCTTAATATTTGCACATTTGTTAATCTTGTACATCTTTATCACATCACAATACGGAGTGTCACATATGACAATTTAAAAAAAACAGTTATATCCATAACATGTGCAAAAAGTTCTATGTTTTCAGCACATAACAGACTTCAATTTTGGGAATGGCTCATAATGTTCATTAATGAGACTGAATTTACTTGGGAAGGTGTATTTATTATAAACAATACACATCTCGACAGACGAAAATGCTGAAAAAATTTCATTAAAAAATGTTTGGGGAACAATAAATGGACGACTAATTATTGGTACTCATGTGCCTCTTTTAAATGGACAAAAGTTTATACTTACATTTTTTGAATAACGTATTTAAACTATTATGATTTATCGACGATAAATAATCATCTCCTAACCTAACAACTATACTTTTGCTCTTCCTCCTCGTTTCTCCTTGTCTTCCTCTATTCACAGGTGATTAAAAGCCTGTTTTAATACACAACTTTATAATTTTGTTAACCAAATTTAAATTTATTTATTTTAAAATTGTACTATCACATATTAATTAATAATAATGTTATTTCCCTTGATTCGTTTATTAATTACTGTGACTGTAAGTGTAACCGATAACCGACAACTTTTGAGCTGTTTGTATCCCACTTGAATACGGCAGCAGCCATTTGTTCTCCATGGGCGGGTAATGAAATATGCAGCAAATCTTTAAAGATTTTAATCTCAAAATCTAAAAGACTTAGAAAAAGAAAGTTATTAAGAAATATTGTTGCTCTCATCGAGTTACATTACTGGTTAAATTTAATGCACTTTTTTTCATTTACACCCTGTATAGTAAATCTGGCTATAATTTTTGTTTAACATGCTTTCTATAAGAACTGGAGTCCCTTAAAACTGAGCAATTATGTCATAGCTCAAAAATTTGTAATAAAATAAAAATCAATGTGCTTCCTGGAAAAAAATGTTACAACTCGATCGGCTTTTGTTTTTCCCACAAAGTTGTCAGAACATATCGTGATTGGGATCACGTGAAATTTTTTCTGCAGATCTATAATATAGAAGTGTCAACAATTAGACATCTCAGTCGACTTTTGTTTTGTGCATAAAGATGTTAGAAATATGTCGTGTTTGGTATTAAATGAGAGATCTGGTTAAGGACTGTTAGACACATGTGTCAAAATTTCTCACAGGTTGATTGGTTTTTGTTTTATGTATAAAGATAATTCGTTTGAGAGATGGGAGAACTTAGGTATCTGACAAAACTGTTGGCGTTAGCACTTTGGTTTTAAATTGTGCGTAGATAGATTGGATGTACGTATAGACTATTATAAAACACTATCGGCGGAGCCCTAGGGAAAACTCGGCTTCGCTAAAAATTAACAAGCAGAAGACCCACATCATCAATAAATATTACTAGATAATGACGACACTTATTACTACGTTTACATGGGGTATTAATTTATTCTAGAAAATGCAATGCGTATTGCATATCTTACTGTATACAATACATGCAGATGACTTATCGTGTAATACTTTTTAAAACTAACCAATAATACTCAGGGCCTGGTTTAAGTCGCCTTTGCTCTAACCAAATCAAAGCGTCCCAAAAACTATAATAAAATTAGAAAATTGTGCGCCCCCCAAAATCTGTGCGCCCTAGGTTGCAGCCTAGTTAGCCTTTTTTTAAAATAAATAACACCCAATAATTTCTACAAGTTATATTTCATTTTATAAGGTTTTTTCAGGTTGATGACGTGCGTCTTCTTATTCATTCTTAGTATACCTTGATGTTTTTCATTGTGAAAGCTTCAAATACCTATTATCTGCCGTGAAGCCAATGATCTTATATGTCAATTGACACAGATGCGACATTTTTCCAAGGAAACACATAGATTTTTATTTTCTAGACCATAAATTTTATGTACGTCAAAAAAGTAGCCAAAGGTCGCACATTATCAAATGGAGCGAGGGGAATATGGAATATTTTTTACCTCACGCTACCCTTGATAAGGGAGATATAGGGATCGTGCTAAAAATCGCATATCGAGATTTTAAGGTCCCTAGAATTTGATTTTAACATTTTCACAATGATGACTGTGTGTATGTAAGTATGTGTGTGTATGTAGGTATGTGTGGATCCTCCATGTGTGGATCCTCCATGTGTGGATCCTCCACTCTAACTCAAATACTTTCATTCAGAAAATTTTGCAACCTCTTATTTCGAACTTTTTCTGTAATGGAAAGAGTCCATTAGATTTTGGTGAAAATCGGATAACCGGAAATGGCACTTTACTAGAAGCTCAAAATAGTATTTCTTCGAAAAATACCTTTAAATGTTATTTTTTTGAAATTAATGTTATTATAAAAATTAAAGATTATTAATTTTTCTATAGATTTGCATTAATACTTTTTCTATATATTTTATGGATAAATTTGTAAAATTATCTATAATTTAAATCCCGGAGCCAACACTTTCAACAAACAAAACGCAGTAACTGACAGACTGACAGATAAATGTCACTATCAAAGCAAAAAAGTAAATAGAATAATAGAAAACGAATTCAATACAGTTTCCAGCATAAGTAAATATATAGGTACCTATGTATTTAGATTAATAAAAATTTACGATTCACAAAAATGTTTAAGCTAATCCTCATTTTTGGATTAGTGAATTCTATTCTATCCCGATATTTAAAATTTAATCTTCATTTTATTATAGCTCCGGTGGCTCAATGGTTAGAGCAACGCCTCATGTCGTGAGTGCTCTCGGGGGCTCTGGGTTCGAATCCCACTAAGGCATGGATGTATGTGAATGTGAACCCACTCTGTAATTGGGATTTAATCCTGTTGAGGGGTTTGAAATAAGGTAGTTACTTGGATTAGATTAGACTAAATTTTAAGGAATAAACTGTCAAAATTAGAGTAAAATCCTTAGACCAGAAATAGAGGGGGAGACAAGGCATAGTCACGCGTATATTTCCAAATCATCTAAGCGATTTTGAACCTTATTGAAATGTCAAAACCAGCCGCAAAAGGCTTGTCGACCAGTTAAATACTGTTATGTTACAGGTGGCCAAATCTAAATAAATACTTGATTATCCATAACTACAAATTATCTTGATTTTGTTTTATAAAACTAAAATAAATACGAAAGAATATTAATAAAAAAAAAAAAGTAATGTAAATAACGGACAAATTAAAACGTATGTAACACATCTGGCCGACTGGCCTTTTGCGACTGATTCTGACAGTTCAATAAGGTCGAAAATCGCTAGGATGATTTGGAAAGTCGTCTTATGGCGAAATACATAACATACCCTGTCTCCCCATCTATTCCTGGTCTAAGGTAAAATTCGCTAATCCAAAAATAACGATTAACTTAATCTTTTTTGTGACTCGGGCTATAAATGCTGGGAGGTATTGTGTTGGCCACATCAGATTTTTTAGTAAATGTCTTCTGATTAATACCATATATTTATTCACAACAATAATTTTAAAAAATTATTAACTAAGTTCCAACTAACTTTCGTAACGTAATTTCAAATGACAATTGAATAACGGTGTCAAATGTTCTAAACTATAATACTTATACTCGTAGGAAAAATACTGTTTTTTTCCACAGTTTTAAATGAAAGAATCTAAACTTTCTTAAATGCTAAGTTACGAGTATTTTAGTAAATTAAGAAAGCTTATTGGGAACATACAATATGTAACAACTCATAAGCCAAATTATTTCATTAAGAATGAAGAAATTCAATTATCTCCATCCTCCCGTTAATCTTGACACTCCAATCTGTCACCGTCTTTGAAAAGCAGAACTTGGTGCGTGTCTCATCTCCATTTGAGGCGTTTTAGTGTTAATAGTGTTTCGTCCCATCTGTGGCAGTGAGTAAATAAAGCGATGAAACAGATTCGGGCGTAGAAAGTGTAATTAAATCCGGTATTTTAATTGTTGTATCGCACGAAGCAAAGTGCGTTCAGCATTCACTGTTAAGACCAACAGCAAGAGCAAGAGAAATGTTGATGAGATGCAGAATGAGTTATAAAATTGAAAATGAGAAAATACGGGTCGAGTTTCAACTTATATGGGACCTAATAGTATTTTATCAGTCTGACTAGCGAATCTACTAGGCAAAAACGATGAAGGTCCATGAATTCACATATTTTTGATGTATATAAGAGTAAACAGAAGAGATCATGTTAAAAAAATTAGATATGGGGTAAGCATGAGCTTTTTCATCGCAGAGTTTCGAAGGTTTTTGAATTCGCATATAAATTTGTTCCCAAACTTTGACAGAACATTTTAAATGTTTACAGGAACAATCTTCACCAGTTTCATGATTTTGCAGTCTGAGCTATTTCGCCACATACATTATTTGACAATAGGGGATTACAGCTCATTCGAATTAGGAGAAATTATTAAAAAAAAAAATAGTGAAAGTAGATGCTTAATAATGAATATTAATAAAGAAATAAAATTATATAATTGAATACTTTGGAAATAAGTGTTTTTTTTTATTTTAGCAGCTGGTCACTCATATGAATTCCATTTATATTATTTTGATTGGTGACTCAAAGACCACCTATAAATATATAACGAATAACGAGTCAGGGGGTGGAGTCTACAACCAATGGAAGTAGACAAATTTAAATAGCGGACACGTGGTTACCAGTTCAGTACTACAATTCTCAAACAATTTTTATTTGAATATAAATTTCTTGCATTAAACTTAATAATTTTGATACACTTGCAATTATAAAGCAAGTAGACTTGTACAGTGTTATAATATGAATTTGTTTTTTACATATATAATTTAAAAATAGCATCATTTTAAGAACATTTTAGGTCCACGAAGAAAACAGTTTTATATAAAAACTTACCTATATTCGTGACGTCACATCTATATTTTCAAAGTTTGGGGGACCATAACTCGCTATTAATAGGATTTTTTTTCACCGGATTTTCACCAATAGTCTTAGTTTTACTTATATTTTCTGATAAAATTATTTTTAAAAAATGGTGGAATACCCTATTAAAAATTCAATTTCTGTTATATATCAACATGCTCAGGTTAAATTTTTTAACCAGTTGCTAAAAATTACAAAATACGCCCAATTTTTATCAGACAACTATTGATACCGCTCTTAACAAATCTCATACTGAACAGAAACCAACTGACTAAGCCATTGCTAAGCTTTTTATACTCTGACACTTGGACCTTCAGTCTTTTTAGCTCTTGTACTGCAGTTTCTAATGCCTGTACCTTAAGACTGTTATAGTATATGACTAGCGAATGAAAGTTAACGTTTAGATTATTTAATAGATATGGTTTCTTTTGAAAACATTTGCCTATATTTGATTTGAAATGAAACTGACCCTTATGTATTCCGTTACAGAAGATTAGAATTGTAATCAATACCAGGAGGCATTTAATTTATTTTTTGCACGATCGGGTTATTTTTTTTCTTTTGTTTACCGATAGTTTTTCCAAGACAGTAAGTCTTATTTACAAATTACTGAACGATAAGTGATGTGAATCACGTCGGTAAGTGATGTGCTTCACTTACCGTGTAGGAGGCGAGACGGTAACTAAATAAAAAAATCAAAGCTTACTTAAAAAATGACAAATATTATTTAATATGTCAAAATAATTTTGAAATCTTATTTTTCTTTTAAATTTTGTACGTCAGTCGTGCAAAAAATAATATAAGCGTCACGAAAGTTAAGGAATTCCCGATCTCAAACAAGATTGTCTTCGATTGGTAAACTGTCCTTACCGTTCTTAACACTTAATATACTATAAAAAAATTAATACCGCAAATTCTAGTTCGTTCGTCTCAGGTGTAAGCAACCCTCGAGTCGAAATTACTGTTAGAGGAAATTAAAAATAATCCTGTTTCATAGAATTGCCAAACTAAATAGTTTAAAGATCAAAATATTTTGTTATAATCAACATAACAGAAATAGGTTTAAAATATTTTTTTCACTACTAGCCTACAAACATACCATTATTGACTTGTTATTGAGTTGTGAAATTGTTTTTCTCTACCGCTTCCTTAGCAACGCTTAACAACGGTCAATAATGAATTATTATTGACCATGGTTAATTATGCGAACTGTCACTTTTTAAAGAAATTCAAGCTTCTGAATTTATTTAACTTATTAAACGCAAAGAAAACATTATATTTAAATTTGCCGCCTAATTTCAAGTTGGCAATAGTTAAATTTCAGATTAAAAATCTCAATATTCTACGATCTTATTTCTTATCAAATTTTTCGTGCGTTCACATCATATACCTATTAGATCTAATAGGTATATGGTTCACATTATATTTACAATGCGAAATGTTAATTTAGGTATTTATTTATTGTTAAATGTATGAAAAGGTAAGTGTTTATTGTAACATTATTTCAATTATCTTACATTGTACATTTTTTTAGGGTTATAATTACATTTCTATGTAAAAACACAAAACCGGTAACATTTATTTGCTATTTATAGTTGAAATTGATAGTGCAATTGTGACAAGTCAAATTTATTGCTGCAGAACCAGCCACTCCAATCACAAAAATAGCCTAAGAAAGTATGAATTAGTAAGTTTTTGGAATTTTATTACCACAACAGGATACCTTCGTTGATAGGAAGACTTCATCTGGCGCTTCTATAAGAAATTTATTAATTTCTTCTTTAGAAAATACAGATGAGTTTTTTGGCTTATATGTAGCATTTTGGCGCTTTAAAAATGCAAGTAACTTAAAATATTTTGAAATGTCTATATTTTCTTTTAATGAAATAGTCGATTTCAGCATGGAAAATATGGCCCATAAACTTGAAGCCTTTTTATTGTGTGCTTGCTCCTGGAAATATACTAGGAGTACATTTTCCGAGATTTTAGTCACCTTTTTTGTTAGACACCATTCTTTAAAACTTGTATACACTTTCATATATATCGGTTTAGATTTTTCTGGCAGCAATGTATCAAACTGCACATTTTGTGCCGCTTTTTTAATTTCCGGAGGAGTACAATTTTCCGTATTACTTTCTTCAAACATGTTTACTTATTGTTACCAAAATGAAATGTCAGATATTAAAAACAATATTAAAAACAAAATAATTTTATTTCTGCCTACTTAGTTTTTATAGATATTAATAAATATTAATGTCAAATTCTTATGTTATTATTAATATAAAATTCGTTAAATAGAATTTAGGAGCTAGTAGTGAAAAAAATAGTATATAAACCACGGTTGAGAAGATCATTATTGACCAGGCGCCTTGTATCACTCGGGCTTCGCCCTCGTGTTACAATCTTGGCGCTTGGTCAATAATGATTATCTTCTCAACCTTGGCGTATAATATACTATTAAACGCTCCCCTGTTTTGATATACAGTTACCCTAGTCAGCCATATATTTTCAGTTAGACATAGTAATGTATTTCTGTGCTTTCCTAGTCCAGTATTTAAATGGGTTCATGCAAAAATTTCATACCTGAATATTTCGTACAATTCTATTCTTCTATAGGGTTTCAAAAGAAACCACATCTATAAAATAATTTAAACGTCAACTTTCATTCGCTAGTCATACCATACAGTTTTTGCCTTCTTTAAATACACCATTTGAAAGCGCCAACTTCAATCTACAAGTAGGACCAATCATCTCATTTTGTTAAAAACAATTGACATTCGCATTTCCCCCCTGGCTCTTCGAATGTAATGAGCGATTCTTTTAAAAAAAAACTCTGTATTATATTGGTTTCCGCAACATTGTTTTTTCCAAAAAAGGAATTAAGCCATTCACTTGTTTCGACTTTCTTTTATTTGGCTTTTATCATTGAGAACTCCTCCAAGTGCATTCAAAATAAATAATCCTCCATAAATTTAAATGATACAAGCATTTATTTGTAAATAGTGCAAAAAGTCATCATCAAGTATAATCTTAAATTGTCCGTGACGTCGAAATAAATTGCTCAGTTTTTATAATAAAAGTAAGGCGATGAGTAGCATTTCCTGTGGCTGCACTGATGCCAATTTTACGCTTCAGGAACAACTCATTTAATTAATTTTATTCTTGTGTTTTGTGTTTCACTACGGTACCGAAATCGTTAAACCAAAAAGTGTTATTAATAAAAATTAATATCTTTGTTTTAAGTATATTTATTATGCACCAAAAATACATTCTGTTCGTACGTAATTCGTTTTTGCCACTAGAATGAATACAATTAATTAATGAAAATTTTTGCGCATAAAAGAATTGCATATATGTAATTATTTTTCATATAAAATATTTATGATATTGTTACGTTTTACATATATTTTTTGGTTTGAATTTTAATGATTTAATTTAAATATTTACTAACAGTATTATACATTCCACAATAATAATAGCTTTGATAATTTTTTTTTACAGTACATAGAATTATAAACAAAAAACGCGCTCTGAGTGAATATCTAGACCACTTAATATTAGGGATTCACCAAGCCAAGCTACTTGGCTTGAAATAAAAAAGCTTGGCTTGGCTTGAAACTTCAAGCTTTTTTTAATGTTAGGCTTGGCTTGGCTTGGGCTTGATGGAGACAAAGCTTGGCTTGGCTTGAAAACTTCAAGCTTTAAATATTTTAGGCTTGGCTTGATTTTCAAGCTTTATCAAGCTTTTTCAAGCTTTTTCAAGCTATTTCAAGCTTTTTCAAGCTTTCAAGCTTTATAAATGCTCATACGCATAGTAGGTATATGGGTCTTGAAAACCCGTAGTAGCTGTTCGGTATCAAGATTTTAATATAAATATTCGATGTGAATTAAATTAAATATATCGAAATACCGATAAATCCGATATATATCGATGTATTGGAATATTGATGTATCAATATATTGATATGTTATGTCGATGTTTCATTGTATCGTAACGATGTATAAATCACGTTTTGTTTTACATAAATTTATTGTGGTACAATTGAAAAATATCTTCTTATGCGCAAAGATAAACAAAACGATGAAATAAAATTAATGCTACTTACACCAAGTGTTTTTTTCTTTGTAATTATTAAAATATAAAAATATTGAAATGTATACTTCAATCATTTATTTTATTTTTGAGAGTATACAATAAACATAAATTTATTATCTTTTATTAAATATTTACCCTTCAATTTTTATGTTTCTTTTATTATTTTCGTTGACTGCATTTATTCAAGTAGGCATATGCATTAGTTAGACTTTATTGTATTTTAATAATTGACATGAATAGGACTTAAGTTCATAATGTTATTTTTACTCGAAATGACCTTCCAACAAACTGTTAGAGTTTCTCATACTATATAGTTCATATTCACCCTGTATAAATAAACAACTCAAGCTCCAAACACGCAAGAACAGTGTTCAAATAAATACATAAATATTTTGGAATGTACAATGGGATGAAAATGACCTGAGACTGATCTTTTATTCTTTTATACCTACTTCAAATACATCTGGAAATCATAAAACCCTACAGACGGAAATTTCCCCGAAATTTTGTTTGTTCGTGACATAAATACCTACTCGCCTCTTCTTATGAAATTTCTACAGATTTTTGAGTACAGAATCATGTAAGTTAAATACATAAATATAATTACAGTACTAGGTAATAAGCCGTGATTATCAAGGTAATATTTAAAAGAGAATGCTCTCTTTGTTGGTACATTGATATTGTCTATTATACTTGTCACAGACAAGAGCGGTTTATTAGGGATACATTAGGGGTAGAGCTAAAAATAGCATTGAAAATATTTGAATATAAATATACATATCCACAAACAGAAATTGTCTCGTCTCTATGATTCGGAAATACCAGAATAACAAAACATTGTATATAATGCAACTTTAAAATGCAATAACTATTATTGCAATTACCCAATCAAACAACAACACCAAACTACACCTATCTCCCCACGACTCTATAGTTAAAACACATAGAGTGTAGGTTTATGTGAAATGTAATCAGATAAATTTAATAATTTTTTTTGTTTGATAATCAAATCTAATTTCTTGAAGCTTTGAGCTTATAATTAAATAAAATAAATAAATATATCATCACGGATTATTACCCATTGCTGGGTGTGCCAATCTGCTTTATCGGTAATAATGAAATATTTGCACCGTGCGGGCGCTTACCAGGCGTCACCTCACGGTCACTCATTGCTGGCGTGGAGAGTGCACCGCAGGGGTTAATTTTGTGCCATTTAAAATTAGAAATATTTGGCGTCGGTCGGGATCGAACCTGGTTACCCAGATTCGCGACCTGACACTCAGACACGTGGCCACGAGACCACATAACTTATAATTAATTCCAGTTATTTAAAAATTTAAGTATTTAATTAATTAATTTTTATACAAAATACGTTTAACTTGACAATAATAAGTATTTAAAAAAATTAAATAGTTAAATATGTAATAATTGACATTTGCAATAAATTTTGTATTATCATTTTTCATCGTACATTTTATATTAATGTAGGTAAAGGATAAAACAATAAAATTATATTATCATTTATCATTATGTATTTAAAACTTTTTCAACATTTTATTTATTTTGTATACTTGATTCTGTGCGCGAACTACAATGTGCGATTTCTTGGTTCAGATGGAGAAAATAAGTGGTCTTTGCATAATAAGAATGATGAAGGGTATAGTTTCCTATTTACAAATTTTTGAAGCTTACTAGCCTGACAGGTAATGAAGGCTGGTCCTACTGGGAACTCCAATTCTTAGAAGTTCGCAAAAATGTGCCGAAGCAATTAGAAAGTACGTTACCACCATAAAATTATGGTTTTGTCGGCCTCGAAAACATTTCTTAAGAAAAGCTTGAAAAAGCTTGTTTTCGACCAAGCTACTTGACAGTCGAAGGCTTGGTTTGGCTTGAAAATTCAAGCTTTTTTAAATGTTAGGCTTGGTTTGGCTTGGGCTTGGTGGAACAGAAGCTTGGCTTGGCTTGAAAAGTCAAGCTTTTTTGAGCGACTGGCTTGGCTTGATTTTTCAAGCTTTTTCAAACCAAGCCAAGCCAAGCTTTCAAGCTTCAAGCCAAGCCCGTGAATCTCTACTTAATATATACTACTCGAATGCGCAGGCAGCTTCATATTAGCTGTATTCTTTTTGACCCAATGGTCCGTCTAATTCTTCTGTTTTATTAAAATTACATGTCGCATATGAATTTAGAATATAAATAAACGAAAGCGAAATAAAAATTGCTATATATTTTGTATGTTTATACCTATAATAATATAATTAAAGTTTTTAGCGTAAAATGGTCGCCATGTTGTGACGTCAGCGTCATTACAGTCGTCCAGTTAGTATAAAAATGTCACTATAGAGTGGACCATGCATATTTTGCTCATAAATTCGCGATTGGCTTTACACATACTCTAACATACACATATTTAATATATCCGAGTAATTTTTATATTAAGATCAAAAGAAAATTTACTTATTAGATAAATTTATATTATAATTTATGTTTTAATTATTTTAATCTCATTGTTGTAATTATTTAGTAAATAGGAATGTAAATGTTGGACTACTTTATATTATGAACTATGCATTGATTATTGTAATCAATACTGTCATTGTTGTATTGAATTATAAATAGAAAATAGTTTAAATACTATTTTAATTGTAATAATGGCACTTGGTGAGTATGATAACATTCAATATTATAATAAAGAAAGAAAATCTTAAAGTCGCATTAATTAAAGCGAATAAATAACCCGAATATACTACTCCTATGTCTATTCATGTAAGTAAATCAAACAAACGTTTTATCAAATTGTCAGAAACGTCAAATAAGTTAACTTTCGTTGTGACAGATAAAACGTCAAGCATTTATCTATTTTTTGTTCAATTCCATGGCTGTCGATATTTTCAACGTAATTTTCGACATTTTCATAATTAATTTTTGTCGTTACAAAGCATGTAAAGGTAATTCTGTTTATTGATTTAGATGCAGAATTTTATGCCCTAAAACTTTTATTTGACGCGTTTTTGCTTACAATAATTAGGCGAGCAGGAAATTGCAAAAAACTGATTTCCCATGTTAATCTTTTATGTACACCTTTAATGGCCGGTTTTATAAACGTCCAAGTAAATTTACTTCTAAAGTAAATTTATTCCATTGAACAAATGCAACGCAATTTTTTAACAGCAATAATTTTAATGTCATAAGAACATAAAAATTGATTCGAATTTGTTCATTGGAATAAATTTACTCTGGGAGTAAATTTACTTGGACGTTTATAAAACCGGCCATAAGATAAACACACGGTATATCTGGCTTACTTTATTACTTTATTACCATTAGCTATAAAGATTTTTGATCACAGTTTATGATGGATACGTATTTTTATTCTTGCAACAATTAGTGTATATTACCATATTAATGGTAACGTCTGTCGGATCTCTCTAGTTATGACGGAGTGACGCTAACGTCACAACTTTCGCGCCAAAACTTTAATAATTTTTTTAGGCGTTAGTAATCATAATGTCAAGAAAACAAAATATACGGAATTTCTATTTTTAAATTCTCCGTAACATGTAAAATATTTTTAAAAAAGTTGGATGGGTCCATTGTAACTCAGCTAAGTACATAACTATATTGAGCTGAAGTGAGTTGTGATGTGTGCAAAAAGAACAAGTTTTATTCAATTTTATGATATCTTTCTTTACCGATAGCATTTGCTGTAACATCTGTCAAATTTATTGACATTTATCTGATCTATGACAGTGTTTATAAACGAAATATGAATAATGTTCAAAATATATTTTTGTAAGTATACCTTAAAATGCAAACTGAGTCTTGAAATTTGATAATTTTTCTGAATTTCTTCTAGTATTACACATGCAAATTGACTAATTTGAAATATAATCCATAGAATGTGTCGGCTAGCCTAAGACACCCGTTATACTGATCTGACGCATTTGTAAAAGCTTCGATAATCGAACAGATATGTTGGATAGCTCCGACTGACTTTACGAAAACGCCTAATATATTCTTCAACCGGGTGACTAGCTAGTCGCTTGCTTGGTCGGGCTTAGTTGCGAGCCAGTGTGTCAATATATTTGAAATTAAGACTATGACCACAGATATTTTGAAGTATTCTAATAGTTATCTAACATTCTTACGTTTCCCTTACTTATTAAAATAATCAAGAAGGAAAATTAAAGAATTTTTATATCACGAGTGAGGTCGTAAAACAACTAAAACTCATAAAAATAATATTTACCTTTGGAACAATATTTGAGGAATGTACGTAGTTTACTTTGGTATGTGCATAATAAACATATACCAACAACATTTTTCCTTTACATTTTACTAGCTTTAACACTTTTGTTTAAATTGGAACACCAGCACAAATATATTTTAATTTAACATTTAAGCACCACCACAAATAAGTATTTATAAGTACACATTCACTTTGCAAACATCATCACTACTATATACATTTTCAATTAATTTTCACCCACATATTACCCGTTCTTTCCCGAATTTCTTTTACATATTGATCTGTAAACTCCTTCATCGTTCCTTCCTAACTGACTTCCCCTGTGAAAACATCACCCACACAACCCTATATCAGTTTTACAGCTCGGAATGCTATCCGAGGTCATCGGAGATTTTTTTGTTAACTCTACGGGGAACTAGCCAGGGTCAGTGATGTTTTTGTCCAGGATATAAGGCGCTGTCCATTGTCCGATGATATACAACCGAAGTTAGAGTTGGAAGAGTTGACGTGGCCTCAATTTACTGAAGGGTAACTGTAAAAAACTGCAATTTGGGGAGGATTTTTTGTTGTGGAATTCTTGGAGTCACTACAAAGTAGATAAAGGAAGAAGGAGGTGTATTTTGGCTTTGTGTTATTTACGGAGTTTTTTGCAGGTTTATGGGCCCGCATATAAATGTGTTAAGTTAATATAGTTCTGCTGTTATATTTCATTTTTATTAAGTGTTCATTTAAATATACACATAATTATTTTAATTGAAAATACTTGTCTTTATATACGACCTGCATGTACATTTGCAATTGTTTCATGACATTTTATCATTTTATATACTTTAGTATACATGTGCACGACTTTTTAATATTTGTGTATTTTATCATGCATTTTGATATAAAATAAATTAAAAGTATATCGTCACGGCTTATTACCCATTTCTAGGTGTGCCAATCTGCTTTTATAAGCAAATTTTCATAATGACGATGTACCAGGGTTACCCTACAATGGGGTCCAGTACTAAAAAAAAAGTTGTATATATTTTGTCATATTATGAAAATATGACTAATTTTAAATGATTTTGTATCAAAATATTTTTTTAAATATAAAACTTTTCATTCATAATTTTAATAAAAACGATTAACACTATAATGATATGATGTCACAACTGTATTTTTGTATCAGTGTACCAAGCGAAAAGAATATAATTTTATATTATTTAACTTGTGAAAATAAAATCCATATATTTGTATGTAGTTCTATTTTACATGAAAATGTATGAAACATTTATCATTTTTATTAAAATAAAACATGTTTATTTAAAATCTTTTTAAGAACAGATCTTTCCCTTGACAAGGTACAATTATAGTTTTCTGAAAGCGACAGCTGTCACTATTTAACCCTCCTTGACATCAATTTTTGGCAGAATTAATAACATTGACAGATATAAACAACTTTAGTAGTAGGCGAAGTAAAATTGCAAATATGACATCACACAAACTTAATTAAATTATATTTCAAAAACTATACACATTTTGAAAGTGTAACAAACGCTAAAATTCATCATTTTATTAAATCTTTCAGAAAAAAAATTGAAAAATGAGTTAGTGATAACAAAATTTGTACTATCATTTTTACTATTTTTGAAACTAACATTATAAAGTGAAATATAGAATTAATTAAACAGAGGATATTTTCGTATCATAATTTATAATTTGACAGTTTTTAAGTTTCTCAGAAATTATGTTACAATTTCCAGAGTAGAAGGTTATTTTCTGAAAAAGAAATTATTGCTGCACTCTCCACTCCAGCAATAAGTGTCTGTGAGGTGACGCCTGATAAGCGCCCGCACGGTGCAAATATTTCATAATTACCGATATCTGTGTACAAAGCAGAATTGGCACACCCAGTATTGGGTAATAAGCCGTAATGATATATTTATTTATATTTAAATCATGATTATTTTTAAAGAATTCAACATTCCAAAAGAAGATTAGTTGAGAGCTTTTGAAAATTGGAAGAAAAGAATAGTGGCAATTCAGAAAACTACTTTGAACATATATTGAAACTAAAAAAATATGAACCAAGTGTCTTATTCTTCATTATTTTAGCGTGACCTTCATATATGCAATTATATTATTAAATATTTTTATATGAAATAAAGTGATCCCTGTGGTGCACTCTCCGCACCAGCAAGGAGTCATCATTACCGATATCTGGTGTACATACTGCACAAAGTAGATTGGCACACCCAGCAATGGGTTGTGTACCATGCTGATATATTTATTTATTTTCTTTATAAATATATGAATGTATAAAATGCCGAAGAAATTGATGCACCCAGAAAAATAAAAAGAAAAGTACTAAATATTTCTTACTGCATCTAAAAGGAAAAATCTGGTGTGGCCAACATAATACTTTCCGCCATTTACCATCCGAGTCACAGAAAAGATTAAGCTGATCCTTATTTTTGGATTAGCGAATTTTACTCTAATTTTTTCAGTTTATTTCTTAAAATATAGTCTAATCTAATCTAAGTAACTACTTTTTTGATAATAAAATGGATATTAAATTTGAAATACCGGTATAGAATAGAATCCAAAAATGAGAATTAGCTTAAACTTTTTTTCGAATCGTTACTTTTTATTAATCTAAATACATACCTGCATATTTATTTATGCTGGAAACTCTATTGACTTGCTTTCCTATTATTCTATTTACTTTTTTCTTTTTAAAACGTTACTATTATTAATTTGAAGTGATTAGTTCTTTGACAGTGACATTTATCTGTCAGTTACATAGATTTGAATAACTGCGTAACCAAGGCGTTTTGTTTATTTAAAGCGTAGGCTCCGGGAATTAAATTATAGATAATTCGATAACGCACGCACGCCCGCTCACACACACACACACACACACACACACACATCGTGACAATGTTAAAATAGGATTCTAGGGACCTTAAAAAGTGCGCATTTACCAAAATCTTGATATGCGATTTTTAGCATAATCCCTATACCTCTTTTACCAAGGGTAGCGGGAGGTAAAAAAATCAACAGAATTGTTTGGACAAAAGGTATTAAAAAATTATTTAATACGATTAGTGAAATTTTAATAGATATTTTTAGTGTTACTATTTAGGTTGTCAAGGGTAACGTAATTCACCACTAAAATACTCATACGGTAATTTTTGTCTAGTTTAACCAAGTTCGTAACAAGTACAGAAAATTATAAATGAAATAAAAGTAAAATAAAGCATCCTTTTTATCACAAAATAAATTGTATTGCTAGTCTGATAATCTCTCCGTAAGCGTGAAGGGTGTAAAACCGCCAGGTAGGTAATAAACCCCAGGCCCTTTACAACCCTGAGCGATGAGCCCTGCCTCGAGGCCGCTGCAATTCTCTCGTTGTCTGTTTTTTACAACCCGTGCAAACTGCACGCTTATTACCGCCGCTTTTTAACCCACCAAACAAGGACCTTGGATCTGGACATGAATTGGTTAACAAACCTTCCGCATTAACGCTACGGTATTTAAGAAAAACTGCGACCTTGCTAGTAAAAAAGTGCTTTAGAGTTTTTTTCAAGGTAACTTAAATTTGGAAAGAGAACGTGTATTGATGTATTGGCATTAAAAATGTTCCGTTTTACCAAAACAAAAATATTTTAAATGGTTATGTGGTTATTTAAGGATACACTCACGCTCAGAAGTATTCGCCATCGGTATTTAATATTTTAGGTTCTAGTTTTGAAGCAGATGATGTCCAGTACTAAACATTTATTTAAAATTTTAATAATAGTTATTTATTATATGAATGTGGAATGTATCATATTAATCACGAAAGGAATTTTTCTTTAGTGACTAATATACATTCCACACGAGTGTAACACAACATTTTATCCAACAATTTTTTAAAACTTCTTAAATCATTTTTACCTCCCGTTACCCTTGGTAAGGGAGGTATAGGGATCGTGCTAAAAATCTCATCGATATTTTGGTAAATGACCACGTTTTAAGGTCTCTAGAATCCAATTTTAACATTTTCACGAAGATGTCTGTGTGTATGAGGGTATGAGTGTATGTGTGGATCCTCCACTCTAACTCAAATACTATCATTCAGAAAAATTTTAACCTTGTATTTCGAACTTATTTTGTAATGGAAAGAGCCCATTAGATTTTGGTGAAAATCGGATAACCGGAAATGCCACTTTACTAGAAACCTAAAATAGTTTTTCTTCGAAAAATACCTTTAAATGTTATTTTTTCAAGATTAATGTTATAATAAAAATTAAAGATTATTAAATTTTATATCGATTTTCATTAATACTTTTTCTATATATTTTATGGATAAATTTATAAAATTATCTAAAATTTAAATCCCAGAGCCTATACTTTAAACAAACAAAACGCAGTTATTCAAATGTATGTAACTGACAGATAAATGTCGCTATCAAAGAACGAATCATTTCAAAATAATATTATGCTCTGTTCCATTTAAGCCATTCAGTAGATGGCACTGGCAACAGCGCAAATCTGAAGTAGCCGAAATTACATTGGGTAAACTTGTCTCTTGTCTCTAGTTTTAGCCAGTCAGAGAGTTCAAAACTATTCCCTATGCTCTGCAATACTGAATGGCTTAAATGGAACAGGGTAGAGTAGCGTTTTAAAAAGAAAAAAATAAATACAGTTCCAGCATAAGTAAATACATATGTATGTGTATGTATTTAGATTACTAAAAATTAACGATTTACAAAAATGTTTAAGCTAATCCTCATTTTTGGATTAGTGAATTCTATTCTATCCATGTATTTAAAATTTAATCTTCATTTTATTATAGCTCTGGTGGCTCAATGGTTAGAGCAACGCCTCATGTCATGAGAGCCCTCGGGGCTCCGAGTTCGAATCCCACTAAGGCATGGGTGTGTGTGAATATAAACCCACTCTGTAATTGGGATTTAATCCTGTTCAGAGGTTTAAAAAAAAGGTAGTTACTTGGATTAAATTATATTTTAAGAAATAAACTGCCAGGTAATGGCGGGAGGTATTGTGTTGGCCACAACAGATTTTTATGTTTGCATTCATCGTTTGACACTGACAAGACAATTGATGTAGTATTTTAAATTACAAAGTAACAATGAATGGTTGTTATGATTTTGTTATATTGTTATTGAAAAAAAATTGCTGTAATAATTATTGTCTGTCATTGGGAATTATTTGAAAGAAAAATACATTAAATTGGGTGAATAGGAGGACCTTCTTTAAAAACATATTTACTTAGAAGGACAAGCAGCAGCTTTGAATTTAATTCCGAAGCAAGTAACCACTTACTCGTTTCACGTTTTCATTTCATCTTCCGTACATGACAGCTGTCTGTGTAAAGTTAAGTAACCTACATTAGCATAAATGTTAATATTTATTGAAATAAATAAGTTTCATGTTGTTAAATTATTTCAATAATAAATTAACGTTGTAAATTTGCTTTTTATTTATTTTAAAAAAACACAAAAATCAGTAATAATTCCTCCGTGACTTCAAAAATATTCTCTCATGGTGTGAATAATATTGTACATTAGTTATTTCAAATAACCATAGTAACAAGTATGTTATGAGTCGATGTTAGATAAATATGAATTATTTATGTACGGTGAAAACATCTTAGTCATAAGTGTTTTAATATCTTACTATTAATCGGAATTAAATTTTAATAAAACTGCATATTAAATTAAAAGATAAATAAAATCTAGTGGGTAATGTATTAGTCAGAAGGCGGATATGAAATGAGTATGATAAAATATTAAGCAAGCATTTATTCTTTCATGCATATGCATTCTCAACAAAACAAGAAACAAACCAATGCTACCAACATTCCCTATCTAATCTCCAATGATGAATTATTTCCAGCAGCAACTAGATATTAACTCCATAATTAAACGGCATTAAAAAATTCTTGTCGGGCCGGCCCTGTACTTACCGAAAATTGCGAGATTAGAATAAAAGCAACGCGAGCGTTAATTGGTCGCCGTGGTCACAAGTCCCGTTAAATCTGGGTGAATATTTAATGGTGAGTTATGGCGGCTGTTGCCAGACTAATCGGGTTATTTAGAACTACAACGCAATTACAGTCCTGGGTTCAAAGCCCCGCATGCACAATTACATTCGCAAATGAAGGATTTCAGTTTTAAGTTAATAAAAATCTAATTGGCTTGTTTTGTCTTAAATCTTTTTTATCTCCCACTACCCTTGGTAAGGGAGGTATAGGGATCGTGCTAAAAATCGCATATCAAAATTTTGGTAAATGACCACGTTTTAAGGTCCCTAGACTCCAATTTTAACATTTTCACGATGATGTTTGTGTGTATGTCTGTATGTGTGGATCCTCCACTCTAACTCAAATACTATCATTCAGAAAATTTTGAAACCTTGTATTTCGAACTTTATCTGTAATGGAAAGACCCCATTAGATTTTGGTGAAAATCGAATAACCGAAAATGGCACTTTACTAGAAGCTCAAAATTCCTTTTAATGTTATTTTTTCGAGACTAATGTTATTATAACAATTAAAGATTATTAATTTTTTTATAGATTTGCATAATACTTTTTCTATATATTTTATGAATAAATTTATAAAAATATTTATGAGAATGTTTATATCGACGTCCTTAATCGGATTTATGTGGATTTAGGATATGAAATCGTATTTAAGAAAACGGTGTAAACGATCTGGATTGGATTTAGAATTGGATTCTAAATCGACTAATCAACGAGATTTATACATATATAAATCTGATTTACTTTCGCGAGATAAACAGCGATTTATCAGAAAATTCAATAGTAGGTACTGAAACAATGAAAAAAACGCAAAATAATTTATTCATCTTTCGTAGTTTGACAGATAATATAAGTCAACGTGGTGTCACTGATAAGTTAGCATAATAATTAGAAGAGCAATGAGAAATCCGTGGACGCAACAAGACACAGAATATTTTTGAAATTAATCCTGGAAAAAAATAATTGATTTGTTAGATGAAAAAACTAAATAAATGTGAAGTCAAAATAGACAAAAATCAAAATTAATACTACTCAATAATGTTCTACGCATGTGTCAGTAATAAATCTACAGTAAATTCGAAAATACTTGATCTCTTTTAATTTTTCTTGTATAAACAGTCAAGATTTTGGATTTATTTAAATCCGATTTGATAAAAAATTCGATTAATGACTTCGATTATCTTACTCTTTAACTTAAATCCCAGAGCCTACGCTTTTAACAAACAAAACGCAGTCATTCAAATATATGCAACTGACAGATAAATGCCACTATCAAAAAGTTAATCGTTTCAAAATAATATTAGTAACGTTTTAACGTAAATAGAACAATAGAAAAGGAATTCAATACAGTTTCCAGCATGAGTAAATATGTAGGTACGTATTTAGATTAATAAAAATTAACGACACCAAAAATGTTTAAGCTAACCCTCATTTTTGGATTAGTAAATTCTATTTTATCCCGGTATTTCAAATTTAATCTTCATTTTATTATAGCTCCGGTGGCTCAATGGTTAGAGCAACGCCTTATGTCATGAGTGCCCTCGGGGCTCTGGGTTCGAATCCCACTAAGGCATGGATATGTGTGAATGTCAACTCACTCTGTAATTGAGATTTAATCCTGTTGAGGGGTTTAAAAAAAGGTAGTTACTTGGATTAGATTAGACTATATTTTAAGAAATAAACTGTAAAATTAGAGAAAAATTCGCTAATCCAAAAATAAGGATTAGCTTGATCTTTTTATGACTCGGGATTTAAATGGCGGGAGATATTGTGTTGGCCACACCAGATTTTTTTTGTTAAATATTAACAATTACTTGAAATCTCCGGCATATAGCATTTAATCTTTCAAAATCTAGGTTGACTGTGATTTCGAGTAATTGTTAAGTATTGCTGTATACCACATAATTACAATAGCAATAATGGTATTAAGAAAATCTTAGAAAATAGTAATATAAAAATACCTAACAAATAACCTTCACACAACAGCATCCAATTTCACTAAATTTTTAAAAGTTTTTTGTTTGTTATTTTACTTACTACTGTCCTATAAACTACGAGTGTATTGTATTACTGGGAAATTGTATATCTTTTCTAAGTACTGATGCATTTATAATAAGGAATCAGTACCTACCCATAACGAATATATACGTATTGTAAATATAAATGAGCAAGCAACATTATATATAATTTTGCCGTCTCGATGACAAAAACACACTTAATATTCACAAAAGGTGTATCAATCAATAACCTATTAAACATTGGAATCACATTCTTATATTAGTTCCGTATATTCCCGCCGTGTTTTCTATTGGCGCCACTGTTTTTATCCTTGCAATTTGTGCATGCAATGCATTGTGTTAATCGAATCTTGAACCCAAACTCTAAATGGTAATGACTTCCGTTTCTCTTAGGACAGACATTTATGTTTTTTTTTCAATAATAATTTTACTTTTAATAAATAAATTTTCAAGCAATAGTTTCCTTAACAGACCTGCAGTTTACAAAGATTTATTATTTTAGAATGGAGTACAGGGTGTTGACAAGGATGTTCTAATAAAACACTGGATAGCTGACATACGTTTAACAAGTGAGGCAAGTGGTGGTGGTACGGCGCCATTTGCAGAAAAGGCAAAACATCAAACGTTTGTTGGTCTATTATTGCATATGGTAGTTTTCTTGAATAAAGTGGTGTTTGTGTTGTGTTCTTTGTGAATAAATACTTTAAGTGAGATATTTCCATAATAAAAGGCAATATGCCGTCTTCTTGTAGTGCTTTTGGGTGCACAAATTGACATAGCAAGGATAACCCTCGACAATTTTTCAAGTATTATTGTTCATATATATGTATACATATTTATTCATACTATTGTTTCAAATATTTTACAGATTTCCTTTAAATAATAATGGTATATTACGATTGTGGATAGATGCCATAAAAAGGAAATATTTCACACCTACTTAAGCATTAAAAATTCTGGCTGGATTGCAGTTTATCTAGAATAGTAAAATTTGCAATTTTTTTGTTGTAATGTCTTATTTTCGATAAAATATAATAAGGAAACAAAATTGGAGCGCGGAAACTGGTATTTATATATTTTTTTTTTGGAAAAATAATTAAAAAAAAAAAATCCTGACAAAAACAATACCTAACGAACAGTAATGTTTTAAGAATGTTTTTTAAAAATCCTCGCAAAAAGAATACCTAACGCACACGTATTTTTTAAGAAATTTTTTAAAAATCCTGACAAAAACAAAACCTAACTTACAGTAATGTTTTAAGAATTTTTTTTTAAATCTTCGCAAAAAGAATACCTAACGCACATATTTTAATTTTTTTTTTAAATCCTGGCAAAACCAATAACTAACGCTCACCAGGCACACACATTCAACATCGCTCGGCCCACTATCTTCATGTTAGTTTACAATAGTTTGACAGATGAACGCAAAATTATAAATAAAAAATGTTATAAAATGTCGGATAAGAAGGAAAATAAGACATAATTTTGCAAATATACATTAATTGAAAAAGTATTATTCGTATGAAAGCATAAGTACCTATTTAAACATGGAAATATATGTAGTTCATCTAACCTAATTTTTTCAGAAAAAATGCCAAAATCCTCTATAAATATAGCTTTCCGCACCCAATTTTTAACTCCAAGACCACCTTTCCAAAAATTATAATTCTTTCGTATTCTTTTTCTTTGCATCCATATGAAGAGCTGATTAGATTTTGATTATTATTGGTCGACCGGAAGTACCCTAATTTGAAAATTTTAAGTTTTTCTTGAAAAAATGTTGTTAAATGTTATTATAAATATTTAAGGCCAGAGGGGGTTTCGTGGCCACGTGCCTGAGTGTCAGGTCGTGAATCTGGGGAACCGGGTTCGATCCCGACCAACTCTAAATATTTCCAATTTTAAATAACACAAAATCAACCTCTGTGGTGCACTCTCCACGCCAGCAGTGAGTGCCCGTGAGGTGACACCTAGTAAGCGCCCGCAAATATTTCATCATTACCGATATCTGTATACAATTCAGATTGGCACACTCAGCAATGGGTAATAAGCCGTGATGACATATTTATTTTATTTATTTTTATAAATATTTAAGAATATATTATTCTCTATACGATTTGATTACATTTTATACTTTATATTCAATGGATATAGAGTTAAAAAATTATAAAGAAATTAAATTTCACAAAGCAGCCAGATGTGCTATAAACACGGAAACATCTACTACTTCAAGAAAATTCTGATTGACTAATGTCAGTGTCAACATGCAATTTCCATAATAAGTTTTACTTATAATTTTACTGGAAATATATAGAATCTTCCAACAAATTTTCTGTATGGAATTTGTACAACATACATAGAACTGACTGAAGGTAATGTACCTACTGGTAATATGGAATCATTTGCAAAAAAACTTTCTTTGTGGAATTTGTACAAAATACATAGAACTGACGGAAGGTAATGTACTGGCCACATTATATTTTTATCACTCAAATGGTTTATTTTCCTCTGTGCTACGGCCTCGGCAACTAAATTCCATATTCTTGATAAAAAGTAGAACTTCAGTACCTTGATATATAAATAACTATTATTACCATAAACAATGTAAATTTGCTTAATAATAATATTTAATAGTTGCAATATTTATTAAAATAAAAACCATCGAGAACATGGTGAAATCTAACGGCAGCAACTTGCGCAAATCCTAGTAATATCTCTCGTAAGGCATAGCAGAAAAAGAATCTGAATTCAAAAGCTTGAAGAGAAATCCCCCATGCGAGATAAGATATTCCCACTGTTTACCATTTCTCTGGCGCATACATCTCCGAAATAGCCGCTTCCAGGGCCGGCTTTAGGCCGGGTCCCACGGCCGCGCCCATCAAAATTGCGCCCATAAATTACAATAACTTCTCCCCGTTGACTTATGCCGCATGTTGCCATCGCGTTCTTTCGCCCTCAGGCGAGCATTAAGCCCTCTCTCTTGCAACTTCTTCAGCTTGTTTAATTAAAGTCTCAGTACGGAGAATGTTTATCTTTTAGATTCGAGGAAAAGTAACGACCAACGCAAGCGGGAGAAAAATATTGGAGTTGTAAGTTTACTTTATTGCTAATATCAAGACGTAAGTTTAAACCAATAAGTGATTGATTTCAAACGCGGATTAAACCAGTAAATAAAACTAAGTTGTTTAGTGTTTAGGCAATAAATGATGCATAATTTAGGCTGTCAGCAATAGCTTTATTCTTTGTGGAATATATTTGCTCAGTTCAATTGATAAATGAGAGAAGATGAGAGTTGGGTTATATATGAAAAGGACGACGTTTCACATAGGTTTGTTCATCCCGTTATGCTGCGCTTTGCCGGCTTACTGTCCATTGTCGCGATAATAATTTGTTACTAAAAATTTCCGAAGATACTTCAGGCTTTTGATAATTATGAAGGTTAGTAAAAATATATTACTCCATTCTCCATTATTTTAATGGTTTACTATTGCTATGTTAAAATTTACATTATTACAGATTATAATTCATATGACATTGACATTTATTTATTTTACAAATGGATTTCAATTTTAAAACTGAAACATTACATGGCCTACCTAGTGAAAAATATCAATTTTTACCTCCTGCTGCCCTTGGTAAGGGAGGTATAGGGATCGTGCTAAAAATCGCATATCGAGGTTTTGGTAAATGAATGTTTTAAGGTCCCTAGAATCCAATTTTAAAATTGTGTAGATCCTCTGCTCTAACTCAAATAATCTCAGTCAGAATATTTTAAAACCCTGTATTTCTACCTTATTCTAATATGAAAAAAGCTATTAGATTTTGGTGTAAATCAGATAACCGAAAATGGCACTTTACTTGAAGCTTAAAATAGTTTTTCTTCGAAAAATACCTCTAGATGTTTTCTGTAAGTTTGCATTAATATTTTTTCTATATATTTTATGAATAAGTTTATAAAATTATCTGTAATTTAAATCCCGCAGCATACGCTTTAAACAAAACACTTTGGTTACACAGTTCATATATCAAATGTATGTAACTGACAGATAAATGTCACTGTCAAAGAACTAATTATTTCAAATTAATAAAGGTAACGTTTTAAAAAGCAAAAGTAAATAGATCAATAGTTCTATAGAAAACAATTCAACACAGTTTACAGCATAAGTAAATATGTAGGTAAGTTTTTAAATTAATAAAAATTATACGGCGGGAGATATTGTGTTGGCCACATCAGATTTTTTCCTAATATTTATGGATTTACCGGATTTCCCTAAATTTGATGACGTTATCGTCGTGGATAATGTGGACGAAGTTGATTCTGTCGATATTGTTGAGAATGTTAGAATCCCGCGACAAATATATAACAGAATTGATGACGACAAAGATTTTCTGTCAATATTTTTTATAGGTGGACCACCGCCAGTTCTATAAACAAAAGCCCTTTCCTTCGCCGATGTCTTCCTGGCATCACTCTTTATTTGCCCACATTTTTCGTAGGCTTCCCACATCTCTATATACGGGTACATTTATTAAATTTTTATTAAATGTTGCGGCAATTGAATTTCAAGTATTGTCCTTTTGTATATTTGATATTTTTATTTTCGATGAACTCTTTATATTGATCCAAAACTTCCAATAGCAATTTTTTTTCTTTGCTGTAATTTGTACGTTTCTTGTCCATATCGCTGAAGACTTGCACCGTAACTCCGCGAAACGAAACAAATTTATCGTGAACTGATATGACAACTGACATATATGACACATAAGTCACCGATTTTTTCGATTTACAATAAAATGCTACTTACGTCACACATTTTGACATATTTGGGTGGTGCAACAATTTACAGTGGAACTTAGGAATAAGTCACGACTTAAGTTTTAAGTTGCTCTGGAGAAACCGGGCATACGATCATTTAAATATAATATAAAGAGAATCTGTGACTTTACAGTTAACCGCAAACTGAATAGAACAGCAAATTTCATCAGTGGCGTATCCAGGACTCATGGTAAGGGGGGGCTACCATGCACCTACTAGGTATACATATAGGTATACTGTTCACATGGAAATTATGTTTTCAAATAATTCTGAATTGAAAATAAGGACGTATCACAGAATCATGAGACCTGTTGTCACGGAAAATTTATAAACAACAACAAAAAAAAAATGCCAATATGACAGGAGAAAGTATTTTCAGAAGATATTCCTATGTCTAAATTATACGTCATTGTCATTACAAAAAAAATCTTGAACCCCACACGGTTTATATATACAAATAACAGACATGGCTCGCACTACTGTAAAAGTCAGCCCCATTCGTTATTTGCTTTATATCGGCCTAATGACGTCAATAATTATTTACGCACCACGTACGCACTACATTAAAGCGAAAAGTAAATGATTGGCCTCTAACATTTCGTTATATAAACAATATTTAATTTTCTCTTTTTTTTTTGAAAATATCTAAAACTTCCTCTGTATTAATAGGTAAATTTTTATATTATACATGAGAGCTAAACCATTAAGCCTACCTATCGCGATTGTACTTACAGAATATTTCAAATATTTTAATGTAAAATATGTAGAAAATGATTAATTTAAATACATTATATATTTAATTCACTGAATTTTAAGGGGGGCTCAAGCCCCCTAAGCCCCCCGCTGAATACGCCACTGAATTTCATCGCCGCAGTATGCAGTAAGCGGAGCGTAGTAGGACGAACAAATCTAAGGAAAAGATAATTATTCTTACTCTAAAATTCATTACCGTTGCCGTAGATGACATTTTTGTTTTCAATCATTTATAACGTTCAAATTCACTTTTCTTATCACAACATTATCCCTTCCACTGAAATGAATGGCTCAGATCATTTTGAGTTAATTTCATGGGTGATGCAGCATCGCCAAAATCGATAAGAAGAGCACTCAATACCATTGAGTTCAGTTAGCACAAAAAAACAACAATTAATATTAAGTTTATCTGAAGTAAGCTATTTTGAAGTCGTTAAACTTTACTCTAAAACTTTAAAAGAACCAATCATCCAAATTTGCTAATCTTTTTCTTAAACTTAACCATTTTCATTTTAGTTCTTCCCCGTGAACTTGTGGGGGTCATGTTATGTTGTGTTAGTATGGCGTGCACCTTGGGCTCTCAGACTGACGTATCGCTAAGCGAGTTATAATATGTTGGGCCTTGGCTCAGAGTTACGACTGCGTGGCTGCTGTCTGCCTGTGTGTGAGTTCATGTGTGCAGGCAGAAATTAGCTGCACTCGCCAGCAACATCCACTAGAGGAGAGGAGACGATTTTGCACCGGCGAGATTTGAACGAACATCATCGCTAATTTTCACACATCACATAGAACTGTTTACTTTTACACCTTACAAGGGCTAGAGTTGTTATAAAGATGCTTGTTAACTTGAACAACTTACGGCCGAATTTCATCAACAGATTAATAGGTGTATTCTAAAGACAGTCCGTTATTTATAAACGGACCGTTAAAATCAAGATATCCGTTAACTAGATTTTGCTATTCTAAAGACACTATCCGTTAATAATATAAACGGAGATTCGTTTATGTTATCCGTTTATAAATAAAATTTAAACGGAGAATTTTCCATAGCCGTTAATTGTAAACGGACGACATTTAATACATAAATATTTAGAAATTTCTAAATTTTAAGCAGGGAATGGCGTTATCATCCTTTACTGTTTGCTCCGACCCTTGGATTCATAAAATGTAATTGAAAGGAAGGTACAAATAAATAATTTTTATAACAAAATAATACTCGTACATAACCTATAAAAAATCGGTTCGATGAAAGATTTTAACAATACAAAAATTATCCATTTGTCGTTCTCAAAAAATGCTTTCTGAAATGAAACGAGCAGATATTTTACCCTACATTGCAAATCTTGTACTTTACCTAATGTTTTAAAAATATTCGAGTATTTTCAGGACTGCATTTAATCTTCAGGGGCCCAAGACACAAATGTTCTATTGGTGTCTTTATTTATAATTATTGATTACAACAATGGATATTTTGATTATATTCGAAGAATACTGATTAGATGAATGAATCTAATGAAGAAAATTTCATTAATATTTGCGAAGAATTAAGAATCAAGCTCATAATGTGTTTTATAATTTGTGTAGTTTTTAAAGTGCATGCGCCTATATTTAATTGTGGCCCCGAATATGTATATTTTCTCGATACTGTAGATTAGCTTGGTGATGTCTATAATTTCAAGATAAATGTTGGGGTTGGGCGTTGGGGACCTTTTTCATTATTACTTTAGCTGCGCTTTATAAATAACGAATTATGGTTTTATAGATTTTTTTGTTTTATGCCCATTTTTTTTTCAAATTTACAATAATATATAATAATATCAAAAGGTTATGGAACTGACAATTCACCTACCAACATTCCAAAGATTATTTTGAAGAATATATTCATTATTGTGATTATTTTCTGCTTTAAATTTATTACTAAATAGTATCTCTAAATTTATGTATCACAAATATCTGTTTAGATCTTAATATATTTTGTTATTATCAAAATATAAGTATGTTGACATTTACAATTTGACAACACTGCCCTGTAGTAGCAAACGGATCCGTTTATTATATTAATTTTAACGGGTCCGTTGAAATGTCATATTGTGAATAGAATTTTTAGCGGAATCCGTTAATAAGAAATATTTTAACGGAATCCGTTTACATAATATATTTTAACGGATTGTGTTTAGAATACACCCATAACTCTGGTTCCTGAATCAATCCAATTCACCATTAAAAATCAAACTAATATTGTAATGAAAATCAAGGATCACCTAATTAGTCATTTTCTATTAAAGAAGGACTTATTACAATTTTGGCTACTGTCTGGATTCTGACTGTTTACTAATTTCTATCTTTCATGCTGCCTCTTGATATTTATTTAAAGCACATTGGTTAGACAATTGGCGATGTGACTTTAGTCATAACGTAATCAAATGTAAACACATTTTTAATCATGCTCTACCAACCTTATGAACTTTACAGAATTTACACTATAGCTAGTTGTGTATTAAGAACGCAAAATGAGACATTGTCGATTGAGAGGTTGTTGGCATTCTCTCGAAATCGACAATGTCCATTTGCGCTCGAAACACACACAAGATTTTTTCTATAGCGCTCCACCAAAAAAAAAAAATAAAATGTACACTTTGTACTTACAGTACTACTCAACAGTTGTGCAGTGAAGATAGGAACGTATTCAAATACGACTTCAAGATATTGTGTTGGCTTTCGTTTTTACAAAAAATTAATGCCAATTTTGTAATGAATATTAAAGTTTTGTATAATTTATTTGTTTCAAGTACATTAAATTAGTGCAGCACAACTGATCACACAATTTATTTTATATTTAATTTTAATTCATCGTTACCTTCCATTTTTCTTGAGCTATAGCTTCAATCTAATCTAAGCATTTCATACTTTCGTTTTTGTAAATAAATACCATATTTTATTTTCACAGCAGTGTGGCATTTTGTTTGGTTATGCAATATATACCGACAGAGCAGTTTTATGTCGGATTGACTTGTGAAGGTGGTAAATGTGTAACTATAGTGTCATTAGTTCCTGACTAAACGTTTCTATTAAGAATGTAGACAAGTGACATTTCTCAACACTGTATAGTTAGAAATTTGGACAGCAGGCATTTTTTCTACTTTGTCGCACATGAGCGGCAAAGTGATATTTTGCATTGACAAAAGAGAGCGCAAATGGCTGCTTTGTATATAGACTGTAGAAAATAGTATATTAAATAACGTGTTTTACAAGACATGTTTTTTCGCACGCGTCACAATTTAGAAAACGAGCGTTAGCGAGTTTTCTAATTGACAAGTGCGAAAGAAAGTCTTATAAAATGAGTTCTTTATACTATTTTTTATATTTTTCGCCTTCTACAATAACATTTACTTACTCAATTTGTGATTATATTTGTAACCATTTGTACAGTTTCATGTAAATAATCTTCCCTAAATAAAAAATAATAATAATTTCGACATTATATTATTAAAATGAATTGTAAATTAACTAAAAATAAATTAGGTAAAAATGGGTTAAAGAAACGTCATCTAGTACCAACCGTCTAAAACAAAAAAATGCATATCGAAATGAAGGCCATTACGATACGGAATTGCGTATCGTAATGACTTCATTATGTACGCAAAATATAAAAAATTCTTTATATGAAACACTCAAGTAGATGTTGTTTACACGGATTTTTTGAAAGCATTTGATCGTATTAATCACAAAATCTTACTTCACAAATTAAACACTAACTTTCAATTTTCTACCAATCTTCTTCTTTTTCTTTCCTCCTATCTCTACAAATCTAAACCCTTTACCCTCACTTCTGGTGTTCCTCAAGGTTCGACCTTAGGTTTTTTATTATTTTTACTATTTATTAATGACATTGTTAATTCAGTCCAGCACTATCATATTTTGTTATATGCAGATGACATAAAGGTATATAAAACTATTAATTCCATTGAAGATTCCAAGCTTCATACTGTCAAATCATCATACAGATGTCTGGGTTTTATAATCCAATATATCTACCATGAAGAAGCTATATTTCTCTTTTGTGAGAACAAAACTTGAATATTGTCTACAAGTTTGGAGTTCAATCTATAATAAATATTAATATATACTTGAATCTGTTCAACAAAAATTTGTGAAAAGCATGAGAGCAAGAAAAGAAGAAGAGGGAGCAGAAGTATAATTATAAGCGGTGTTGGAAAACATATACAGTGTGTTAATTAAAAAGCGGGCCATAGGCGTTTAACATGGGAAATCAGTTTTTCCTTGCGCAAAACATCCCATTTAATTTTAAACAAAGATGTTTCAAATAAATGTTGTAGAGAATTAAATTCTACACCAGTATCACTAAACAGATTTTATTTTGCATGTTTAGTAACCTGTAAAATCCAATTTCAAATTTTATAAATATTACTCATTTGTAGTGATGGCCATGAAATTTATACAAAATTACGAAGAAATGCATATCGTTTGAATTGTCAGAATTTAGATTTTGCAGGTTACAAAATAAAAATAAATAAAATCTAAGCAATAATTTAGATGTAGATTATAAAAACAAAATAGTTTTAAGGACTTAGGATAGAATATAATTATCAGTAATTTTTATTTGAAAATTAAGTTTCTGACAGTTCAAATGATATGCATTTCTTTGTAATTTTGTTTAAATTCCATGGCTATCACAACAAATGAGCAATATTTGTAAAATTTCAATTCGGATTTTACAGGTTACTAAACATGCAAAATAAAATCTGTTTAGTGATGCTAGTGTATAATATAATTATCTACAATTTTTATTTGCAATACTTTTGTCTAAAATTAATTGGGAACTTTTGCGCAAGGAAAAACTGATTTCCCATGTTAAACGCCTATGGCTCGCTTTTTAATTAACACCCTGTATAGTTAAATATTTTATACTGTTGTTACAATTTTGTTCTTGCCGTGTTGGAAGAGGGTGAAATCCGTGGGTCGCATGATTTCGCTTTGTAATAAGTTACAAATGCACTTTGAATACATTACACAAGCGTTGGGACGTCACATTTGTTACACTGCACTAACTCTCGCTTAAATACATTTTCATACTCGCTACAAGAAACTTGTTTTTCTCTTATACCAAACCGTCCCGCAACATTTCCTACAACTTATTATTACATGTTTATTTCTGGGGATGTAGGCGGATGAGATTCCAGTAAGAATGGAATTATTTAAACATTGCAATCACTTACAATATGCTAATTGTAATGTGGTAAAGACAGAGTAACTGCACAATAATCGCAAGACAACCAATTATCGCTAGATTTATAATATATGAAATTTTCAGCAGAATTTTAAATACCTATATTTGTAATTTTGAAAATTATAATTGGAATACATGATTTTTTAGTAGTGTCAAAGTTAACAATTTGTAAATTTGATGAATTTCAAGTTTGGCTTTATTTCCACATAGTGCAGATTTATTAACAAAATAGATATATTAAATATTTTTTGATGGTTGTGACGATATTTTGAACTAGGAATTAATAACGTGAGATATCGATCACACAGCGTCATAACTGAATCACTACATGAAATAATTTTTTTAAAGATTCCGATTATGAAAACAGTTTATTATTACATATTGGGGATCGCATTTGATCTCAAACAGTAAATAGTTCAATCATTATAAAGGTCCTCTCATTTGACGCTGGCAAAATATTTTCGAATTTTGGATACATTTGACAAACATTTACTTTGAACTGAAAGAAATATACAAAAAGTACAAGTACAATTTTACAATGTACATATCTCGTTTACCATATATGAGTGCTGCATTAGATGGTACACTTGTTAAATTACAGTTTCCCGGAGCTAAACTAGCGAAGAATATATATGACATTGACATTAAAGATATCGAACACAATTTTGACAACTACGGATTCAAAAAAAAGTTGACACATTTCATCATTGTCTGTTTGACGTGGCTACGCCGAACTCCATTCTTCTTTACTGATACAAATTCACTCTGCAAGGCTACCAATTCACGAACGTTAAAGTTATTCGACAGATAGCTATTTATTTCTGTAAAATAAATTTAATTAACGAATACTTATTCGCAACTTTATTCGGAAGTGAAAATACAGGGCCTGAGCTTATGTAGCATGGTATTTTGAAACAAATTTTGTTTGACATTTCAATCTAGTTGTTCACTAGGTTAATTATAGTGACGGTTGTTAAATATAATTGAGTGTTGTTTAAATACACAATTTTTAAATAATCCTTTCCCCAAGAAATCATTGAATTGAGCAAAGAGCATTATTGAGCAGGGATTTTTACAATTTGAAGCGTGGATTAAATTATCAAGAATATTTTGAGGAAATCCATCGAGTGTTTGGTGACAAGCCGTGTTCCTTGGGTACTGCAAAGCGGGGATACAATGAATTTCAGCGTGGCCGACTTTCCTTAAATGACAGTTTTCGAGCTCCTATGCCAAAACCGGCAGTTAGGTATCGAAAAGAATATTAGTCTTGTTCAGAACATGATTAAAGAGGACCGGTATGTTACTGTCAGGATTGTTCAAGGAACTGTAAAGATTGATGTGAAAGCAATTGAAACCATTTTAGACCAACATTTGATGGTACGTAAGTTTTGTTCTCGTTGGATTCTCCACAATTTGACTCCAGTGAAAAAGACAACCGTTTGAGATGGTGCAGATCTGCACTAGATCGCTTTCATAATGGATCGTTTCATATGGTGTACTGCATTAGATATAACGAAACATAGGTAATAATAGTAGGGGAGGATTATCTTGCATCAAGACAACGCTCGGCCGTACACTGCTGCTCGAACGACTGATTATTTGAATGCCCAAAACATTGAAATAATGGGTCATTCGCCGTATAGTCCAGACCTGGCACCTAATGATTTCTTTTATTTCCACGTGTAAAGGATAAGTTACGGGGTTTACGTTTTACATCGGCCGAAGAAGCTGTTGACACATTTCAAAATGAAATAAAGAAACAAACGCGAGAAGATTGGAGAAAATGCTTTGGAGATTGGTTTTCATGGATGTAAAAATTTTTGATTGTGGAGGGGAATGCCTTGGAAAATTATAAATAAATGTGTTTTACAAGTAAATTGTGTATTACTTTACTAGGTTCAGCGGAAAGAGAACAGCCGGCCTAATAATGAAAATATTAAGTTTTTATATTATTACTTTGTTCATGTTGCTATAATATATATTTTATTTATTATTTTTTCTCGATATTTTGAAGTAATAATGGTAAAATAAATGACTCCATTTACATTTATTACTTTATTTATAATAGTAATTATACATATTCATTTTGGCACCCAGAAAAGTAAAGTTCTACGCACGTCTATGAGAACAAGTTTTACAAAATGAAAGTATTTCTTTAATCATTCTTCTCCGGGCATACAATACGGTGTAACGTCGTAAAATTTTAATCAGTAAAACAAATATATTTTAATTAAGTTTGTCTTGGTAGATTCATCACCTGGTTCATCTTTAATTAATTAGATTAAAGCACGTATCCATCACGTAGCTAAACAGTAGCGCAAAAACCATAAGAGCGTTTAATTTAATACGAACATTAATGCTAATTTTTGCGTCGCTCCTGCGCAAACTTTAATGTAATCTAAAATGAAAATCTCCCAAGACGCTCTTATCGACGCATCTAAACTGGAAGATTTTAATTGCTCATGCATGCTAGACTTCCTCCCCAAAAATAAACGAAAAATCTTTCATTAAACTCCGACATCTTGCAGCCAACTATATCCAAACAATTTCGTATGTAAATGCACTAACATGCACTTCGTAAGAGTCCGAAAGCTGCTGTAATCATTTCGAAATTACCCGCCGATCAGAGATGATTATACTTAATATGGTTTTTTCTCCAACATGGAGCAGGTTTGGAGGTTTAATTTCTCCACATTTAACACGTTACGGAGCAAGATGGTGGTTATCGGTCCTAATCTAATAATTAAATCTGATATAACAGACGCCGAGCTTGTATTGTGCTTGGAAATATCGAAAACGTGTTATTTCAGTAATAATAATGTGCTGTAAGATCGGATACAGCTGGTAATATGTTGGTATCCAGTGTACTAATCAAGAAACATGATGTGATTAGTTTGTTCGTTGCTACTGTCTTGCAAAAATTGACTAAGTACATACAATAATGTTGTTGTTAGATAATCGGTGTTTCCATTACTCGCGATTCAAATTAGTTTTGCCGCCATGTTTTGTGACGTCACAATGCGGTCTAACCAAGTGACAGATGAACTAAAAACTAGTTGTGTGTATGTTCACAGCTATGATTAAAAAAGTTTATTATTTTGTTATACCGGGTGTCTTAGGCTAACCGACACATGGGGGATTAACATGGAAAATCAGTTAATTGTAAATAATATCTCCCCAGTGCAAGATATTAAGTTGAAATTTTGTATGCTTATCCGGGGATACTAAATATGTGGATTATATTCCAAACCAATCAATTTAAATGTGCAATATTAGAAAAAATTAAGAAAAATTCTAGAATTTCTAGGATTCTTCTTCATATCCTGAAAAAAATAGTTTCCAAGCAACGGTTCTGATAGTATGGTGGTAGCGTGTGCGCTTGGAAAAATACAAAATTCGGAGAGACGGGTTCGGAACCAGCCGAGAGCAAATATATTTTATGATATATTTTCAAATTGAGCGAAAAACGAGTTTTTGCCTGTAGCTCAGAAACAAAAGAAGATCGAAAATTCCAGTGGTGACTATTAAACTCTTCTCGAAATTGAATTGTTCAAACAATTTTGATCTATCGTTAATAATATCCAAAATACTTCAACTGTTTCCGAAAAAAGCCCACTTTTCTCAATTTCAATTAGTCACGAAGTTATTTGAAAATTAAATATGGGCCCAGGTCGCCACAACCTTTAACTTAGTTGAATTGTTCGAGTTTTTAAAAAAAAAATCTGATGTGGCCAGCACACTACCTTCCGTCAGTTATACGAAAATTCTACCGGTGAACTGTTACTGGCAAACAGCTGTTTATCAGGTTATAGCTACCGGAATCGATATTTTAAGAACGCAAGTGGTAAACAAGGTAGAAATTTGATATAGTTAACAAACTTTTGACGCGCGCGCTTCGCTTTGCATCACTATCTTTTTTTGAGATTAGATTCTTCATGAATCCGGTAGATGGATCTGGTAGATATTGTACAATTTTCGAACACGGTAACTTCTTACCACTCAGTCAGTAGATGCGGTACCTACCGATAGAATTTTCGTAAATGACTTTGTATTTTCTATAAAATCCATATAGAAAGTTCCTTGAAAAAGATTCTCAATTTCTTGTATGTACATTACCTTTCGACAGTTATATGTATTTTACACAAATTCCATACAGAAAGTTTCGAGCAAAAATATCCTATATTTTGAGGTTTCGAGTAAAATTATTATTATATATTAACACAAATATACTACGAATATGTCAAATGACACTGACATCTTTCAATCAGAATTTTCTTAATATAGTAGCTGTTTCTAGCATAGCTAGCTAATTTATGAAATTTAATTTCTTTATAATTTTATAACTCTATGGGCTCTATTCTGTAACTCGGTTGTTAATTTTTAACCACTGGTTAAAATTTTTACCCAATAGATATTGTTTTGACAATCAAAAATCCCTCTTTTTGTTACATGTCAACATACTTGATTGGTTAAAAAAATTGACCAATGGTTAAAAATTAACCACTGAGTTACGGAATAGGCCCCTATATCTATTTAATATGCAGTATAAAATGCAGTCAAATCTTATAGAGAATAAAACGTTCTTTAATATTTGTAAAAACATTAAATGTAAAAAAATGATATTTAACATCGTTTTTTCAAGAAAAACTGTTAAAATCTTCAAATGAAGGTACTTCCCGTTGACCAATTATAACCAAAATCTAATCAGCTCTTCATATAGATGCTACGAAGAGGAATACGAAAGAATTATAATTTTTGGAATTGTAGTATTAGAGTTATCGCAGACGAAAATTTTGTTACATACACACACACGGACACACATACATACACACACACACACACATACACACACACACACACACACACACACACACACATCATCGTAAAAATAGTAAAATCGTATTCTAGGGACCTTAAAACGTGCTTATTCATTAAAAACTCACCACCGAATTTTTTGATCAAAGACAATACCTTCCTTACCTGAAGGTGACGGAAGGTAAAAAACGATACCACATTCCTAAGATGGCCTCTGAAAGGTAATCAAAGTCATAACGAGATAGTAGAGGTAAACTCAGTAAAAACTCATTTTTCACTGCCTTGTATCTTGGAAGCTATTGAACCATTATTGTATAAGCTATTTTTACTCATTTTAGTTAGTACTACTCGTATGCTCTCAAAGTTTTTTTGCCATATTTTTTAACAGCCTGTATGTATAAAATAATATGCCATCTTAAATTATACATAATTAGATAATAGTCTCGTAGATAATGTGTTTTATGGAAACATGCATTATTGCAAAAAAGCTAATTTACAGTAACCACATATTACTTTTGCACGAGTTTAACCGCAAATATATTCATACAACAACTTGTGGTAGTAGAATTAGATTTATTTCAATATCTTATTCATCTGTTTTATATCGAAATACTGTATGCCCATTTGACACTTGTCTTTTAATATCCTATTGCATAAAAAATTGTGATAAAATTTATTTTGTTAAGGTCTATTCAAATTTTATTATAAGTCTAAAAAGAAACTGTCAAAATTAGAGTAAAATTCGCTAATCCAAAAATAAGGATTAGCTTAATCTTTTTTGTGACTCTGGTTGTAAATGGCGGAAGGTATTGTGTTGGCCACGCCAGATTTTTTATTTTTACATAATGTAATGCTAGACAAAAATATAAAATACTTGTATTTTTTAAATCGATTAATTATTCGTACTTACGGGTAAATAATTATTAAAATTTTGGGGAAGGGATTTGTGACGTATGCATGGCTGAAGCGTGGAATAAGACGAATAGACTGGAAGGGAAAGAGATGGTTATACCCAGCTGTGATCATGCCACACTCTGCGACACCTACCACAACATAATCGCGACTTTGATAGGCTGATCTATAACTGTCTCTTTCCTTCCCGCAGTCTATCTGTCTTCTTCCATGATTCCAACATGCTTACAGCGTATATTTTTTCTCCAAAACATTAAATTGCTAATAATAATATTTGTTATATATTGTAATTTGTCATGTAAACAGGTATTTTGTATTTGGCGCGCTTGCAACTTCCTATTATTGTTGTTATGTATTCTTATTATTACCGCGAGCGCGCAGTTGGTAAAGACAGGAAATAGTTAGGGATATATGTCATGTAGGTACGTCTTGACAGACACGTTTTGGCAGTTTTTTTAGGGTTATAAAAGTGGCGCATGTAAAATGGGAATAAAGTTATAAATGTTTGATAATAAAATAAAGTTATATTAAAAACCACACCTGCTTAATACATAACAATATTATTACAAATTAATGTTTAGTTTTTGTTATAATGAGAAGCTATAGTTGTTAGTTTTTAAATTTTATGACATACAGGATATCTCACAACTCGCGTCCCAGACGAAACTGACACTTGCCGACGACAATAGGTTGCCAACAAATAGAAGAAAATAATTTGCGGCTGCTTGCATAACGGAGTTACAATCCACCAATCCCGGAAGGATATCTTGAGGTGTGATGATATTATTACAAAATAAAACTGGTTGCTAGGTTTTAAAAATACTACTAGTGAGTTACAAAATTTGTTTGACTTACTACTGTAATTTTGACACTTTAGAGTTGACTTTTCACTGTCAACAAATTTAGGTTAGCGGAAGTGTCATCCGAGATCATCATTTATATCGTACAGTGCAACGTGTTGGCGTTACGTCTACATTCTCCGAAAATTATAATCATTTCTAAGTAATCAGCGGCTGAATACATGGTAAGAATTTGCCTCTTTTTATTCACCTTGTCAAATTTAATTTGACATTGACATTTTTCGAAAACTACAGTCGCCCACAAATTTTAAAGAAGATTTGATTTGTATAAAACCCTAGTAACGTAAAATTACGGCAAACACACGTTAAAGGTGTAGATCTCTGATTGGTCAATTTTAAGACGTATTTTCTCGAATATCTTTTAAGCTAGATTTTTTTTCTTCGAAATTAAACATCCGAGTGCAGTCTCGTGTTTCCTCATTCGCTCTGGGGCGCTAGTTGTGAGACACCCTGTATATTAAAATTCGAATATGGTCTCATACCCCATTTTGCCCATACATCACTATTTAATTTGTTTCCTTCGTAAAAAAAACAACCCTATTGAATATCCTATTACAATAATTCCATCTCAATCACCCTTACTACTACGCTACTGACCCCTTTGCTTCATCTCGCCCAGTGGCGTCCAATTGGGGTTGTAATTAACGAGGTCCAAGGGTCCGGAAAGTTGGGGCCGTAGTGAAATGCATCAGGGAAATGAATTATCATTGTCCTTAGCACTTACACTGATTATACGGCCGGGCCATAGTTCGGGACGGACACGGACCCTACATTAACATGTTTATTATTTATATAGAGGCAGCTAAGAAATGGATTTATGTGGTATATTTGCTGATGGAGCACTTACAACGCTGTTAAAGTAATTTTACTACAAGATGTAATAAAGTTTACTCAGTGCGATGTAAGTGGTACTTAAGAAAGGAATTATTCGTAATTTTATGTGGATAGGATATTAAATGTAATTTTGGATGTGCCAGATTTCTCACAATAACTAAGGTAACAATATGTATAAAATTACTTTAGGTTGTTTCGCGTTATAATGTATAAAAATAACATATAATTTTTTAAATTTTATTTTATTGGTACTTGTAGTTTTTTGCTAGTTTTTGTGGTTAAACCGATAAAACGCGGTTAACCAGTTAATCACGGTTAGGCAGTTAACCACGGTTATTAATCACTCATCAGTGTTGTTATTTAGCGAATAAATGCAGATTTAAATATTCAGAAATGGATAATTTTTAAAATATTTTATTAGTACTTTAGAAAGTTATACCGGGTGTCTTAGGCCGACCGACACATAGAAGATTAACATGTTTAAATCTGTTAGCTGTGAATAGTATCTCCCCAGTGCAAAATATTAAGCTGTAATTTTGTATACTTATTGGAAGATATTAATTCTATGGATTAGTTGAAATTAGTCAATTTAAAGGTGCATTCACAAATGAAAATTAGGTTTATGGTTTTTGTTTATGTTTAAGTAAGTTTAAATTACCTGAAAATTAGTTTTGATATGTACAGACATCTGTGTAAATGCTTCAAAAACAAGATTAAAATATTCGTAGAGCAATACTCAACAAGACACATGTGCGCCGCGAAACTGTCATTCGCTTGGCATTAATGGTTATATTTCAGCAATTAAGTTATGACAGTCTCCATGTTCTCGCATTTGTTTAAAAAGTCGAATCCACCAAGTGGATACCAAATAAAGATGGGTGTATATATCTATATCATTTCAGACTCGTTCTCATTGTTGAAGTTTGTAACGTCAAAATAAATCATAAACCTAAAGTTTGGACCTTGCAATGTTTAGCTTTATGATTTGGATTTAGAGACCCTAAATTCTGAAGTGTGAATGGAGTCATTACATAATATGTTGCCAAAGTTTTTAAATCTAACGTATAAACCATAAATCTAAACCTAATTTACATTTGTGAATGCTCCTTAAAAGTGTAATATTCGAAAAAATTAAGAAAATTTGTAGAATTTCCAGGATTATTGTTAGTATACCAGAGAAAATGGTTACTAAATAACAGTTCAAAAAGCGGTAAGCACGTGTTTTTTTGTAAGAACAAAACTCGGAACCAGCCAGCGGCAAAATTTATTTTTTAGTTTTTACTTCTGAAAATAGTTGTTGTATGTTTTTAATATTTTATTACATTTTAATAAAATACAAACATTATTTGAAGCATAAATTATACGTATTTGACTACTATATATTGTTAAATAATTACAATAAATATTCATAATAAAAAAACAACAGCCATTTTATTATATTTCAATGAAAAATTAAAAACAATAATAAAAATGATTTTGAAATATAAAAATTAAAAATTAAATTTTACTGCTGGCTGGTTCCGAACCTGATTCTCTCCGAATTTAGTTTATTACAAAGTGCACACGCTAGCACTATGCTATTTTAGCTGTTATTTCATAACCATTATTTCCGGGATATGAACAACAATCCTGGATATTCTACAAATTTTCTTAATTTTGTCTAATATTACACAATTAAATTTATTAATTTGGACCATAGAATTAAAACGTAGTTTATCGTACTGGTTTCCATGATTCCATGGCACCAAATTACATCTGTATCACAACTTGAAAAGCTGTGGAATAGATCGTATTAGATACGGCGTGAAGCTAGCAACCATAGTTGATTCATAGGCACGGACTGAAATTGGCTTCCTGTAGCTTACGGTTCTTCAGCCACAGATGTATAAAATTAAATAACATAAAAAGAGTGTTTTTATATTTCTGCTGTCATATGCTAGGATTCTAGGTATTCTCTTAAATTTCTTTATAGATATGTAGCTTATAGAAAGTCTATAAATAAACAGCTTATAGATATCCATAAAACGGTATTCTGTGCAACTGTCTGTAACTAGCTTGATAAAAAAAATTGTTAATCTAACTTATTGATATATGTAATATAATATAATACGAATTGTATTTAATATTTGTTAATGTTCTAGTTATTGAAATGTATAACGTATAAGGTTCAAACTATTATATTAAATGACGAACCTTGGAAGTTATCATATATACTTAACATGATAAATCAGTATTATTTGATCTTATATCATTTTAGTAAAAATTCAAGTACCTAAATTAAATTCTCTTGTAATAGTTCTCATTTCAAATACCTGAGAAAATATGTGTTTCAAAATTCAATTTTACATTTTAATTGTAGATAATATTGTATCTAGAATTTAATTTATATTTTCAAATTATTATTTACCATCAATAAATCACAGCTGAAAAACTTGTATACTGCACATGCAGGTAATTATCAATATCATTTCATAAAACAAGACATAAATGAATTCCTATCAAAAAAGTTGCAGGATTGCGGAAAAGATAACTTAATAACTCAACAAATAATTAAAAACACCTTATCGCACCTTACACGTCAAATTCTAATTAAAAATAACACATTCATTATGAAAACATTATAATAATTAGTTGTAAAATATTAGCAATTACAGAACGCATGTAAAAACTTCATTTCTGCTCGTATGCGTAATTCAGTAGTTTTTGCTTCGTAATTAACTTTCGCTTGCTTTTACGCTATAGTGCTGGTTGTAAGACTGTACTGGGTTGTCCCGACACTCCCATACTTTATCTTCGCTAATAAATCCATAGTAGCGTAACAATCGAGAGAGCCATGATCAGGCAATGAGAAATCGATGTTATTTATCGCGCATAATTGTCCTTATTTTTATTGGCACGGGTTATTTTCAAAGTGGTTTTGTTGTAACACCCACATGAGAATTGTCTTGTAATATATTGTTTATTGCTGTAGTCTATTCATATATTTTTACTCGAGTTTAATTTATTTCTTTATTTTGTATTTGAAATAGTATTTATAAATTCAAGCATATTATGTCACACTGGTTTCTGAGGCAACGTTTTTCGAACGATTTCTAAAACAAAAAGTAAAGACTAGAACTAGAATTTAATTTAACACGTACGTAATTATTATACGGTGTATTCAAAAAAATTCCTAACTCGGAGTAGGCTATGAACAAAGAAACGTATGTCAATTTAAAAATATTTAATTAAATATCAATTTGACATGAGATATTGTCAAATATGTTATCTAAATAAATCAAAGCTTGTCTTCTTAAATCTTACTTTAGAAACGGAAACAAATTAGAAAATGGCGAATGTCAATGTACTGTATTCTTCTTTATAGTTTTTTCTCCTTAAAATTACATTCCAAGATCAATTTTGACATCTTGATTTTTGCGAAGTGAATAATGATCAGACATACGATTCTCTGTTCATAGCCTACTCCGGGTTAGGAATTTTATTGAACACACTGTGTCTTGAATATTTACTTTCGTTCTAGATACATGTATGTAAAAATTCTATTAGTTCAAAATGTTAAAAGAATCATATAAAAATCTGATGTGGCCAGCACATTACCTTCCGTCAGTTCTATGTATTTTGTATAGTCATACAGAAAGTTCCTTGCAAAAGATTATATTTCTTGCATATTACCTTACGGCAGTTGTATGTATTTTATACAAATTGCATACAGAAAGTTTCTAGCAAAAGATTCTATATTACCAGTAAAATTATACTGTCAACTGCACTTGACACTGACACTTTTCAATGAGAATTTTCTTAATACAGCAGCTGTTTCCAGACTTATAGCATAGCTGGCTAATACATGATATTTAATTTGTTACAATTTTTTAACTCTATATCCATTTAATATGAAGTATATAAAATGCATTTAAATCGTATAGAGAATAAAATATTCTTTAATATTTATAATAACATTACTTGTGAAAAAATGATATTTAACATCGTTTTTTCAAGAAAAACTGTTAAAATCTTCAAATGACCAATTATAACCAAAATCTAATGAGCTCTTCACATGGATGTAACGAAGAGGAATACGAAAGAATTATAATTTTTGGAATTGTAGTATTAGAGTTATCGCATTAGAAAATTTTGTCACACACAGACACACATATACAGACATCATCGTAAAAATAGTAATATCGTATTCTAGGGACCATAAAACGTGCTTATTCGTCAAAAACTCACCACCGAATTTTTTGACTGAAGACAATACCTGCCTTACCTAAAGCTGACGGAAGGTAAAAAAAATTATGCTTTTATTGTGGAAATTTTATAAGTTTATTAAAATTCTATAAATAAAATAAAATCAAATATGAAATACATATTTATACATTCCATTCCACACGCCCATAGGCCGATTGGATTAAATTCTTTGAGTGAATAAACATTCTTAACTTACGTGGTTTACACAATATTTTATTCAATTTTCACGAAATAATAAAAACCATTATAATATTAAATTTTAACAAAATAAAAAAATAATCAATTAGAAGGCGGTGCCGTTTATTTATAAATTGAAGCGGTGAGGTGAGATGTACGAGGAAAAGATTCCACATATTGGGCTTTTCAAACTGAGATAGCCATTTTATATTACTCTCAGTGCCGCGTAAATTAATAACTTCTAAAAGAAAAATATTCCTACATAATCTTTTAATTTTTAAAAAATTGGACTATTGCAATATTTCTACATTTAATGGTGAAAATAATTGTAAATGCAACTCAAGAGAGACGTCAATTGACATATTTGTTACAAGTTTTATAAAATTTATCATAAATAATATAATATTTCAACCTAGACTGTCCAATGCGTAAACATTTTATGTATCTTGTTGACTCAATCACTTATATTTCTGTTAAAAAGACGTAATAAATAATCTTGTAGTTCAGCAATCATATTCCCGCATGTTGGTGTTAAATCCATTATCCGCTATCCATTAGCTAGTATTTACAACTGTCCATTACTATCCAATCCCACGCTGAAACCCAATCCTCCAATCCAATCCACACATCCACATTAGAGCTTCATTACCATTCGTCTTCCGATCATCGCAATGCCTTTCCTGCCGTAAATCACTGCATGCAATTAGCCACCACGCGACTGAACAATACCAGGGCTGCATCGCAATGCAACGAAGGCGAGGCCAGCTCTACTTACTACTTACTAGACCGTGTAGGGACTTCATTACGATTTAGATTTAGACAGAGAGCATTATTGGGACGGAGGTAGAGGCACCCAAATAGGTGAAGTGTGAAGAGAGTATGGTTTAGTTTGCCAAAACGCGGCAAAACTTCAAAGGAACTTCTTAACTTGCTAGCATTATTTGTACAAAGTCCCAGGATTGAATACTTTGAAAATTGTTCTCGTTGTTTTAAAGAATGAAAACATTGGCTTCGTGTAGTTGTGGTCATAATATTATACGTTGCAGTGATTTTGAAAGCCATAAGATATTTACGAGTCCATAAGGTACTCGCATTTTTTTCTGAAGTTAGGATCTGTGATTGAGTTCTTTCATTGTCGAAGAGCAACATATCTTCTGTACATTGACAAAAGATTATGATCATCAACAATAAATGTTCGCTGCACATTAGTTTTTGAGTCTGGAATCTTCACAAAATGGACCCATTATCCTCACTATCATCTACAGTCATCCTAACTAATTCGTCGCGTCGGCATGCTCCAGCAACACCCAATATAAGAGCAACTTTCATCATAAGGAAATGATCGTCTAGGGCTTCAGTCAGGAATTTATTATTTCATCTCTTGTTAAAGATTTAGATTTTTTGGTCTATAACCAACTGATTTTTGTTTCAAAAAAGCAGTTAGTTTCTTGAATTTGCTGATATAAATATCGTTCTTAACTGCAAGTGTTGATTTTAGCATGGAATAAATGGACCAAAGAGAAGACGATTTCATTACATTAGATTTTTCCAAAAAGTAAGCTTGAAAAACATTTTCACTGTAATTCTTGATTTTTTTTTAACTTACACCATTCAATGAAGAGGTTATAATTCTTTTCGTATAATGCTCTTGATTTTGCAGGTAATAAACTCAAGGAAGCATTTTGCGCCGTTTCGAATATATCTGGAGGAGTGCAAGAAAAATCACTATCTTCACTATTTTCGGAGATTTTTGAGCACATTTTTGATGTATGTGTGAAAACTTTTCATAAAACAATGATTGTTGGCATCAGAATTATTTATTTACTCATATCGTCATGGTTACAGCAACACAAAACAGGAAATTGGTTTAGATTGAATTGAACTTACTAAATAGGTATTATTATTTTTTTATTCCGTTAGTAAAGTCGTAGAAAAAATTATGTGTGCATCTCTAGCGTAAAGTATCTTAATTGCTCTAGCTCGATTGTAGCGCTCGCTAACCTCGCGCTTCAATTTACGAGCACGAGCAATAAAGATTCACTTTACGCTCTTGATACACAAATAGATGGTGTCATAATTACCTTTGTAACAGAACATTCCAAGTATGCATGTCTTCAAATTTAGATATAATTAGTTCGCCATTGTTTCCTCTACAGTACGGCGTACCGCAAAGGTCTATTTTACGGCCATTATTTTTCTTAATATATGTAGCCGACATGCCATCTACTTTCAATTTTTGCAAAGTTCATTCCTACTCTAATGACACTCAACTCATAGCATCCATCGATCCATTTAAGTCAAATGAACAAATTAATACAGTTAACGACGAACTGAAAAAATTTGTGCTATGGGTGTACAAAAACAGTTTAAGAATAAACGCTAGCAAATCATCCCTTCTTGTTATAGGTAATTACAACCATATAACACAGAGCATACTGTTAGATGGCGTGCCTCTTCAAAGAAGTTCTTGTGTAAAAATATTAGGTCTGACTGTGGACGAGAAACTGAAATTTGTGCAGCATTTAAACTTAAAACTTACTGCTGCTAGACTTAAAATGCGACATTTGTATAAGTTCAGACATGATTTAAGCAAAGAGGTTAAATTACGCCTGGTTAATACATTAATCTTGCCGATTTTAGATTACTGCTCCTGCGTCTACATTCCTATTCTATCACAGACGAAAAAAAAAATAGAATTACCCTTTTTCAAAATTCATGCTTACGCTTTGTTTCCGCTGTATGTAAGTACGATCATATATCTCAGTACCGAATACGTGCTAAAATGAATACCATAGACGATCGCGTGAAATCCTCCTATCTCTGTCTCGTACACAAAGTAAAATTAACTGGTACTCCACATTATTTAACGAATAAATGAGTTCCTAAGCAATATAATTATACGCTACGAATAAAAGATTTGTTCATAGTACCATCCTACAGAAAATCTAAATTCAAGGCAGCTTTTTCATATCTAGCACCATCTTTATATAATGCTTTACCTGAAAATTTAAAATCTCTTGCTTATGGTTCTTTCAAATATCATGTAAAAAAATTGTATAATTCATATGTTTAGTCTGTAATGGCTTTCCGATTTCATAACACCTATACGACCTGTGCCTTTTTCCTTTTTCTTTTTCTATGCGTTTTATTTTTTGTTAATCTTTGTTTAAATTTAATTTTTTGTAAACAAAATACTTTGTTGACTTATAAATATCTGTTTTAATCGTTGTACGGGTTAGGTGGAAGAACAGCCCTTGGCTGAACCTCGCCTTTGACATACGGTCAATAAAGATTTATTATTATTATTATTATTATTATTATTATTATTATTATTATTATTATTATTATTATTATTATTATTATTATTATTATTATTATTATTATTATTATTATTATTATTATTATTATTATTATTATTATTATTATTATTATTATTATTATTATTATTATTATTATAAATAACTTTTATAGATGTCTTATGGGATCGGGATGCGAAAATTTTTTTTCACGATGATATTTCCTCAAAGTGATTATTACAAATATATCCCTTTAACAACTTCACCATTTTTCCCAACCATGCAGTTGACGAATGATTGTTCGTTATCCCACAGGTGTGGCTTACACTTACAGATAGCCAGTCTGCGTTCCATCGTACATCATCCGGTACACCGCACAAATCACGCCGACACCAACAAGAGGCTTTATCCTCTTATGTACCACGACTACGTCCACGTCTCATGGCCGAGTACCATACACTACATACGAGATACAATATACAATACAAGCCAAAAATACAGTAAATTGTATGTTGTTTATGAAAGGGTGTGAATGCAGTACTGACTTACTGAGTATTGTTGGTAATGAACACTGGGCGTCACAAACATATAGACGAGAAGTTTTTTATGGAGGATAACAATGCGAAATATATATATTCTTTTCTCAATTAAAACTGTATTCTCCGAGATACTTTACCGAAAATCTTTCATAATTTAGTTATTATTCAATTATTGTTGATGGTTCAATAATAGTTTTCTAACAAGTGAAAAATTGTGCTGTGGCTGAATTCAATTTCGATCTTAGGCCCGGACTAATTTCGAATCGATTATCGAGTCGGGGCAAAGCTAATCTAATACAAGTAACTACCTTTTTACCTTCCGTCACCTTTAGGTAAGGAAGGTATTGTCTTTGGTTAAAAAATTCGGTGGTGAGTTTTTAATGAATAAGCACGTTTTAAGGTCCCTAGAATACGATTTTACTATTTTTACGATGATGTCTGTATGTGTGTGTGTGCGTGTGCGTGTGTGTGTGTGTGTGTGTGTGTGTGTGTGTGTGCGTGTGTGTGTGTGTGTGGATGTGTGTGTAACAAAAATTTCGTCTACGATAACTCTAATACTACAATTCCAAAAATTATAATTCTTTCGTATTCCTCTTCGTTGCACCCATATTAAGAGCTGATTAGAATTTGGTTATAATTAGTCAACCGGAAGTACCCTCATTTGAAGATTTTAACAGTTTTTCTTGAAAAAACGATGTTAAACGTCATTTTTTCACATTTAATGTTATTATAAATATTAAAGAACATTGTATTCTCTATATGATTTGACTGCATTTTAAACTTCATATTAAATGGATAGAGAATTATAAAATTATAAAGAAATTAAATTTCATAAATTAGCCAGCTATGGTAGAAACAACTAATTAAGGAAATTCTGATTGAAAGATGTCAGTGTCAAGTGCAATTGACATATTCGTAGTATTTTTGTGTTATAATTTTAGTCGAAATATAGGATCTTTTTGCTCGAAATACATACAACTGTCGAAGGTAATGTATATACAAGAAACTTAAAATCTTTTTCAAGGAACTTTCTGTATGGATTTTATAGAAAATACATACGGATTTACGAAAATTCTACCGGTAGATACCGCATCTAGCGACTGTGTTTGAAAACACGAGTGGTAAAAAGTTACCGTGTTCGAAAATCGTTCAATATCTACCAGATACATCTACCGGATTCATGAAGAATCTAATCTCAAAAAAAGGTAGTGATGCAAAGCGAACCGCGCGCGCTAAAATGGAAATGTGTTCAAAGTAGGACTCTGCTCAGTTTGTTAAATACGTCAAATTTTTAACCTGTTACAAATATTTTCATAGGTTATGGATCTACCCTGTTTACCACTTGCGTTCTTAAAATATCGATTCTGGTAGTTATAAAAAGCTGTTTACCAGTAACAGTTCTCGGGTAGAAGTTTCGTAAATACCTCTTATAACTGACGGAAGGTAATGTGCTGGCCACATCAGATTTTTTGATAATAAAAGGAATATTAAATTTTAAATACCTGGATAGAACAGAATTCACTAATCCAGGTTAAACTTTTTTGTGAATCGTTAATTTTTATTAATCTAAATACAAATCTACATATTTACTTATGCTGGAAACTGTATTGATTACCTTTCGTATTGTTCTATTTACTTGTTTCTTTTTAAAACGTTACTGTTATTAATTTGACAGTGATATTTATCTGTCAGTTACATACATTTCAATAACTACGTAGCGTAACCAAAATTTTGAAACCTTGTATTTCGAACTTTTTCTATTATGGAAAGAGCCCATTAGATTTTGGTGTAAATCGGATAACAGGAAATGGGACTTTACTGGAAGCTCAAAATAGTTTTTCTTCGAAAAATACCTTTAAATGTTATTTTTTCGAGATTAACGTTGTTATAAAAATTAAAGATTATTAAATTTTCTACAGATTCGGATTAATACTTTTTCTGCATATATTATGGATAAATTTATAAAATTATCTATAATTTAAATCCCAGAGCCTACGCTCCTTACGCAGTTATTCAAATGTATGTAACTGACAGATAAATGTCACTGTCAAAGAACTAATCATTTCAAATTAATAATAGTAACGTTTTAAAAAGAAAAAATTAAATAGAACAATAGGAAAGGAAATCAAAACATTTTCCAGCATAAGTAAATATGTAAGTATGTGTTTAGATTAATAAAAATTAACGTTAATTCTCATTATTGGATTAGTGAATCTATTCTATCCTGGTATTTAAAATTTAATCTACATTCTATTATCAAAAAAGGTAGTTACTTGGATTAGATTAGACTATATTTTAAGAAATAAACTGCCAAAATTATAGTAAAATTCGCTAATCCAAAAATAAGGATTAGCTTATACTCTATCCGGTTTAACTATAGAGCGTTGGGTGAGATAGGGCCTAAGATTCTAGCTATCTGATTGGTTCAAACGTGAACCGAATTTACACAGTAAAATAATTAACGCGAAATTTAAATTTGCTTGACAACTGTATCAATATTTTGACGTCTGACATAATATAAATAAAAGTCAAAAAAGTCAATAGTACAGGATTTATTACATAATATTAATTTGTTCAGTTCTGTTTCTCAAGTATATTATTGTTCTTTTCGTTTATATAATTTTCATAGTGTTTTAGCGTTACATTTCATATTACATAGTTTTCGTTGTGCGCGTTTTCTTAGTTTTTAGTCAGTAGTTCTGTTTTGGCCACACCAGATTTTTTCCTTTGTTACATAACAATATATCTGTGGCGTATTTCTACATTCACAATGACTGACATAAATGTAGAAAAAAAATTGTGGTTTAATAATCTGTTAATGATGCCTGCTGTTTCAAAAAGAAGAAGATTTATGTTTTTAAGTGTAACCACTTAAGTATATCAAATCTCAATTGGTATAAATATGGTTTGATTAGGGTCGTTAACCGAAAATTCAAAATGGTTTCTTGAGTGTTACAATGACATTGAGTAGGAAGAAAACATTAAAAATAAAAAATATATTCTGCTATGTAAATATTTAGTGAGGCTTCTTTCTTTATCATCCAACTTTTTTATACTCTTTACTATGTATCAACAAGCACTACATGAAATTATGTTATAATAAATCACGGCATTTGCCTAATAAATCCTAGTTAGAAAATATCTCGGTGTTGTAGCGTGTAAGATAGGTATGAATAATAGATGATTCAGAGATAAGTGTAATCTTAGAACATTCCCGGTCACTCTACGCTAAGACAGCGCGAATAAATATCACGCGGCTGTCCGGCTATTTATGAGACGTAAAAACTTGTAGCAGGATGTGTAAAATATATAAGAGATTCCGTATAAGTATGGAAACTAACTTTGCTTCACTTACCATACCGAGGAAGATAAATCAAGAAAAATTACAAGATATAAGATCAGTTATTCAAATTGGATTACACGGAGTTAATTTAATCAAGAAATTTAACATTATATTTGAGATAGTAGGTACTTGCAATAATTGTAACACCATATGCTGGATTTTTACATTACGTAACGAGGGTGATAGAATTATTGAGAATGAGACACATATGGTTCATATTTTTTAGAATTTTATTTTAAATATGTTTTAGCAATTGACAGTCCTGTCAGTTGTGGCAATTAAATTTTGACATTACTAATAAACATGTCTATAAGGTAAAATTCTGTCAAAATGCTTACGTTTACAAATAGCGGGTACACGGACATTGTAATTACTTACCTATGGTTTATTTATTTATTTATTCGTATCTTTACATTTTAATTTGTGGCTGATAAAAAAGACAGTGTTATAGAGTTGCCAACGCATTTAGACGGAGCGTTTCCAAATCATACGTTTCTAATATTCGCACATTTGTTAATCTTGTACATTTTTATCACAATACGGAGTGTCACATATGACAATTTAAAAAAAAGCAACATGTGCAAAAAGTTCTATGTTTTCAGCACATAACAGACTTCAATTTTGGGAATGGCTCATAATGTTCATTAATAAGACTGAATTTACTTGGGAAGGTGTATTTATTAGGCACAATACACATCTCGACGGACAAAAATGCTGTAAAAATTTTCATTAAAAATATTTGGGCGGGAACAATAAATGGACGACTAATTATTGGTACTCATGTACCTCGTTTAAATGGACAAAAGTTTGTAATTACATTTTTTGAATAACGTGTTTAAACTATTATGATTTGTCAACGATAAATAATCATCTCATAACCTAACAACTATGCTTTTGCTCTTCCTCCTCGTTTCTCCTTGTTTTCCTCTATTCATTGGCGATTAAAATCCTGGTTTAATACACAACTTTATAATTTTGTTATCCAAAATTTAAATTTATATATTTTAAAAATTGTACTTTTACGAATTAATTAATAATAAATGTTATTTCCGTTGATTCGTTTATTAATTACTGTGACTGCAAGTGTAACCGATAACCGACAATTTTCGAGCTGTTTGTATCCCACTTGAATACGGCAGCAGCCATTTGTTCTCCATGGGCGGGAAACGAAATCTTTAAAGAATTTTAACTCAAAATCTAAAAGACTTAGAAAAAAAAGTTATTAAGAAATATTGTTGCTCTCGTCGAGTTACATTACTGGTTAAATTTAATGCACTTATTTCATTTACACTCTGTATAGTAGTTTTTGACGGATGCGAATTCGGGTTAAACAAAGTTAAACGTTATATACATACCGTGCAAAATTTACATACGTATGCGCATTGGAGCCAAAATAGGCTATCATACTTTATTGTTAATTTAGTAATTTAAATTTTACTTAGATGTATCTTTCGTAAATTACTTTTCAACAATAGACAATAGAAAGAACAAAGCTCAGCATACATTGTAAATATAATTTCTAATTTATCTTTTCTATTCCTGGTCGATGAAGACATAAAAATCATGCTCATACACTAATAAAAATCATAATAAATTCAGCTAGACTATACGGCCGTAATAACAGCTTTTCTATGCGTAAGCTCTTGACAATCTATTAAATTAATTGTAGGATTTAGTCGAGTGTGTTATTAAATCCCACCTCGTCGACTTCTGGTCGTTCTCGCAAAACTGTTCGTGATTATAAGTGAGCGGCAAAGCTTAGCACACCCAATGGGAAATCAAACGTAATAATGTCACAAATCAAATGGATCGAAGGAGGCATTTGCATAAAGATATACGTCTATTGTTTTTCTGAGAATACATTACAAATAAACATTTTAAAATAATAAATTAAAGTAGTTTCGGTTTTAAATAATCGGTAAAATTGTGTGCCTAATAAATTTTAATGTCTTAAGTTACTAAAAGCGGAAAACTTTAACAATATACATAATTTTACCAAAAATATGTAGAAAGATTTTATCAATTTTAATTTATGGGTGTTATCATTTATCAGAAGTTACATTTATTAACGCTAAAGGTCACATTAAAAATTAACAAAACATGTGAAAATTATGTAAATATATCAAAATAAATTTGAAATTTTAATATATTATTAATGTTTACAACATATTTATAAGGCCATTTTCAAAGTTTTCGTACAATAATTATGAATAAAAATTATGCATGATCAAAATGAATGATATAGCGATACATATTTAGTACTTATCCCCTTTAGCTACTTATATTTTTTTCCAACTTAATGTGATTTATAATAATGTTACCTTCCGAAAAATTAAGAATCAGCATTACTGCTCTATTTCACACAATAAAATATTAAGAATAATAATATGCCTCTCGTGAAAGCTTATTACCCATTTCTGAGTGTTCCTATTCGTCGGTAAAGACAGATAAATCGTTGTACATTTGTTAATTTTTTTGTTTCAATTTCTATAGGCTTCCGTTATTTTTTAGTGTAATTTTCACCATTTTCGTACCTGATTTTATTTATTACATAGTAAACAAAATTCTTTTTGCTTATTGATTCAGATGCAGAAATAGTTAGTTTTAAGTATTAAGGTCAGAAAATGTTTCCTACCGGTTGAGGATGATTTTGAAGATCGAAACGAAGTCGAGTTCTCCAATATATCCAATACCGGGAGAACACGGTCGACGCACAAAATTAAAAAAATCTAATGTGGCCAGCACATTACTTTCCGTCATGTATTTTGTATAAATGTAATACAGAAATTTCCTTGCAAAAGATTATATTACATTACCTTAATACTGTTGTAGGTATGTATTTTATACAAATTCCATGCAGGAAGTTTCTAGCAGAAGATCCTATATTCAGTATTAGTCTTATCGCATTACAAAATTTTGTCATAAACACAGACACAAACACATACACACACACACACACACACACACACACACACACACACACACACACACTCACACACCACACTCACACACACGCACACACGCACCCACACACACAATTAAAAACGTATTTTAGGGACCCTAAAACGTGCTTATTCATCAAAAACTCACCACCGATTTTTTTGACCAACGACAATACCTTCCTTACCTAAAGGTGACCGAAGGTAAAAAATAGATTTGATATATTTTTTGATATATTAAAAAAAATTGTTGTCAATTTTACCTCCCGCTACCCTTGGTAAGGGAGTTATAGGGATCGTGCTAAAAATCGCATATCGAGATTTTTTCGAGATTAACGTTATTATAAAAATTAAAGATTATTAAATTTTCTACATATTTACATTAATACTTTTTCTACATATATTATGGATAATGATATAAAATTTAAATTTAAATCCCAGAGTCTACGCTTTAAACAAACAAAACTCCTTACGCAATTATTCAAATGTATGTAACTGACAGATAAATGTCACTGTCAAAGAACTGAACTAATCATTTCAAATTAATAATAGTAACGTTTTAAAAAGAAAAAAATTAATAGAACAACAGGAAAGGAAATCAAAACAGTTTCCAGCATAAGTAAATATGTAGATATGTATTTAGATTAATAAAAATTAGCGATTCGCAAAAAAGTTTAAGCTAATTTTCATATTGGATTAGTGAATTCTATTCTAACCCGGTATTTAAAATTTAATCTATATTTTATTATCAAAAAAGGTAGTTACTTGGATTAAATTAGACTATATTTTAAGAAATGAACTGCCAAAATTAGTAAAAAATTAGTAAAATTCGCTCATCCAAAAATAAGGATTAGCTTAATCATTTGTGTGACTCGGGCGGTTAATGGTGGGAGGTATTGTGTTGGCCACACCAGATTTTTAAACTAAGCTTTGATCGTTGTTTTTTTACTTACCGCCTCCGCCTCCTGATTGGTAAGCGATTCACATCATTTACCGATCAGTAATTTGTAAATAAAACCTACTGCTTTGGTATCCCTATCGGTAAATGTTTAAAAAAACCGATCGTACAAAAAATAATTAGGGATGCAGGGATCATCTTACATGTTAAAGCTTTATAGGGCATTAATCAGGCGTATGTCAAAAAGCATCAAAGGGACCGTCCATGTCTTCGGCTTTTTAAAAATTACATGTCGCATATGAATTTTCAATATAAATAAATGAAAACAAAATAAAAATTGGTATATATTTTGTATTTTTATACCTACAATAATGTAATTAAAGTTTTTAACGTAAAATGGTCGCCATGTTGTGACGTCAGCGTCATTACAGTAGTCCAGTTTCCCTGTGAAAATGTCACTATAAAGTGGACCATGCATATTTTGCTCATAAATACGCGATTGGCTTTACACATACTCTAACAAACACATACCTATTTAATATATCCGAGTATTTTTTTATTAAGATAAATAAATAAACATATCATCACGGCTTGTTACCCATTGCTGGGTGTGCCAATCTGCTTGTACACAGATATCGGTACTGATGAAATATTTGCACCGTGCGGGCGCTTACCAGGCGTCACCTCACGGGCACTCATTAAGATCAAATTAAAATTTACTTAATAAATAAATTTATATTATAATTTATGTTTTAATTATTGTAATCTCAATAATTCTCATTGTTGTAATCATTTAGTAAATAGTAATGTAAATGTTGAATTACTTTTTATTGTGAATTATGCTTTGATTATTGTAATCAATACTGTCTTTGTTGTATTTAATTATAAATAAAAAATAGTATGAATACTATTTTAATTATAATAATGGCACTAGGTGAGTATAAAAACTTCAATATATTAAAGAAAGTTTTAAAGTCACATTAATTAAAGCGAATAATTAACTTGATTATGAAAACGAGCAAAAATTATTAATTTTACTTACCTGATTTTTATTTGTGTAATATGTACTATCGATGTTTTACATAAATTAACATGTAACACTATTCATGTAAGTAAATCAAACAAATTTTTTTTATTATTATTATTATTATTATTATTATTATTATTATTATTATGTAATAACTATCTGGCTTACTTTATAACCATTAGCTCTAAAGATTTTTGATCACAGTTTGTAATGGATACGTATTTTTATTCATGCAACATTTATTGTATATTGCCGTATTACAACGCATCTACACTTTCGCATAAATGGCGAGTCGAATTGCAAGGCGAGTGGCGGAGCAAATGTGTGGTCTGTTCACTCGTTATTCGCCTCGGTCCTCGCCTTGCAGCTCGTAGCGCTCGCTCCAGGAGCGGTTTTTGGGGACGAGCCAAAGGCTTGTAGCGATGCGGCGAAATCAGTCTTTACACTCGGCGAATCTGAAAACGGTCATTCGCGTTGTGGGGTCGAACATGCGAATGCCACTCGCGAATTTCGGCGAATGGCGAGGCAAAACACGAGTGCAAATGTGTAAATGCGCCTTTAATGGTAACGTATGTAGATTCTCTCTACTTATGACGGAGTGACGCTAACGTCAGAACTTTCGCGCCAAAACTTTATTAATTATTTTAGGCGTTATTAAGTGTAATTTCAAGAAAACAAACAATATGGAATTTCTATTTTTAAATTCTTTGTAACATATTATAGAAAATTCAAAAAAAGTTGGACGGGCCCATTGTAATTCAAAAAAATATAATTCTCTGCACCACCCCATAAGTAGTAGTATAATATAAATATACAAATCTGCTGAGAACACAAAGACAACAAAAACTATATTAAATTACAAGTCGGCATAGCTTTACAATTACTTGTATTTTTCCCCGCCATCTTTTCAAACACCACTTTTAACACTCCATTCGTATCCTGTCTCTGTTCCCGCGGCCATGTTGCGCACGCGATCTCTTCGAAGAGAGCATGAGGCCTGCACTTTGTGCAACATGCATCTCACACACGAACCTCGCGGTCAAATGTGGGATTTTTATGCAAAGAAGCCCCGTGAATAACGACCGAAGTAAATCATACACCACTGCGAAGCAAAGGAAACAAATACTAGTTGTTTATTGCTAAGTGGTTGCGGGAGGATTTTTAAAATTGAGATGGTTTATTGATGCTCTTAAACATTTTTCCACAGTTTAACTTATTTGAATGAGTTCTTAACTCTATGGAACTTCATCTCTTTAATGGATATTTTACTTACATTTTTAATGGTGCATGCAGTCAGGCTGCTTTCGCTCATTTACTGCGATATTTATTTTTTACAGTTAAAAATGTTTTATAATTTACTGTTTTTATTTCTATTTCGATTATTGCTACTCCAGGAATACCACAGGGTTATAATCTTGGTCCACTGTTGTTTATTTTATTTTTTAGTAATATTATTGACGTTAAATTTTGCTATACGTCCTCCAATTATATTTCAAAAATAGTTTAATTTATGTCAGAAGGCTTTACTTGTAATTCAAAATAAACAGTTTAATTTTTTTTTTAATCTGATGTGGCCAACCTTCCTTCAGTTCTACGTATTTTGTACAAATTTCATACAGAAAGTTCCTCGCAAAAGAATCTCTTTCTTGTACATTATGTATTTTGTACAAATTCTATACAGAAAATACGAGAACGAAATATAAGATTTCTTTAAATTGTCACAGATGTTTGCGCTTTTGTTCCATGGCATCAATGATATTTGCAAAAATGTTATTATTGTTTTCGACTATTTTTACGGTTCCGGAAATTGAAAAATTATAAACATTAGCATATTCGGGTGCAGTATTTTTTCCTACAGAAAAAACCTGAACACAATTTTGTTCTAAAATAATTAGGGGAGCAAATAACTGCACATTAAAACCCCTATGCTACGTCGTTCAAGTCACCACCCTGTATATATATATATATATATATATACGTGTTGAGACTTCGTCACTATTTTAATTTTAGTTATAACTTTTGTAGGATTTCAGTGAAAGGGCATGAAATTCTACAAAAGTTATAACTATATATATATATATATATATATATATATATATATATATATATATATATATATATATATATATATATATATATATATATATATATACACTTACAGACATCATCGTAAAACTACTAAAATCATATTTTAGGGACCCTAAAACGTGCTTATTGATTAAAAACTCATCATCGAATTTTTTGACCAGAGACAATACCTTCCTTACCTAAAGGTGACGGAAGGTAAAAATGAGACTTGTCAATATAACTTGGTGTTTTTACCTCCCGCTACCCTTGGTAAGGGAGGTATAGGAATCGTGCTAAAAATCGCATATCGAGATTTTGGTAAATGACTACGTTTTAAGGTCTCTAGAATCCAATTTTAACATTTTCACGATGATATCTGAAGCATGTGTGTATATATGTATGTGTGTGGATCCTTTACTCTAACTCAAATACTTGTATTTCGACCTTTTTCTGTAATGGAAAGAGCCCATTAGATTTTGGTGTAAATCGGATAACCGGAAATGGCACTTTACTAGAAATTCAAAATAGTACTTTTAAATGTTATTTAATTCGAGATTAATGTTATTATAAAAATTAAAGATTATTAAATTTTCTACAGATTGGCAATAATACTTTTTCTATATATTTTATGGATAAATTCATAAAATTATCCATAAATTTAATCCCGTTACCTACGCTTTAAACAAGCAAATCTCTTTGGTTACATAGTTCATATCGTAAATGTATGTAACTGACAGATAAATTTCACTGTCAAAGAACTAATCATTTCAAATTAATAAGAGTAACGTTTTATAAAGAAAATAGTAAATAGAACCCTAGTTATATCGAATGGATCTTAATACAGTTTCCGCAATAACTAAATATGTATTTGTTGATCGCGCTTCCCGCTAAAAAAAATAATTTTACAGATGAAAGTTCATTGTTGACTGACAGCAATTTGAGGTTACATGTCATTCATCCGGCAGTTTTATGAAGTCATACCATCTTCAGAAAACAAAAAGCGCCAAAAACAGTGTGTTTAGAGCTATTCTTACCGATGTGTTTTCTTTTGAGTGCGTTGATAGACTTATGACACCGAAATAGAAAAAAGAATAATATGCATTGTTTTTAAACTATTTTTGGGTCTAATATTTTCATTGCTTTATTTGTTATCTTCTTTAAAGTACACATTTGCAATCCTTAAAATGTGTATAAGGATATCATATTCCGTACATTTTGTTTACATTGTTGGTAATGTATTTTCTTCCTTTTTCTATCATGCACAAAATCTCCCTTATCACGTATATTCCGTTCTGGGTCGTTGTTGCACATATTTCTCCTTTAGTTTCATCCAGCGTTGCACTATCTCACTCCCGTGGCATTATCTGCAACTGCGTTGTTGACATAGTTGGCGTTACATACCACGTGATTCAGGACTCGTGCACCATTTGGCAATGCCGCATCGTACACCACCGTGATATACAACCGACGCATTGCCGCAATGCAACGATTTGGCAACGCTGTGGATTCCAAATTCAAAAATATTTAACACGCTGCGATAATTAAGCGATTTTACCGAATAAATGGTAATTAAATTCATTTGGTTTCGTTTAGCAGACTATTAACAAGAATTTTTGCGGTATGCTCTACTTGTCAAATGATTTATGGCCGAGTTATCAGAAGCAATTAATTGTAGAAAACTAATACAATATTTATTACCTGCGCAGCAGGTAGCTACGTTTCCTTGTTTGCTGTAATTTATTATTGAGCATAGTTATTAGTCACTTTCTCAATCGCTGACTGCACTTGTAGACATATTTTGCTAAACTATAAATTATAGCATTTAAATACTAGGCATTCATTTATAATTCATATAATACAGATGTTGTTCGTATTCAACTAAGAATATTGCACAAATTAAAACATTCTTCAATAGCTATAGATTGGTATATAAAACCATAATATGTATGTAATTCATTACAATGTTTTTTATTTCCTTGTACATAGTAAAGGAAATATTGTAATCGCGAAAAATTTCGGTTTTCAGATTTCAACGAAAATATCCATTTTGACCATCCCTGAATCCATTTTGACTAATTTCGTCGTGACGTCTGTACGTCCGTATATGTACGTATGTATGTATGTACGTATAAGTACGTACGTACGTACCTCGCATAACTCAAAAACGTTAAGCCGTAGAATGTTGAAATTTTGAATTTAGGACTATTATGACATTTAGTTGCGGAATTTCCAAAAGTGGTACTTTACTTGAAGCCTATAATAGATTTTAAATATTTTAAAATATTAATCAAAACATTTCAAATTTGGTATATTAGACTTTTATGTCAATGGGAATAACATAGTAGATTTTGGTTAAAATAGGCTAAGCGGAAGTGACATATTGGGCCCTATTCTGTAACTCGGTGGTTAATTTTTTACCACTGGTTAAAATTTTTATCCAATAGTTATTGATTTGACAACTAAAAATCCTTTTTTTATGTCATCATACTTGATTGGTTAAAAAATTTAACCAGTGGTTAAATATTAACCATTGAGATATAGAATAGACCCGATTACCTGAAGTTATTAATTGAATAAAATGGTTTTATTTTGATTTTAGAAATAAATGCTTCAAATAATAGTTTTAGAGAATTAAATTCTGCATCTAGCACATACAATGTTATTATATTAGCCCTTTACATAAGCGAGATATGTAATTTTAAAAATTATATACATTTTGGTTTTTGTATTAAAGCTTGCTGATTAGGAGAAAAAAGTACAAAAAAAATATAAGAAATAATGTTAATGTCAAATTACGTCAAATACGTGAAATTTTATAATTTAGTCTATACTTCATATTGATCTTGCGTACAAGGAAGTCGTGTGGTGTCCATATCAGATTTTTTTATATAAATTTATATTAAAATTAAATTCCACAGAACAAAAGAATAATAATAATAATAATAATAATAATAAAATTATAAAAATAGGATAAGTCGAAAAATCAAGTAAACTTTTTTCTATACAATTTAGTTTAATTTGGCTTTACAATTAAGACATTTGTCACTTTGATTTGTAAAAATTGAACTGTCAAATCGAATTTTAAAAAATGCCTCGTATAGCGATATTGTGAAGTGTTAGAGCGGAAAAAGGAATGCCGGTCAGACAAATTGCCCAGCGCTATAATATTAATAAAAATGCTGTAATTAACATAAAGATCAACTTACACTAGAAAAAAATACTGTCCTATTTTTTTCCGTCCATCACTGTACTTCTTTTGAACTGCACAGAAATAAATAATCTACATTTCATGCAGTCATTTTTGAATTGAAGACACCAGTGCAAAAAAGAGGCAGCTCCCTTTTTAAATTTTTATCAGGAGTTAAAATCTAACGGGTTTTTCAATAAGAACTTTGTTTTTCAATAGGATTGTATTTGGTTAATATGGCAGACCAGACATGTCATTCAGTTTGTGGTGATGTTTACAGTAGAAGGTCTACAATTTAATAAAGTGAATTCCGTTTCGCTCGAAAATCGCATAAAAATAATTCAAATCCATTATGAACACGTATCTAGAGAGCTCGGTTAAGTGTGTATAACGGAGTGCTAGTGCCTGGAAATGAGGTATTTACGTGGTGTATGTGGATATGTAAGACGGGATCGCGTGAGGAATAATTTGGTGTATGAAGAATGTATGGTTAGAAAGAATGTTGTTAAGAGAGTAGGAATAAGCCAGTTGAGATGGTTTGGTCGTGTGGAGAGAATGAAGAGTGAACGGCTTGTAAAGCGTATAATCTGGGTGAAGTTGAGGTAGTTCGATTGCGTGGCCGTCCAGTCTGGAAGTGGATGAATGTGATTGACAAGGTGCTAAAAGAGAGAAAGTTTTCGAGTGGAAAGAAAATGAGAGCGTGTAAGAATGTGATTATGAATGTGGCCGAGGCGAAAGAAGTGTGCTTAGACAGAAATGTGTGGCGAAGGATGACTGTTTCGTAACTATTATTGTGGCCTGGATGCGGTATTTTGCTACCGAAAATCGGTCACTTTAATATGTTAAGAGTGAGGAATATTTGTTGTATGATGTAAGATTAGTAAGAATGTTGTTGAAGAGAGAGTGATTATTTTTGTGGTTGTAATTATTATTACTACTATTGTTATTATTGTTTCGGGATTGTTCTATCCCACTAAGTGGGAAATGCGTGATTTTATGTATGAATGTATGTATGTATGTATGTAACAAATTATCGGAGTGCCTCGTTCTTGGAAGACTCCTGCCTCCTTTTTGCACCTGTTTTTGGGAGGTGGTAAACCTCTACGTATTGTGAATCGTATAAATGTTTTCTTTACTGGTCATAGTTGCTGGCGTTTCACTGCATGCAAGGATCATCTCCAATGCTTTGGCCCAAACGTTCACTCAAAGTCCCATAACAGAGGTGGTTAGCTTTTATAACTTTTGAGATCCCAATGGTGGTTGTTTTTAATAGAATATAACAATAATCAGTAACCACACAAATAAATTCTTGCTCTTCATACAAAAAAGTGTTAATATGAACATCCAATAAATATGATCTTGAAGACATTAAAAAGATTTTCCAGTATATGGTCGCTTTGAAATTCTAAATTGAATTCCGAGAAAATAAGTTGTATATCTATTTCACATATCGTGACTATATCAAATAAATAAGCCACTTTTTCTAGTATTTGATATAGAGACATAAGTATAAAATAACATATGAATAAATCTGTGCGATCATTGGAAATTAACTCCATGTAGCAGAACTCGTTCTGATACCGCGTCCTCTGTAACATAGTGCCTACACAGTGAATTTATTTTACAACAAGCTTAGAGGAAAGTCTGGAACCGAAGACGAGCCATATAAACCACGATAATCTAACGATTTATATGATAAAATACCGTACATGACCCGTGCAGTCAGTGCCGTAAACACGATCCTTGCACGTGGTCGAGATTTCTACACTCACGAATATTATGTTTTCCTATTGATAAACATCTTCTTCATCTCGAAAACTGCGCAAAAATATCAAATATGTTTCCAGAATCTCCCTCCTAAATCACACAGATCTAGATTGTGGTCTTAACTGTTCGGAGCAGTGCGCGGTCTCATTACTCAGCTCAATTGCTTGTTTATTTGACTTGTATTTATGGCTTACTCAATCAGATTTGTTTACTCTTGGATCGGGATTTTAAGTGATCAAAACAAGATCGCAAATTTAGTTTTTATTTGATGGTAAAGGATATCGACAAAAGTTTATAATGGACGAATTATACTAATCTACAAAATGATTGTTTGGCTTGGATGCAGTTACGAAATTTTACAATTGTTTCAAAAATGATATTAATCACGTATGTAACAAAAGTTTCAAGAAAAGTTAGATCAAATAGAAAGATAAACTAAGGTGATAATAAATCTAATTTTACAACACTAATATGTGACCGATATCTTCAATGCGACGCATTTTTTAATAACTTGAATAGTTTTCTGCTAAATAAATACCAAAAGTCTTCAATTAATGGCGCCTGAGAAACATTTGGGGGATTATACCCTCACTCCCTGTTTTTCCTCTTGGCTCCTTAATGCTCTACAGCATCTGAAGATTCGCTCAAACTGGGCCGCAATCTATTTGGTTACATTATTCCTTTTTCGAATTTTTAAATTATTTCTCAATAAAGTTCTGCTATCAATCATCTTTAAAATTCTAAATTGTCGAGTTAATTTGCGTGAAGACGTTCTAACTTTGTATTGAGCACTTTGAATGAGTCTGCTGATTCATTTTAATTTGTATTTAATATGCAGGTACCTACTACACTTTTTTCACATTCCTTTATAGTTTGGTAAATAGGCGTCTGTCCATTATTTTGACCCCCAAAAACGTTAACAATTTCACGTTTCGGCTTCCAACTAATGAACTAACCTTACTAATAGATAGATTTACGTATTTCAAGTTTGTATATAAACTTTTTCAAAAATTTATCTGGCAATTTTCACTTGTCTTTACCTCCCGTCATACCGTAGGTAAGGGAGGTAAATGTTATCGATCCAAAAATTCGATGGTGAGTTTTCAGTGAGCACGAATTAGGGTCCCCATAACACGTTTTTACTATTTTTACGATGAGGTATCTCTCTCTCTCTCTCCCTCTCTCTCTCTCTCTCTCTCTCTCTCTCTCTCTCTGTGCGTGTGTGTGTGTGCGTGTGTGTGTGTGTGTGTGTGTGTATTTAAGCTTTCCGCAGTCATATAAAGAGTTGATTAGATTTTGGGTAAAATTGGGTGACCGGAAGTGATACTTTACAAGAAGCCCATAACAGTTTTTAATGATAAACTATATTAAAATATAATCCAAAATTTTCAATTTTAGTATTTAAGACTTGTATATCAAGGGGAACAACATATTAGATTTTGGCTAAAATTAATAAACCATAAGTGACACTTTACTTGAAGCTCTGAACAGTTTTTCGTGAAAAATATATTGATATACTCCAAAACTTGTCAAATTTAGTATTTAAGACTTTTATATAAAGGAAAGCAACATTTTAGATTTTAGCTAAAATTGATAAACCGGAAGTAATACTTTATTTGAAGCTCTGAACAGATTTTCGTGAAAATAAATTGATACAATCCAAAACTTTTCAAATTTGGTATTTAAGACCTCTATATTAATGAGAACTACATACTAGATGTTTTCTAAAAATTGATAAACCGGAAGCACTACTTTACAGGAAACTATAAACAGATTTTCTCCATTCACACTTCAGAATTTCGTGTCTCTAAATCCAAATCATAAAGCTATACATTGCAAGGTCCAAACTTTAGGTTTATGATTTCACACTTCAGAATTTAGGGAGACCCTAAAGGTGTATTCACAAATGAAAATTAGGTTTAGATTTATAGTTTATACTTTAGATTTAAAGACCTTGGCCGCATTTTATGTAATGAGTCCATTCACAGTTCAGAATTTAGGGTCTCTAAATCCAAATCATAAAGCTAAACATTGCAAGGTCCAAACTTTAGGTTTATGATTTAGTTTGACGTCACAAACTTCACCAATGAGAACGAGTCTGAAACGATATAGATATATACATCGATCTTTATTTATTATTCACTTGGTGGATTCGGCTTTTTAAACAAATGCGAGAAGAACAAGGAGACTGTCAAAACTTAATTGCTGAAATTTAACCAATAATGCCAAGCAAATGACAGTTTCACGGCGCACGGGTATCTGTTAAGTACTGCTCTACCGATATTTTAATTTTGTTTTTGAAACATTTACATAGATGTCTGTACATATCAAAACTAATACATTTATGAATGAGTTACTTAAACCTAAACAAAATCCATAAACTTAATTTTCATTTGTGAATGCACCTTAAATCTAATCTAATCTAAAACAATTATAATATATTTATTATTTCTCAATACTTTTGTCATATGCGTTAATCTTCTTACTAAACATTATATTTGACAGAAACTGCCCGAGAAGTAGTACAATAATTCCTTAGAAATGTTTATAGAGTGTTTTGCTTTGTGATCGGAAACAGTGTCGAATATTCAGTTGCGTTATTAAAATCTCTACCTGGTGTTGAATATTTGATTGTTTAGCACCGTAGCACGTTTGAGTGCAATGTAATATTGAAGCATAATCTCATTAACACGTTACTATGTGCCCGGTTTGAAACTAATCCCGCAGTAAATAACCCAGTAATGTTCGCACGGCTTGGCTGCCAGAAAAGTATACGAGAGAAATATGGAATTGAAAGAAAATAGAATTGTGGAGCTTTGAATAAACGTTAGATAGAAATTTTGTGGAGGAGGTTGATCCAAGGAAATGTTTTAAATAAATATATACTTTTGGCGATGTGGATCTTGTTTATTAAAAAAGTAAACGTTTGTGGACGTTTCGGTGGTGCAACTCCACCATCATCAGCTTTATAAAAACAGTTATTACAAATTAATGAGTAGTTAATACATTTTTAATTTGACAGCATCTTCTATAAAAACATGTTAATCAGCCAGTGGCTGTCAGAAGTCTTCTGACGTTTACTTTTTTAGTAAACAAGATCCACATCGCCAAAAGTATATATTTAGTTAGATAGAAAGAAAAATTATTAAGATAATTAATAAACTATTGTTAGGTTCAGTAATTGAAACAATGTTTGACATTTGGATAAACAACTACCTATATTAAATTTATTTTATTTATAAATTGTACTGCGCAATGACTTAGGTTTTATATTTTTCTGTCTAAATCGTAACAGATACCACAAATTACAAAGATACAGAAAAGTGTACCTACTATTGAATTATCTTTATGAAAAAAATACTTTAGTTGCCAATAAAAAGTTATTGTCGACTCATGGTCATTGTCGTTACATCCAAGTTTCATACATTAGTGGTTCATTAATAATAACAAATAATCACCGCTATTCTGTACATGAATCGATAACTTTTTTCGATCGATAATAAATTGCAGCCAATAATTATAGTAGACACTGAATAGAAAATTTGGTGTGGCCAACACAATACCTCCCGCCATTTACAGCCCGAGTCACAAAAATGATTAAACTAATCTTTATTTTTGGATCAGCGAATTTTAGTCTAATTTAGTAAATTTCTTAAAATATAGTCTAATCTAATCCAAGTAACTACCTTTTTTGATAATAAAATGCAGATTAAATTTTAAATACTGGGATAGAATAGAATTCACTAATCCAAAAATGAGAATTTACTTAAACTTTTTTGCGAATTGTTAAATTTTATTATTCTAAATACATACCTACATATTTACTTATGCTGGAAACTGTATCGATTTCCTTTCCTATTGTACTATTTATTTTAAAACGGTACTACTATTAATTTGAAATTATTAGTTCTTTGACAGTGACATTTACATATTAGTTACATACATTTGAATAACTGCGTAATCAAGAAGTTTTGTTTGTTTAAAGCGTAGGCTCCGAGATTTAAATTATAAATAATTTTATAACTTTATCCATAATATATGTAGAAAAAGTATTAATGCAAATCTGTAGAAAATTTAATAATCTTCAATTTTTATCACATTAATCTCGAAAAATTAACATTTAAATGTATTTTTCGAAGAAAAACTATTTTGAGCTTCAAGTAAAGTGCCATTTTCTGTTATCCGATATACACAAAATCTAATGGGCTCTTTTCATAATAGAAAAAGTTCGAAATACAAGGTTTCAAAATTTTCTGAATGATAGTATTTGAGTTAGAGTGGAGGATCCACACACACACACACACACACGCACACACGCACGCACGCACGCACGCACGCACGCACGCACGCACGCACGCACGCACGCACGCACGCACGCACGCAGGCACGCACACACACACACACATACACATACACACACACACATACACACACACACATACACACACACACACACACACACACACACACACACACACACACACACACACACACACACACACACACACACACACACACACACACACACACCTACACGCATACACACAGACATCATCGTGAAAATGTTAAAATTGGATTCTAGGGACCTTAAAACGTATTCATTTACCAAAATCTCGATATGCGATTTTTCGCACGATCCCTATACCTCCCTTACCAAGGGTAACGGGAGGTAAAAAAGAAACAGGCATGATACATGTGTTTCTTTTCTATTTGTCAAAAATTATTATCGATCGATAACTATCAATTGAGTTATTGAATAGGGGCGAATATCATCTTAAAAGATATCTTATATCATCCATATAGGAGTGTCGTACTAAATTTAACTCAAATGGAATAAAGTGCTATAAGCAAAATTATTTTTTTAGAAGATCTGTGACGCAAAATGATGACTAAACGGTACCTACACTTTCAGATACAGGTAAAATTTGTTAAATCGTCATATTTTGTGCTCAGATATCAGCTATGTTCACGTGTTTTAGGGACAAAAAATATTTAAAATATTCTTAATGATCACATTATGTATAAAACTATATAAAATAAATAAATAAATATAAATATATCATCACGGCATATTACCCATTGCTGGGTGTGCCAATCTGCATTGTACGCAGATATCGGTATCGGTAATGATGATGACATATTTGTACTTTATTTCCTTGTATTTTAGTGAAATTTACAAGAACATATAAATTATAGCATCAATTTAAAATTATTAATGCCTGTCTCACATGTACTATGTACTTAATATTCATATAATTATGTGCATTTTTTTTCATATATTTCTTGAATGATATTTAACGAATATATAATTTGTATACATATATATATATATATATATATATATATATATATATATATATATATATATATATATATATATATTTGACATTTGACCCTTAAATATATGAGCATTTCTCATCATTCAAACTCCTATGTTGCATATTATGATATATTACCAATAAATAATGCTGCAATTTATTGATATAACAAAGTTGTTGCATAAATGATTTTTATTTCTTTCCATTCCATCGAAAGAAGGATTCAAAATATACAATAATAAACAAAAATTTTCTTACTTTGCATGATACATTGGGCTGAATCCGACACTGGCCTCCATTATCTAGATTCTTCTTAAATTTTTTAATTCTTCAGATTGTCGAATAGATTTGAACTGCATTCAATCCTGCAAAAATAAAATACATATTAATAAAATAAATTTTAATACAGTAATTTAAGATATTATTTCAATTATACAAAATAATTATCCATTTTAGTAAAATGTCAATCTTTGTAACAATAACACTAAATAAAATAATAAAATGTCTTACATTTTCTGGAATATCCTATCGCCTACAAACGATTAAATTTTGAACAAAGTTTTTCTGAGAATTATTTATATTCTACCACGAAATTAAACGTTAAAATGATGATAGAACAATAAATATTCACTTAATAATACTATCGCAATTAATTTTATATATAATCCGCGAAAAATACGTGAAAATAGGCTACGTAGGTATATCATTTCTCAATCTCAACGTGGAATTAACTGAACGACCGTTAAAAACAGGCTACTATGATTCCAAATCTCTGAGAAATTAAACAGTTGCGGTTGAACATGGCTACTACGATTTTAAATTCATGAGAAATTAAATCGATAAACATGGTCTTATGATTCGAAAACCATAAGAAATTAAAATTGTTCGGTTGTATATTACGATGTACAAATAAAATGTTTGTAAATATGTTTACACAAAATTATTTATAAATATACTTGTACACTGCTAAATGTATGCATCAATCTAATTAATGCACATTTTCTAATTATTTAAATATATGTATCTAAAATAACTACAAAAAAATATTTATATTTTGTGCAATGTTTAATTAACTGCAATTTTAGATTACTGCAAATTTTCAAATTACTTATACCTATTATATTAAGTATTAATGGGTGTATTCTAAACACAATCCGTTAAAATATATTATGTAAACGGATTCCGTTAAAATATTTCTTATTAACGGATTTCGCTAAAAATTCTATTCACAATATGACATTTGAACGGATCCGTTAAAATTAATATAATAAACGGATCCGTTTGCTACTGTAGGGCAGTGTTGTCAAATTGTAAATGCCAACATATTTATATTTTTAATAACAAAATATATTAAGATCTAAACAGATATTTGTGATACATAAATTTAGAGATACTATTTAGTAATAAATTTATATCAATAAATAATCACAATAATGAATATATTCTTCAAAATAATCTTTGGAATGTTGGTAGGTAAATACTTTGTTGTAATAAATGTCAAAATTGTCAGTTTCATAACCTTTTGATATTATTGTATATTATTGTAAATTTGGAAAAAAATGGGCATAAAACAAAAAAATCTATAAAATCATAATTCGTTACTTATTAACCGCAGCTAAAGTAATAATGAAGAACGTCCCTAACGCCCAACCCCAATATTTATCTTGAAATTATAGACACCACCAAGCTAATCTACAGTATCGAGAAAATGAACATACGCGGGGTCACAATTAGATATAGGCGCATGCACTTTAAAAACTACACAAATTATGAAACACACATTATAAGCTTGATTTTTAATTATTCGCAAATATTAATTAATTTTCTGCATTAGATTCATTCATCTAATCAGTATTCTTCGAATATAATCAAAATATCCATTGTTGTAATCAAAATATTCTTTGTTGCAATAAAAATATTCTTTGTTGTAATCAATAATTAAAAATAAAGGCACCAATAGAACATTTGTATCTTGAGCCCTTTAAGATTAAATACAGTCCTGAAAATACTCGAATATTTTTAAAACATTAGGTAAAGTACAAAATTTGCAATGTAGAGTAAAATATCTGTTCGCTTCACTAGAGAAAGCATTTTTGAGAACGAGAAATGGATAATTTTTGTATTGTTAAAATCTTTCATCGAACCGATTTTTTATGGGTTATGTACGAGTATAATTTTGTTATAAAAATAATTTATTTGTACTTTCCTTTCAATTACATTTTATGAATCCAAGGGTCGGAGCAAACAGTAAAGGGTGATAACGCCATTCTCTGCGTACAATTAAGAAATTTCCAAATATTTATGTATAAACGGATATCTTAATTTTAACGGTCCGTTTATAAATAACGGAATATCTTTAGAATACACCCATAAGAACGGCAAGGACAGTTTACCGATCGAACACAATGTTTGGGGTCTCCTGGGGAGCCGGGTTCGATCCCGAATTCGAATTTTAAATAGCACAAAATTGACCCCTTTGGTGCACTCTCCACGCCAGCAATGAGTGCCCGTAAGGTGACGCCTGGTAAACGCCCGCTAGGTACAAACATGTCATCATCATTACCGAAATTTGTGTACAAAGCAGATTGGCACACCCAGCGACCGACGCACAAAATTTGTAAAAAATATGATTTGAAAATTATTTTGACATAATTAAAAATCTTTAGTTGTCATTTTTATAGTAAACTTTGATCGTTGTTTTTATTTACTTACCGTTCAGTAATTTTTAAAGAAAACCCTATAGGTAAACATTAAAAAAAAATTCGATCGTACAAAAATGTATATTAGTGAATCTTGGAAATTATTCTTCTCTTATATATTTTAATGTTACGAGGGTAGCACGAAAAGTTTCTGCAAACAAATATAACCAAGGTAACTATGAGAAATAAATGCATGGCAAAACAAAAGTACATCCTTAGGTAGCTTGGCAGTTCTTGTTACAATTTGTTATCAGTAATTTTCTATGCAGTTTTAAATTACGCACGTCGTACTGAAAATGCAGTTAACATGAGAAAATTTCCTAGACATGATATTTACGATTTTAAAAGTCCGCTCTCTCCAAAACAATGCATCGAATAGCTTCGGGATGCTTTTGGAAATAAAGCACCTAGTATCAGGTCTGTTCATAGCAAGTTTCTCTCAATGACGATTTATGCGAAGATCGGACAATTTCTACAGATACGGATGAAAACATAGTTGCTATTCGTACAATGATTAAAGAATACAACCGTGTCACATACAGAATTATACGGCCTACTTTGGGCATTGGAATGACCGCTATAAATAAAATTTTGCTCGATCATCTAAAAGGCAGGAAAGTTTGTTACTGTTGGATACCTCATAAATTTAATGATGGTCAAAAGCAATATCGTGTGGAATGGTGCATTAAAACAATACAAAGTACTACGAAGGTAAATCTAAAGCAGTGCATGATATTATAACAGGTGATGAATCATGGATGTATGCATTTAAACCTGAAACAAAACGACAATCAGCTCAATGGGTCTTTCCAACAGACCTCAATCCTGCCAAAGTAAAACGAGTTCGAAGTGCTGGTACAAAAATGATTGCCTCCTTTTTCTCAAAATCTGGTCCTACTGTCAATATTGCATTAGAAGGAAAGAAAATAATGAGTGGTTTCCGATGTACATATAAGTACAAATGAAGCGGTTGCAACCTTCGAAAACATGCTCTCTCAAGTGTCTCAAGAAGAATGGATTTCTTGCTTTAACGATTGGTTTTATTGAATGTATAAATGTGTTGAGTTAAAAGGAGAGTATTTCGAAAAACAAGAAAAAAATAATTCCTGGAAAATTTTGTTTTCTATCAATAGTTTGAAGAAACTTTCGGTGCTACCCTGGTATATATTTATTTAAACACTGAAAAAGAGTCTGTATGGCTAGGAAGGACCGCATGTATCTCATTCTTTTCAATATATCGTCATCTCGGACGGCAATCTTTAACCTTAGTGTGAAAAGAGCTACTCTCAACCCTTGGTATATATTTATAAATACATATTGAATCAGTATAAGAATGTTAATTTTATTCAACGTAGTAAAAAAATGAAGAAATGCATTTGAATGAAGTAAACGTAGTATGAAACAAAAAACTCTGCCATCCTATTTTCTATTGCATCTTTCCTCTCCAAATAGCTTGTACTTCAACACACAATATTTCACATACACATCATTATTTACAAATTTGATACGCGGCATGTTCCCGATAACATTAACAAGACTCTGAGGGCACTGCCACCCTTAAATGCACTCAACCTTGCTGTGAACTTCCCCTAGAATGCACACCTTCCTGTGTGTATAACCAAAGACGCGAAGGCGAACTCTTTCTTTCTGGTGGTAAACCAACGCGGAACAAGAGAGAAAATGAAGCCATTTTCAGGTTTATTTATAGAGTGGCCAAATTTGGTGTAGTTGTTTGTAAGATGGCGGCGAGAGGAACAATGGTGCATATATCAACAGAAGACCGGTCGTAAATTTGGTGACGCAAGAAGTAGAAGATGTTGATTGGGTCCAATTCGTACGAAATGTTTCGTCAAAGAAAAGTGCTCAACAATATTAAAGATGTTATACGCAGAGTTTCTTGCAAAAGATTTTATATATCTACACTAAAATTATTTAGCGAATATACTATGTAAATTACATCTAATATTGATATGTCAATATTTGTATATATATATATATATATATATATATATATATATATATATATATATATATATATATATATATATATATATATAAATAAGATATATTCTTTAATATTTACTATTTTTTAAAAAAAAGTTTGTTAGGTTTTAGCAACGACGCTAAAAAATAACCAAAAGAAACAAATGTAAAGCATGTCATTTCAAATTTTATTAATAGTTCGCAATAGGCTACTTACGTGTTACTGAAAATATTATATCTATCACTAAATACCTAAAGTAAAGTTGAAAACGTATATAAAAATATGAATTTTGTTTAAAAAATATATATGTTTTTAAGTTGAAAACGTATGTAATAGTATATTAATAACCGAGGTGGAAAGTGTTTCATTGTCGAGGGCGAAGATAGTTAACGAAGGCGCGAAGCGCCGAGGTTAACTATAGCCCGAGACAATGAAACTTTTCACCGAGGTTTGTATACTATTTTATTCACAATCTGAAATAAAAAATTAATATTTGATATTTAAATAATAATAACCTAACATAAATAAACGAATGGTCTGAGATTGTTCATTTGTCACATGAACTGTCACTTTGATTTCTAACCTTAAATATTGATTTCATTCATTACTTGTATTATTTACAAGTTTATTCCATATTTTTATCATATAAATTGTAAAGATGCTTTGTTTATATGTAAATACCCATCATTGATACGCATTGATCTCTCAAAGCGGGGGGGGGGGGGGGGGGGCAACTATTTCCCGCCGCGAGGTTGGAAAGTATAGTGTGAGTATAGCTGAGGTTGGAAAGTATCAACTTTTCAACCCCAGCTATCTTCACGTTATACTTTCCAACCTCTTGGAATATGAGGTTAACAATAACTAACTTCCCAACTTTTTAAAAGTCAGAAATCGTCATATTACTAACCGATTGTAAATAAAAATATAAATTTTATTTAAAAAAATATATGTTTTTTAATAAATTAAGAAGATTTTCTTTCACGTCATTATTTTGAACTGGAGAAAGGGATGCATATTTAAGAATGTAACCTGTAGATGGCGAGTGAGTGCGAGTTTTAATTTGATTTTGACATTAATTCACTTTTCTGTCACTGTCTCTCTTCTTTATTATTTAAAATTTGCGTGGTTTCTGTTACTATTATTACGTATTTCGATTTGCTAATCAGGATTTTGAAGGATTTTAACTTAGCTTATACTCGTACAAGATTAAAATGACAAACGAAAATATTAACCTCCAAACTATTAATCAAACGTCGACAGATTATCTGTCATGTTTAAATTACCCGCACATGCCGTTGCTGTTGGACGTACCGATATTATTGCTTTACGTTCATTCATTGGTTCGGCGTAATTCTACGTCATACACGGCGGTAATTTAAATATTAAAATTTCATTAATTTTTTTCTGGCCAAATTAATGAAACTTTTTCCAAAAGAAAAAATATGGGTAGCAAGTTTTTATCGTCTCTTCAAAAATATTAAATAAAAAAATGGCGCGCAAGTAGCCCATTATTATTGGTTATTTGCTATAGCAATGTTGCTACGAAATAACTTTCTTACAAAATAGGGGTGAATATTGAATCAAAATGATATATCAAATGAATTATTTTACACTGCCGTCAAAATTTGGACTTGCATGTTTTTGTTTAAGGATCGTTTAAAATTTAAGCCTTGTTGATGCATTTGGACATATGATGAACTGCAAAGAAACCAGAAATCATTTATAAAGTTTTTTTTAATTTCATTTCTAATTTTTTTGAAACTCATGTTTTATTTTTTATTTTTCAGGTAGGTGCCAAATACTCTTCCCGATTAGACATTGGTATAAATTTTATACCCAATCTTTCCAGTTTCTTGTAAGTACACTATTTTCTTCACTGTATGTATTTCCCACAATACCAGCAATCTATTAATGAATAGGGTACTACAGCGCAATTGATTTAAGAGAAATTAGAAAAAAATATTGAAATTATATGCTTAATAATAAATATTAATAAAGAAATAAAACGACATAATTGAAATACTTCGGGCCTATAAATATATAACGAATGCCCAGTTAGGGGCGGAGCCTACTACCAATGGAAGTAGAGAAATTCAAATAGCGGAGGCGTGGCTATCAGTACAGTAGTGCAATTCTCAAACAGTTTTTATTTGAATATAAATATATTGCATTAAACTTAATAATTTAAATACGTTTCGAAATATAAATCATGTAGACTTGTACAGTATAATAATATTCATTTATTTTTTATAAATATAATTTAGATATAGTATATATTTCAAGAACATTCAGGTCCACGAAGAAAATAGTTTGATATAAAAACTTATATTCGTGACGTCACATCTATATTTTCAAATTTCGGAGGACTATAACTCGCTTATTAATAGCAATTTTTTCACCGGATTTTCACCGACAGTCTTAATTTTACTTATACGTTCAGATGAAATTATATTTAAAAAATGGTGGAATCCCCTATTTCATTTACACTTCTATACAACACATAGAAGTACCTATGCGTTATCAATTTATCCTTATATGCTTCTTCAGTGTATTGCACTAGTGTCTACCTCTGTAACCACCCAGGGCGCTGGCTGTTACTATGATATATTCTAGATCTCATTATACATTGCAACTCGTATATCATTGACTTTTACGCCGCAGAATTAATGCAGAGTATCCACCGAGTAGCAAGCGCGATGTTCTCACTGTTTATGACCAGAGGACAGTGTAAATCTTACAAGTGAACCCGTGCTTTTTTCCTAGCTGGAATTATCGTCTTCTAATACTTAACACGGACTCATTTGAATATTACACAACTGAGCTGAGATACAAGATATATGCAATTATTTCGATGTTGGAGATATAGTGTAAAATGCAAGATGGACAACCTGCGGGAAAATGTTACTAAATAAAAAATGTGTTATCTTGTATTTTTAATTATGCTAGATTTGGATAAAGATGAATATTTGTTTATTTTACACTTTCCACTGTATACTCCTTTACGTTTCTAATTTGAGTCCTCGGAATGGCACAATGAAGTACACGAAAAGAAAAAAATAAACTTTTTTTTGAAAGAAAATTAAATATAAATTCCATTTAAGAAAATGTAAGTTTGTATTATATGTCGAAATAATATTTTAACGATGGGTAAATCTCAAACCTGGAATGAGAAGAGAGTTTTACTTAACTCAGTCATTAATGCCACCGTTCTGTATTGCTCAGAAATTTGGAGCTTGCGCTACACAGAAAATTTGGAAAAATGCCAGACAAAATTTATTAAATTAATACTAAGATGCCCCAGAAATACTCCCAACTATATGCTGAGGTTAGAAACCGGAACTGTACATATTGTTGCCCAAATCGTAAAAAGAGCCTGAAACTGGCTACTCAAAGTAGAAAACATGGATACAACTAGATTCCCTGATTTAATCCTAAACAGATTGAAACAATTAGACAGATTAGACATTAATAAAAATGACTTCAACTGGTACTCCCAGTTAAGAGGTTTACTAAGTCAATTCAGCTTAACTGAGCCTTCTAGCAATTTTTCCAAATCTCAAATAAGTAATTTAGTCGAAAAACTTGAACTTGCTCTTAAAAATTTAGATATGGAACGTTTAAAAAACGGAAGTTACAATGATTATTATAAAAATATTAAGAATGAGTTCGGCCCAGAAAACTACTTAATAGAAAAATTATCAATAATAAAAGCCAGAATCGTTGCTAACTTACGTTTAACAAACAAGAAAATCTTTTCCGTACCATGTAACAACATAAGACATTTTAATTTTTAATAATACTTGGTTTTATGTTTCACAATTACTTTATTAGATTACTAGTTTCGCTATAACATTAGCATCATCAGATCTTCTTTATCGTTTAATTATAAATATATATATATATATATATATATATATATATATATATATATATATATATATATATATATATATATATATGTCTAAATTATATGAAATAAATATAAAAATGAAATGTCAAAATGTCAATAAATGTTTTTTAAAATAATTTTTGTTTTTAAATTTTTTGAAAAATTATTTTTTTAAAAATTCACCATTAATGAAGTTTCTAGAAACATTATAAAATTTATGTTATAATTTATTTGTGTATATTAATATTTTTGAACTTTGTAATTTTTTAAAATAATTTTTCAATTTTAATTGTGAAACATAAAACCAAGTATTATTAAAAATTAAAATGAATAATAAGTTTCACCAAGTAAGAGCAGACACAATTAAAGAAACATAAGACATGTGTGGGACACCAATAACATTTGCCTCATTTGCAACCTAAACGTGGAGGAAACTCTTGAACATTTTCTCTTATTTTGCCCAATCTATAAACCATACAGAGATGTATATTTGTCACAATATATACCTAATGATAATCCAAATATTTGTATCTTGCTGAGATCACTCCACTGGAAGAAAATAAATGATATTTGTTACTACACTATTAAAAGTTTAGCCTTGAGAAGTTTTTGTATAAATGAATAATTCTGTTACTGTTTTCGCTTTATATGATCCTCCAAATTTGATTTACATTACGTATATGCATATGTGCGTATTTATAATATCAGTATTACAACTTTTATATTTTTATATAACTTTATTTCTGCATCATCGGCAGTTACACAAGGTTGCTTATCAATTATGTATTCTTTTCTCTTTGTGATTAATCACTTTAATTAATTTACTTTTGTATACATTTGTATTCACACTATCATTATTTTAGATTTGTTGTTATATATACATATATATACCTACATTTTCTTTGTACTTAAATTTTTATATGGTTATATATTAATTCTACCAATTATTTTATTTTGTATAAGGCTATGTACCTTACAACAAATAAAGATTATATTATATATTATTATATGTCGAAAATTAACCTATAGAAAAATTATTTTTGTATGCCACTGATAGACAATAAAAATATCCAACTTTTTTAACTGAAGCATTTTTCTCGATTACTGATAGTTTAGAAGTAATTTCATAATAAAAATATCGATCAAATTCAGTTTTCCCTCATTTTCTAATCACCTATGAGATTTTTTTGTGAAAACAAAAGCACATTGAAGATGGCCCCCCAGAGGCGCACCACATGTCCCATTTTACCGAAGTCATATCTCTTATAGTTTACAAGATCCCAATTGTGGCCTTCGAAATCCGGATACCCTGTATATATAAAATACCCGGCGTTCTTTTTTGACGATTTGGTAGGAACAAGTTTTCCGGTAGCCTCGGCACATTTTGAAGAAAAATCACAAAATATCACCAGAATATGCAACGTTCATTTTTGTTAAGTAAGACAAACAGTACAAATAGAACAAATCTGATGTGGCCAGCACATTACCTTCCGTCAATTCTATTTATTTTATACAAATTCTATACAGAAAGTTTCTTAGAATTGATTCTATATTTGCAATAAAACACAAACATACTATGTCAATTGCACTTGACATCAGAATTTTTTAAATTATATTATCTGTTTCCAGTGTTATTGCATAGCTGCGGCGGCTTTATGATAGTTAATTTCTTTATAATTTGTTAACTCAATATCCATTGAATATGAAATATAAAATTTAATCAAATTTTATAAAGAATAAAATATCCTTTAATATTTATAAATAAAATAAATAAATATATCATCACGACTTATTACCCATTGCTGGGTGTGCCAATCTGCATTGTACACAGATATCGGTAATGATGAAATATATGCACCGTGCGGGCGCTTACCAGGCATCACCTCACGGGCAATGTGAAAAAATGATATTTAACAGCGTTTTTTCAAGAAAAACTGTTAAAATCTTCAAATGAGGGTACTTCCGGTCGACCAATTATAACCAAAATCTAATCAGCTCTTCTTCTGTGACGAAGAGGAATACGAAAGAATTATAATTTTTAAAATTGTAGTGTTGGAGTTAGCGTTGGAGAAAAAATCGTCACACACACACACACACACACACAAACAAATACAAACACATACAAACACACACACACACACACACACACACACACACACACACACACACACATACATACATACATACATATATATACATACAGACATACACGCATACACACACACACACATATATACACATACACACATACACCCATACACATATATAGACATCATCGCAAAAATAGTAAAATCGTATTCTAGGGACTCTAGAACGTGCTTATTCATTACAAACTCACTATCGAATTTATTGACCAAAAACAATACCTACCGTCCTTATCTAAAGGTATGACGGAAGGTATGAAGCCATGTCACAAATTCAATGGTTATGTGACCTAAGTTAAATTGACATGTTTTGAATTAATTTAATAGTAATTTACGTAACAAGACCTGAAAGTGATACTTTAATGTGTGCGCAAGTTTATGAGGCTAGTAAAGAAACGTTCAGATCATGCTGGGTACAATTTTTTTTTTGCTCTATTGAAAAAAAAATATATTTTTCATTGCGAGTAAATAAGGAATAAATAAATAAACAAATGATGGAAGCATTCACGAATCGGAAAGTTTCTTTCCGATCCCTTATAGACAATTTTCCGAGCTAGCTCAGTAAAGAAGGATTTTACGGTCTATGATACTCATTTCGAAATTCCTGACTCGGCTTCTTTGTCTCTTGGTCCGTAAACTTCTCATTGATACCGTAATAACTGACTTCCCAGCAAAGTATAACATAATGTAAATAACTATTCCCAGCGTCTTCTGAATATTTCTTTCTCTCAAAGATTTTGTCTTCAAATTTATGGAACTGAGTAAACTATAATAATTAGAATTACAATATGTAGTCCAATAAATAATAATAACCGTATCTCCATTAATATTAATAAAAAACTTAGGGATGTTAAAGCAATCTTCTTCCTCCCTAAAAGAAACAAAAAATCCGTCTTTGTTTATTCAGGACGCCATCCGAATCGGAGGCGACAAAACCATCAATCACGTTTTATTTGTACAGTAGCACCCCAGGGTTCTAATCTTATTGAATGAGTTATTTCCTAAGCAACGACCCCGTGAATTCCCAAAATGGAGGGAGGCGCAAACAACAAGCACCCCTAAGTCACAATAACTTAAAACTCATAATAGCTCACCCATCCTAGCCGACATCTGTGGCAACTGAAAATAATCTTCGTAAGAATATATTATTCCTCCTTATTGCTTATGCAGATACGCGTTGTAATATCTTTTTACGACGGTATTTCAGCTGATATTAAAAACTGTATTGAAATACGGCTATTTTTAATGTTTTGTTTTCTTTTTTATAATTGGCGTTGAAGGGTGAGGCATTTCCTTCCGGCAAGCTGGCGAGAAAATTAAGTCATATATCTCAAGAGCGGAATTAATGCGCGTATTAAAATTGTTACTAGCACTTAATGGCATGTAGAATTTTTATTTTGAATGCCGGGTACAACAAGAATGTGTTTTATTATTAGATGAAGCTTCTAATGGTTAATTTTGTAACTCAAATTGCGTACTTATGAATGATATTACATCATTTTTATCTCGGAACGAGAAGAAAACGTTTAATTAGGCTAATTTTTTATATACCTACTTAAAAAAAATGCTGTCGTTTTTGTATGGATTATGAAACTATAATGCATACACGCGGGTCACGCTAGAATTATTATGAATAAGAAAATTTGGTAGGCCGTGGAAATAAAAATTTGCAACAGGAAAACTCTTGGCTTGGCTTCACAGAAAAATGACTGGTTTTTAGCAAATAAATATTCATAATTAAGGGGTACTTCATTCATTTAATTATTGCAACTTTGGAACAAATAGAATTTAATCTTTAATATGAAATGTATTTTATTCATTCAGTTATATTAATTATTTGACCGTCATTTATTTCATTTAAATTAAATTTAATTTTCTCAAATAAACTAATATATTTATGTTTGGCATTTAAAATTGAGATTTTTAATAAATAAATTTATAATTTTCTGAAATATTTATTTGTTTCTTACAAATATGTAATTGTTTAGAATTAATTTCATAATATATTTGTGTAAACTTTATCTTAATTACAATGAAAAATAGTTTTTATTGTATGAATCTATATTTATTTGTCACAAATAAATATTATTTGTGGCAAAATAATATTTCCATTGAGTGAAAAATGTTCTATTTGTCAAATGACGATTTTAAGTGAGGTGACTTGTATGGACTTGTTCATTTGTTGTACGTTGCATCTTGTTTATGGTGGCTCATTTGTGACAGTGTTCATTTCTGGCGATTTGTTTTTCATTCGTGTGCTAAAAAGTAGTGAATATGGGTGACGAAACAGTGAAAAATATACTACTTGAGTGGAGTTTTGGATAATTGCTTTGCATTCAGTGTATTTTTTATACCAAGGCACATGCATTGGTATCTGTACAGATTGTGTATTTATACTTTTATAAATTTTTATTATATGTACATTAATATACTTAAGGATTAAATTTGTGTGTTAATAAAAATATGGTGTACGAATAAATTAAATGTACTAGTCTTTATTTAATTATTTTCCTTCAATTTTAATCTATTTAGAGTGGACAGGTTATGAGAGGTAGATATTTAAATTTGGTTCAAATAAATTATTATATACCCAATAATAATGGAATAAATTTGTCATGAAATAGAAGATATAATTGATCTCAATATATATTTATTTGAGACAAATAAATGCTTCAAATAAATAATTACATTGCTTTAATTGTAGATATATTTGGATCTATTCAAGCTTAGGATTTATTTGTAACAAATAAATTTACAGTTCACGTAATTATATTTTTTTCTCAGTGTTGAAAAAAAAAATAGAATTGGCTTGAAAATTCAAGCTTTTTAAAATTTTAGCTTGGCTTAACTTGGGCTTAACGAAAACAAAGGTTATAACTTGGGCTTTAAAACCAAACGTTTTAAAATTTAAAATAATGATTAACTACCTTAACAATAGGGTCCTACACCTTAACAGAAAATTGAGTAAAATGTTAGTTGTATTGAATGTAGATAAGAAAAAATCGTGATGGAGACGAAAAAAGTTTTAAAAAAATTGTTAGTTATTGAAATATTTCAGATTTTAAGCATCTATACATCTACATCACAATTATTGCTATCTTTCAAGCGCAGCCTACTACAGAAACTTGTGCGAGAAAGGTACGAGGGCAGTTTACAAAGAAATCTACCTAGCCATAAAAGAAAAGACGAACGATAACAATTTTTTGTTGTCAGATTTGTGTGACATTTTTAAGTTCATGCAGTAGGTTGCATTCAATTCTTATTATCTATTATAGTCTAGCGTAGAATTTTGGGTTAAAAAATGAGTGAAAAATTGAAGCATCATAGTGTGATAAAATTCTTAACAAAAGAAGGCAATTGTCTTAAAATTATTCATGAGCGAATGAAGGCTGTGTATGGGCAAGATGCCCCAAGTTATTTTAAAGTAAAATTTTGGTGTAAACAGTTTCCATGGGGAAGAGATTCAATACAGCATGATCCAAAATTACTTGAAGCACGAACTGCAGAAAATGTTCAACACGTTGAAAAATTGGTGCATACAGATCGATGGTTGAAGGTTTCTGTTATTGCCAAGAAACTGTGTTTATCTGAAACAAGTGTTTGGAAAAGTTTCATAATGATTAGGACATGATGATGTCTTCACGGTGGATACCCAGACTGGTGCACACAGCGCTTAAAATTGTAGACATTATCAGGGACTACGATTTTACAGAACTATGCCATCCACCTTATAGCTCCGATTTAGCACCTAGTGACTTCTTTAAAAATATGAAAAAAAATCTTAGGAAAAGAAGATTTGATTGGAGGAGTTAATGTATTCTGTGACAATTTTTTTGCAGATTTTTTTGACGGAATGACATAGTTGAAGAAACGTTGGTAAAACTGGATTAGTGTTGAAGGAAGTTATGTGTGTATAAAGTATTTTTCAAGTTCAACGTGTATTATAGCTAGGTACATTTTTTTTATAAATTACCCTCGTAGCTATAGGTTTCGTTTAAAAAGGAAATGCAGTTAAACTAAAAACAATTAAGACTTTTTAATACTACGTATTGCTTCAAAATTAAATGAAATTTCATTTAAAATAATAATAAAAAAATAGAGTGGAGGACCCTATTTGCATTGGAAATTTGAAATATTGAAAAATAAGACATTTTTAAGAAAATGAATATCTAAAATTTTTCATATTAAAGTGCCGGGAAAGTTAAAAATTAGATGTATTGTTAATGATACAGTTAAGTAAAATAAATTAAACACAAGGTTTCTTACGTTAATTTTTTTTTTTTAATAAAGCGTTATATCTAATATTTTTCATTTGGCATATTACACACCATATAACAAACCATTATAAAAACATAATTGTAGTGCTAAAATCATATTTATAATTTTCCTTTCTCAATATCTACGCTCCATCAATTGATTAAATTATTATTCATAAGAATATACTACATATTGATAGGAGTTGTTCATATGGAATATCTTCTAGCTGTCGTTAACATTTCTACATTATAATATTATATAATTTTATAAACTAACAAATGATATAGGAAACTGCATTATAATAATTACTTGTAAATATGGAAAATGTGTTAAACATTTTCATTTTCTTATCGTAAACTACGCCGTTCCGTAAAAAGCCTAAGCACTTCAGAAACCTCCAATAACATAAAGGATTCGTTTGGATGTTAATGCTACCCTGAAATGTACCATAGTTAGGTTAGATAGGTTACCTTTAGTTAGTTTAAACTACTTTTCAAAATAAAAATCACCTGTTACAAGCTTTACCGGTTTAAGGATATTAATCAATTGTTTACATGTACAAAAGTAGGCTGGTAACTAAGTAATAACTGTATCTATATGGTAATATTAGCCGTGTTCCTTCGGGCTGTGATTCGTGATCTAAATGATAAAAGTGATAATGATTAAGAAGAATAATGTTTTTACGTTTCCTATTCGTTATCCCCACTTTCTCATTTTGTGATCACTAGACAACATTCCCCCTTCCCTTCAGAATCAACCTTTTTGAGTGATTCATATGGATTCAGTTCAGAACAAATTGAAAATATACTATTTCGAGCGTAGAAATTTACGAATGTGGGGTTTGTGGCATCAAGGGAAATAAGATTTTTCTACAAAAGCGTGTAATGAACCATATAAAGATTTATTTGAAATAAACATACTTCATATTCCTTACCAAGAACATTATTTTTACTTCAATATAACCCATTTTTAATTCTGAATATAACACTAGACAGTTGATTATTTATAAAATAAAGCAGGATAGTTTGCATTAGTCTGCATATGACATTGACATTTGACACTAGATTGTGTTGTTTTCTTGCTATAATTTTTAAATCCTGTTTCAAAAGGATTACGATTAAATTAATCAGGATTCACAAAATCACAATCACAACCCGAAGGAACACGGCTATTATTACCATACTGACTTGTCAACAACGGTCTACAAAATGAAAATAAAATAAAATTAAAATATAATGCTCTTCATTAATACATATAGATAACGTTAGCCTATCGTTCTAAATACGGTCTATTTTATTCTAAAGTAATAAACATGTGGAACTAAGCACATAATTTGAATATTTGTCATATTGATATATGTCAAAATAATTGTTCTGTTAACCATAGCAAACTGAAACTAGCATTAATGAGAGAATTTCAAAAAATGGTATTTATCAATAATGTCTTAATTTTCTGAAACCGATAAACTATTGAACAAACCACGGATGTTATTAATCATAACAAGCCTTAGATGTCTTAAAATCAAACCGACATCTTCGGCAGTTATGATATACATAACATTCCTAGGTATGTTAGTAGCTATAACATTATTTTCAAAATTGTATGTTATTTGGCCCAGTCTTCACAAATTTATGAAGGTCACACCAGTGGCCATAAGATAATCATCTTATATTTACTACGTTTACATGCAGTTTTGAAAATGGTTTCAGTTTTCAGTCAAAATTATGCAAAACTGTTTACATGCAGTTTTCAAAACAAGTTTAAAAATTGATTTGAAATCAGTTTCGGCGCATGCGCATTTAGCTGATGTAAGTGACAGATCCTTTTCACTCCAAATACTTCGTATTGCTATTATTCCAATTATTTTTTATACTTCGTGCCACTATGCACTATAACTACACAACTGTCAGTATATTTGAAGGTTAGTAACACAAAGAGATAGAAACGTTATGCTCTGTACGCATGCGCAGTATCGAAACTGAATTTTAACTGTTTACATGAGTAGTTTTGAAACTAGTTTTCAAGTCCAACCCATAAATTTTAGTGTTGGTTTGAGATAATTCAAAACCGTTTTGACACTGTATACATGACGTTTTCAAAACTAAAAACGTTTTTAAAACTGCATGTAAACTCAGTAATTGTAATAATATTTTATGTATATTAAATCAACGTGAAAATCCTTCTATTTATTTATCAATTATGCATCTTGGATAAACAATAGATCTGAAATCTCAATAGCACCTTCCGTTTGGTATCTGTAATCCATCACCATGGTCTCTCCTCCATTCCATTGCTGTGTTTGAATGGCTTTGTTTAACCGACGCGGTTGTTTTTCTCGGCCGTTGCTTGCTGACAAGCTGCGGAACCGGTTCCCGGGTTCGACTCCGACACAATGCGAGTTCACCAGCCTGCCCAGTGGCGTACGTTCGCGCAGGGACAACATGAAGGAGAGGACAGTAAAATAGAGAGATTAAGATGTTATATTTAGGGGGCAATAAAGATTAGAGCGTATAAAATATTAGGTGGGAATACTTGAAACAGATTTAGATTATAACCATATAACGGTAACGGTACGATCATGGTTAAATTGAAAGTGAAATTTCTGACATTTACCTAATGTCAGCCCGACAAAAAAAAATTGTTAAAGAAAGTGCATAGTTTCCTTAACATTATAATGAAACTGGATGATTTGTACTTAACTTTTTATTTTGAAAACTGTATTATTAAATAAGTTATAAAATTAAAACCTAAGTTGTTTGGTAAATCAAGTATTTTATAGAATAAATCTACGAGAAATGAAATAAAAAAATTATTGTACCTAAAGAACATTATAAAATTTAAAAAATCTGATGTGGACACCACACGACTTCCTTGTACACAAGACCAATATGAAGTATAGACCCAAGTATAAAATTCCACATATTTGACGTAATTTGACATTAGCATCTATTTTTTATTTTTTGTTATTTTTTGTCCTAATCCATAGCAAGCTTCATTACAAAAACCAAAAATTATATAAGTTTTAAATATACATATCTCGCTTATACAGAGAGCTAATTTAATAATACTTGATGTGCTAGACACAGAATTTAATTCTCTAAAATTTTTATTTGAAGCATTTATTTCTAAAATCAAAATGAAACTATTTTATTGAAGAAAAACTGTTAACAACTTCAGGTAATATGTCACTTCCGGTTAGCCTGTTTTAACCAAAATCCACTATGTTATTGAAATTGACATAAAAGTCTTATATACCAAATTTGAAAAGTGTTAGATTATATTTTAAGATAGATTTTCATTAAAATCTATTATAGGCTTTAAATAAAGTACCATTTCTAGAAATTATGTAATGACCAAAAAGGGAGGTGCACAACTAGATATTATAGCAGTCCTAAATACAAAATTTCAACTTTCTACGGCTTACCGTTTTTGAGTTATGCGAGATACATACGCACGTACGCACGTACGTACGTACGTACAGACGTCACGACGAAATTAGTCAGAATGGATTCAGCGATGGTCAAAATGGATATTTCCGTTGAAATCTCAAAACCGAAATTTTTCTCGATTACAATACTTCCTTTACTTCGTACAAGGAAGTAAAAATAGTGAATTCTATAAAAACTTGATTTACTAAACAATTTATGGTTTAATTTTGTAATTTTTTAAATAGTACATTTTACAAAATAAAATAAAAAATAATAAAAATGTGAGGCGGGCAGGATTAGAACTCGTGAATGATTATTACGATGCCCCGATCTAACCAATTCATATATAGAATACGTTTCCGTGATTACTGTTTTCAATAAATTATAAGTAATAACTATCAAACTGCATTATACTTTCGCAAATATATCAATAATAAGCCATTAAATTAGGAGTATTTATATACTCTTCGATGCCAAATTAAATATTCTATGCAACCATATCAAAAACTCCCACTATAGTCTTGCGGGACAGATGATATTTGTAAAAAACTGTTTTCCTATGTTAAACGCCTATATATATATATATATATATATATATATATATATATATATATATATATATATATATATATATATATATATATATATAAACTATTATTCACGAAAGATGACTATTCAAGGTCATCTGTGAGCCGTCTGATATAATATTGCTTGCAGATAACTTCATTGCATTTAGTTTGCAGAGGCGTGCAACATTAAATATTTATGGAAACATTTTAATTGAAAAAATAAGAGTAATTCATTTGAAAATTATTTTTCTTTCTCAATAATGCCTTTCTGAAAGATTTATGTTCTTCACTTATGTTTTTACAAAGTACAAAAACATGGACTTAACTTATAAACCAAGGAATAATAATTTAATTTAAACGTCAACGCCACTGGGTAAATATTCGCACAGAGGGCAGTGCAGTAGATAATTAGGTATCTGTAATACTACGACATATGTCATTTTTATTTATAGTGTGTTAGAAAGTAATGCCACTATTTACGTATATCTGTTACACCACATAAATTAAATAGACATAGGTCAAATAATCTTTCTCTATCTAATACAAAATATTGCTAAACTACTGCTGTGAAATAAATGTGTGTGTGTGTGAAATAAATAAATAAATAAAGTGATGTGTATTCTTTCTTTGAACAAATGACCTTGAATAGTCATCTTTCGTGAATAATAATGTATATATATTATTTAAATAAACAAAGTGTATAATGGGCTACCGAATCCTGGAATATGCAGAAGAAGCAAAGTGGGAAATATAAACGCAACGCAAATGAAATACCCCAGGAAGATCGCAGGAAAAACAAAATGAGACAAGGAAAGAAATGAAAACATAAGGATGATGATAAATCAAGAACTAAATATAGTAGCAAGGATAGAACAGAAACAATTATAGGCCGGTACAAAATTAATGGATCAGAACAGCCTAGTAAGAAAATTAATAGAAGCTGAAAGGATAAACAAAAGAAAAGGAAAAGAAAGACCAAGGAAAACATGGCAAGGAAGAGAGCAAAACTCGGAAATAAAAGAGGTAAAAAATTAAAGAAATTGCAAAGAACAGAAAGTAATAGGATTGGATTAAAAATTGAGTTGAGAAAAGGTTTTTTAAAGAAAAATGTCTTGCTAAAACGCTTCCACTCGAGACTAGATGCTTCTCATTTTTAACAATTTATCAATAGGCCGTTACGGACAAAATGAATCAGAACAGCTGACTAAGAAAAGTAATAGCAGTTGAAAAGGTGAACAAAAAAGGGAAAGGAAGACCAAGGAAAACATGGTAAGGATCTCGAGCAGAACTCGGAAATAAAAGAGGTAAAAAATTGGAAGAAATGAAAGAAATGGTAAAGAACAGAAAGAAATAGAAGGATTGAATAAAAATATTAGGGTTATGGAGAAGAAGAAATAATTTGTATAAAGAAAAATGTCTTGCTAAAAAGCTTTCACTAGAACTTAACCAATATTAAACGGTCTACAGAAATACATTTTTTTTTTCAGTTTCTGAATTCCTGGAGAAGAATTTAATTTGGTTACTCCCATTTTTTAATTCATTTGTATTATTTTATATATTTCATTTCTTTGTTCTATATTTATGATTCAAGATTCAATTCCATATACACATATAAGCCGTGTTCCTTTGGGTTGTGATTGTGATTATGTGAATCCTGATTGGTCTAATCGTGATCCTTTTGAATCATGATCTAAAAATTAAATCAAAAAAACAATATAAACACCATTTAGTATCAAATGTCATATGCAGACCAATGTAAACTAACCTATTTTATTTTATAAATAAACTATTGTCATTACATTCTTTTGCAGGAAAAACATATTTCCTCTCGAAAAGCCATTTTTAAATTTGCTTTGAACTGAATCCGTGTGAATCACTCAAAATGGTTGATTCAGAAGGGAAAAGAGAAGGTTGTCTAGTGATCACAAAATGAGAAAGTAGGGATACGAATAGGAGACGTAAAAAACACTATTCTTCTTAATCATGATTGCGAATCACAGTCCGAAGGAACACGGCTGTAATATAATTGTAATAACTTTTGCACAATACTAAATTGTTTTTGTAATAAAGTTAAATGTAACCTCTTACTCTAGTGTGTGGCAAACTGTATTGATATATGGTTAGTCGTGCAGGATGTGCATATTAAAGCATAAGTTGAAGCATTATTTAAACGGTTTCTTGTACAGTTGCAAAGGGCAAAGGTTATGAAGTTACGGAGCTAACCCAGTTTCCCAAGTATTTAGTATGCAAGATTGAATACAGGTAGTGGTTGGTAGTGCATGGCCACACGCTGCTATGCTAAATCGGTCACAGAATTTACATCATATATTACCTATCCCTATAAAATACGCCACTAAGGGAGATATTTATTGGCTGATCTAAAATGCGGAATAAAAAATATTCCTGGATACAAGAGCACATTGAAAATCTGTTGACTTGGTCTATTTGCAATCATTTACTTTTCAATGTTAATAAGTGCAAGATAATGACCTACACCACAATTCAATTATCAAATGAAAATCGTTGCTCTAGTCAGAGTTAATGAAATTAAGCATTTGGGAATAATTTTTGATCCTAAGTATTAATTCAACTTATACGTTAACCTCATAACCAAGTCATCATACAGAATTCTGGGATTTGTCTTGCAAAATGCAAAAATTTTTCATAAATATTCGACTCTCAATTCCTTATTTAATTGTTACGTCCGATATAAACTAGAGCATTGGTATTTAATTCGGAATCCATTATAGAAGAACTCAATTAGAGCTATTGAATGTGTACAAAGTAAATTTTTCATGTTATTGTTGGTATAAATTTATAAGTCATGAACCGTTAACTTACAGATATCACCTAGCTTTAAACGAATTCAACTTAGTAACAATTGAGGATCGAAGGAAATTTAATTCATGTGTATTTTTGTAATAAATATTCAATAACTTTGTAAATGATGTTCACCTTCTTGCAAATATTAACATAAGAGTACACAGAAATCCAAATTCAAAACAAAAGCTTTTGTTCAATGTTCCTGCTGCTAAATCTAATTATGAACTTGGTAGTCCTTTCAGACATATTTGCAGTATTTACAGTGGCATATCTTCCAGTTTAAATGAAATTGATTTGTTTAATGATTGTCTCATTGATTCGATGAGAATTGAAAATGTACATATATTGAAATAATTTGATTCCTACTCTACATTCTTGTTTAGCTATAGTCGCATCTGTAATTGTTTTTTCTTCTTGTACCACTCAGTAATTGTGACTTTGTCCTGTTGTGTATTTGTGTGTGTGTGTGTGTGTGTGTGTGTGTGTGTGTGTGTGTGTGTGTGTGTGTGTGTGTGTGTCTGTGTGCGTGCTTGCGTGCGTGCGTATGTGGGTGTCTAAATAAATCAATTAGTTTAATTTCTATTTTGACGAAAAATCGCAGATTAATTTTTTCTCTTCCTTTCGTTTCTTACAACTGCCATATTGGAAATTTAAATTCAGTTCCCTACTTTTCACGATTTTGTATGTATGAAGGATATAAGATGTACCCAAAGTATTTGTGTTGTCTTCGGTGTTAAGATATTTTTGTGCAGGTAGTTGATCATGCACGGTGTTCTTTTTTCCATTTTTTAAAAAGTCAATGCACATTTTTATTTTAAGTATATCAATTAAATCACAATATGGCGAATTGAAGTAAAACTTCGGAGAAAAAAGGAATTTCACATAACATCACAAAAAATGCCTGTATTTGGTATGGTATGACTAGCGAATGAAAGTTGAGGTTTAGATTATTTAATAGATGTGGTTTGTATTCCGTTTCAGAAGATTAGAATTGTGCTCAATACCAGGAGGCATTTAAAATGACTTTAGCAAAGGATTCAGGGATGTATTTTAAAAATTGAATACCGTAAATTCTAGTTCGTTCAGTGTAAGCAACCTTCGAGTCGGAATTACTGATAGAGGAAATTAAAAATAATCCTATTTCATAGAATTGCTAAGCTAAATAGTTTAAAGATCAAAATATTTTGTTATAATCAACATAAACGAAAAATGTTTAAAATATTTTAAACGCACCCCTGTTTTGGTATCCAGTTACCCTAGTCGGTCATCTATTTTCAGACAGACATAGTAATGTATTTCTGTGCTTTCCTAGTACAGTATTTAAATGGGTTTCATGCAAAAATTTCATACCTATGAATATTTCGTACAATTCTATTCTTCTCTAAGGTTTCAAAACAAACCACATCTCTAAAATAATTTAAATGTCAATTTTCATTCGCTAGTCATACCATACTGCATTCGCTGAGTGCCGCCCACTTTTCAAATTAACCCCTATACAAAACAGAGCTAAACAAACCACCAAAGGGGGAAAACAAAAATGTGCTTTCCTTTTTACCTTCCGTCACCTTTAGGTAAGGAAGGTATTGTCTTTGGTCAAAAAATTCGATGATGCGTTTTTAATCAATAAGCACGTTTTAGGGTCCCTAGAATACGAATTTACTATTTTTACGATGATGTCTGTATGTGTGTGTGTGTGTGTGTGTGTGTGGATGTGTGTGTGTGTGTGTGTGTAACAAAATTTTCGTCTGCGATAACTCTAATACTACAGTTTCAAAAATTATAATTTTTTCGTATACTTCTTCGTTATATCCATATGAAGAGCTGATTAGATTTTGGTTACAATTGGTCAACCGGAAGTACCATAATTTGAAGATTTTAGCAGTTTTTCTTGAAAAAACTATGTTAAATATAATTTTTTCATATTTGACGTTATTATAAATATTAAAGAATATTTTATTCTCTATACGATTTGACTGCATTTTATACTTAATATTAAATGGATATAGAGTTAAAAAATTATAAAGAAATTAAATTTCATAAAGTAGCCATAGCTATGGAAACAGCTACTATATTAAGAAAATTCTGATTGAAAGATGTCAGTTGTCAAGTGAAATTACATAGTGTGTTTGTCTTATAATATAGGATCTTTTGCTTTCTGTATGGAATTTGTATAAAATACATACAACTGCTTTAAGGTAATGTACAAGAAATAATAATAATAATAAATCTTTTATTTCTGCAGATACATTACACTGTATATAGAAAACGTCACAAAATAATAATTTTCTGTATGAAATTTGCATAAAATACATGCAACTGCCGGAAGGTAATGTACAAGAAATAGAATATTTAATTTAGCAAGGAACTTTCCGTATGAAATTTGTACAAAATACATAGAACTGACGGAAGGTAATGTGCTGGCCACATCAGATTTTTTTGATTTTTCGTCGTAAGTAGAATTACTCTCCTTTTAAATTAAACTTTATGGTTGTCCACAGAATTACTAACTAAAAGTAAATTTCGTATCTTAATTAGCAAACTAGCCTAATTTAGGCTTTTCTGGCATTCGTTGGCATGATGGACACAACCATAATTAAAAACTCTTGGTATTACAATTTACGAAAGTGTGTTGGCCGGGTCCAATTATCCGCTTTCCTTGAGTGCATAGCAGAGGTCTTGTAGTAGTAGTAAATCAAGATGGCGGCGGCCTGTGGCTCCTGCGATGGTTTACGAGGCTGCACCAACAGCAACAGCAATGCATCGGCCGACGCTCCGGTTTGCAAATTATCAGCGCGCGTATATCATCCCACTTTAATTGGCTGTTGTTTTGTGCCTCGTTTTGTTGCACAAACGCGCGATTATCATCGTTGCTGATTATTTTTACTCTTATCGCATATTTAATACCGGCGTGCAGCATAAAACTTAAACGCCAACGACCAACGGACATAAATAACAAACAAATTTAAAGATTCACAATGATATACTACATCAACATTGTACATCATTAAAACCAAATTTAGCAGTGAATTGTCAACTCTCCTGTACTTATTTATTATTTACAATAATCAGTAGACAAATTAATATGTATTGTACTTACCAATAAAAGTAAAATGCAGACAAATTGGCAGCACTTTTTAGTTTTCTGTGCAAAATTGTAAATCAAACATTGACTGTTTTTTCGAAATAAAGAGTTATGAATATCAAACTCTTATCTTGAACCTTTCTTTTGCAAATATAGAAGATATTATCTTCGGCAAAAAATTCGGTAACAAGGTGATTAATTATTATTAACTGATTAAAACTGTTAAGCTACATTCACAGCTACTTTTTACCTTCCGTCACCTTTAGGTAAGGAAGGTATTGTCTTTGGTCAAAAAATTCGGTGGTGAGTTTTTGACGAATAAGCACGTTTTAGGGTCCCTAGAATACGATTTTACTATTTTTACGATGATGTCTGTATGTGTGTGTGTGTGTATGTATGTGTGTGTGTGTGTGTGTGTGTGTGTGTGTCTGTGTGTGACAAAATTTTCTAATGCGATAACTCTAATACTACAATTCCAAAAATTATAATTCTTTCGTATTCCTCTTCGTTACATCCATGTGAAGAGCTGATTAGATTTTGGTTATAATTGGTCAACCGGAAGTACCCTCATTTGAAGATTTTAACAGTTTTTCTTGAAAAAACGATGTTAAATATCATTTTTTCACATTTAATGTTATTATAAATATTAAAGAATTATTTATTCTCTATACGATTTGAATGCATTTTATACTTCATATTAAATGGTTATAGAGTTAAAAAATTATAAAGAAATTAAATATCATATATATTAGTCAGCTTTGCTAAAACTCTGGAAACAGCTGCGATACATTAAGAAAATTCTGATTGAAAGGTGTCAGTGTCAAGTGCAGTTGACAGTATGTTTATGTTATAATTTTACTGGAAATATAGGATCTTTTGTTAGAAACATTCTGTATGGAATTAGTACAAAATACATACAACTGCCTTAAGGTAATGTACAAGAAATATAATCTTTTGCAAGGAACTTTCTGTATGACATTTACACAAAATACATAGAAGTGACGGAAGGTAATGTGCTGGCCACATCAGATTTTTTAATGCGTAATGATAATGCATAAGACATAACTTTAATACATAGCGCTAATGCGTAAGGTTAAGAAAAACATAGCATTTTCTGCAACAAAATTTAATTCATAGTTGACATCTGTATTTATTCAAACTACCTGTCAAAATTGAAGTTTATCGTGGCAGGAAAAGATTACTGAACTGTATTTCCTTGTCTAATTTAGTTGAGCACATGGTATTACAAATGTAGCACTAGATGCAGCTATTTGTTTTCTTCGAAATTGAAAATTTTGAAATTTCTCGCAAATTTATTTTGACAGCTGTCACAAATTTACTTAATGCATAATGCGTAATGCATAAAAGTTTGGAGTTTGCAAACATTTGTTGCTATGCATTGTGTTTATGCATTATACGTTAATATTAAAACTAGCTGTGAATGGTCCTGTGCGTTACCATATAACAAACTTCGTTACGCATTATCTATTAGTATTATGTATTAACGTTATGCATTAAAAAAGTAGCTGTGAATGAAGCTTTATTCAATAGAAATGGATTTTGCTATTAAAAATCTAATATTTTGTTATACAGGGTGGAATGCGAAATTGAAATCACCTTTTTTCTCGGAAGTTATTGTAGATACCGAAAAATTGTTTTGTGGTTTTAATAAGCTAACTAAATCTGCATAAATTTTATATAATATTTGTACTTATTCAAATGGAATACCGTGTATATTATTGCACTAATTAATAGAAAATAATTTTTGCTTTAAAAAAGTTGAAGGGTTCGTACCTTCTAAACTTGATAGTTTATGAGATATTAATGAAAATATTTAAATGTTACTTCTCAAAATGAAGTGCGCGTTGAAAACAAAATTACTATTACAAATAATGTACAAAATAAACAATTATTTTATTATCATAGTAGCTCATAGATAAATACAAAATAAATGTTATCCAAGTACAAAAAATGTTCAAAATTGCAACCGTTTTCTCGAAATCGAGCTTTTTTCATAAATTTTGTTTTACATTATTTGTAATTTCGTCAAGTGTAGCAACGGGTATTACATCAATTTTATTTTTGATAGTTCCCCATAGAAAAAACCTCTAAAGGCGATAGATCAGGGGATCTTGCGGGCGACGATGTAGGGCCTCTGTTGCCAATCCAGAAATTTGGAAATTCTTTATTTAAATACGTAGTTACATCCAATGAATTATACGGATGTGCATCATCATGTTGAAATATCATTCTGCGTCTAACTGCTAATGGCATATCATCCAAATAATCTTGAAATTCATTTTGCAAAATATTTTAAGTATCTCTGTGATGTTAACATGGTTAATGGTGTTATTTATAATACCGCACCGTACATTTGAAAATTTGAAAAAAATGTTTCACGTGGATTTGTTTCTACTGATTGCCAATAATGTGAATTATTGCAATGATATACAGGATATTTCATTTTAAAAAAGTACAAATATGGCAATATCTACGAAAATTAAACTTTTTTTACCAAATTTATACAGATTTAGTTAGCTTATTAAAAGAACTAAAAACTTTATTAAAACAATTTTTTGGTATCTATAATAACTTCCTAGAAAAAAGGTGTTTCCAATTTCGTATTCCAGCCTGTATGTGAATATACTTGATTGGTGATTTTTTCAAAATTTGTTAAAAATTAACTACTGAATTACAGAATAGAATCAAATATCTATTAATAATGTATATCTATAAAGATTTTATAGTTACTGATATTTCTTGACTGTTGGTAAGAAGTTAAGGAAAACATTATTGAAGTAGTCTTGATAAAATGATTTTATTACAAAATCATTTATTTATTATTATTATTATTTTATCACTCTGTAAATTGTATGACGATACCTTCATCCTTGTCCCTGTAGTAATTATTTTTTGTAATATAATTGTCAGGTTTCTAAGTATACAGGGTGTTATTACTAAGTCGTTACACCCGAAAATGGTAGATACAACTCATTAAAACAAACAACTTTTCTTAGCTCAAATTTTTGATTTGGAGCCCCAGTTCATAGTTATTGGCGTTCTCTTGTTTTTCGAAAAATCGTCATAACTCCCTTATTTTAAGGAATATTTAAAAAATACAAAAACTTTCAGCATTTGCTTTCGGTTCTCTAAAACACTTGTATTTACAATTATTTTCTATTTCATCAAATAACAAAATGGCGACCAATCAAAAATTTCAAAACAAGATATTTTGAAAACCACCCCATCGATTTTCGAAAATAAAATATTTTTAAAATCCATAAACTTTCTATTACAATATTTGTCTGAAACATTTTTTTCTATCTGTCCAAAAAAAAAGTTTTTATTCAAATTGAATTGCAAGATAAATTTTAACAAACTGCAACAATCATTTAAAACAAATTAGGCTTGCTGCCATCCGTAACGTCGGAATTGTTAAAAAAAATGACTTTGTTTACCGAAACATCAGTTTTGTAAGAATGAATGCTCTGTAAATGAGATTTCGAGTAATTGGTAAAATTTTTCAACGATTGGGAAACTAAATTTTGTACTTTTTAAGAGATTTGAAAATATTTTTCCATTAATACCTATTTAGTACCCAATATTTAGGTTCCTCCGCCTCCTTTAATTCCTCATCCTCCATTCTGTGTACCCTGATGGCTGGCTGGTGGTAACATATGCACGTGTACAAGACACGACACGGCGTTACAAGCCGTGCAAGGCCGGTATGTACGACACACAAGGGTCATAACTCAGTGCTGGGTGCACGCGAAGCCAAGCACCAGCACGCACACCACACAGGAATGGGAATGGGATCCTCTCCAAACCGAGCTACGGAGGTGCAAAATGGAGGAAATGCAGGTGTAGCAGAGATGCATTGCTAATGGAAGGAAATGTGGAAACAATAATGGAAATGATAAGGGTGGAAGTTAACACCCTTTCAGAACAGAATTGATGAGAATTGGAAAATCAGCAAGCAATTATAATTTCGTAATTCAAAGCCCTGGGTTTGTATTTTGTATTTGAAAATTTAATACATTAATTATTCATATGATTTTATCTAAACATTTGAAGAAGTTTTTACCTCCCGCTACCCTTGGTAAGGGAGGTATAGAGATCGTGCTAAAAATCGCATATCGAGATTTTGGTAAATGACCACGTTTTAAGGTCCCCAACATTTTCACGATGATGTCTGTGTGTATGTGTGGGACCTCCACTCTAACTCAAATACTATCATTCAGAAAATTTTGAAACCTTGTATTTCGAATTTTTTCCGTTATGGAAAGAGCCCATTAGATTTTGGTGAAAATCGGATAACCAGAAATGGTACTTTACTAGAAGCTCTAAATAGTTTTTCTTCGAAAAATACTTTTATGTTATTTTTTTGAGATTAATGTTATTATAAAAATTAAAGATTACTAAATTTTCTATATATTTTATGGATAAATTTATAAAGTTATCTTTAATTTAAATCTATATCCATTGAATATGAAGTATAAAATCAAATCGTATAGAGAATAAAATATTCTTAAATATTTATATTATATATTAAATGTGAAAAATTTATATTTAACAGCATTTTTTCAAGAGAAACTGTTAAAATCTTCAAATTAGGGTACTTCCGGTCGACCAATTATAACCAAAATCTAATCAGCTCTTCATATGAATCTAAAGAAAAGGAATACGCAAAAATTATAATTTATAATTGGAGTTATGCGATCCGAAAAAAACGTCACACACACATACATACATACATACATCCATCCATACATACAGATCTCATCGTAAAAATAGTAAAATCGTATTCTAGGGACTCTAAAACGTGATTATTCATTAAAAATTCATCACAGAATTTTTTAACCAAAGACAATACCTTCCTTACCTAAAGGTGACGGAAGGTAAAAAAGTAAATAGAATAATAGAAAAGGAATTCAATACAGTTTCCAGCATAATTAAATATGTAGGTATGTATTTAGATTAATAAAAATTAACGATTCACATAAAAGTAATCTTCATCTTTGGATTAGTGAATTCTATTCTATCCCGATATTCAAAATTTAATCTTCATTTTATTATAGCTCCGGTGGATCAAAGGTTAGAGCAACGCCTTATGTCATGAGTGCCCTCGGGGCTCTGGGTTAAATCCCACTAAGGCATGGATGTGTGTGAATGTGAACCCACTCTGTAATTGGGATTTAATCCTGTTGAGGGGTTTAAAAAAAGGTGGTTACTTGGATTAGATTAGACTATATTTTAAGAAATAAACTGTCAAAATTAGAGTAAAATTCGCTAATCCAAAAATAAGGATTAACTTAATCATTTTTGTGACTCGGGCTGTAAATGGCGGGAGGTATTTGTGTTGGCCACAATTTTTCACAATTTGTAATTCTCCGGTAGTTTTATAAAATGATAATAAATATCAAAACCAATGATTAAACCAATTAATAAAATGATAAAAAACTACTATTTGACAGCTAAACTATATTTCTTTCTCTAATATCTTGATGAAAGCCTAATTTTAGCAAGTAGATATTTATCTTCCAATAACAGTTAAGACAACCCATTCCATTAATAAATATTTCATTTAATTTGATTTGTTGTCGTTTGCATAGGTAAAGTAAAAGTTGTTGTCTATCGTTTTCCAGTTTTGATTTATCACTTCATATTCAATATCTTCTATTGAAAATGCTTCTCGTGCACCGCGCACATTTTATTAGACGGATTATCTACGAATTTACGAGGCATTGCACTAGACTGCTTCAATTTTCTACAAATTTATAGCTTAGGAAATATATTGGAGACGATCCGCTGTGAATTGATAACAACATTGATATAAATAAAATAAAATAAATATATCATCACGGCTTATTACCCATTGCTGGGTGTGCCAATCTGCTTGTATACAGATATCGGTAATGATGAAATATTTGCACCGTGCGGGCGCTTACATTGATATAATTTTCTTATTTTCCGTAAATTTTTCCAGAACATAAAGAATCATTTTATAATTTTTTAAATTATTGACGAATTTCAGCTAATTTACATAATAAGATACTATCATCCATACATTATGCATTTTTGCGTAAAACTTGTTGCAAGTAATTGAAGAGCAATTTTATTCATCGATTTTAAAGTCTAATAGGTATTCACCAATATAATTGCTTCAAATTACTTTACAATTTAAAATTGCATGTATGCACATATTTATTACATTTAATATGCACTTAGTGACTTCACTATTTTAATTAATTCAACCAATTTTTAAATTATATATGCGTGGCTGTCTGTGTTAGGTGACTTGGGCGCCCCAGGTTCGTATCCAATCGACTAGTAAATTATTAGCAATTTTCAAATAGCGCAAAATGGCTCCTGGTAAACACCCTCAAGGGTACAAATACAGGGTGATTGAAAAAATAGAGACAATTGGCGATTTTCTTACCACACAGTTTGTTGGAATAATATTGATTCCAAAATAATTTTTTCCTACAACCGTGCGTGAAAAGTACTTTTCGCACACTCATTACAGTGTGTAAAGTGTCACTTTTCAAGCACTAGTGCTTGAAAAGTAAATAAGCGTTGCTAGGCAACATTAAAATTCAGTTAATTTGCCTGTCAAGTATATAATTAGGTAGTAAATAATAATGAAAGTAATAAAATTTATTAAGAAATAAGAATATACACTGTAAATGAAGCAAACCTAATATTTTTTTAATAGATTGAGTACTAATCTAATTTTTAAGAACATTAACATTTTTTTGATATGTATTCTAACCTAACCTAATTTTTAATATTAATGTTAAATGTACAATTTGTACATTATAAAAGACTAATCACCGTCAGTCTGAGATTCATCCAAGTGTTTAAGTTACATTTTGTACAGTGTTATGAGAAAGAGTACTAACAGTATTTGAAGCTGCTGGATGCCTGTAGACTCAGTATTATGAGAAACATCAATTCCATTTCGGCTGTAGGAAAAATGTTGTATGCAACACGTGTGTAAAATAGTATTTTTTGTCTCGTGCTACAATTTCCGTAAAACAACGCACTCGACCAAAAAAGTACTACTTTACGCACTTGTTACATAAATAACTATTTTATATGTCAAAATAATTTTCAAATCTTATTTTTCTTTTAAATGTTGTGCGTCGATCGTGCAAAAAATAGTATAAACATCACGAACGTTAAGGAATTACCGATCTCAGATAAAATTGGGACCTTCACTTCGCTCAGTCCCCAAACATTGTCTTCGATCGGTAAATTGTCCTTACCGTAAAACATCGCACTCGACCAAAAAAGTACTACTTTACACACTTGTTACATAAATAACTATTACCTCTCGCTAAGAGAGGTATTGAATTCATGCTAAAAATCGCATATCCAGATTTTAGTGAATAAGCATGTTTTAAGGTCCCTAGAATCCGAGTATAATATTTTTACGATGTTGTGTGTGTGTGTGTGTGTGTGTGTGTGTGTGTGTGTGTGTGTGTGTGTGTATGTGTGTGTGCGTGTGTGTATGTATGTGTGTGTGTGTGTGCGTGTGAGTGCACGTGTGCGAGTTCGTGTGCGTGTGCGGGTGTGTGTGTGTGTGTGTGTGTGTGTGTGTGTGTGTGTGTGTGTGTGTGTGTGTGTGTGTGGATGTGTGGATGTTGGATCCACGATTTCTCAAATACTATAAGACTTAAGACATTTTTAACTACGGATTTCTCAATCTAACAATAATGGGAAGAGTTGATTAAGTTTTGGTAACAATTGGGCAACCGAAAGTAGTAGTTACAAGAAAAAAACATCTAAATATTATTTATCGAAAATTTATGTAAATACTAAAGAACGTTAAATTCTTTGTTAGATAAATATAAATTATTCATTATTATATCTTCTATAGATTTAGAGATAAAAAAATGCATATAAAATAATTTGATGTAAAGATTCTCAGATTAAACTACTTCAAGGCAAGAAATTCAAATGTTTGTAATTGACACATAAATGTCACTGTCAAAAATATTTGTATGCCACTGTCAAAATATTTACATCATTATGAAGATTATGAAAATAAAAAAGTCAACAACACAAAAGAATATACGTAAAAAAGAATATAAAACGAATTTGCGAAAAAATGACGAATATAAAGAAATAGAAAAGGAAAGTAGAAAAAGATAATTTCAGGATATTGAATATAAAGAAAATGTATGTATTGTACATAATTTATATTGAAATATCCCATAGATTTTGTAAATATATGTGAGAATAGGGTATTCTCTCATATTTTTTTTATTTATTTTTCTTAAAGAACAGTTATATCTAAGAGCACCTGTGAAAATCCGAGTTATAAATTCCTTTTAATAAGCGAGATATTAATTTTTAAAATTTGATTTTGTTGTGTCACGTGATAATGACGTACTAGTTGTACAGTACCGGCGGTGTACTGTCAGTGGTTCATGCGGCGTCTTATCACATTCGAACATGGAGTAGGGATTTCAACTGGTCTCCCATTGGAAGGTCATCTAGTACATCAACAAAATTTAAATGCTTTATATCTTTTGTAACAATTAATTTATAATATGATTTTTTTTTGTATTTAATAGTGGTGCTCCTCAGAGAATACCCTGTTATTTTGTAGTGAGACATGACTATATGTATTTGCAATTAAAAATATTTTTCGTTTTATGCGTACAACCAGGTAAAATATCTGGCGAAAGGTTATGTGCTGGCCACATCCGATTTTTAGTTATGGAATGTTCAGTTTTCAAAATACTGTTGGAGATAATATTAATTACTATAAATTGGTATTTCTTGTGTAAGATGTATGGTGCATTGGCTCTCGTTCTTTTGTGCCTTTAAGTCCGTGATAAACTCCATCTTCGTGCTGGCGAATCATTTGTTCGTTGCGATTTTCTTGGTTTGACACTGTGGCTGGCTTGTTTTTTACACCCAACCCTGTGTGAGGTTGTTTATATCTACTGGCGTCTGCGTCTCGCTCCCTCTTATGCATATGCAAGTGTAGTATTCATGCGTTGCAATTTATTCAGGCTTCAGTATTAATTGCTATCGCATTCAAAGATGCTGGCGTCATGTGCGGGCTAGCGCATCACACCCATCATTTCATAGTTTTATTGGAAACAAGAAATAAATGGACAACACACGTTATTCATCTCAGCATGAAGAACTGCTCATTATTTTGCAAAAAGACAAAGTGATTAATTGTTTAATTATGAATGTAAGAAAACTGGTTTAAATGTTTTATCCAACACCGTCTAATAATTACCATGTTTACATGCAGTTTTGAAACCGTTTTCAAAACGTTTTTAGTTTTGAAAACGCCATGTATACAGTGTCAAAACGGTTTTGAGTTATCTGAAACCAAAACTAAAATTCATGGGTTTGACTTGAAAACTTGTTTGAAAACTACTCATGTAAACACCTAAAATTCAGTTTCGAAATTGCGCATGCGTACGTAGGATAACGTTTTGTGAATGATATTAACCTAAAAAGTGACAGTTGAAAGCTTTTTTGTAGTTCACTGTTGTTCAACAAAAATCTTTTAAAATAATGTCGAAACGAAATGTTTGGACTGAAGAAGAAATAAGAGTTCTTATTGAAGTAATAAAAGAAAAAAACATTATTCATTTGATGGACGGGAAAAAGTATAAAACAAATGAACTGTTCAAAGTGGTTGAAGAAGAAATGAACAGGTTAGGATTTACAAAGAAAAATTTCGAACAAATTAAAGCAAAATGGAAAGCTTTAAAACATCAATATTACACAGATAATAAAAAGAATAGCATTAGTGGCGCAGCTCGAGAACAGTCTCAATTTTATGAGGAACTGAACCAAATTTTAGCTGCTAGACCATGTGCTGTAGCGGTGACAAATGGTATTGATACATGTAACAGTTCAGGTATGATCAATATATATTCTGTTAAAAGATATAATTGTTAATATTTATATTTTTGTGTAGGTGAAACTTTAGATAATGATTTTACAATAGAAGTGGACCCTACTATAACAGGCACTGAAATGAAAAATTTATTGGAATCTACATCCAGTACCTCATCCAATGTGACACCTAGAACATCCAAGCGATCATGTTAGATATTACACTTATTTGTTTTCGATGTATAATTTTCTTTCATTGTTTATTTTTTTGCAGGCATTGCATCATATTCGAAGGGAACGAAAAAATTACGGAACGAGGAATGGAAAGTTTCACAAGAAGAATTACAGCAAACATTTTTTGAAAAACAAAAGGAATTAATTAAATTCTATTTTGAAGAAGAGAGGAAATTAGAAGAAGAAGTGAGAAGAAAAAATTTAGAAGACACCCAACAGACAATAAAAGTTATATTCGAGAGTGTGACATCATATGCCAACATTTCGGAGAAAGAGAAGTGATCCTCAACGTTGTAACCATAAATTGTTTCTTTTTTATAATTTCATAGACAAATACAGTGTGTTCAAAAAAATCGTAACTCGGAGTAGGCTATAAACAAATAAACGTAATTAAATATTTTCCTTTTGAATCTTATTTTAGAAATGGAAACAACTTAGAAAACGGCGACGTTCTTTATTATCCTTTCTCCTTAAAATTATATTTCAAGATCACAAATTGGCATATGTTTCTGTGTTCATAGCCTACCCCAAGTTAGGATTTTTTTGAACACACTATACTATATTTGTATTAAAACTAATGGCCATATTCTGTACAAAACTTTGTCTTACAGATTAGTAAATAATTAACAAAATCGCAATGAAAACTGCCACTCTTGTGTACAATTAGCTGTTAACAATTACTCTAAATGTCAGTCTATCTGCATTTATTCTTACAACATCGACGTTTCAGTGCGCTTTTGCACATTCTGTGTAGAAAAGATTGTACAAAATATTACGTTTCATGTACACAAAATACATTCGTTCTTTACATTTACAACATCGTACAAAAATTCATTAAGAACAAACTGATGTGTATGTGCCAACGACCATGTGCTCTGTGATTTTTTGTTCGATGTTGAAAAACTTAATATATTTTGTATTCATGAGATGTATTATTTTGTAAGACCTTACCTAGAGAATAAATGCTGTTTGACTGAGATTTCGAGTAATTGTTAATATCGAGTCGAGAAATTTTCCACACTTATGTACAATTTTATATGAATCAAGAAAAATAAATGTCTTTGTCGGTTTTTACAGCTCTTTAAGACTTGCAGTTCTGTACAAAATACGGCCATAAGTGTAGTTATTTGTGACATTTAAAAAAATGGTTAATTTTGTACAAATTACTTTTATTTTCATTATAACAATATTGTGAATAAATACATTGATAAATATACGCGTTTGATTTTAATTATTCCTTAAAGTTATACAATTATTTGTTGTAAGAATATGTAGAAAATCAAAGATTACTTCTTCTCAAAGGAAAATTTCTTGCCATGTAATTTTTCAAATGGTCTCGAGTTATAGAGCCTTGTAAACTTTCTCTGTCAGCTGTTAATTTTGTTTGAGGCTGTGGACAATCTAATTCTGCTGCTTCAACAGCTTGCAGCCACTGTTCAATAAATTTTTCTTTCTGTGACTCCACTATGTTGTGTAAAATTACACAAGTTAAAACAACTGTGGGCACAAATTCGTAGTAAATGTCCAGCCGTTTTAATAAACAACGCCACCTAGCTTTTAAACGTCCGAAAGCATTTTCAACTACTACACGCCCTCGATTTAAATAGATATTAAAAGATTCTTCTTCTAGACTAATATTAGCATAATGTTTATAATTTTTTATTAGCCATGGAAGAAGGGGGTATGCAGGATCTCCAATGATGAAATATGAAATATCCATTCCATCAACATTAATCATCTCCTACAAAAATAATCACTTTATTTCAAAATATCACATCCCCAATTTAAACTGATTACCTTTGGCATTATATTTTCAACATTTTTATATAAGTTGGAATCTTTTAAAACTGTCGCATCATGTGTACATCCTGGATGTTTGCATGTGATATCTCTAAACCTAAAAGAAATACACAATTACACTTAAAAAAACAAAAAAAAAAAAAACTATATAGCTTACCTGTACTGACTGTCAACAATCGCTTGGACGTTATATGAAGGCCAGCCCTTTCTATTTATAAAATCTCTGTAACCTTCTTTTGGAGGTAATATGGGTATGTGTGTGCCGTCTATAGTGGCTATTATGCCAGGTATTCCGCAGATTTGTTTAAATATATAAGCATGTTGTTTTGCTTCAACATCATTTGGCATTTTTACATATTTTTCAGAAAACGTTTTTACGACAGCATCACAAAATGAATAAACACATTTTTTTACCGTACTCTTATGAATCCCAAATTGATTTCCCACTACTCTATATTCGCAGCACGAACTAAGTTTGTATAATGCAACACCTACAATTTTTTCTACGTTTAGGGGTTCACGAACAAAATTTTCTTTATATTGCAATGACGGTTTTAGTCTATTACAAATAAAATTGAATGTACATTTCCGCATTCTAAAATTTTCAAGCCAATCTTCGTCAGAAAATTCATACCGTACAATTCGGTCCCACCAGTCAGAGCTTCTCGTTTTACTCCAACAACGACGAACAATTGTTCTTTTTATCATCACTCGTTGTAAATTAAATATGTTAAATGAATGATGATCCAATATGAGTTTAAAAATAAACTTTCTACACCGTTTTCTTCGCCTTTGCATTTCAATTGCTGTTAAACGTTGTTTATAGACTTGATATTTTAATAAAGATTCTAATATACTATCCATTATAAACAAATGGTTTATCAACTGCAGCCATAAGAGGTTATATTTATATTGTGATCTGTCATTTACTTCAGTCAAATGCGCATGCGCCGAAACTGTTTTCAAAACCATCTGTAGACTTGTTTTGAAAACAGCATGTAAACAGTTTCGCCTAATTTTGACTGAAAACTGAAAACGTTTTCAAAACTCCATGTAAACGTAGTAAATAATAATCGAACAAAGTTTATCTTCACCATTTGAAATCAATAAATGTCATTTCGAAATGTCAAATTAGAGAATCTTTTAAATATACTATTATTCATGAAAGATGACTATTCAAGGTTATTTATTCGAAGAACGAATACACATCACTTTACAGCAGTAGCTTATCAACATTTTGTATTAAAAAGAGAAAAATTATTTGACCTATGTCTATTTAATTTATGTGGTGTGGCAGGTATACGTAACTAGTGACATTGCTTTCTAACACACTATAAATAATAATGACGTATGTCGTAGAATTGCAAATACCTAATTATCTACTACACTGCCCTCTGTGCTAATATTTACTCAGTGGCGTTGACGTTTAAATCAAATTATTATTCCTTGGTTTATAGTTAAGTCTATGTTTTTGAATTTTGCAAAAACATAGGTGAAAAACATAAATCTTTCAGAAAGGCATTATTTAGTAAGAAACATAATTATCAAATAAATTACTCTTATTTTTTCAATTAAAATGTGTCCATAAATATTTCATGTTGCACACCTATGCATACGAAATGCAATGAAGTTATCTGCAAGTAATATTATATCAGACGGCTCACAAATGACCTTGAATAGTCATCTTTCGTGAATAATAGTTTACATTTCATACCTTTTGAAGAGGTGATGGATAAAATTTTGTATGACACATGTGTGTTAATTACATAAGTCACTTGAGAAACTACGTAGGGGAGACCGGTGTCAATTGCTACAAAATTAAATTTTTATTTTTCACGAGTTAACGTTACATATCGAAATTTTGAAATTACCTACCCACCTTAGTGAATAATATTTTGAATTTTAAACTTTTGAAAATGTGACAAATATAAAAGTATAAGGATTTTTATTCAGGCATTATAAATGTTACAATTGACACCTAACTGGTGTCAATAGTAACAGGGTTCTGTAATGCTAGTCAAAATGGACGGAGGTACGAAAAATATAATTTGGCGTGGCATTATAAATTTAATCAAGTGATATTTGGTTTACTTCCATTGTTTCGTTATTTTCTGCATTTATTTGTTACAAAATTGATTCCTGTATTGAAAAACCGATCCTTAATAACATACTTGTACAGTTTTAAGGTCTAGTATAATATAAATGACCCATGTTCTAATTTGTTATGGTGGAGGGCCCCATTGTGGATTTAAATCATAGAAGAATATTGTCAGAAGTGTTGATGTTTTCTTCTAGGGCTGTAGGGTAAAGCGAGAGAACAATTCCACGTAGAAGCAATGCAATGCAGCGGGATCGCGGAAATAAAACTGTAGAAAAATAAAAGAGATTTATTGTCCATTTGAAGGCGCCGGAAGTGACGTACGATGGCCAGTTAAAAGTTCTCGCAGTAAGAAAATTGGATCTGCAGACACAAGATTTATGTTAGATTAGTATGGAAATTAGTTCTGCGCCGAGGGAAATTGCATGAGTTCCAATTGCCTGACGCCGTCCCGCTTGCCTGCCTGAATTATTTTACACTTTCAGACGTTTTCAGAACTACCAACGAGTCGAATTCAATCTGCATGCGCAGAATCCCAAATTTAATCGCCCGCGAACTTCTAACGCTCTGCACGTTCCCCACACATAAATTCACCAACAAAACTTACATTTTTCACAAAAAATCTGAAGACGTTCGTACCATCAAATCTTAAGAGACAATAAACTACATTTTAAATTGCTCTGTTTTTCTAAAGCAATCAGGTTTTACAAACTTTGTTTTTCAAAGCACAATGGCTTTTTCATTATCGTAAGAAATCTTCAATACTGCTTTAACTGTACTATTAACCAAAAGTTACTGCAGAACAATAAAATAAAATCTTATTTACAATATATTAACATGTGCAATCAATTAATTATGAATAATATCTCCCCAGTGCAAGATATCAAATTGAAAATTTGTGTACTTATTGGGGGATTCTAATTCTATGGATTACAGTCCAAATTAGTAAATTTAAATGTATAATATCAGAAAAAAAGAAACTTTCGGGCAAGAACCACCTCGGTCACGTCTAAAATCTAGACACAGTTTCCTCTCCTCAGTGCATCCAATGACAGAGACCAAGACTGCAAGAAGACGCTTAATGTGGGGTGAGTCATTAAAGCCAGAAGATAAAGCAATGGGTATCCTTCCAGATGAGAAACTACCACAGGTAATGATCAGAAATGGCCCATTTGGAAATCATTAAAACGCCTACGAAGTCAAGTAGGAAAATGTGCAGTAAACATGTTCAACTGAGGGTACCAAGCAGAACCCACTCTGTCATTGTGGCCAAAAACAAACAATGGCACACCTGCTCACGTGCGTTAACTTAGAAGAGGAATGCACGAGAGAAGATCTGGCCAAGGCAACACCAGCTGCTATAAACTGTGCAATTTTTTGGATGAATACTATTTAGATAGGCCACTTCTCTGACAGTTGTTCGGACGATTTTTCCTCTAGCATGAAGAAGAGAATCTTCGGAGAAGATGCATCCTCTCCATCCTAGTTAATGCCGGGCGATGCATAAGGCCTATTTCCATAAATTCCAAATTTGACTATTTATATGGTTATAACAATAAGCTCAGCTAACTCACTCCATGTGGTCCGGATACGGTATTTCGCTACCGAAAATCGGTCACTTCAGTATCTAAGGAGTGAGAAATATTTCTTGTAATGTTTTATATATTTATTGTGTATTAATTATTTATATTATCTATATGGTTTGCACAAAAATAATAATAATGACCTCTAGTTAAAATGACAGTTTATCAACCATTAGTTAAGAATTAAACTAAAGGTTAGAAGCGATGCGAACAACAGTTTTAACTTCTAGTTAAGTCTATCCAAAGGTGGTACGAACAATTTTGCAACATAACCTTTGGTAGTCCTTAACTATAACATTAACTAGAGGTGGTATATAAGAGCGGGTCTAACACGTGAACTATAAAGGTGCATTCACAAATGAAAATTAGGTTTATGGTTTTTGTTTAGATTTAAGTAAGTCATTCATAAATGTAAGTTTAAATTACCTGAAAATTTGTTTTGATATGTACAGACATCTGTGTAAATGCTTCAAAAACAAGATTAAAATATCGGTAGAGCAGTACTCAATAAGACACCTGTGCGCCGTGAAACTGTCATTCGCTTGGCATTATTGGTTATATTTCAGCAATTATGTTATGCCAGTCTCCATATTGTTCTAACATTTGTTTAAAAAGCTGAATCCACCAAGTGGATACTAAATAAAGATGGCTGTATATATCTATATCATTTCAGACTCGTTCTCATTGGTGAAGTATGTGACGTCAAACTAAATCATAAACCTAAAGTTTGGACCTTGCAATGTTTAGCTTTATGATTTGGATTTAGAGACCCTAAAATCTTACGTGTGAATGGAGTCATTACATAATATGTGGCCAAAGTCTTTAAATCTAAAGTATAAAGATGGAAGTAACAATGTTTCGGGCTAGCAGTCAATAATAATACAATATTATTGCTGATGTAGAATATGCGCTTTGTAGTACCCAAGATGCAGACTTGAAAAATAATTGTAGAGCAGGGTTCACTAACATAATGACTAATTATTTAAATAAACAAAATAAAAAAAACAAAGAAGGAAAAAAAATATCTCCATCCCAAACACAGTCGAACATCGTTTTTACCTTCCGTCACCTTTAGATAAGGAAGGTATTGTCTTTGGTCAAAAAATTCGATGGTGAGTTTTTGATGAATAAGCACGTTTTAGGGTCCCTAGAACACGATTTTACTATTTTTACGATGATGTCTGTATGTGTGTGTGTGTGTGTGTGTGTGTGTGTGTGTGTGTGTGTGTGTGTGTGTGTGTGTGTGTGTGTGTGTGTGTGTGTGTGTGTGTGTGTCTGTGTGTGTGTGTAACAAAATTTTCGTCTGCGATAACTTCCGTACTACAATTCAAAAAATTATAATTCTTTCGTATTCCTCTTCGTTACATCCATGTGAAGAGCTGATTAGATTTTGGTTAGAATTGGTCAACCGGAAGTACCCTCATTTGAAGATTTTAACAGTTTTTCTTGAAAAAACGATGTTAAATATCATTTTTTCACATTTGATGTTATTATAAATATTAAAGAATATTTTATTCTCTATGCGATTTGAATGCATTTTATATTTCATATTAAATGGATATAGAGTTAAAAAATTATAAAGAAAATAAATATCATATATTAGCTAGCTATGCTATAACTTTGGAAACAGCTGATGTATTAAGAAAATTCTGATTGAAAGGTGTCAGTGTCAAGTGCAGTTGACAGTATGTATGTGTTATAATTTTACTGGAAATATAGGATCTTTTGCTTTCTGTATGGAATTTGTATAAAATACATACAACTGCCTTAAGGTAATGTACAAGAAATAGAATCTTTTGTAAGGAATTTTCTGTATGACATATATACAAAATACATAGAACTGACGGAAGGTAATGTGCTGGCCACATCAGATTTTTTGAATACTAAAGTATAAACCATAAATCTAAACCAAATTTTCATTTGTGAATGCACCTTAATACTTAAAATTAAATGATATTTATACAAAAAATAGAATGATACCTTGTCTTATGTAAACTGGTAAAGCAAGTTTATGATTTATTTGGTGTGAATAAATCAGTGTTGTTTGTGGATAATTGTATGTATCGTGAATAAGGATTCGGTGATTACGGAGTAAGGAGACCCGAGGGACAGCATCTTGCTCTCTGTACACAGAGTGGAGACTAGGAATGCGCCGCTTCAAATATTAATAATACATGCTTCGTTACACGATCACGGAGATACGAGGCCGAACCAAGAATGTGCCGACCAACGAGATTTCGACCAGGAAAATTTCGAACTGAGTAATAATATAAACTGATTCAACACGCTTTTTATGTATACACATAGGTGTCTCTAAAAACGCGCCCTGGGTAAGGATCTCGACAACTATAAGTGGTTCGAAGCTGCGGTTAACTTAGACAAAAGTTGCCCCATTAGACGATCATTGTGTATCGTTGTCGTTGCAGATTTTTATTTTCGAGAATTATTTTCAAGTGTCTGGAATTTGCTTTACACATTAAAATAATAGAAACACAATTAATGTTAATAATTTCGTTATTTTTACCTCTCGCTACCCTTGTTTAAGGTCCCTAGAATCCAATTTTAACATTTTCACGATGATGTCTATGTGTATGTGTGTAGGTGTGTATGTGTGTATGTGTGTGTGTGTGTGTGTGTGTGTGTGTGTGTGTGTGTGCGTGTGTGTGTGTGTGTATGTGTATGTGTGGATTCTCCTCTCTAACTCAAATACTATCATTCAGAAAATTTTGAAACCTTGTATTTCGAACTTTTTCTGTAATGGAAAGAGTCCATTAGATTTTGGTAAAAATCGGATAACCGGAAATGGCACTTTACTAGAGGCTCAAAATAGTTTTTTTTTTCGAAAAATACCTTTAAATGTTATTTTTTTGAGATTAATATATTTTTATAAAAATTAAAGATTATTAAATTTTCTATAGAGTTGCATTAATAATTTTTCTATATATTTTATGGATAAATTTATAAAATTATCTATAATTTAAATCCCAGAACTTACGCTTTAAACAAACAAAACGCAGTTACTCAAATGTATGTAACTGACAGATAAATGTCACTATCAAAGAACTAATCATTTCAAAATGAAAAAGTAAATATATTAATAGAAGAGGAATTCAATACAGTTTCCAGCATAAATAAATATGTAGGTATGTATTTAGATTAATAAAAATTAACGATTCACAAAAATGTTTAAGCTAATCCTCATTTTTGGATTAGTGAATTCTATTCTATCCCGGTATTTATAATTTAATCTTTATTTTATTATAGCTCCGGTGGCTCAATGGTTAAAGCAACGCTTCATGACATGAGTGCCCTCGGGGCTCTGGATTCGAATCCCATTAAGGCATGGATGTGTGTGAATGTGAACCCACTCTGTAATTGGGATTTAATGCTGTTGAGGGTATTAAAAAATGTAGTTACTTGGATTAGATTAGACTATATTTTAAGAAATAAACTGTCAAAATTAGAGTAAAATTCGCTAATCAAAAAATAAGGATTAACTTAATCTTTTTTATTACTCGGGCTTTAAATGGCGGGAGGTATTGTTTTGGCCACACCAGATTTCTTGTTTATTTTTTCATTGCTACGTCATTATTTTTCAAATTTCATTTTAAAAGTGTGTCATGACATTCATATAAAAATATTAAAATTAATTTATATCAATATATTAGCAATTAACATAACCAGTGGTCCAGATCCTTCATTTTAGCGAGTGTGAGTATATTTTGACAGGCCGTGTGACATACGAATGCCAGGACTTTAAATACGAGCACTCACGAAGCAGTTTCTAGGCTTGCAATTCACAAGTTTTTATGCCGCTAATCTTTGTGTTGAAAATACTTGTAACTTAAGTTGATATTTCACCAAAATAATATATCAACTTAACCATAAAAGTCACTATCTTTTTGCTGTCCTAGGCCAGTATAAATAGTATTTCTGCACGATTCAGATATATGTAAAACAACTTATACCGCACGGAAACACAAAAAAGTTATGTAAACGTATTCAGAAAGATAGTCTTTCTTTAGGGACAAAATAGGAAGTCTTGAAATGAATAGTTAGCAGAGACTGAGCAGTTGACTAAGCGGCCGCCAGCTACAGACGGCTTCTTGTATTTCTTTTACTCTTTTGATCGCACAAAATGGTGCTAGTGAATTGCCTGCGTAATTCCACACATAAATATTACACTTTCATGTTTTTGTAAACGATTGTTTATTGCAGCCAAGATAACATATTTTTACAAAAGTGAAATGTGGAGAAAGACGCAACAAATTACTTAAAGACGATAAATTAGAAAACCAATTGAAAAAATCTGGTGTGGTCAATACAATACCTCCCGCCATTTACAGCACACACAGTCACAAAAAAGAAAAGTAAATCCTTATTTTTGGATTAGCGAATTTTACTCTAATTTTGATAGTTTATTTCTTAAAATATAGTCTAATCTAATCCAATAACTAGCCCTTTTTTAAATCCCTCAACAGTATTAAATCCCAATTACAGAGTGGGTTCGCATTCACACACATCCATGCCTTAGTAGAATTCGAACCCAGAGCCCCGAGAGCACTCATGACATGAGGCGTTGCTCTAACCATTGAGCCATCGGAGCTATAATAAAATGAAGATTAAATTTTAAATACCGGGATAGAATAGAATTCACTAATCCAAAAATGAGGATTAGGTTAAACATTTGTTAATTTTTATTAATCTAAATACATGCCTACATATTTACTTATGCCGGAAGCTGTATTGAATTCATTTTCTATTGTTCTATTTACTTTTTTCATTTTAAAACGTTACTAATATTATTTTGAAATGATTAGTTCTTTGATAGTGACATTTATCTGTCAATCACATACATTAGAATAACTGCGTGTTTGTTTTATAAATTTATTCGTAAAATATACAGGTGTCTTGGAAATAGTGGGACATGGCTTAACCATAAATTCCTGGGACCAAAATAAGACGATTTAAGTAAACTTACCTATATCCGACTGTGCACCGTTTAGCCAGTATTCTGCTTTAAAGTCTTTCTAAAAAAAATAATATTGCTTATAATAACGAAACGCTTTGTTCGATTTGAATGCAATTTGGTATGCCAATCCATATGGATATAATTCATCTTTGAAGATGGTATTTGTTATTGTTAGTGAACCACTAGTGTATGAAACTTGGGTGTCGCGACCATGATTAAACCATAACTTTTTAATGGCAACGCCAATAATGTATATTTACTGTTTTTTCAGAAAGATACATTCAATAGAAAACTTCCGTATCTCTACGTAAGTTATGATATCTGTAACGATTTAGTCAGAAGAAAATAAAATGTAGAAATATTCGTTTTCCGGGAATGGACTGTGTCATATTTTGAGTCAGAGCTCAACGTTTCACCCGCAGTCGTATGGGGCATCTTCAGAAGCAAGAGAGTACTGTATTAAACAAGGTTACCCGACGTGTCAACCACGCTAGAGGCCGAGTTTAAGTAACAAGGGGGGGAGGCTCAGTTTACAAGGTTACCCGGCGTGTAAACCACGCTAGAGGCCAAATAAACACTTGGTTTATTTGGCCTCTAGCGTGGTTTACAACGAGAACAAAGCTTACGTACTATCAAAAGTTGGTCTAAAATGGTTTCAACTGCTTTCACACCAATTTTTAAAGTTGCTTGAATATTCCTGGCAGTAACATGCCGGTCCTCTTTAATCATGTTCTGAACAAGACCAATATTCTTTTCGGTAACTGCCTTTTTAGCTTAGGAACTCGAAAACTGTCATTTAAGGAAAGTCGGCCACGCTGAAATGAAAGGAATACGACTTGTCACGAAACCCTCGATGGATTTCCTCAAAATATTCTTGATGGCTTAATCCAAGCTTGAAATTGTAAAAAATCACAGCTCAATAATGCTCTTTGCTCAATTCAATAATTTCTTGGGGAAAGGATTACTTAAAAATTATGTATTTAAACAACATTGAATTATATTTAACAACCATCACTATAATTAACCTTGTAAACAACTAGATTAAAATGTAAAACAAAATTTGTTTCAAAATATCATAGCCTGCTAGATAAGCTCAGTGGAAAGAGAACAGCCCTCGTATTAATATATTAGGTGGTGCCGTGGCACCCATGACACCCACCGTGCGTACGCCTATGCGTACCTATTTATATTGCCTACCGTAAAAATAAATGAAATGAAATCCATTTTATGCGCATAAGTAAATGAGTTCACGCTTAAAAAGCGTTAGAATCAAACCAAACTTTAAAAGCTTGTGATTTCAAGCCCAAGCCAAGATTTGCTTTTATCAAACCCATAAGGTCCAACCCAAGCTAAGCTAAGGTATAAACTTTGAAAAACTGGAATTTTCAAGTCATGTCAAGGCTATTTATTTTAAATCGAGCAAGTGGCTTCATGCTTCATGGACCACTAGATATATTAAATTGTCACATTTATTTTTGTCATTATGTTTGCCTTTTTCTCGTCTTAGAATAATTAGCTATTATAATAGGCTACTTGCGTGATACTGAAAATCTGATATCTATCACTAAATACCTAAAGTAAAGTTGAAAACGTATGTAAAAATATAAATTTTATTTAATAAATTAAGAAACAAGATTTTCTTTGAGGTCATTATTTTGAACTGAAGAAAGGAATGCATATTTAAGAATATAACCTGTAGAAGGCGAGCGAGTGCGAGTTTTAATTTGATTTTGACAGTTTATTTTTCTGTCGCTGTCTGTCTTCATTCTTATTTACAATTCGCGTAGTTTTTGTTACTTTTATTACGTATTTCGATTTGTTAAGCAGGATTTTGAAGGATTTTAACTTAGCTTTTACTCGTACAAGATTAAAATGACAAACGAAAATATTATTCAAACATCAAACAGATGGTCTGCCATGTTTAAATTACCCGCACATACCGTTGCTATTGGACGTACCTATGTTATTGCTTTACGGCCATTCATTGGTTCGGCGTAATTCTACTTCATACACCGCGGTAATTTAAATATTAATATTTCATTAATTTTTTTCTGGCCAATTAATGAAAATTTTGCCAAAAGAAAAAATATGGGTAGCAAGTTTTTATCGTCTTTTCAAAAATATTAAATAAAAAAATGGCACACAAGTAGTCCATTATTAATATATTTCCCCTGTCCAAACATCACTTACGACTTACAAGTAAAGTTATTTTATTAAACTCAACCATCAGTTCATATAATTGCCCCGACAAACAAAGACTATCCCAAATTCCGTTCTTGTTCGTGTTCAGTCTAAATGAAAAATAAATCCTTGGGATATCTCTTTCTGGATGCACTATCTTCCAGGCCGTTTCCACCTGGTCTGACGTCGCTGAACGCCACGACGCTCATCGACGATTTATCGCGCATTCAAGCGCTGCGGCCCGTGCACAGATACCGACGTCTTACGTCCCGACGCTGGAACCAAGACGCTCGGATGTTGAACGCATGGAATCGTCAGCGATAGAGAGAGAAAGAGATGAGTGATTCTAAATTAAATTAAGAGAGAGAGAGATATCTGTTATAATGGAAGAATATATAAATTAGGATCTAATAAAATACAGGGTATGGTATTGTAACATTTCTATTTAATTTATTTATTTGGGTCAAGTGTAAATATTAGGCAATTATTATTAATTCGATCCCGACCGACGCCAAATATTGCCAATTTTAAATGGCACAAAATTAGCTCCTGTGGTGCACTCTCCACGCCAGCAATGAGTGCCCGTGAGGTGACGTCTGGTAAGCGCCCGCACGGTGCAAATATTTCATCATTGCCGATATCTGTGTACAAAGCAGATTGGAACACCCAGCAATGGGTAATAAGCCGTGATGATATATTTATTTTTATTTTACATTTTAAAATAAAAGTTTATTAAACTATAATTAAATATTAGAAAAGTATTAAATAATAACGATTACTAATATTATATACTAATTTAAAATCTAATTAAGACTAACTATAATTAACTAGATAAAACTAACACTATTTATTTAAACAAATAACACGACTATTTATTTCCACGATTTTACTGATTATTTATTTCGACTATTTATGTCACTATTTATTTATTTAACCAATTAACTGTCTGCCTACCGACCTCTACAGCGTCTATATACTCAACTGACTCAACAGTGTTTTTATATTCAACTGCTCGGACAGAAGTCACACTTTTCACCTCACTATCTGTCTATTTATGTAACTCTCTCTCTCTCTCTCTTACATAGACTCAGTATCACCGACTGTCCGTATGCCACAACTTTGCAACACCACTGCCGAGTATCCACTTTCACTCGTCGTTACTGTCCTCGTATACCTAGCTTCCCAACACTCTGCAACACTGCCGAGTATTCTCTTTCACAGCTATCCCGGTATACCAGTAACTTTCCGACTCGCCGTTACTGTCCTTGTACACTATAGCTTTCCAATACTCGTCAACACTACCGAGTATTCACATCCACAGCTATCCCAGTTAACTAGTAACTACCCGAGTCCTCCACTCGACACAAACTGCATACGCTCACCACGATACTGCTGTGCTTCACTAACACTCTATGTGAATGTCTGTATATGTCTCTCCATGTAACTAACTAACTCCCGAGCATAGCTGCGTCCCTTGTATACAGCTGCCATTAACTTCCAGAGAGCTCTAGAATGTTCGACCGCATAATAACAATGAACTCAAAAGGTTAGGGCGACCGGAAGTAATTAAACACGTCGCGTCTTGTTTTTTTACATAGTCCGACTGCTAACGCGATTACGTCATTGCTATAAATAGACACTGGCTCATTGCTGCGGCGGCGGCGGCGGCGACGGCGGCGGCGACGGCGGGCGTTCCATATTACAGTATTTAAGTTAGTGTACAACGCTTAACCGATAGTAGAACTGACCCATAGGTAGTAAATCTAGCAATAATTTTTGTTTTACATGCTTTCTATAAGAACTGAAGGCCCTTAAAACTTACCAATCACGCCATAGTTCAAAATTTTATAAAAAATAAAAATCAATAGGGGTAATTGTTAAAAAATAATTATTATCTCCATTTAAATTTCTAATTTGAATGTGCAGCATGTGGGTAATAATATTGCATATGAAACTATTACTAATTGCATATTATATTTCAAATTTAATCATAAAATTTAAATATAGTCATATGTTAACACCTCATCATACATGCCTGAACGCTTTAATTTATGGTTTCAATTAAATATTGTGTTAATTTATATTAATGCAATATTTGTATTCACAGATGAATATTAAACATGAAATAAATAATTATTGTTATTACTGTATATAAATTTAAAGTTTTACATTTAATTATACCTACAAATATAGATTTATTAGATGCACATGTGCTATATTTTGTCACATTATTGATATGTTTCACATATCGTTTTTGACAAATAGGTACAGAGTGAAATATAATAAATAATAATTTTCAAACAAATATGGCTAACAAATAAAAAAAATAAAAAGGTTCAGGATTCTACTTCCTGTATCGCCGGAAACGATATCATCGTTTTAAGTTGAATAATAGAAATGTTACAGTAGAAGTTGCCCAAAACTACTTTTTCTTATATAGGGAAATGTGTTCAAAAGAAACCACATCTATTAAATAATCTAAACGTCAACTTTCATTCGCTAGTCATGCTATAAACTGTTTTCCTATTGGCTATGAATGACGTACTGTATGTGCTCCGACGTCACAGGAGTGGCGGATTGTTTTTCGTGACTATTTCATTATTTATAAAATAGCAATAAATTATCATTATTTTTTATATTACTATGAAAAATATTGCTTAAACTTAAACAATATGCACATCATCCCACTATGTACATACATTTTGTATAACATAAACATTATTTTATTTTACATAAATAAATATATCATCACGGTATATTACCCATTACTGGGTATGCCAATCTGCTTTGTATACAGATTTCGGTAATGATGATGATATATTTGTACCGTGTGGGCGTTTACCAAGCGTCACCTCACGGGCACTCATTGCTGGCGTGGAGAGTGCACCACAGGGGTCAATTTTGAGCCATTTATAATTCGAAATATTTGGCGTTAATGTCAAATACTCGCAGAAATGTAATATTTATTTTTAAAAAATCTGATGTGGACACCACACGACTTCCTTGTACCTACGCAAGACCAATATGAATAGACCCAATCATAAAATTACACGTATTTGACGTAATTTGACATTAACATCTATTTTTTTTTTTTTTGTTATTTTTTATCCTAATTTACATATCTCGGTTATACAAAGGGCTAATTTAATAATACTTGATGTGCTAGACGCAGAATTTAATTGTCTAAAACGCTTATTTGAGGCATTTATTTCTAAAATCAAAATGAAACCATTTTATTCAAGAAAAACTGTTAACAACTTCAGGTAATGTATCACTTCCGGTTAGCCTTTTTTAACCAAAATCTACTATGTTATTCCAATTGACATAAAAGTCTTATATACCAAATTTGAAAAGTTTTTTAGATTATATTTTAAAATAGTTTTTCATCAAAATCTATTATAGGCTTCAAATAAAGCACAACTAGATGTTATAGCAGTCCTAAATACAAAATTTCAACTTTCTACGGCTTACAGTTTTTCAGTTATGTGCGATACGTACGTACGTACAGACGTCACGACGAAATTAGTCAAAATGGATTCAGGGATGGTCAAAATGGATATTTCCGTTGAAATCTAAAAACTGAAATTTTTCGCGATTGCAATACTTTCCTTTACTAAGTACAAGGAAGTAAAAAGCAACGATGGTATAACATTCGGCGAGACCGGAAGTAGAATTTTTTCAGACCAAAAAGTGATAATTAATTTTTCTTCAAGCGTATATTATAATATTCATATTATGCTCCTGTACACACACTATAGAAGATGTTCATTGTCTTACTAGTACAAAAATGTTGTTATTGTTGTACTAGTAAAAAAAATGTTAGTGTCTTAGTTCACCGCTGGCGGCGGCAGTTGTCACAGCAACACATATTATATTGAAAATTGTTATTTGGCAGTTGTGTCGTTTTTGTTTTGTATTGTACATAGCCAGCTTTGGCTGAAATTGCAAACACTACAATTAAAAAATTCCAAACAAATGTCAATAAATTCTTTGAAACACTTGAAGAAAAAATGGTATATGTCATCCGGAGTAGAACGCCCTTTTTGTGTTTTACCCAGCTTGCCTAGCCTCGGCTAGCGTCTCGGCCGCAATAGTTGGGTTCAACACAAAAAGACCGCTTTCTACTCCTAATAACATAATATTCTATTTTTCTCCAAACTTTATAATTTAAATTACAGGTCTAAAATTATAATAAAGAAAATAGCCATTTGTGATTTTTTTCTATCACCCTGTACATAGGTATTTGCATTTGCAGTAGGTATATTTCTAAGCGGTCACCTGGTTATAAACCCACTGTACTTATTCTTTCTGGATTATTAACACGAGTACATATTATCAGATAATGAGTGGCAAAGTTGATTAAAATTTGTTTATATTTGTAAATATTTGCACAATGTTCGCAAATTTAGCGAAAACTTTGTTAAGCCTAAGCTTCAAATGATCCGTGTGAAAAGTGGGGAAAATCGTGTTAATCCGCGTAACGGCAGTAAAGAAATTTGCATACGAGTCATTAGTTTAATTGTGATAATGAACCACTATCATTTGATAAGCGAGTACACCACGTGTTACGCAGATATCTCCACCCGGGGATTGTATAAAGCTATAAAACCGTGGATCTATCCTAAGGCATCTTGAATCCTCCTCTGTTTAATTGGGAACCGGATTTATACTTCGCCCGAAGCACAGGACACAGTGTAGTTTAGACTGTGATAGTACGTATTATAGTGTAAAGATGTTGGGAATAGTCTAACATCCCTCTTTCGGTGCTTCCATCTTGCCGTGTTGCCACGTCGTGCGTGACGGGCATTGGGAACGTGCGGCGTTGCCATTAAAAATAACGCATGATATAGTGGCACGATGCACCGGCTATGGACATAAATAAAACATGCGTCGGCCGGTAATGGAACGCTAGGAGTGCCATGGCGACTCACTTTTGTTTCTCACTCAAAACATAATAAATACTCAACATGGAGAATTTTAACGTTTTTACATTGTTTTAAACACACTAAATTATATACGACCTTTGAAATTTAAAAACACCCATAAATATAATAGTTGTCTTCTTTGAAAAAGTGACATTACCGATAATCACGCACACTGAATGATAAATTTCTTTTAAGTTTTTCCCCGTTTATATGTTTAATTTTATATAATAAATATATCATCACGGCGTTTATCTAATGCCAATAATAGCATTCTTCTATTCACATATTTTAATTCATAATATATTATGTTAATCTTCATATGGTCATTCAGAATTTATATTTAAATGTTTATCAAGATAATTTTCACCGCCCGAGGACGACATGTGAAGTATCAAAACCGGCAGAGGATTAGAAATAAATTAACATTTTGAGTGATATCTAAAAAAAATTACACCTCTTTCCATTCCATACAAGTAGTAAAAGATGCCACAAAAATCTAATAAAAAAATATTCCTATACGATTATAATATTTATAAATAAAATTGTAGTATTTATGCCCACACTTTTATTTACCGACGAGTGAACTGGCAAATATTTAAGAAAATAAATTTGTATTTACATGTATTTAATTCTATCTATACCTTGTTCCATTTAAGCCATTCAGTATTGCGGAGCATAGGGAATAGTTTTGGCATCTCTGATTGGCTAAAATTAGAGACGAGAGACAAGTTTACCCAATGAAATACGGGATTACAGCTCAATCGAATTAAGAGAAATTAATAAAAAATAGTGAAAGTATATGTTTAATAATGAATATTAATAAAGAAATAAAATGATATAATTGAAATACTTCAGAAATAAGGGGGTTTTTGTTTTAGCAGCTCGTCACTCATATGAAATCCATATATTTTAATTGGCGACTCAAAGACCACCTATAAATATATAACGAATACCGAGTTAGGGGCGGAGCCTACTACCAATGGAAGTAGAGAAGTTCAAATAGCGGAGGCGTGGCTATCAGTCCAGTAGTGCAATTCTCAAACAGTTTTTATTTGAATATAAATATTTTGCATTAAACTTAATAATTTAAATATATTTCCAATTATAAAACATGTCGGCTTGTACAGTATAATAATATTCATTTATTTTTTTATAAATATAATTTAGAAATAGCATATATTTCAAGAACATTTAGGTCCACGAAGAAAATAGTTTGATATAAAAACTTATATACGTGACGTCACATCTATATTTTCAAATTTCGGAGGACTATAAATCGCTTATTAATAGGAATTTTTTCACCGGATTTTCACCGACAGTCTTAGTTTTATTTATAAGTTCAGATGAAATTATATAAAAAAAATGGTGGAATCCCCTATTTCGGCTACTTCATATTTGCGCTGTTGCCAGTGCCATCTACTGAATGGCTTAAATGGAACAGAGCATATGTTATTTACTCTTTGTGGAATCTCAGATAACTCGAAATATTTGTAAACAAATGATACAATACTTTAACATCAAAATATTTTATCAAAAAAATCTGATATGGCCAACACTATACCTCGCGCCATTTGATTTTTATTAATTTTAATATGCATACTTACATATTTACTTATGCTGGAAACTGTATTAAGTTCCATTTCTTATAACTATGGTTCTATTTTCTATTTTTTTTTTAAACGATACTATTATTAATTTGAAATCATTAGTTCTTAGACAGTGACATTTATCTGTCAATTACATATATATTTGAGATATGAACTGTGTAACCAAGGAGTTATGTTTGTTTAAATCGTATGTCCGGGATTTAAATTATAGATAATTTTATAAATTTACACATAAAATATATAGACCTGTAGAAAATTTAAAAATCTTAAATTTTTATAATAACATAAATCCCGAAAAATAACATTTAAAGGTATTTTTCGAAGAAAAACTATTTTGAGCTTCAAGTAAAGTGCCATTTGCGATTAGCCGATTTACATCAAAATCTAATGGGCTCTTCGCATATTAGAAAAAGATCGAAATACAAGGTTTCAAAATTTTCTGAATCATAGTATTTAATACTGGAAAAACTTGCAGAAAAACAGTCTGATGAAAACGTTTGAAAATTATTTTATTACATAGCCGACATTTCGGCACCAAATATACCTTCTTCAGGGAAATGTAAACTTACTAAGTTGAAATTAAAAAAAAAATGTTGAATTACATACTAAGTATATTGTCAAAATTATTTTTAGAAAAACGTAAACCACACAGTTCATTTTCAGAAACTTGTTTACATTTCCCTGAAGAAGGCATATTTGGTGCCGAAACGTCGGCTATGTAATAAAACAATTTTCAAACGTTTTCATCAGACTGTTTTTCTCCAAGTTTTTCCAGTATTACTTTGATCCAGTCGAGGAATACATATTTAAACATAGTATTTAAGTTAGAGCGGGGGATACACACATCGTGAAAATGTTAAAATTAGATTCTAGGGACCTTAAAACGTGCTCGCATTTACCAAAATCTCGATATGCGATTTTTAGCATATTTTTTTCTATACCTCCGTTACCAAGGGTAGCGGGAGGTAAAAAAGGTACAAATGTCGTGGCAAATTGATAAGGCACTAAAGTTTTATAATTTTGTAAAATTAATAATTACAAAAAGTTTGGTTTTTAAGTTCACCCTAATCTTGTAGTTTCCACTATATGGACATTTAATAAGTAATATTACTTATTAATTGGTATAGATCTAAAATTATTAATAAAGGAAATAGTCATCTGTTTCTATTTACATATCAGACCAGTGGCAACTCAAATTAAACATGAGACATTTAGTGGGAAAATTACAACTATTGATTGACACATACCAAGTTTATGATATTTCTATAATTTTATAATTTTGCGATACGATACTGTCATTCGGTATGTGTCTTTTGTCCACCATTTTCGCGTGCGACAGCAACGCCGCCATCGGTCATTTCAGTTGCCAATAGAAAATACAATTTAATTAGGAAGCAGATTTGTATTTTCAACTTTCCTCTAAAATTAACAGGTAACTACAGTAAGATAAAGAAAGATACCATAGTAAAGTGAAATTAATGAAACTATTTGACAAATTTTCAACAATTTTATTATCGCAAATGGCATCACAATATATTTAATAAGCAGTAAATAAAGCGAAATAAATTTATTGCATATAAGAAAACATAAGAGACTTTTTGTTGTGTTATGAAAATAAACTTATTTTCTGAAACAACTTTGGCTTGTATTCAAGACTAATATCATATATTATTTGTTCTTGAACTACAGTTTATTTGACCTTTGTTTTCTACGAAACTATCCAAATCAATAAATTTCGGGTTTAAACGAAAATTTAAATATGGTAATAATTACTATGTAAATTTGTATTATAATGTCTTATTTTAAAAATGTATGTTAATAAAAATTAGAATTATTATGATATATCAACGATTTAGCAGATGATTGGTTTCAAATTACGTGACAAACGGTTGCTTATGTTTGCTAATAACGTAATAAAGTAGGCGTTTCTTTATTTGCCTCCATCTGGCGGCTGGCGGTGCCGTAGTGACGTTACGTATATTTCTTAATAAAATCTGACAGATGACAGCGTTTTTCTTCTTAAATTTTCCATGGAATACTAATAAGATTCTTTTCTGAATGTATCAATATTCAACGGTCACTATAGCGTAATTATGAGCAACGATGTGCGATCAATTTTTGTTTGAAACTCGACTGAGACTCTGACAAAATTCCAACAGGCCTGCCGTAATGCTGATTTGTCAAGAGCCCAAGTATTCAAGTGGTTCCAGGCATTTTACGAAAACCGGGAATCAGTTGAAGATGAGTCCCTGTCTATGGTAGGCCCTACCAGGGCCGGCTCATGCGACTGTACAACCCGTGCAAAGTACAGGGGTGCAAGGCCGAATGTCCCGATGATAGACTTAGAACCCCATAGGAGAAGCGGAATTAGTTTGATTACGAACGCGGAGAAGACAATAATATTTTTCTTGGTTGTACTTGAATACAAGCAATTCGTAAAATATTTAAGCATCTACAATCTGGCATTGATATCTATTGAAAATACAATAAGTCAATCTTTGAATCGCTTGAAATTATTGCCTCCAAGACAAGAAAAATATCTTTTGTGTTGTTGATTTTGGTTTCGAAATAAAATAATTAAACGTTTCAGACAATTTCATTTTTTGGGTTTATACATAGGAAGAGGGGGGGGGGGGGTTCACAATAAAATTTTGTACAGGGTGCTAAAATACCACAAGCCAGCCCTCGGCCCTACGTCGATAAATGACGAAAATGTGAAATGAATCCGAGACCTTATGAGATCTGACCGTCGGTTAACTGTCAGCTTGATCGCAGACAAGCTGAATTTGAAACATATGATCATCCATCAAATTCTGGCCAATGAACTGGATTTAATTTTTTTTAGCGAAAACGGTACACAAAAATCTCACTCAGCAAAAAAATCTGGTGTGGCCGACAACAATACCTCCCGCCATTTACAGCCCGAGTCACAAAAAAGATTAAGTTAATCCTTATTTTTGGATTAGCGAATTTTACTCTAATTTCGACAGTTTATTTCTTAAAATATAGTCTAATCTAATCCAAGTAATTACCTTTTTTTAAACTCCTCAACAGGATTAAATCCCAATTAAACAGTGGGTTCACATTCACACACATCCATGCCTTAGTTGGGTTCGAACACAGAGCCCCGAGGGCACTCATGACATGAGGTGTTGCTCTAATCATTGAGCCACCCTAGCTATAATAAAATGAGGATTAAATTTTAAATACCGGGATAGAATAGAATTCACTAATCCAAAAATGAGGATTAGCTTAAACATTTTTGTGAATCGTTAATTTTTATTAATCTACGTACATATCTACACTTGTGCTGGAAACTGTATTGAATTCCTTCTCTATTGTTCTATTTACTTTTTTCTTTTTAAAACGTTACTAATATTATTTTGAAATGATTAGTTCTTTGATAGTGACATTTATCTATCAGTTACATACATTTGAATAACTGCGTTTTGTTTGTTTAAAACGTAGGCTTTGGGATTTAAATTATAGACAATTTTATAAATTTACCCATAAAATATATAGAAAAAGTATTAGTGCAAATCTATAGAATATTTAATAATCTTTAATTTTTATAATAAGATTAAACTCGAAAAACATTTATTTTTCGAAAAAAAACTATTTTGAGCTTCTAGTAAAGTGCCATTTCCGGTTATACGATTTTCACCAAAATCTAATGGGGTCTTTCCATTGCAGAAAAAGTTCAACATACAAGGTTTCAAAATTTTCTGAATGATAGTATTTGAGTTAGAGTGGAGGATCCACACACACATACCCACAGACATCATCGTGAAAATGTTAAAATTGAATTCTAGGGACCTTAAAACGTGGTCGTTTACCAAAATCTGGATATGCGATTTGTAGCACGATCCCTATACCTCCTTTACCAAGGGTAGCGGGAGGTAAAATAAAATCCCTGTCGTTCTTCGAGCTCCCTATTCACTTGACCTGTTCCCGACATTGAAAAATCTCCTTAAAGGACGTCATTTTGGGACACTAGAGGACATTAATACTCCGTAATCGACCAGCTAAAGGCAATTTCATTATCCCAGTTTCAGCATTGCTGTGAAGAGTGGAAAAATCGTCTCCATCGCTGTGTGGTTTCCCTAGCCAATTACTTTGAAGGAGACAATGTGGAGTTATATTTTTAATTGAATAAAAAAATTAGAAAAAGTCAGTCTCATCATTTATTTACACACTTCGTATATCATACAAAACTATTTCACAATAATGCATGTAAATGTGTGTTATGAATAATAATGTGATACCTTCCAGCACTTAAACAATCTTCCTGTTATCCAATAATCTGACATCACATTAGTATACATTTACAATACCTATCGCATTAACAACCACTAACCACATCTATTTCGCTATCTGAAACCACGTTAGTCATCGCTCGGCTAGAATGTCGAATAACAAACCGTTGTTCTGCTGTCTGAAACAGTCACGAATCCATAGCTCACAGCCTTCTTCCAAACCGTTAGCTTTCAATCAAAGAGCGCGGGAAATAAGAAAATAATAGAAGTGTCCGCTGCAGCCAGTTCGCAATTAGCAATAAAACACATAGTGGGCTCTGGGAGGAAACAGAGGAAGAGGAAGAAAATGCGACGATGCACTCACTAGAGGAAATGGCCCGGGAAAACTTAACACGAATGAATTTTTATCGCGAGATAATTCGATGATGACTAGATGCTTTTAAAACAATTTAATTTATTGTAATTCAATTTGTAGAAGAAATGTTTAGTCGGGTATTACAAAGGTAGCACCGAAAGTTTCTGCAAACATATAAAATCTGATGTGGCCAGCACATTACCTTCCGTCAGTTATATGAGGTACAAAAGCCCAAAAAAGCTATCTACAATGGTCTTAAAAATATTGATTAGGACTTTCTTTCAGCTAGTATATATTCCACTATTGAGTGGATTTTTTAAACCTCTTATTGCCTTTGACAAAAATACACTTCCAAAATGTATCAAAACCCACTGTTATTTAAATGGGGGGGGGGGGGGAAATCAAGTGCATTTAGGCACGGTCAAATATTAATATTAAGCGAAATCATTGCCTGCACATTTTTACCTTTCATCACCTTTAGGTAAGGAAGGTATTGTCTTTGGTCAAAAATTCGGTTATGAGTTTTTAATCAATAAACATGTTTTAGGGACCCTAGAATACGATTTTACTATTTTTACGATGATGCCTGTATTTCAAAAATTATAATTCTTTCGTATTTCTCTTCGTTACATCTACATGAAGAGCTGATTAGATTTTGGTTATAATTGGTCAACCAGTAGTACCCACATTTGAAGATTTTAACAGTTTTTCTTGAAAGAACAATGTTAAATATAATTTTTTCACATTTAACGTTATTATAAATATTAAAGAATATTTTATTCTCTATACGATTTGATTGCATTTTATACTTCATATTGAGTGGATATAGAGTATATATATGTATATACCTACAGGGTGGTGACTTAGAAGCCGCAGCATAGCGGTTTCAATGGTAAAATCTTAATGTGCAGATATTTGCTCCCCTAATTGCTTTAGAACAAAATTGTATTTAAAATTTTGCTACAGAAAAAATACTGCACCCGAATATGATATTAGGTTTGTTCGCGGTAGCGATCCCGGACTAGTTTGAGCATCTCCCGGACTGGTCTGATTAGTACGTGATCAACAGTGACCAATCATATGTCAGTCGGAGTCGTACCGCGAACAAGTAAAATGAAACTACGCATGCGTATGATGCTCAAACTAGTCCGGGATTGCTACCGCGAACAAACCTATTGTTTATAATTTTTCAATTTCCGGATCCGTAAAAATAGTCGAAAACAATAATAACATTTTTGCAAAAATCATTGTTGCCATGGAATAAAAATTTAATCAAATATATGAACAATTAGTAAATGTTAGACAAGAATTTTACAATAGATTGAGGCCTTGTTTAATGGTAAATGGTGATTTGTGATATATTATTTTATATTATAAATTCATATGTTTGTGATAATAAAAATCCTTTTCCCAATACATTTTATGTCTTTTAATTTAAATAAGTTAAGGGTCGTATTCATAGTCTTTCTTAAAGAAATCTTAAATTTCGTTTTCGTCAAATTACATTGTTGTAATCAACAAATACATTGTTGTCATCAACTACAATAAAGGTGTTTTCATTTTCCTCGGTTTGAAAATAAGTTTAAACGTCAAGAATCTATGTCAGATGTTTGCGCTTTTGTTTAAATTTTTGTTCCATGGCACCAATGATTATTGCAAAAATGTTATTATTGTTTTCGATTATTTTTACGTTTCCGGAAATTGAAAAATCATAAACAATAGCATATTCGGATGCAGTATTTTTTTCTGTAGCAAAAATCTAAATACAATTTTTCCCAAAAATAATTAGGAGAGCAAATAACTATACATTAAGATTTTACCATTGAAACCCCTATGCTGCGTATATATATATATATATATATATATATATATATATATATATATATATATATATATATATATATATATATATATATATATATATGCTATACTCGTAACTATGGAAATTACTATTATATTAAGAAAATTATGATTGAAAGATATCAAGTGCAATAATATGTTTGTGTTATAATTTTACTGGAAATATAGAATCTTTAGCAAGGAACTTTCTGTATGAAATTTGTACAAAATACATAGAACTGACGGAAGGTAATGTGCTGGCCACATCAGATTATTTTTATATTATACTTATTCTTTGGAACCACTTTAGGGGGCGGCCCGGATAAAATTCGACTTGACCCCTTTTAAGGTCCACCTAATAGATATTGCTTCATTTGTTCTTGTTGTATAGTTATATTAATGTTTGCGTTTATGTTGTTATTGATCAAAATCAAACAAATTCGATACATACATATAATCCTCCATCCAATTACAAACCCACCGTAACCCTATCCTATTCAAAATTATCAAAACATCTCTGAATGTCTCAATTCCCAACTCATAATAACCCATAAAATATTTAAATCTGCAATTTTCACTATCTGGATCTGTGCCGGCGGTGACAATAGCTTCTCTCCTTCTCCTGCGGGTGGCGTGGGCGTTATCAGCCTCCTGCACGGCGGGGAGCCCGAGGGGAGCGTTCAATGCCCGCAGGATTTATGGGCAGCGCCGATAAGAATGGAATTGTGCACACTGCAAGGGATTTCTTTCGAAAAACTCACAATGGGAGCAATGGCGTGAATGGAGGATGAAGGATGGAGTTTGATTATAAAATGGTGTGTATGCTTTTAAATTCAAGTGGTGTGGTGTGGGGATTATATTTAAAGTATAACCGCACTTTAACTGAGATTAAAAGTGTATACCGCTATTCATTGCCATATTGTCATTCATACAGGTACATATACATATTTCTTATCTTGGATTCATATCAAAATAAAAAATCTGGTGTGGCCAACACGATACCTCCCGCCATTTACAGCCCAAGTCACAAAAATGATTAAGTTAATCCTTATTTTTGGATTAACGAATTTAACTCTAATTTTGACAGTTTATTTCTTATAATATAGTCTAATCTAATCCAAGTTACTACCTTTTTTTAAAACCCCTCAACATGATCAAACCCCAATTACAGAGTGGGTTCATATTCAGACATATCCATACCTTAGTTGGATTCGAACCCAGAGACCCGAGGGCACTCATCACATGCTCTAACCATTGAGCCACCGGAGCTATAATAAAATAAAAATTAAATTTTAAATATCGGAATAGAATAGAATTCACTAATCCAAAAATGAGGATTAGCTTAAACATTTTTGTGAATCGTTATTTTTTATTAATCTAAATACATACCTACATATTTACTTATGCTGGAAACTGTATTGAATTTATTTTCTTTTGTTCTTTTTAAAACGTTATTGATATTATTTTGAAATGATTAGTTCTTTGATAGTGACATTTATCTGTCAGTTACATACATTTGAATAACTGCGTTTTTTTTTTGTTTAAAGCGTAGGCTCTGGGATTTAAATTATAGATAATTTTATAAAGTTATCCATAAAATGTGTAGAAAAAGTATTAATGTAAATCTATAGAAAATTTAATAATCTTTAATTTTTATAATAACATTAATCTCGAAAAAGTAACATTTAAAGGTATTTTTTAAAGAAAAACTATTTTGAGCTTCTAGTAAAGTGCCATTTCCGGTTATCTGATTTACACCAACATCTAATGAACTGTTTCCATTATAGAAAAAATTCGAAATACAAGATTTCAAAATTTTCTGAATGATAGTATTTGAGTTAGAGTGAAGGATCCACACACACATACACACAGACATCATCGTGAAAATGTTAAAATTGGATTCTAGGGACCTTAAAACGTGGACATTTACTAAAACCACGATATGCGATTTTTAGCACGATCCCTACACCTCCATTACCAAGGGTTGCGGGAGGTAAAATTTACAAACAAATTAAATTTCATAAAGTAGCCAGCTATGAAAAAAGCTACTATATTAGGAAAATATTTATTGAAAGTTGTCAGTTGCATTGTCAAGTGCAATTAACATAGTATGTTCGTGTTATAATTTTACTGAAAATACAGGATCTTTTGCAAGAAACTTTCGGGATGGAATATGTATAAAATACGTAGAATTGCCGAAAGCTTGTACAAGAAATAAAATCTTTTGCAAGGAACTTTCTGTATGAAATTTGTTTAAAATTCATGAACTGACGGAAGGTAATGTGCTGGCCACATCAGATTTTTTTACCTTTCGTTAAGAGAGGTATTGAATTCATGCTAAAAATCGCATATCCAGATTTTAGTGAATAAGCACGTTTTAAGGTCCCTAGAATCCTATTATAACATTTTTACGATGATGTCCGTGTGTATATATATATATATATATATATATATATGTGTGTGTGTGTGTGTGTGTGTGTGTGTGTGGATGTTGGATCCACGATTTCTCAAATACTATATATATACTATAAGACTTAAGACATTTTTAACTACGGATGCCTCAATCTGACAATAATGTGAAAAAATATTTGTGTGCCACTGTCAAAAATATTTGTACATCATTATGAAAATATAAAAAAGTCAAGAACGCAAAAAAATATACGTAAAAAGAATATAAAAGGAATTTGCGAACAAATAACGAATATAAAAAAAGAAGGAAACTAGAAAAAGAAAATTTCAGGATATTGAATATAAAGAAAATGTATATATTGTACATAATTTATATTAAAATATCCCATAGATTTTGCAAATATATGTGAGAATTATTTTGTAGTGAGACATGAATATATGTACGTATTTGTATTTAAAAATATTTTTTGTTTTATGCGTACAACCGGTGAAATATCTGGCGAGAGGTTATGTGCTTGCCACATCAGATTTTTATTATTTGAAATGAAAGTCCGTTTAAGTTTGAAGCAATTCGTAGTATTAAAAAGTCATAATTGTTTTTAGTTAACTGCATTTGATTTTTAACGAAACCCACAGCTATCTTTCTCGCACCAGTTTCTGTAGTAGGCTGCGCGAGAAATATAGCAATAGTTGCATAAAATCTCAAATATTTCAAACGCTAACATTTTTTAAAAACTTTATGGTCTCAATCATTTTTTTTCTTATCTACTTTTAATATAATTAACATTTTACTCAATTTTCTGTTATGGTGAAGGACCCTATTCTTGCTTCACATGCTTTGCAAAGATGTAATTCATTATATACTCGTATACTTAAGAAATAAGGATAGAATTATCAAGAAGAAGCCATTTGGAAAACAAAACAGTAAATATCAAATTCCTCTTTTTCCGTTTGTAGCCATTTAAGATTCTTCTCCTATGGCGTATGACATTTCTCCGTATTGTAATACGAAGTTATAATATATAAACCGTGGAATCGAGTCACGTTTGTCGCATTTTGTCTTGAAGTGTGAAACGGTGTTCCCGCTGTTTGCAGGAATTTATACGCGCATAAAATAGGCTACAGTTTCAAGTAAATCGCTGTAAATTACTCCAGTAATTCTATACATCCTAGTAATATGAACTAAGATATTCATTTCATATTTTCAATATTGCTTATAGCTGCTTGTTTGCTTAGTACATGAATTATTTGCCACCAAGTGCAAATACGAACATACACATAAATATCAGAGACATAGATACTTTTTATGTAATTGTTATTCACAGGATTGCATTTCCAATTAATAGTAACGTAGAAATAAACAAATAAACACTTCAGTTTTATAAGTACAATAACTTTGTATTTGATAAATTTATTGCAATAATGAACAACAAAAACAAGTTTCCTATTTTATATTTATACGTAATATACGAGTATAACACCAGCATACTGATTCTAATTCATTTGGAGACTTGAGATTGTTTCGACACTGTCTCTCTCTATCAATGGCGGGATTTTAGGGATTTAATTTTCTAGGTTGGTATAAATAGGGTGAGATATGACAACACTTTGCGTATTTTTAGGTTTTTGGTTATTTTCCCGAAAACAATTGCACGTATCAAAATTTTACAAGAATACAAAATTAAAGCTCAACTTTTTTTAAACAAAAAAATTAATTTTACACGTTTTACCTAGGATAAACTGTCAAAGAGTTAGGTTAAAATATATTTAAGCAAAGAATAATTTATGAAAGAAATTTAAATTACTCAAAAAATATACAATATTACGTATTTAATACTTGGTCTAACAGGTTTTACTGTTTATAACAATTTTAATCAACGAATTTTCATTTTTTCATTCACTACTCTGATTCTGTTAAAGATAACACAGTTCAAAATAATGAATTCAGCAGGAAATACTAATTAGGATGGACCTTAAAAGGGGTCACGTCGAATTTTGACCAGGCCACCGCTTATAGTGATTCGAAATAAATAAATAAAAATTGTGCTGGCAATGACCCAGCTTAATATTAATATTAGGCCATGCCTAAATGCACTTGATTTTTCCCATTTGGCACATTTTACATCTTTATTTTTCTCCGAGGTGATAGAAGGTTTTAAAAATCCACTCAATATTGGAATATATATACCTACTCGTACTACAATGACTTGAGAATATGTGGACAAAATTTGAAGTCCCAATCATAGTCTTGGGTCATTCTAGTATATATTCTAATATTTAGTGGATTTTTCAAATCTTAAATCTCTTATTATCTCAGAGAAAAATGAAGTACCAAAATGTACCAAAACTCAATGCTATTTAAATGGGGGAAAATCAAGTGCATTTAGACACGGTCAAATATTATTTTTAAGCGGAATTATTGCCAGTATAATTTTTATATATTTATTTGGAACCACTTTAGGGGGCGGCCCAATTAAAATTCGACTTGACCCCTTTTAAGGTCCACCCTAATACTTATGTCATGTATTATACGATTTTTGCCAATGAGCGGTTTGCGAGGTACAAACAACTTAAACTTACATGAATTTTAAACATCTGAGAATCGGCTCATTTCTAAATTTTTCATCAACCACTTCCTCGCGTATTAAATACGTAATATTGGTACCTTGAACTGTATCAAAATTTTGTATGGAAAAATCAGGGTGGCCAACACAATACCTCCGGCCATTTACAGCCCGAGTCACAAAAAAGATTAAGCTGATCATTATTTTTGGATTAGCGAATTTAACTTTAATTTAGGCAGTTTATTTCTTCTAATCCAAGTACTACCTTTTTTGATAATAAAATGAAGATTAAATTTTAAATATCGGGATAGAATAAAATTCGCTAATCCAAAAATGAGGATTAGGTTACACTTTTTTGCGATACTTAATTTTTATTAATCTATATACATACCTCTACATATTTACTTATGCTGGAAACTGTATTGATTTCCTTTCCTATTGTACTATTTACTTTTTTCTTTTTACAACGTTACTATTATTAATTTGAAATAATTAGTTCTTTGACAATGATATTCATCTGTCAGTTACATACATTTGATTTAAATAACTGCGTAACTAAGGAGTTTTGTTTGTTTAAAGGGTAGATTCCGGGATTTAAATTATAGATAATTTTATAAATTTATCCATAAAATATGTACGAAAAATATTAATGCAAAACTGTAGAAAATTTAATAATCTTTAATTTTTATAATAACATTAATCTCAAAAATAACATTTAAATGAATTTTTCGAAGAAAAGCTATTTTGAACATCAAGTAAAGTGCCATTTCCGATTATCTGATTTACACCAAGATCTAATGGGCTCTTTACATAATAGAAAAAGGTCGAAATACAAGATTTCAAATTTTTCTGAATGATAATATTTGAGTTAGAGTGGCGGATCCACACATACATACACACACACACGCACACACATACACATACACACATACATACATACACACATACAAACATACACACATACACATATACACACAGCATCATCATGAAAATGTTAAAATTGGATTCTAGGGACCTTAAAACGTGCTCATTTTCCAAAATCTTGATATGCGATTTTTAGCACGATCCCTACACCTCCCTTATCAAGAGTAGCGGGAGGTAAAAATGCGACTCTAGCCACGTCCTATTCAGGTATAGAGGATTACACCAAAAACGGGCTTCATGTATATCAATGTAATAACGTTTTACGCAAACATACATATGCCTTAGCGTACAAGGGAGGACTCTCTCATATTTATTTTATATTTTTTTCTTAAAGAACAGTTATATCTAAGAGTACCTGTGAAAACCCGAGTTAAAAATTCCTTTAAATAAGCGAGATATTAATTTTTAAAATTTGATTTTGTTGTGTCACGTGATAGTGACGTACTAGTTGTCCAGTACCAGCGGTGTGCTATTAGTGGTTCATGCGGCCTCTTTATCACATTCGAACATGGAGTAGGGATTTCAACTGGTCTCCCATTGGAAGGTCATCTAGTACATCAGCAAAATTTAAATGCTTTATATCTTTTGTAACAATCAATTTATAATATGATTTTTTGTTTTTTCCCTCTTGTTTACCTATCAACACTAATATTTTTAATACATTTTTAATATTGGTAGTCCTCAGAGAATACCCTATTATACATTTCAAACAAATCATAACTAACCAAGTATTACGATGATTCATTTCATTATTTACTTAGGAAGCCAATAAAATTTTTATGTTCAGTAACAGATCATGAAACATGTAAGGGTACAAATATACAATAGTTGCTATAAACCGAAGTAACATACTTCATTTTACTGTTATGAAAGAGAATCGTCAAAATGATCCATTTCCGTTTAGTATAAATTTGTGTTAATAAAAATGATGAGCGTAGTTCATTATTTGTAGGGGAGAATAAAATAAAACTAAGAGGGTAAGAAAATAACCATAAAAATCATGAAAGGGAATATTGCTATACAAACATACTACAACATACAAAACATATACAATACAGAATCCATTATCCTCTTCCCTGTAAGTTTCTATATATTCATTCGTCTCCTACGCACTTCCGTAGTAAAATATCAACATCCCTTGTTCCTGTAGCTGAGGGTATATAGAATTGTGGACGCGACGCTGACGCCAGAGACGCGTACATCCTGAGGGAGGAGCCGGGAAGACGCCGGCGTCGTCATCGGCCATTGCGCGTCACGCTACACTGGCACACGGCCATGAGCAGGAGAAGAACACCAGAGGGTGGGAAGCGGCAGCAATTCCAAAAATGTTCAATTTTGAATTTGTTCGAGAGATAGACGTACTTTTAAAAGGAAAGAAAAATTATTTTGTCTCACTAAAGTATTATGAATTGTTTATCGCTAAGATACAGTGTATATAAACATATCTATAACAACCGGGGCATTATATGAGGGCATAATAGTTCATTAATCCCTCATTATAATCCGATCATCGTTTATGGACTTTAAATTAGAAATAATATGAACGGTATATAATGAATATATTTTCTTTTTAATTATAATTCATTACAATAATAATAAGGATTGAATACAACAATTAATACATTAATAGATTACAACAATTAATATAATACGAAAACAGCTTTGGAAGAACAACACAGAAATCATTTGTAATTTAATTATAATACTTAAAATTGGTTATGAAAAGGTCCTTAAAAAGCAATTTACTTCCACCACACATGTAAATAGTAAGTACATTAAATTGCAGACTGCAATGTTTCGCATTGATTTTTGAGGGTTAACGGATCACTAATTTTTTGGGGACGATATTTATCCACACTTGAATTCATTTTTGATATTATTTACCGTCACATGTGACACATCCAAACCAGTACAAACTCTCTAAAATGTAATAATATTCAGAAATAAGTGCATAAGAAATAAAGAACTGGGATCTGTCATGTGAAAACGAACCTCAAAATATATTACTTACATCTTCTACTGACGAGAATGGAACAATTAGGGGAATATTTATGCGTTTGTCTCAAAGTATGTAGAAGCATTCAAAATAATTTCTTTACACCGTTTCGATAAAATATCTTCCGAAACATCAAATTCACCCATTCCATCATCTCCAACGATGAAGAACGTTGATGTTTTAAAAATAAATAAATGTTGATAATAAACGAAACAATTAAAGAACATTCTTAGGAACGCCAAAGCTTAAGCATTATTGTAATCAAAATTATTATAAATGAAAACTTATTTCACTTATTCTAGTGAGACATAAAATCTTGTATGCACAACGAGCGTTACCAGATGATAATGCCCATCGGACGACATCTTTCCTTTGGGCCAGAGGCTCTCAGGCTAGATCGTCGTTGCCCTCCTGGCATTATCATCGTAACGCCCTTGACACATAAAATACTATTTTGTTAGTTTAACTCCCTTGGTGCCTTCAACATTAATATTCTTCGGATTACGGATAAGAAAGTTTTAAAAAAATTACGAAGTAAGTAGTTTACTTCTGCTTGTTTTTTAGGCTTTTTTATCCCAGTGCCAATATTAATTTTTTGACATTACCATAGCATCAACTTATAATGCCCTTGGACATTATTTGTTATATAATTACGCTGAAAGCATGGTTATAATGATAATATGAAAATACCGGTTGGATATTAAATTTATAAATAATATTAACGATAGAACCTACACCAAGTTATAAGACGGGGATTGTTAGTTTTCGATGAGGAAATATTACAATTTGTATGTCATATAAGACAGTTGGCCAGGGGTATGGTATGACTAGCGAATGAAAGTTGACGTTTAAATTATTTTATAGATGTGGTTTCTTTTGAAACTATAAAGAAGAATAGAATTGTACAAAATATTCAGGTATGGAATTTTTGCATGAACCCATTTAAATATACTGGACTAGAAAAGCACAGAAGTACATTACTATGTCTGGCTGAAAATAGATGGCCGACTAGGGTAACTGCATATCGAAAGAGGGCTGCGTTTAAAATATTTTAAACATTTTTCGTTATGTCGATTTGAACAAAATATTTTGACCTTTAAACTATTTAGTTTGGCAGTTTTATGAAATAGGATTATTTTTAATTTCCTCTAAGAGTAATTCCGACTCGAGGGTTGCTTACAGCTGAGACGAACGAACTAGAATTTGCGGTATTAAATTATTTAAATACATCCCTAATTCCTGTTGCTAAAGTCATTTTAAATGCCTCCTGGTCTAGAGTACAATTCTAATCTTCTGTAACGGAATACGTAAGGATCAGTTTCCTTTCAAATCAAATATAGGGAAATGTTTTCCAAAGAAACCACATCTATTAAATAATCTAAACGTCAACTTTCATTTGCTAGTCATACTATAACTAACCTAACCACATGCAGAACCATCTGTCGAAGAACGCTGTAGACGTATATAGTATATCTCTTGCTGAGCCCTGTTAGTCATTAGTCGCGTTCTTTTTATCATTTGCTTCACCTCACCTCAGCTGAGTTGCGATTTTTGTGAAGTAAAAAGAACGTCAACAAATTTCATAGAACTGTGTTAGAAAATCCGAAGTATTTTCCGCTGAAGTTGACGAAAATAAAAAAAAATTAAAACAATAAATTTTAAATAATCATTACTTAAATTCCAACACAATACCTTTAAAATTATCGGTCATTTTATTCAAATAACCAATAAAATAATAATATTATTAAAGGAATAAACAAATATCATTTTCATTAACCAAACTAATTGTATGTGACAGCAAAACATCTATCTCCACCATTCATCTAAGTTTAAAAACTCAGCAAGCACAATCTCTTGAGCTGACTAAGTATTGGGAAGGGGAAGGAACTCTTCTCACTTCAGTCTCACTTTATCTAATTTCAGTTACGACAAAAAGAACGGTCAAAATAAGTGACATAACTGAGTTAAGCTAAGACGAACTGAGATATCATGTAAAATGAACGCGACTATTGTCTCTGCAGAGACGTCAGACTCGGCAAGAATCTTTATTAGACACTCACCCCTATTCTGTAACTCAATCGATAATAATATTCGATCGATAATTATTTTTGACAAATAGAAACAAATGTAGCATCTGCCAGTTTCATTTTTTATTCAGTGTCTACTATTATTATTGGCTATAATTTATTATCGATGATAAAAGTTATCGGTTGAGTTACAGAATAGGGCCGATTGTTTCACTTATAATTCCTTATTATACATTTGCTATTTCACACAAAATATGTGTGTATAAAATTATTATGTCGCAGAATGCAAAAGTTTATAAAGGAAATCAAAAATTAAAAGTACAATAAATTTAAATCAATACTTCTTTACTTCGGATGATTCTATTATGAAAGAATTGTATTTATAATTTAGAAATTAACCTAAGAAAGTTTTAATTCTCCATTTATCTTGGAAATATCGGACTGTAGATACTAGGCACCATTTAATTTAAAACGGTTAATACGTATAATTTTAAAATTGGGCTACATCAACAACTCATAATTTTATGTTTATTTATTTTTATATTTGTAATAAAGTTAAAAAAATATATGCTTATTACAAGAAATTTGTAAACCTATATATTTAATTTTCATTTAGAGATTTGATAGTTCAAGTTCATTAATTTTTAAATATTAGAGCAAAATACTTCATCAGTATCATTTACTGTAAACTGTAACATTAAATATTATTTTTATTTTATGATATATAACTGTATATCATAAACTGGTTCACAAATTAAAAGAAACTTGAGAAATAATATTTCATAAAATGTATGTCGCGCCGAAATGTCTGTTTCTTAATGGAACCAGTAAAACTCGATCAAAACAATTTTAATATAATACAGACCCAATATTTTAAATTCATTTACTGTTACTTTTATCGCACAAAAAGCAGTTTTGGAATTTAATCAGTGCAAATATAATTCAGTCCATTATCATTCATTGCAAAAATATTTTAAACATTTTAAAATAATCTCGTCAGAAGCAATTCTTTTAAAATTCTTCTCGACCAAAAAGGAAGAACTCAGAATGATTAGTATTCCATTAACATTGGGGATCCATTATAGAAATAATAATCTGAAAGCTTGTATCATTAAAATTGCTGATAAACAAATTTTTACCTTCCGTCACTTTTAGGTAAGGAAGGTAGGTATTGTCTTTGGTCAAAAAATACGGTGGTGAGGTTTTGATGAATAAGCACGTTTTAGGGTCCCTAGAATACGATTTTACGATTTTTACGATGATATGCGTGTGTGTGTGTGTGTGTGTGTGTGTGTGTGTGTGTGTGTGTGTGTGTGTTTTGTGTCTGTGTGTGACAAAATTTCTAATGCGATAACTCTACTACTACAACTCCAAAAATTTGAATTCTTTCGTATTCCTCTTCGTTACATCCATATGAAGAGCTGATTAGATTTTCGTTATAATTGATCAACCGAAAGTACCCTCATGATTTTAACAGTTTTCTTAAAAAAACGATGTTAAATATCATTTTTTAACATTTAATGTTATTATAAATATTTAAGAATATTTTATTCTCTATACGATTTGAATTAAATGGATATACATAGAGTTAAAAAATCTGGTGTGGCCAACACAAAACCTCCCGCCATTTACCGTCCGAGTCACAAAAAGATTAAGCTAATCCTTATTTTTGGATTAGCGAATTTTACTCTAATTTTGGCAGTTTATTTCTTAAAATATAGTCTAATCTAAGTAACTAACTTTTTTGATAATAAATTGTAGTTTAAATTTTAAATACAGGGATAAAATAGAATTCACTAATCCAAAAATGAGAATTAGCTTAAATCATCTAAGTACATACTACCTATATATTTACATATGCTGGAAACTGTATTTATTTCCTTTCCTATTGTTCTATTTCCTTTTTTCTTTTTAAAACGTTACTATTATTAATTTGAAGTTAGTTCTTCGACACTGACATTTATCTGTCAATTACATACATATGAATAACTGCGCAACCAAGATGTTTTGTTTGTTTAAAGCGTAGGCTTCGGGATTTAAATTATAGATAATTTTATAAATTTAACCATAAAATATATAGAAAAAGTATTAATGCACATCTGTAGAAAATTTAATAATCTTTAATCTTTATAAAAAAATTAATCTCGAAAAAATAACATTTAAAGGTATTTTTCGAAGAAAAACTATTTTGAGCTTCTAGTAAAGTGCCATTTTCTGTTATCCGATTTACACCAATATCTAACGGACTCTTTTCATAATAGTAAAAGTTCGAAATACAAGGTTTCAAAAAAGTGGCGGATCCACTCACACCTACACACGTACACACAGACATCATTGTGAAAATGTTAAAATTGGATTCTAGGGACCTTAAAACGTGATCATTTACCAAGATCTCGATATGCGATTTTTAGCACGATCCCTATACCTCCCTTACCAAGGGTAGCGGGAGGTTAAAATTATAAAGAAAGTAAATATTATATACTAGCCAGCTATGCTATAACACCTGTTATATTAAGAAAATTCTGATTGAAAGCTGTCAGTGTCAAATGCAGCTGACAGTATGTTTCTGTTATAATTTTACTGGAAATATACGATATTTTGCTAAAAACTTTCTGTATGGAATTTGTATAAAATACATACAACTGCCTTAAGGTAAAGTACAAGAAACAGAATCTTACAAGACATACAAGAAATACATTCTTTTGCAAGGAACTTTCTGTATGACATTTATACAAAATACATAGAACTGACGGAAGGTAATGTGCTGGCCACATCAGATTTTTCTATATGTATATGGACCTCGGATTTTATTATTGTACCATACCATACTCATTGAAATGCATTCCATTTTCAATTAATCTATATTCATATCAACAATAATTCTCACATTTGCTCCACAATTTTCATAAATATTCATCCCTTATTTACATTTTTATTATTTTTCCCCAGTGTTTCCCTCATTTACCAACATTTTCAGCACCACTGCTTCTTCTAAAACAAGCAAAAGATCCGGGCTCCGGGTGCTCTCGCCCGGACTAATGGTTCGGAAACTGATGATCCATGACCGGACTATCTCCGGAGCGCTCCATCACGGGCTAACGGCTCCGGGTAGCTTGGGATCTAGACGATGGTGGCGTGGTTGTTCCTTTTTCCTTCTCAGGAGACGTAGACAAGAAACTCTAATACTTTTCTTTCTTATAATTTTTTCAAACTCGCTTACTAGCTGCTATTGATCGTTGGGAATAACTTACTAACCTGAAAAGATAGTTAATTTATCGAATTAGAGAATGGATGCTGAGTAGACAAAAGTTTATACCTACATATGGTGCGAAGGGTGAAGGAAGAAAATAGTAATGTTCTTTTCTATTCAATCACAAATTTCATTGTAAATTATGACAAATGAAAATAACTAAATATATTATTTTACGTACGAGTATGTAGTTTATATTCGTAGATTAATCAACCCAATTCGATGGTGACTTTTTAATGAATAAGCACGTTTTAGAGTCCCTAGAATACCATTTTACTATTTTTCGATGATATCTGTATGTTTGGGTGTATGTGTGTGTATGTATGTATGTATGTATGTATGTATGTATGTATGTATGTATGTATGTATGTATGTATGTATGTATGTATGTATGTATGTATGTATGTATGTATGTATGTATGTATGTATGTATGTATGTATGTATGTATGTATGTATGTATGTATGTATGTGTGTGCGCGCGCGCGTGCGTGCGTGCGTGCGTGCGTGCGTGCGCGTGTGTGTGTGTGTGTGTGTGTGTGTGTGTGACGTATTTTCTCCACCGATAACTCCAACACTACAATTCTAAAAATTATAATTATTTTGTATTCTTCTTCTTTACATCCGTATGAAGAGCTGATTAGATTTTGGTTATAACTGGTCGACCGGAAGTACCCTCATTTGAATATTTTAACAGTTTTTCTTGAAAAAACGATGTTAAATATCATCTTTTCACATTTAATGTTATTATAAATATTAAAGAACATTGTATTCTCTATACGATTTGACTGCATTTTATACTTCATATTAAATGGATATAGAGATGTAAAATTATAAAGAATTTAAATTTCATAAATTATCCAGCTATGCTAAAAACAGCTACTATATTAAGAAAATTCTGATTGAAAGATGTCAGTGTCAATGGCAATTGACATATTCGTAGTATATTTGTGTTACAATTTTACTCGAAATATAGAGTCTTTTTGTTTGAAACTTTCTGTATGGAATTTGTATAAAATACATACAACTGTCGAAAGGTAATGTACGTACAAGAAATTTAGAATCTTTTGCAAGGAACTTTCTGTATGGATTTTGTAGAAAATACATAGGCATTTACAAAAATCTCAAAAAAAGTAGTGATGCAAAGCGAAGCGCGCGCGTTAAAAGTGGAAATGTGTTCAAAGTAGGACTCTGCTAAGTTTGTTAACTACGTCAAATTTCCAACCTGTTTTAAATTTTCAAATTTTTTCATAGGTTATGGATCTACCCTGTTTACCACTTGCGTTCTTGAAATATCGATTCCGGTAGCTATAACCTGTAAAAAAGCTGCTTACCAGTAACAGTTCACCGCGGTAGAATTTTCGTTAATGCCTCATATAACTGACGGAAGGTAATGTGCTGGCCACATCAGATTTTTTTATCTTGCGATAAATAATTATCCATTCGATTCAGACGGCATTGAAACAGTTCATACAAAAACCTTTCACACAATCATATTTGTATTGGTATTTTTACAGTGGGAACGGAATTGTGTTATAATGCCCGCTTCTGTTCCGAGATAGCATCAGCTTCTGCTCACTCCGCTTGTGCATGTATCGACAGTTATAACAAGGCGCGATATAGGAACTTGATGAGGCAAAAACATTACAATATGTACAATGTACCAGACATGCTGTAAAACACATATCACTTTTCTTATAACACAAAGATAATAAGGGTAATAGTTAACAGAAGTTTAATAGATTATACTTGGCGTAAAATTTAATTTTGATTTGAATTCTGTATAGTTTTGTTTAAATATTAATGTATCATAACTTATTTTGTTTTTTCAAATATATGTTATGTTAAAGACGTTTCTTTACACTAATGCCCGTATATGACGATCTATAATTCTGCACGGAATGGGGAATGTGACTATATTCGAATTTCAATATATTAATCATAAAATATAAAAACTGACCTCTATAGATTCTTATTTTAATAATAAAAACTAAACACTAATTTGTAATAATATTGTTATTATCAATTTAATGTTTTGGAGTAACGATATATGCTTAAGCATGTAAAACTCGTGGTAGAAGACAGATAGACTGCGGGAAGGAAAGAGACAGTTATAGATCAGCCAAATTGCGTCGCGATTATGTTGTGGTGGATGTGGCATGACCACAGCTGGCTATAACTAACTATCTGTTTCTCTCCAAGTTTATCCGTCTTCTTCCACGCTTCTACCATGCTGACGTCACTAATCCCTTCTCCAAATTTTTAATAACTATTTTCTCGTAAAATACGAATAATTAATCGATTTAAAAAATACGGGTATCTTATTTTTACCTCCCGTCATACCGTAGATAAGGGAGGTAATATTATTGGTCCAAAAATTTGATGGTGAGTTTTCAGTAAATAAGCAGTGGTAGCTTGGCAACCCCACATCTAATCATGTGACGATTAATAATATCCTCAGCAGTTATACGAGGTTAAAAGTGAAATATTGTTCAGACATCGAGAAGAGAGCAGCCAATAGCTTAGTTGGTAGAGCACTATCCCGGCAAGGTAGGTGTATCGGTTTCGAATCCCGATGGCTGACAATATCGAGGACAATATTTCACAATTTATTTCATATTGAAGCTCTCAACAGATTTTCGTGAAAAATATATTGATATATTCCAAAACTTTTCAAATTTGGTATTTAAGACTTTTATATAAATGAGAACGGCATATGTTTTCTAAAATTGAAAATTAGAAGTAGTACTTTACAGGAAGCTAAAAAGAGATTTTCTTGAAAAAATATATTAAAATATAATTCAAAAGTTCTCAAATTTGGTATTTAAAACTCGTGTATAATTTGAAGCAACATTAGAATTTGAATATACCTATATGATATACCGGAAATAGTACTTAATTTGGAGCTCTTAACAGATTTTCGACAACAAATAGATTTTGATTACAAACGATCAACTGGAAATGATACTTTACTTAAACCTCATTGCTTTTTCAAACATGGAATTGACGGGAGGTCATATGTTGGCCACATTAGATTTTTACTTCTCGCTAAGAGAGGTATTGTATTCATGCTAAAAATCGCATATCCAGATTTTAGTGAATAAGCACGTTTTAAGGTCCCTAGAATCCGATTATAACATTTTTACGATGATGTCCGTATGTGTGTGTGTGTGTGTGTGTGTGTGTGTGTGTGTGTGTGTGTGTGTGTGTGTGTGTGTGTGTGTGTGTGTTTGTGTGTGTGTGCGTGTGTGCGTGTGTGCGTGTGCGTGTGTGCGTGTGTATGTGTGGATGTGTGTTTGTGGTCGTTGATTATTTTTATTGCAGGTAACAAACGCAAATTTTATTGATTGCTATAAGGATATGATTTTATTATTTACTTTAAGTCAATAGTGGTTAATACTAAATAAATAAGGACGATTATTAATCAGACATTTTATCGCTAAAGCGAATTGGTAGATAAAATATTATTCCCTTGGTAGTATCTTAATAAATTGAACAAAATTTTATTCCCTGGCAATTTTTTTTATACATATTAGTATCGTTTGTCAGTTGGACCTTTTAAGTTTTAGTAAAAATCGTTTATTAACGGAAACTCAAAATCTTCCAGTAATAAGTGTCAATACTGAACTATTTTCTATAGATTAATGAATCCCATACGATCAGCGGAAAATAAATTTTTATCTATGTTGATCATTAAATTGTTACTTTAGAAACGAGATTATAGTGTATAAAAAGCTATTTTAAGTAGGTAGATGCAAAATAATATTTAATTTCCTGAAAGTTACATCTTTTTTACATTTTATAACAATTTACAAACAATTTTTATAAAATATATAATAAGGTAGAAAAAGAATAACATTTGAGTATTTGGAATGTTTCAATTTTTGTAAATTCCATTTGGAGGCATGATAATGAAAATAATATGTAGTACAAATTGAAAAGTCTCAAATACCCAATATATTTCAAAATTTTGCAGGTAAATAACCACATAAATCTCATTCCATTGTCGCAACACCAAACACGCACATAAAGAACATTGTCCTTGGTGCTTCCCCTAGCCATTTACCCTAAATCCCTCCCTTAGCGCTTAACCCCCCTTTCCCACCGCCCTACTTTTTCCAGTCCACCTTTAACAAAATACCTCATCCCTCCATTCGAATTAATATTTTAGAATCAAAAATAATTGTCTTTTCTCGGCGATTCTCTCCGTAAATATTTTCGATCGCCGATCGGTCGTCTTGGAGTCACTCTCGGTATCTATCGGCCGCAACGCGAAGTTAGACGCAGGTGCAACTTCAGGTTGAGTGAACGTGGAGCCATCTGTGAACTAGCGGAGAAGACGAGATTCAATTAGTTTTAGTTTTGTTTTTATTGAACTGCTATTGTTTTGTGCAGGTAGATTGGATGGGTTTTTTGCGAAGGTTAAAAGAATTGAATGCTGGAAATTATTGCGGATTTTAAGGAAATCCAATTTCAGTTTAATTTCTTAGCTGTTTAATTAACAAATGTTAATTTTTTGTATTAACAATTGGTTTTTATTTTGTTCCAGGTAATGAATATCAAGAATAAAAAATCTATTGATGTTTTTGTAAGTATTAAATTTATTTTAAGAAAGATTGCACTTTTTCTATTATTTGATTTGTCGTACTAAGGTACTTTTAGTAGATCTAATTTTGATAAGTATTTGTTCCACTGTAAAATAGATGACACTGATAAATAAATTAATATACGAAAAAAAATAGAAATATTATTTTAGTTTTGCTATTATATCTAACTTAATTTTTTAGAGCAACAATTTAAATACGTACCAAAATTATTTTGATGTACCAATTTTTTCTAAAAATTTTAAATACCTATTGGCATTGGTTACCAAAGGTTTACTTGATCACCAGAAATAATAAATAATCTCTTATATAATTAATTAAATATTTGCCGTAATGGGCCCGTCCAAATTTTTTTGAATTTTTTATATGTTATGAAGAATTTAAAAATAGAAATTCCGTATTTTTTGTTTTCTTGAAATTATGCTTAATAACGCCAAAAATAATTATTAAAGTTTTAGCGCGAAAGTTGTGACGTTAGTGTCACTCCGTCATAAGTAGAGAGAACCGACATACGTTACCATTAATAATGATAATATAGGTAAGTAAAATTAATAATTTTTGCTCGTTTTCATAATCAGATTAATCATTCGCTTTAATTAATGTGACTTTAAGATTTCTTTAATATAATATTGAAGGTTATTATACTCACCAAGTGTCATTATTATAATTAAAATAGTATTTAAACTATTTTCTATTTATAATTAAATATAACAATGACAGTATTGATTACAATAATCAAAGCATAGTTCATAATAAAAAGTAATCCAACATTTACATTTCTATTTACTAAATGAATACAACAATGACAAGTATTAAGATTACAATAATTAAAACATAAATTATAATTTTATTTATTTAATAAGTAAATTTTCTTTTGATCTTAATAAAAAATTACTCGGATGTATTAAATATGTGCCTGTTAGAGTATGTGTAAAGCCAATCACGAATTTATGAGCAAAATATGCATGGTCCACTGTACAGTGACATTTTCACAAGGTAACTGGACGACTGTAATGACGCTGACGTCACAACATGGCGATCGTTTTACGCTAAAAACTTTAATTACATTATTATAGCTATAAAAATACAAAATATATAGCAATTTTTATTTCGTTTTCATTTATTTATATTCAAAATTCATATGCGATATGTAATTTCTAAAAAGTCGATGACTTGGACGGGCCCATTGGAAAAATCAGAGTATAAATGTTTCCTTCATTTTCTAATATTTTTCTTGTTTAATAGTCTTTACTTTTTAAGTTTTATAACAATTTTTTTGTTGGGTAAAGGGATTTGTAAGGAAGGGGTGGGTTATGATTTGGTCACTAATGTATTTTCAATATAACTCAACTTGGTCACTTTTTACCATCAAAGGTATCAATCAACAAAGCTTGTTTCCAGCAAATAACGCAATTTAATTTAATAGCAAACATTGCATGCGTGATTCAAGTCACTTCCGGTGGACAAGAAAAAAAGATCGTGCTCCAGAACCAGCTATTTACTGACGATTCAGATGAATTAATAGACTATTTAGATAAAGTATTTGTGAATTTAAGTAAGTAATTTTTACCTTCCGTCATACCTTTAGGTATGTGTGTGTGTGTGTGTGTGTGTGTGTGTGCGTGCGTGCGTGCGTGCGTGCGTGCGTGCGTGCGTGCGTGCGTGCGTGCGTGTGTGTGTGTGTGTGTGTGTGTGTGTGTGTGTGTGTGTGTGTGTGTGTGTAAAACAATTTTTTCTCCGTCGATAACTACAACACTACAATTCTAAAATTTAAAATTCTTCCGTATTCCTTTTCGTTACACCCATATGAAGAGCTGATTAGATTTTGGTTACAACTGGTCAACCGGAAGTACCCTCATTTGAAGATTTTAACAGTTTTTTAAAAAACTATGTTAAATATCATTTTTTCACATTTAATGTTATTATAAATATTAAAGAATATTTTATTCTCTATACGATCCGACTGCATTTTATACTTCATATTAAATGGATATAGAGTTAAAAAAGTATTTAAAAAAATAACTTTCGTAAAGTAGCCAGCTATGGAAACAGCTAGTATAGTAAGAAAATTCTGATTGAAAGATGTCAGTGTCAAGTGTAATTGACATAGTATGTTTGTGTAATAATTTTACTGCAAATATATTTTGCTAGAAACTTTCTGTATGGAATTTGTATAAAATACATACAACTGCCGGAAGCTAATGTATAAGAAATAGAATCTATTGCAAGGAACTTTCTGTATGAAATTTGTACAAAATACATACAACTGCTGGAAGGTAATGTGCTGGCCATCAGATTTTTAGTTCTTGGTTTTGTCGTTGCTTAACATTTCGATGTGATTTTTTAAGAAATTATTTTTCTTTTTTCAAAACTCAGTAATTTGTATTTATCAAACGTACTATTAAATTACAAGTTGAATTATATTCAAAATTCACTAGTGACCAAATCAAAATCCACTTCTCCTTTCAAATTGTTTTGTCCTATAAAAAACTGTTATAAAACATAAAAAAGAGTACTAAAAAAAATATTTGAAAATGAAGGAAACATTTAAATTCTAATTTTTCCAATTACTGCAAATATTTAATTGCAATTTCTCACAAAGTATGTTTTTTGACTTACACTATTATTCACGAAAGATGACTATTCAGGGTCATTTATTCGAAGAAAGGATACACATCACTTTGTAGCAGTACCTTAGCAACATTTTGTGTTAGAAAGAGAAAGATTATTTGACCTATGTCTATTTAATTTATGTGGTGTGACAGATATACGTAAATAGTGACATTACTTTCTAACACACTATAAATAATAATGACATATGTCGTAGAGTTACAGATACCTAATTATCTACTACACTGCCCTCTGTGTTAATATTTACCCAGTGGCGTTGACGTTTAAATCAAATTATTATTTCTTAGTTTATAAGTTAAGTCTATGTTTTTGTATTTTCCAAAAACATAAGTGAAGAACATAAATCTTTCAGAAAGCCATTATTTAGAAAGAAACATAATTTTCAAATGAATTATTCTTATTTTTTCAGTTAAAATGTGTCCATAAATATTTCATGTTGCACGCCTATGCAAACGAAATGCAATGAAGTTATCTGCAAGTAATATTACATCAGACGGCTCACAAATGACCTTGAATAGTCATCTTTCGTGAATAATAGTTTAGTCATTTTTACTTGTAGAAAACACAGTCCATTGGACTTGGTTACATTGGGCATGGGCAGCATGTTAAAAAGTTAATTTTAGCATTTTACCTTGTAGGTATAGAGATATTTGAGACTTTGAGCACATTTTTGACTCACTTTTTGGAAGTATACCCACGGTATACTTTTTGTCATTTTTTGTACAAATTTACTACTGTACAACGTATACCTGCCCAAATTACCTTACATGTACAATAATTGTCAGTATTAATATTATTCGTAAGTGAAAATACCGGACCTTAGATTTATAAGTTCACGAGCTTTCTACGACGGTCACACTAGAGTTCTTGAGAGTAAGAAAAACAAGTTAGGCCGTGGGAAACAAATTTTGCTCTAGCATTTTAAATAGAACAATTTTGTGAGTGAAAATAAAAGTACCTAATAGAACACGCGCTATACTCACCCGATTTGGCAATTCATGATAATTTTTAAAGCATACAACATTAAGAAATGAAGGAAAAGAATGGACAAATGTATTATTGTTGAAGGCAACTAATAACTAATTGGCTTGTTCTCAATAATCTAAAGGGACCTTTGGATCAGTGGCGTATTTACGATTTTCTTCTGGGAGGGGTCCAAAATTTTGGTGAGGGAAGGGATTCAGAAAAAAAGGCGCCGCAGGCGAAAATTTTTTTTCACTCAAGGTCAAATGCCTTATAATTGAAAATTACATTTTTTCAAGGGATGTGAAGCTGCATGTTTTCCCCCTTTTATATACAAAAATAAATTACCAGATCACACAACATCTTAGAAAAGAGAATATATTTAACAGATTGTTGACTTGGATAAACACAACACAATATGGCGCGACTATTATACAGGGCGTACGATTCATTACATTACAAGAAAAATGCTAGACAGATTGTTTATGTTCGATGTATCCAGTAGAAACAAATGTATTATCTGTTATTTAAATTTTCTATGCAATGTCTACTATTATTAGTTGTTAAAAATTTAAACAGGATGTTAAAATTAACATGACGAGTTACAGATTACACACCCCAAACATTTAATCTGGCTTGCAGCAATATACAGTAGATGTCGTGAACAAAATTTAATTGTATTCACGTACGCTCACGGTCAGGATCTCTATCTCTTATCTTTTACGTACTCATTGCATTTTGCATTTGAAGCATGCCTCAAACAGCTCCTTGTCTAGCGTACGTATTGCTTACCGGAATGAAAGCTTTATCAAAAACATTAGGTATTATACTATTCTTCGAGAGGCAAGCGTTACGGGGTGTAAATTAGGTAAACTGCATTACAAATTAGTTATGGTGGTGGTTTAAATTTTCTTTTGATATTTATAAAGACTGGCATTAACGGAATAAGTTTAAATTTAATTTACATAAAATTATTAATTTGTTAAAATAATATTAATAGTTATTTATTGTCTGGTGAGACTACCCAGACAAGCATCCACTGCAGTTTTGGAAATAAAAAAATATATATTTCTGGGGGGGGGGTCCGGACCCCCTGGACCCCCCCCCCCCCGTAAATACGCCACTGCTTTGGATTATTTTTTCAAATGATTGTCACCATTTTGTCGTTTTGAGAATGAAAAATCACGTCCGCCGTTAAGCGGTAGCGCAATTTCCATAAACCTTCAGTCGATTTGTGTTGGTCTTGGAACGTGGAATCGTGGAAATGTCCCCGGTCTAGACTCCATTATAGGCGGAGTAACGACGCCATTAGTGCCGATATGCGATCACAGAGCGCTACGATGCGAGATGCAGGCCTCCAGCTATGCGCTAATGAAACATTCAATATGGGAGATGAGATGAAGATGCCGAGCAGATTCTGCACTCCACCACACTGCACCCCGTGATATGTGAAGCTATACAGACTATCTAGGATTACTAGTTTTAAGACAAAGTTACGTGAGATATTGCAAAGACTACCCCGAGAATGGAACAGACGCTAGAGACGCATAAAGCTAGTTCAAAAGTCTTATAAAGGATATAAGGACACAGATGAACGATGCCAAAATTACTTAAAATTTTAAATTTCACAAAAGTGACCCCTGTGGTGTTTTATTCACGCCAAAAATGAGTGCTCGTGAGGTGACGCCTAAATATGTCATCATCATTACTGATATCTGCAATACCAACACGCAATAAACCACAAATTTTCAATTGATGGATAAAACTATGGTATTAGCTATCGGAGGTACTTTATCCTAGCAATTATACCTTCGATAAACAAGACTGTCTTTTACAATGCATTTTTATCTATCATATAGTTATACCAAGAATTATGTTAAAACACTTTAAGTTGGTACCTACTGACACAATAAAATTATCTTCTTGTTAGACTATTTTTCTTCAATATTGTTATTATTTCTATCTTCTACTTTGCATTTTTCACGATGTTAGAGGATATAAATGTTATTTTTGATTCTGAAAGTGATGATGAAATACTTGATTGACATCTGTCAAACGTATGAATAACAACGCATCGTTTGTGTTTACGTGGTATCCATAAGAAAAAGGGATAAAGTTATCCGAGGTTTATACGACCGATTTCCATGGGATAAGAAATACTGGTGTTTATTCTATCTGTGGTTTATCCGAGGTTTGTAAAATACAATTTTCAATATTATACCTGGTATAGCGTTATACGAGGTTTATCTAATGATTGTAAAAGTGGCCCTTCCAAATATTTCTATTTTCCGTATTTAACTTTTCTACCTTCAAATAAATAGTTGATTCGATTTTGGGTAATATTAGATAACCGGAAGTGACTCTTTACTTAAAGCTCTTAACAGGTTTTATTGAAAAACTATATTAAAATATAAACGAAAATATTTCAATGTTAGTATTTAAGATTTTATATCAAGGGGAACAACTTATTATATTTTGATTAAAATTAATAAGCCAGAAGTGATAACTTCCTTGTAGCTCTGAACAGATTTTCGTGAAAGATATATTATGATATAGGTACTCCAAAACTTGTCAAATTTAGTATTTAAGACTTTTATATGCAGAGGAACAACATATTAAATTTTGGCAAAAATTGATAATCCGGAAGTGATACTTTACTTGAAGCTCTCAACAGATTTTCGTGAAAAATATATTATGATATATTCCAAAGCTATTCAAATTTGGTATTTAAGATTTTTATATTAATAAGAACGACATTTTAGATGTTTTCTAAAATTGATAAACCGGAAGTGATACTTTACTTCAAGCTCTGAACAAATTTTCGTGAAAAATATAATAGGATATATTCCAAAACTTGTGAAATTTATTATTTAAAACTTTTATATAAAGGGAAGAAACATATTAGATTTTGGATACAATTGATAAACCGGAAGTGATATTTTATTTAGAGCTCTGAACACATTTTTGTGAAAAGTATATTATGATATATTCCAAAACTTGTCAAATTTAGTATTTAAGAAAGACTTTTATATAAAGGGAAGCAACATAGATATTAGATTAAAGCTAAAATTAATAAACCGGAAGTGACAATTTATTTGAAGCTCTGAACAGATTTTCGTGAAAAATAAATTGATACAAACCAAAATTTTCAAAGTTGGTATTTAAGACTTTTATATTAATGAGAACGACATACTAGATGTTTTGTAAAATTGATAAACCGGAAGTACTACTTTACAGGAAGTTATAAACACATTTTCTTGATAAAATATAGGTATTAAAACATGATTCAAAATTTCTCAAATTTGGTATTTAACACTCGTGCATAATTTAAAACAACTTTATATTTTGATTATACCTATATGATAAACCGGAAGTGGTACTTAATTTGGAGCTCTTAACAGATTTTCGAGGAAAAACATTATAAAATATAATCCAAAATTTGGTATTACAGACTTTTCTATTTATTGGAACAACAAATTAGATTTTGTTTATAAACGATCAACAAGAAGTGATACTTTACTTAAAGCTCATTGCTATTTCAAACGTAGAATTGACAGGAGGTTATGTGCTGGCCACATCAGATTTTTGTTGTATTGTAGAACAATCTCAAAAAGGAAGAATAAAAGATAAAGATATTATATTTAATTTTCTAATGGTCATATCTGAATATTTCGATTTTATGTGACGAATCGATGTAGCATGAATTATTCCATTGATGTTTTGGCATTGTCGCCATCTCTATCTCCATTTTCATCATCAGGGTGTGTACGTGAGCCCGGTGAACGTAACACACTCGTGGAATTGCGCTTCGCACGGATGCAATATTGAATCGCATAAATTCGTCCTTTACAATTGCGCGCTTTCTTCCGGGCTGGGAGTCCGGGCTCCGGGTAGCTCCGGCCGCATACCGAGTGCTGCATTACCCACCCGGAGGAAGTATTAAGCGCAGACGTGATTGGCTTGCGCTTAACCAGCAGCTTTTTCAATTTTTCCACCTTTTAAATCCTATTTACGGCCAGGAAATAGCCTGGGGTAAATTCTAACATTTCACAATTATTTTTAATGCCATATTAGGGGGGGAATGGGAATGAGAATATATTACACTTTTATATAGACCTCAAAACTTTAAATATTGATATACTATATTATTTTCGAATACATGCAAAAACTCTCCGGTGGTGTATAGGACCAAAGAGTTATGGGTTCGAGTCTCTTCACCTACGGCATGGTCTTTTCATCTCTTCAATTATTTCATTTTTTATCATCTCTTCGCTTGCATATGACCAAAGCAATAATTGTGTTCTCCACAACTTAGAACATGGATCATTTTATTAAAACTCTATGAAAAGGACAGACAGAATATATAAAACGTTGTAAAGTTTTAAAATATTCGTATTTTAATGCCATATCTACATTATTGTAACGTTTTTATTTATTTGGGTGAAGTATAAATATTACACAATTATTATTAATTAAAATAAGTGTTTATTAAACTATAATAAAAATGACTATTAATAATATTAAACAATTATTAAAAATACTAATTAAGACTAAAACTATAATTAACTAAATAACACTAACACTATTTATTTTTTAACAATTAACACGATTATTTATTTATACGATCTTAATAATTATTTATTTCGACTATTTGTCACTGTTTATTTATATCACGTTCAACTGTCCGCGTACCGACCTTCACAGCGTCTATATACTCAACTGACTCAACAGCGTCTGTATATTCAACTGCTCGGACAGAAGTCACACTTTTCACCTCACTATCTGTCTATTTATGCAACTAAGGTTCACTTTTACAATTGATAGATAAACTATGGTCACAGTATAGGGAAGTAAGCAGTAGCGTCACTCGGCTAATTATCGGACTCTAAGATTTCACTGCGCATGACCGAAAATGCACCTCTGAAATCATGGCGACTGTGCCGCAATTATATTTGAATTTTAAACTTTCAAATAGTAGTTGCAGCAACACTTAACTTATATCATATAAACACTAAATATTATAATAAATACTATACATTTATGAAATATAAAAGTAATATATAATAAATTTATAAGTAATAAGTAAACATTTAAAATATAATTTTGTTATTGTTCCTTTTCTTATAACGAGTGCTGTCGTTGTCAGAAGTTATTTGCATTCTTGTTTTGTTTTGCTTTATTTTCGTGGTTTCATTTTATTGTGGTTTTATTCACATTAATCAAAATCAGTCTTTTTCAAGACTTACCTTTTATTGTGCGTATTATAAATACTATAAATAACTAAAGATATTAAATTCATACCGTGTTGGAAAATAACAATTAATGGAATAATAAATTTATGGCAAGAATTAAAAGGGAAAGGGTTAAAATATCTACTGACCAGAAGAATAAATCAAGATGCGCTGGAAAATTTTTTTGGAAGTGTTCGGCAACAGAATGGAAATGCTTATAATCCAACTCCATTTCAGTTTTACAATACATATAAAAAATTATTTTGTATTAATTATTTTCATTCCAATGGTGAAAATTGTGCAGAAGATTTCGACGCAATATTGACAAAAATTACTGATTTTGAGTATCAAGTAACACAAAACCCAGAATCAATTAATGATTCAAATACATTATTAATTGACACAGACTACAGAAATAATGATCTGCCACTAGAAAATTCACTTCGATATATTTGTGGATACTTAATTAAAAAATGTTTAAATATACATTATTGTCATATATGTGAAAAATTTGCTAATGACCATGAAGAAATCGATGCAACATCCTTATATTCACACTACAAAAATTTTGATCAAGGCACAAACTTTGGCAATTTAAAAATGCCGAATGATTTATTTATTAATTATATTTTTCAATTAGAGTCTTATTTTTCTAAAAACTTTAACACATTTTCAACTGAAAAGACCATTATTTCAAATTTAATTAGTAAATTGAGTGCTATAGAATTACAACATCCTTGCAGCGAATTTCCAAAAACTTATTTATTAAAATTATATTGCAGGATGAGATTATTTTATTCATTAAAATTTATTAATAAAAATTTCAAATCTGAGAATAATAGAAAGAAAATAATTCTGCTGCATCAATAATTTTTAAAGCAAAGGCATTACGGTTTCCGAATAATAATAATAATAATAATAATAATAATAATAATAATAATAATAATAATAATAATTATTATTATTATTATTATTATTATTATTATTATTATTATTATTATAATGTTTTCTAATGCTAATTCATGTTTCTTATTGTAATTTATGAAATGATTTATATTATTTTATTTTAATAAACATTTTGTACTTTATTTTCCAATAATTTCTTAATACCAACCTTTTAAAACAATATATTTAGAATATTCGAGTACATTCTAAAATCAGCAAATAATAATTTGTATTTGAATTTACCGCCTTTGTACCTCTTACAGTATGGCGGCCGTTGTAGCATACATCAAAGGTGCCGACACGAAGTGTCGCTACTGCTTACTTCCCTATACTGTGCTATGGTGTAGCTATCGGAGGTATAACTTTATCCTAGTAATTATACCTTCGATAAAGAAAACTGTCTTTTACAATGCATTTTTATCTATCAGATAGTTATACCAAGAATTACATTATATCACTTTATGTTGGTACTGACACAATAAAATTAATAAAATTATCTTCTTGTTAGACTATTTTTCTTCAATATTGTTATTTCTATCTTCTAATTTGTATTTTTCACGATGTTAGATGATATAAATGATATTTTTGATACTGACAGGGATGATGAAATACTTTATTGACATGTCAAACGTATGAATAACAACACATCGTTTGTGTTTACTTGGTATCCGTAAGAACAAGGGATAAAGTTATCTGAGGTTTATACGACCGATTTCCATGGGATAAGAAATACTGGGGTTTATTCTATCTGTGGTTTATCCGAGGTTTGTAAAATACAATTTTCAATGTTATACCTGGTGTAGCGTTATACGAGGTTTACCTAACAGTCTAACTTCCACAGCTTCAGTATCACCGACTGTCCGTATGCCACAATTCTTCACCATTATTGCCGAGTATCCACTTCCACTTGCCGTTACTGTCCTCTTATACCTAGCTTCCCAATACTCTTCAACACTACCGAGTATTCTCTTTCACAGCTATCCCAGTTTACCAGTAACTTCCCGAGTACCTACTCGACACAAACTGCATGCGCTCACCACGATACTCCTGTGCTTCTCCTGACACTTTATTCCATGTGAATGTAACTAACTCCCGAGCATAGCTGCGTCCCTTTTATACAGCTGCCATTAACTTCCATTGAGCTCTAGAATGTTCAACCACATAATAACAATGAACACAAAAGGTTCAGGCGACCGGAAGTAATTAAACACGTCGCGGCTTGTTTGTTTACGTAACCCGGCTGCTAGCGCGATTGCGTCATCGCTATACTTTCAGTTTTCAATCAGTCAATTATGAATTCATAATTGCTTATATATTATTATACCGTCAACCCTGTCTAAAGGCAGTAATTTCAATGAAATTAACCTCTCTATAAATCGATCTTAGATACAAATCTTAGACGCATTCGTCTCCCCTCTAGAGCGTATGTGTCCATCGATACCGATTTGAAAATTGTGAGTGAGGCATCTTCGGCTGCATGTGGGTTTTTAAGCACTTTTCTTTTTTGTTTTTAAGCAAAATCTTTCTAATTCTCCTTGCGTATTTGGTTTATAGAGAATCGACTGTATTATATTTTCAAGAATCTTTTTAGATCAAGACAATAACTCAAACAAAATCAACGAAAAAGCAGTAAAAAAACTTTTAACTATCTTTCATCTCGGCCTCGTGCAAACAATTGGTCATCGAACAAAGACTTTTGTTGCCGGAACTTCCCAAACGATTTTAAAGAGCGTTTATTCCTCCAACAACACTTAAAAGTCACTGACTCCGTAGTTTTTCTTCAACCTTGAATCATAAACCAGCTCATAAAACCCTTTGCGGCAGCCTTCTATAACGGTTGTTATTTTTTAGAGCCCATTGCTTCACCTAACGGTATTCGCAAGGGTAAGAATAAGAATGCACAGCCTTCTTGCCTTTCGTGGCGAATAAAGGGTGTCGAGGTACGGCCTTGCAAAAAATCTCTGTTTGTGGCCTTGTCAAGTAAAAAGTCAATGGGTTATTTATTGCTGGTGTAAAATATATTGGCCCGTTTGCCACACAAATGCGGCGGGTTAGTAAGAATGCTGGTAAACAGTCGTTAACCAATTAAGCAAAAATGTGGGGGACATTTTCGGTCATTTGAACATTTTTAACCAAATGGGGAAATAACAGATGCATTTATGAATATGTATTGGTCTAATTAAAGAAGAATATAAACAATATATTACATAAGAAGGCTTTTTAAAAGTAAATCGTCCAATAACAAATAGAATTTCAAGTTCATATTAAATAATTTAAAATTATATTTTTAGTAACGAAATTTGAACAATAGACCATTTTATTAACTATAGCGCCTCTGCCGGCAGATTAATGAAATGAAAAAAGCGTGCCCGGGTGACAAACTATTTTTTAATTTTTCCAATTAAGTTGGCAATACTAACTTCTTTTCTCTATACTTTTCTTAGGAAAATATATTCCTTTTTAATTAATGGATTCAAATCACAATCCGGAAAGCAACAATAGTGAACAGGCATAATTTAAAAAAAAAATATTTCGCACTTTACAAAAGAATCACAACAACATAACATTAGTTTGGGGTTATCTGTCAGTGACAGAAGAGTAAACAGGCGCTTAAATTTTTTAAATCTTAATGTTTATTTTATTGATTATTTATATATTATAAGGGCAGAATCCAGTAGTTAAACATGAAATGAAACTTGCAAGAAAAAAATTATCGTTAATTTACGTCTACATAAAATAATATTTTGCTTTAAAAATACAATTTTTCCCATAAGATAACATTGGTTTCATTTCCGCAGTAATTCCAAGCATATGATTGGTGCATTCTGAGCATGCGCATTGAGATAGTAATATGGTCTATTATTAGGGTGTTTTTATACAGGGTGTAACAGCTAAATGAGCTATCTCAAATAATTTCTATATTATTAAGACAAACTTATAGAAGATCAAGAAAAAAAATATTTTTACTACTAGTTTTTCCCTACCGCTTCCTTAGCAACGCTTAACAACGGTCAATAATAATTTATTGTTATGACCTAAGTCCAAATTCAAATATTATTTGACTCAAACTTAAGAAAATGTTAACTTTGGATTCACAATTTAAATTTGCCGCCTACCTACCTACGTCATCAAACTTATAATACCCCTATAAGGAGTAAATGCAATACCATCGCTCAAGGCTCTACGCTGCTCGGCTAATGTGGATGACAAACAATAAAATGTTAAATGTAGATACTAATAATATTAATTTATGCTATTTTTTATCATAATTCATTCTTATAGTTCATGTTTAAACTTCGAAGAGGTAAATATTAATTATATTATTTGAATATGTTATATAATTGATAGGTTCTTTCTGGCGAATTATAATCTCTCGGGATTATAATCTTTTCGCTTGATCAATAATGATACTCTTCATAACCGTGGTGTATAATATACTGGTACTATTTTAAAGCAGTTATTCTTAAGTTGCAATACAAAGTTACATTTTTACCTTACGTCACCTTTAGGTAAGGGATGTATTGTCTTTGGTCAAAAAATTCGATGGTGAGTTTTTAATGAATAAGCACGTTTTAGAGTCCCTAGAATACGATTTTACTATTTTTGCGATGATGTGTATGCCTGGGTATGTGTAAGTGTGTATGTGTGTGTGTGTGTGTGTGTGTGTGTGTGTGTGTGTGTGTGTGTGTGTGTGTGTGTGTGTGTGTGTGTGTGTTGTGTGTGTGTGTGTGTGTGTGACGATTTTTTTTTCTCCGTCGATAACTCCAACACTACAACTCTAAAAATTATAATTCTTTCGTATTTCTCTTCATTACATACATATGAAGAGCTGATTAGATGTTGGTTATAATTGGTCGACCGGAAGTACCCTCATTTGAAGATTTTAACAGTATTCTTGAGAAAACGCTGTTAAATATCATTTTATCACATTTAGGGGCCTATTCTGTAACTCAGTAGTTAATTTTTAACCATTGGTTAAATTTTTTAACCAATCAAATATGTTGACATATAACAAAAATAGGGATTTTTAGTTGTCAAACTAATATCTATTGGATAAAAATTTTAACCAGCGGTTAAAAATTAACCACCGAATTACAGAATAGGGCCCTTAATGATATAAATATTAAAGAATATTTTATTCTCTATACTATTTGATTGCATTTTATATTTCATATTCAATGGATATTGAGTTAAAAAATTAAATTAAATTTAATAAATAACACTGGAAACAGCTAATATAATTAAAAAAATTCTGAGAGACAGATGTCAATGTCAAGTGCGATTGAAATGTTTGTGTTATAATTTTACTGCAAATATAGAATCAATGCTAAGAAACTTTCTGTATGGAATTTGCACAAAATACATAGAACTGAGGGAAGGTAATTTACTGGAAATATAGAATCTTTCACAAGAAACTGTCTGTATGGAATTTGTATAAAATACATAGAATTGACGGAAGGTAATGTGCTGGCCACATCAGATTTTTTAAAATAGTATGACATATATTTTTTAAGACCGTGCGATAGAGTATTTTTACTGAATTCAACCATGTAATTATTATATATCTTTACATAGAGACAAATTCAATTGATGTGTAAATAAATTTGATTTTTTCAGGTATAGATCAATCCATAACAAATGAATTTAGTGGAGGGCAGCTGTCAGAATTAAAATGCATGCATATTTTACTCAATGATGAAGCCATGAAAAAAATTATAGTTTAATTTTACGAATAATGTGTAACATAATTTCTCGATTTCTATAATATTAATAAGGTAAATAATTTAAAAAACATTTAAAAAATTCAAAAGTGAGGTTAAAATCACACCTGCCCTCCACTTATGACGTCATGTTGGATTGCCTAATAACTATTTTTCAGTAAGAAACAATTGACCTTAAATTAAAATGAACCAAATATTTGTTAATAACTTTATAAACAGTGTTCTATTTGATTTTTTTCCTAAATAATTCAAATTGACAAATAGCAGATTTTGTTTTTCAATATATAGACTACTAAAAATTCAGAAAAAATAATTTATCTAATGGGTCTACATATATAACTTTGTGTTATAACTTGAGAACCACTGGTTTAAAAAATTATTTTCTTCTTTAATCGAATTTCTCCCTTGATCTTCTGTAAAATTGTCTCTTATAGTATTTTATTGTATCTTTCATAAATAACATAGAAATAATTTGAGGTAGCTTGTTAAGCTGTTACACCCTGTATTCCCTAAGCATTTTGGTAATGGATTTTTATAACTTGAAATTCTATTTATTATGAGTGCCCGTGAGGTGACGCCTGGTAAACACCCACACGGTCCAAATATGTCATCATCATAACCGAAATCTGTGTACAAAGCAGTTTGGCACACCCAGCAATGGGTATGCCGTGATGATATATTATATTATTTTTACTATTTGTTATTGGACGATTTAAATTTTAATGACTCAATAGCGCTGGACGAAATAATTTTAATTTATAGTTAGGTTATCTTCCTTGTTTTTCATAGTTGTTAGGACCTCTGGCGTGGTTGACATGTTGACCAATATAAAAATTCTTGAAACAGCCCTATTATTACCTACATAATTTTGCAAAATGTAAGTTTACCTTCCATTTGTTTCTTAATTTTTGACCGCGTTAGTTGAGCATGTATATTTCCCTCATGTTCATCCTCATCTGTATAATTTGCATGTATGCGGATGAGTTAGTCCCCGTAGTAGGGTTATGGCCGGCGGCCGTGCGAAGAGCCGTGTTTTCTCATTACCTCTCATTAAAACTACACGGGAACGTGCTTGGCCGACGCCCGGCGACCGACGCTGTGTACCCGAGTCAAGACTGATGCCCGCAGCTGAAGAGACCCCAGGGAAGATCTACAGGGTGGAGCAATGCAACGAGGAAAAATTGGAAATGGGTACAAGACCAGGAAATATTATTAGGGGTAATGGGATACAAAATACGTATGAGGGTAACATTTTACGCATATAATGTTGGTTTCATTTTAATGTATTCTGTATTTGAATGGAAGCTGCAAGGAAGAAATTAGAAGCAGAATTGGACAGGGAAAGGCAGCATAGACTTACTAACAGCCAGACGCATTAATATTAAATTGAGAAAAAGATTTGCAAAATGCCTAATCAGGTCATGCAAAAAAAAATTTCGTTTTTACCTTCCGTCACCTATAGTTAAGTCTTTGGTCAAAAAAATCGATGATGAGTTTTTAATGATTAAGCACGTTTTAGGGTCCCTAGGATTCGATTTTACTATTTCTACGTTGATGACTGTATGTATGGATGGATGTATGTATGTATGTGTGTGTGACGATTTTTTCGGATCGCATAACTCCAATACCACCTTACCAAAAATTATAATTTTTACGAATTCCTTTTTTTTAGTTCCGTATGAAGGGCTGATTAGATTTTGGTTATAATTGGTCGACGGGAAGTACCATAAATTAAAGATTTTACCAGTTTTTCTTGAAAAAATGCTGTTAAATATGACTTTTTCACATTTAATGTTATTATAAATATTTAATAATATTTTATTCTCTATACGATTTGATTACATTTTATACTTCATATTCAATGGATATAGAGTTAAAAAAAATTAAGAAATTAAATTTCACAAAGCAGCTATCTGTGCTATAAACATGGAAACATCTACTACATTAAGAAAATTCTGATTAACAAATGTCAGTGTCAAAGTGTAATTTACATAATCTGTTTGAGTTATAATTTTACTGGAAATATATAAAATGTTACAAGAAACTTTCTGTATGGAATTTGTACAAAATACATAGAACTGACGGAAGGTAATATGCTGGCCACATCAGATTTTTTTTTTAAATCAAACAAGCATAGTCTAATTAATCTATCTGTATTAATAAATGATTTTTTATTTACATTTTTTGTTGTTTAAAATCGTTTTAAAGTATGACATTTTTAAAAAGTTGCAAAAAACCAGCCATATTGTGACGTCAGCGTTTCACTCTGCAAGTTCAGACTCATTTCATACAGCCTTATTATATCCACACAGAATTTCTAAAAATATATATATATATATATATATATATATATATATATATATATATATATATATATATATATAGACTATAAATTGAGAATTACATATCTAAATATTTGATAGAAATGCTATAATATATTAATATAACATCATGCTATTCGTTTTTATAAATATAATTATCATTTAAATCTGAAATTATCTACGTATCACTCAGCTGCTGGTCATTAGTCATTCGTCATTCGTTTTTACTTTTTCGTCTGATTAACATTTGTCTACGTTGTTCGTCGTGTATTCTTAGATTTTCATTACTGTTGCTTTGTTGCGTATCAAATCTTTAAATGTCACTTTGAGCTTTAACCTAATGTGAAAATCAAAATGGCCACGTTGATGAAACGCTTACGTCACTTGGCAAGGGACGAGGCAGAACAATGTCATTTTTAATTGCAATTTTTTCAGTATTAAAGATCGATTAAAGTTAAAAATGAAAAATCGTGCGTGACCTCATTTGGAATATTGTATTGTATGGCTGCGAAAGAATAATTTTAAATCATCAGTATTATCATTTATGAATAAAACGAAAAGGAGTGGTCCTAAATTTCATCCTTGTGGTAAACCAGATGTAGGGATGAAATGTCATTACACCGAACAAACTGCATGAGATTTGTAATATACGAGCGCAACAAATTAAGAAGATTAGGAGAAAAGCCAAACTGATGCTGGAGCTTATACATATAGCAATACTATCCAGTAATAGTTACTCCTGAATAAATAAACAAGTTTGCATATTAAAAATAATTAATTCAAAAGTATTATTAATTCCCCCAGAAAACTAATTACCAAACGCTGTTAACTTTTCCTTCGATTCGACATTTGAATCTGTCCGGTCTCTTCGGTACCATTCAACAATTTGCATCCCTACTTGAGTTTAGACTCTTCCTTACTGTTTTCTCTCTGAATTTCCTGTACCTTTCTACGTCTTCAGCCTCGTCACAGTCTAATACTCGCGCGGGGGTTGCAATGGCGGCAGAGTGCATCACGAGCCCCCATGCGGCTATAAACTGAATTATATGTCAGTGTGGAACGACCCGTGAAACTAGGGACAGTGTTTGTGTGGATGGAAAAACTCGAGTTTCCAATGGAAACAAGGGGTTGGGAAATATTGAAAGAAGGGGTTGATATTAAATGAAGTTTGTAAATAAATATTTAATTTAATATTAAAATCATATAAGTATGAATTATACTCTTAGGTCTCAAATGTCGTATGCATTTTAGCAAGTATCCCCAATTTTATTTTATTTTTATATGTTATCTGTGGTAAGGGAGATCATGCTAAAAACAGCATAGGTATCGAGATTTTAGTAAATGAGCACGTTTTAAGGTCCCTAGAATCCAATTTTAATATTTTCTCGATATGTGTGTGTATCCTCCGCTGTAATTCAAATACTTTCATTCAGAAAATTTTGAAACCTAATATGCAGAGCCCATTAGATTTTCGTGTAAATCGGATAACCGGAAATGACACTATACTTGAAGCTCAAAACGTTTATATGTTATTTTTCGAGATTAATGTTATTATAAAATAAAGGTTATTAATTTTTTGCATATTTGCATTAATACTTTTTCTACATATTTTATGGATAAATTTATGAAATTATCTATCATTTAAATCCCGTAGCCTAAGCTTTAAAGAAACAAAACTTGGTTACGCAGTTATTCAAATGTGTGTAACTGACAGATAAATGTCACTGTCAAAGAACTAATCATTTTGAATCCTTGTATTTTGAACTTTTTCTGTAATGGAAAGAGCCCATTAGATTTTGGTGAAAATCGGATAACCGGAAATGGTACTTTACTAGAAGCTCAAAATAGTTTTTCTTCGAAAAATACCTTTAAATGTTATTTTTTCGAGACTAATGTTATTATAAAAATTAAAGATTATTTTCTATAGATTTGGAATAATACTTTTTCTATACATTTCATGGATAAATTTATAAAAGATCTATAATTTAAATCCCAGAGCTTACTCAAACAAAACGCAGTTATTCAAATGTATGTAACTGGCAGATAAATGTCACTATCAAAGAACTAATCATTTTAAAATAATATAAAAAGAAAAAGTAAAGAAAAAAATAAATAGAACAATAGAAAAGGAATTCAATACAGTTTCCAGCATAAGTAAATATGTTGGTATGTATTTAGATTAATAAAAATTAACGATTCACAAAAATGTTTAACCTAATCCTCATTTTTGGATTAGTGAATTCTATTCTATCCAGGTATTTAAAATTTAATCTTCATTTTATTATAGTTCCGGTGGCTCAATGGTTAGAGCAACGCCTCATGTCATGAGTGCCCTTGGGCTCTGGGTTCGAATCCCAGTAAGGCATGGATTTGTGTGAATGTGAAGTTACTTGGATTAGATTAGATTATATTTTAAGAAATAAACTGTCAAAATTAGAATAAAATTCGCTAATCCAAAAATAAGGATTAACTTAATTTTTTTGTGACTCGGGCTGTAAATGGCGGGAGGTATTGTGTTAGCCACACTAAATTTTTGGGATTAGTGAACTCTATTCTATCCCGGTATTTAAAATAAAATCTTCATTTTATTAGTAAAAATAAGAGTTACTTGGATTAGATTAGACTATATTTTAAGAAATAAACTACGAAAATTAGAGTAAAATTCGCTAATCCAAAAATAAGGATTAACTTAATCTTTTTTGTGACTCGAAAGGAGACATCGATTTTTCTGATAATAAAAGGCAAAAAAAAACGCTTAATCGGTTCTAAATCGTTCGAACACTAGTCAAGTCGATTTTAGAACTAGGTATAAGTTCGCGCATGGATTCTAAGCAGTTCTAATTCACGTTCTGAATTCTTGTAAACTTCATGTTAGAACAAATCTGAAAATTACAACTTGTTTGAATCCAACAATAATAAAAAATTGAGTATCGTTATTAGAAAGAAAATAAAAAAGGATCCTAACCTAAAGAAATGTATAAACAAAAATTCCATACTATTTCATATTTAGAAGTTATTTGCACAAAAAAATATAATTTTTGTGGTCATCTAGTGACCTAAACATTTTTCGGGAACAACAAAAATAGCCCAAGGCTTGTGAATGGAACATCTTTGCTCGCATTTAATCGAAATCGTATCTCTTACAGTATCCGAGATGTCAAATATGAGCCTCAAAAAACGGACATTCATCAAAAATTGCATGATGTTATATGTAATATTAAATTAGAATAACAAGAAAGTCTTATTGACAATAGATTATTTCAGAATGGCGTGTTTATCTTCACCCGCTGATAAAAGTGTAACCCTTATTCTTTATTTAGAATTCTTATACTCTCCCTTGCCCGTAAGTAAGAAGTTAGACTCCGGTGTAATAAATCTATAAATTATGCATGCCGTACATCTGCAGTGTAAATCTCCCGAAACATGAGTTTCCACATTTCACGTGGATTTATCTCCGCACATTTTTTCTCTCCACTTGGCTGTACATTTCCATGGCTGCTCCATGAATAATTTGTGTGAGTGCGGCATTTGCCATTTTCGGGTTGTAAAATCGCCCTTACTGCCGGGATCTCGCGATGCTAGCGCCACGCACTGCGTACCGCCAGTGGGGGGAGAAATGCCAGCGGGAAATTTGAAATTATTATCTGCGCCGAACAGATATTAGGATGGATATGACAAGAACGGGTTGGTAAATGTACTTTGCTGTGTTGTTTATTTTTAAAATGGGAGCGATGATGGGGCTTTTATAGCCAAGGATATATTAAACTAATGGAGATTCATCGATTTTGTTATTATTAAAGATAGAGAGGAGACTAAAATTGCATATTTTTAACTCTTGTAGGTACAGTAGAGTAGACACCGAAATATTACATCAAATATTTTTATACAACAATTTTATGTACTTTAATATTCGTAATATTTAATGAATTATTTCTTATTATTTTTTTAGTAAGGTTAAATATAACTAAAACTATTATAATTACCCCTTAAGGTGCATTCACAAATGAAAATTAGGTTTATGGTTTTTGTTTAGTTTTAAGAAAATCATTCATAAATGTAAGTTTAAATTACCTGAAAATTAGTTTTGATATATACAAACATCTGTGTAAATGCTTCAAACACAAGATTAAAATATCGGTAGAGCAGTACTCAACAAGACACCTGTACGCCGTCAAACTGTCATTCGCTTGGCATTATTGGTTATATTTCAGCAATTAAGTTATGACAGTCTCCATGTTCTTCTCGCATTTGTTTAAAAATCCGAATCCACCAAGTGGATACTAAATAAAGATGGGTGTATATATCTATATCATTTCAGACTTGTTCTCATTGGTGAAGTTTATGACGCCAAACTAAATCATAAACCTAAAGTTTGGACCTTGCAATGTTTAGCTTTATGATTTGGATTTAGAGACCCTAAATTCTGAAGAGTGAATTGTGTCATTACATAATATGCGGCCATTCCTAACTTTCTTTAATCTTAAAATTAATATAAATAATAACTAAATACATATTTCGAGAACTAAGTTCTCATCATCAGTAGTATAACAAGGAAAAGTTAAACAGAGTAGTGAAGATTACTCAACATGGCAACCATGCCAGAGGTCCTAACAACTCAGAGTTGTTAGGACCTCTGGTTTAACTTTCCCTTGTTGTACTACTGATGATAAGAACTTAGTTCTCGAAATACGTATTTAGTTTTTATTAAAATTAATTTTAAGGTTAAGGGGTAATTATAGTTTTAGTCACTGTTCACTATTTAAGTTCAGCAAAAATATAAATAACTTAAATTGATATATCATTTGTCTTTTTAAATTTTAGACAATTCGAATTGTACGATAAACCATTCCATTTTTAAAAAATCTGATGTGGCCAGTTACTTCCTTGCAAAAGATTTTATTTCTTGTACATTACAAATGATATTTAACATCGTTTTTCAAGAAAAACTGTTAAAATCTTCAAATGAGGGTACTTTCGGTTGACCAACTCTAACCAAAATTTAATCAGCTCTTCACATGGATGTAACGAAGAGGAATACGAAAGAATTATAATTTTTGGAAGTGTAGTACAGGGTGCGGCAGAACCAATTAAGCAGGGGCAGGTGTTCGGGCGGTGGCGGGGGTAGGCAGCTGCACTAGGTCTCCTTTTGTTCTGTCGGCATCCCCATTTTAGTACCCAACATGGTTTGGACCGGAGTACATCGTGGCCGTGCGTTATAGGCCCGTACTTTTTTGAAGAGGGAGGCGTGACCGTGACCGTAAATTCCGGGCGTTATGTTTCAATGTTGCAAAATTTTCTGCAGCCCCGATTGGAAGTGGTTGTTGAAGAAGAGGGATTAGGGAACTTTTGTTTCCAACAGGATGGGGCTACAGCCCACACAGCTCGAAATTCTCTAAAAGTTTTAAAAGAAATGTTTCCTGGACGTCTAGTGTCTTTGATAGGTGACGAGGGGTGGCCTGCGCGATCGCCCGATTTAAGCATATGCGACTTCTTTCTTTGGGGATATCTAAAGGAAAAAGTGTTTAAACGTCGCCCCCAAAACCTGCTAGAGCTAAGGGAGCAGATTGTTGAAGTAAACGCGATAACCCGCGAAATGTGTCAACGGGCTGTTCAGAACTTCAGAAATCGGCTTCAGCAATGTATTGCAGCTAACGGCCGCCATCTTAAAGACATTATTTTTAAAAATTAATGAGTATAAAATGGTAAGTCCTACTGATTTCAAAAATAAAAACATTTTTTTCATATATACCCTGGTTTCTTTTTTATAACTCTTCAAAACTGCTCAATTGGTTCTGCCCGCCCTGAACTAGAGTTATTGTATTAGAAAATTTTGTCTCTTTTACACACACACACACACACACACACACACACACACACACACACACACACACGCTCGCACGCACGCACGCACGCACGCACGCACGCGCACTCACACACGGACGCACGCACGCACGCACGCACGCACACACACACACACACACACACACACACACACACACACACACACATACACACATACATACACACACATATACAGACATCATCGTAAAAATAGTAAAATCGTATACTAGGGACCCACCAACGAATTTTTTGACCAAAGACAATACCTTCCTTACCTAAAGGTGACGGAATGTAAAAATCAACAGTGATTTCACTTCCTGCACAACCGGAACTGGTATTTAACTTTGTCGTACATTTAATTCGAAATTTAATTATTCTCATTTTTATTCTGATTCGGTATTGTCTGAGATTGGTTCCCTGTAGTTGGAATTTTAGTTGAAGTTGTACTTTTTAGAAAAACCCTTCTCGATTCTCGGTCAATGTCATTGCACCTACACTTCTAAAAAATAATTTACAACCCTAAAAAACTCAACAACCCTTGTCCTTGCTGGCTTTATTGCTACAACCTTGAAGAATTACATTGTAACTTTTTGCTATCCTTTAGGGTTGACTTACGTTGTCCAGCATTTTGTCTGTCTATTATGCGACTACGCTGTTTCTGTTAGGGTATTATAAGATTCTTGGGCGAATAATGGCTAGCCAGGTGACCCCATGCGACAAACGGAAGTCTGACAGACTAAATACTGGACTGGATCAGTTGTAAGAAAGATTTTGTGCTAGAAGCAGGATTTTGAGGAGAAAATGGTGAGTTTAGACATTTGCAATTCTATATTACATGAGTTTGTAGATAAAATAGTAAGAATTTAAGATAAAATATTCGAATACATTATCACTGCTTATACAGGGTGTCCCAAGACGAGCTTACGCTATCGTTATTATAAAAACTATTTAATATTATTTTACGAAATTTGGTCACCAAAGAGATCACGTTTTTATTTTATAAATTCTGTAATAAAAATTATGTATGTTAATTGTATATTACAATGAAAGTCTGAATCGTATCTGTCATAACGTAAGTTAAATTATTTGACGTTTCTGACAATTTGATAAAACGTCAAGCATTTATTTATTTTTGTTTAATTCCATGGCTGTCGATATTTTCAACGTAATTTTCGACATTTTCATATTTAATTTCTATCGTTACAAAGCATGAAAAGGTAATTCTGTTTATTGATTTAAATGCAGAATTTTATGCCCTAAAACTTTTATTTGACGCGGTTTTGCTTAAAATAATTAGGCGAGCAGGAAATTGCAAAAAACTGATTTCCCATGTTAATCTATGTAAACCTTTAAGACAGACACACGGTATATGAACAATACTACTTCCTTGAAAAATTGCCGAGGGTTATCCTTGCTATGTTTATTTGTGCACCCAAAAGTACTACAAGAAGATGGCCTATTGCCTTTTATTATGAAAATATCTCACTTAAAGTGTTTATTCTTTATACATACATACACACAGCATCATCGTGAAAACGTTAAAATTGGATTCTAGGGACCTTAAAACGTGGTCATTTACCAAAATCTCGATATGCGATTTTTAGCACAGTCCCTATACCTTCCTTACCAAGGGTAACAGGAGATAAAAAAATAAAAATTCGTGTTTATGTGCAAAAATAGTCAAAAATTAGTGAAATGCCCTATTATCACAAATAAAAGTTTATCTGAAAAAAATCTGAAGTGAGCAGCACATAACCTCTTGCCGGATATTTTACCTGGTAGTACGCATAAAACAAAAAATATTTTTAAATACAAATACATATATTCATGTGTCACTACAAAATGATTCTCACATATATTTGCAAAATCTATGGGATATTTTAATATAAATTATGTACAATACATACATTTTCTTTATATTCAATATCCTGAAATTTTCTTTTTCTACTTTCCTTTTCTTTTTCTTATTTTCATAATGATGTACAAATATTTTTGACAGTGACATATAAATATTTTTGACAGTGACATTTGACATTTATTTGTCAGTTACAAACATTTGAATTTCTTGTCTTGAAGTAGTTTGATCTGAGATTTTTTACATCAAATTATTTTATATGCATTTCTTTATCTCTAAATGTATAGAAGATATAATAATGAATTTATTTTTATCGAATAAAGAATTAAACGTTCTTTAATATAAGTATTTACATAAATTTTCGATAAATAATATTTAGAAGATTTTTTTTCTTGTAACTACTACTTCCGGTTGTCTAATTGTTACCAAAACTTAATCAACTCTTCCCATTATTGTTAGATTGAAGAATCCGTAGTTAAAAATGTCTTAAGTCTTATAGTATTTGAGAAATCGTGAATCCAACATCCACACACATATCCACACACACATCCACACACACATCCACACACACACGCACACACGCACGCGCACACACACACACACACACACACACATATCGGATTCTAGGTACCTTAAAACGTGCTTATTCACTAAAATCTGGATATGCGATTTTTAGCATGAATTCAATACCTCTCTTAGCGAGAGGTAAAAATAATAGAATATGGGCAAATTATGGTTTAGTAATAATAATAATAGTTAACAAGTTATCAATTTCTCCTGTGCAACATTCATGTAATTGTAAGTGCGTAATCGTCATTCGCAACCTCTTACGTAAATCTCCTCAAGATGAAATGAAACTTATAAACCCTGCTATAATCCCCGCGTAATTCTAGGCCGGTCCAATATAAACAGACATGAGTTACTCTCCTCGCTCAGGCTTAAAATGAATTCACATTGCCGGATCCAAAATGCTCCGTATATCCACTTAATTGGATAGAAGCTAACCCTGCGGATCAAGTCGACACTGATAACTAACCCGCCACCGCTTAGAATACTCTTACAGAAATTCCTACGGGTTTAGGGTGCGTTAAGATACAGAATTATAAGAGCAGTCTAATACTCACAACGCTATACGCAGGCGAAAATGATGGCCGTATGTTAGTTGCCGAAAACACACGAATGAGAATGCCTCTCCGGAGCGGAAAATAGAAAATATTTTTGAAATTACGAATATTACAAGAGAGTTCATTAAGGGGTGCTTTGAATACATATTAAATACTGTTTGTGGCCAAAATTAATTATCACATACACATATACGAGTAGTAACCTCTTTAGTGTGGTTTCCAAAATAGCCACAAAAATATATCATCACGGCTTATTATCCATTTCTGGGTGTGCCAATTTAGATTTGTTTTTTGTTATTCTTTATATATTTGTTTTATTCATACAATGGCCCATTTAAGTAGTGTAACGTGTAAGCCCAGCTGTTGCGCTGAACAAGCGTCTAAGGATAGCGATGACGCAATCGCGCTAGCAACCGGGCTACATAACAAACATGCCGCGACGTGTTTAAGTTCCGGTCGCCTGAACCTTTTGTGTTCATTGTTATTATGCGGTCGAACATTCTAGAGCTCTCTGAAAGTTAATGGCAGCTATGCTCGGGAGTTAGTTACATAGGGAGAGTCATATAGAGACATTCACATGGATTGTTAAAGAGTAAAGTGTTAGGAGAAGCAGATTAGTATCGTTGTGAGCGTATACAGTTTGTGTCGAGTGTTGGGAAGTTACTGGTAAACTGGGATAGCTGTAAGCTGTAGATGTGAATACTCGGTAGTATTGACGAGCTATAGTATACGAGGACAGAGAAGAGTATTGGAAAGCTAGGTATATGAGGACAGTAATGGCAAGTGGAAGTGAATACTCGGCAGTAGTGGTGGAGAATTGTGGCATACGGACAATCGGTGATACCGAAGTTGTGGAAGATAGACAGTTAGTTATATAAAGACAGATAGTGAACTGGAAAGTGTGACTTCTGTCCGAGCAGTTGAATATACAGTCGCTGTTGAGTCAGTTGAGTATATGTATAGACAGTTGAAAGTGATATAAATAAACAGTGACATAAATAGCCGAAATAAATAATTAGTAAGTTTTATATAAATAAGCGTCGTGAAACCAATAGTTGGTGATATAAACAGATAAGTCGACAAGTGGTGAACATAAATAAATATAGTTTTTTAAATAAATAAGTGAGTTAAATATTGTTAAAATAAATAATCTTAGTATTCAAGTGTTTTATAATATTCTTAGTTTTAATTAGTGTTTAATATTCGTTTAATCATAGTGTAAATTAAATTTATTATCTTTTAATTATCTTTTAATATCTATTTATCGTTATAAATAAACTTTTATTTTTAATTAATAATAATTGTCTAATATTTACACTTCACCTAAATAAACAAATAAAAACGTTACACTATTTTTTTTTATTTAGTGCCTCAAAAACCACAAGAAGATGATGTTCAAAAATTGTTTGAATACTGGTGATGAAGGTGAATTAATGGCACATTTTTTTCTACTTTTTCTTATCTAGATACATATTCATTTTATTTTGCGGTATAATAATATTAATTATTTACTATAAACTAAAGATGTATGGTTTGATAAATATTGCCATTTGTGTTACGATAGGCATAAATAACTTGAATAAAAATGATCATCTAAGTCAATTTTTTTCTGTATTGTGTTATAAAGTCGTTTAAGTATATATTATAAAGATATAAAGGAAATAAGTTAAAAGAAACAAGAAATATTTGTGTATGTATCTGTCAGATACAACTCGACTAACCGCGTTATAAAACAAGGCGCGCAAACCCATAAACTATCGTCATAACATAGACATATGCAAGAAAAATAGTAAAACTACTATATGCTACCAAGTAGTAAAGGAAGAAACACTTCGTTTAAAATATTGTTTCGTACTAAACTGCTTAATACATTGAACAAATTATAGAGAACACAAGTAACTGGAACAATTTAAATTTTGTACGTTGAAACAGAAAAATCTTAAAATTGTATAATACTTGTAGTTCTATGAAAAAGAAACAAAAAAATCTTCTATTTTTGATATAATTTGCCTATCAAAATGTGCACTTCGTATTTTAACATACGAGTATAAAAAATTCTAATATTGTATACTCCGCAAAAGGGTTCAAGAAACATTTAGAGTCACACGAAAACATGTAGCTCTATTTAAATCAACAAAATAAAACGTCACTTCTATGCAACAAAACTACAAACATGCCCGTTTTGTTTGTTGGAAGAACCTCTTTTATTGTGCAGATAATTCAAATAAAGCAATTGTATGGAAGCTGACAGAAAAAATAGAAGAATTTTGTTGTTTGAATCTGAATGGGGCAGAGAAGGGATAGTGCCGTGGCGATAAAAGCAACATTCCGGAACGGCGACCGGAGCCGGAGCCAGGGCGATATGAACACAACACCGGATGTTTTATGCGGGCAGTTATTCGCTGGATAGCCGGACCGGGGTATAGAGTAATCCATGTAGATTCATGAGTACGGCTCGATAGAACAACTCTGTCGTCACCCGAACACATAACTCAGGTGATAACGACCAGTGTCAGTTTCTCTCTCCCACACAAGCAAAAATACGCAATGGTAATCAAGGGGAAATACGACGACGCTAAATATAATAAATTGTACATAGTTTAAAAATAAATTCAACTGATTTAAAAATCAATCCACAGACTCTTTTCGAAAATAAAAACGACTGGACTGAATTTAATTTAAACTGGTATTCAATTTTAAATTATATTTGTAAACTTTTAACCGTGCCACCGAAACAAAAGAGGTATACCAGGTGGCTATTATTTACCCTGAGTAATACAAAAAAATATTCCTGTCTGGAAAAAGCAGCAAATATTTTACACTATTAAGTGCTGTCAATTTCAAATCTGATATAAATATTTTTTTTAAGAAATGGGTAAATACAACAAGTATTAAGAGCGGTAAGGACAGTTTTCGCTTAGAACCCAATTTTGTCTGAGATCGGTAATTCCTTAACGTTCGTGATGCTTATACAGGGTGCGGCAGAACCAATTGAGCAGTTTTGAAGAGTTATAAAAAAGAAGCCAGAGTATATATGAAAAAAATGTTTTTATTTTTGAAATCAGTAGGACTTACCATTTTATACTCATTAATTTTTAAAAATAATGTCTTTAAGATGGCGGCCGTTAGCTGCAATACATTGCTGGAGCCGATTTCCGAAGTTTGAACAGCCCGTTGACATATTTTCCGGGGTATCGCGTTAACTTCTTCAACAATCCCTCCCTTAGCTCTAGAAGGTTTTGGGGACGACGTTTAAACATTTTTTCCTTTAGATATCCCCAAAGAAAAAAGTTGAATAAGCTTAAATCGGGCGATTGCGCAGGCCACCCCACGTCACCTCTCAAAGACACTAGACGTCCAGGAAACATTTCTCTTAACCCATATCTTCCCAGCGGTGCGTTTTCTATATTCAATATTTTTTTCATTGAGATTGGAACGAAATTTTATTTTAGGTTTTGCTTTTTATTGTAATATAAACTCAAGTGTAACTAGTATGAAAAAAAAAACAATAAAAAGTTTTATTAAATGCTCCAAATTTTATGCCGAAATTTGGTATTTTTGTAGATGCAGACGACATTTATTTCAAAATTTAAAAATATATATTTTTCATAATTTCATTTTGTAAACAATAAAACGACTTTATACTAAATATACTATATTTTGTTGTAATAGTATGAAATTTAGCAAAAAAGTAGTTTTATATTGTTAAAATTACTTTTGAATTTGTCTGGTGCGTTTGTGCACCATTGGGATGATCGCGTATATTCGTCAATGTATTACTGGTTCATGCAAGTTTACTAAAATAATAGTTGTAAATACATGTGATGTGCAAGTTCTTTTTATTTCTTTCGTATGTATTACACTGTGAACATCATTCTTTAAAAATGTACGCAAACAATTTTTTAACGCAAAAAGAACTCGAAACTGCCTTAGAAAATATAATTGATGAGCTAGAAGAGGAGCGCATTACAGGTAAATAGTTATAAATTAATCCTGTTATGTTCGTACTGTACATGTGTTATTATTTATTTTCTTAGGAGAACTTCAAGCCATATATATATATATATATATATATATATATATATATATATATATATATATATACCACCCGAAGTTGATATACTTACTGATGAAGAGGATATTGATGACGACATTCTTATCTCGGAAAATAAAGCACTAACAGATACTGATATTGCGGGTACCTTCGAAATAAACTATGAAAATAGTCAAACAGGAAACCTTGATAAAGATTTCGACTCCTCTGATGAAGAAACTCTGGCATCTAAACGAGCGAAGTTATTCAAGGCTTCTCAATCTACATTACCAGCGCCCGAATGGCAGAGAGGTGAAATATCATATACTCATTTTCCAATATCTCAAGAATCAGTTGATCAAGAAAAAATTATTCAGAATTATTCTGGTAAATCCCCATTAGATATTTTTTTTCTGTTTTTTGATGACAATGTATTAGATATGATAGTTTCATATTGCTGTAAATATATAATAAATAATCGTCATGATTTTGAATTTGAAAAAACGGATTTATTACATTTCATAGGTATAATGTTATTATCTGGATACCACACTTTGCCTCAAATGCCACTTTACTGGGAATGATGAAGACAAAGGTGTTGACATTGTAAAGAAATGTATGAGCCGCAATAAATTTCAAAATATTAAAAGAAATATTAAATTTAATAAATGAAAAAAATTTATAACTTGTCTATTGATGAACAAATGGTACCATATTTTGGTAGACATTCGTGTAAAATGTTTATAAAAGGAAAGCCTGTTCGATTTGGGTTTAAAATATGGTGCATTTGCTCATCTGATGGCTATCTCTTTTATTCCTTGCCTTACGGAGGAGCTGCCCAAAAGCACGAAAACTCAGAACTAGGCTTAGGTTCGCAAGTAGTTATGGATTTACTGTCAGTTGTAAAAAATCCCATGTCTCATCAAATCTATTTTGATAATTTCTTTTCGTCCTTCAACTTATTTGCCTCTTTGAAAGCCAAGGGATATTTTGCTACGGGCACAATACGTGATAACAGGACTAAAATATGTCCATTAGAAAATGCAAAAGTCTTCCAGAAAAAAGACAGGGGAAGCTATGATTCAGCTTTTGATAATAAATCGAAAGTATCTATAGTTCGTTGGAACGATAATTCAATTGTTACAATTTGTAGTAATACTTTTAATGTGCAGCCACTAGCTAATGCTAAGCGTTACAATAAAAAAGAAAAAAAGAAGTAAAAATTGATCAGCCCTTTGTCATATCTCAATACAATAAATACATGGGAGGTGTAGACTTACATGATAACGGCATCGCAAATTATAGATGTAGAATTTTAGGAAAAAAGTGGTGGTGGCCCATATTTTCTAATACTCTAGACAGTTGTGTTGTTTAATGCGTGGAAAATTTATAACATTGCTAATAATAGTAAAATGTCCCAGTTAGAATTTAAATCCAATATAGCTTTAAGATTACTAAAAACTACCAACGTAAATTATAAAACTTCAGCTACAAATAAAATTGATGAAGTCAGACTAGACAATCAGGGACATATTATAACAACAAATGCAAATAAAAGTCGAATACGGTGCAAAATATGCCACAGTCACACTATTAATATGTGTAAGAGCTGCAATGTCCACCTACATGTATCATGTTTTGAAACTTATCATAAAAAATAGATATTGCTACTTCCCAGTGGTTCGTTTTTGCACCATTTTACAACATTAATTTTTAGAGAATTTTTGTTACTTTTATAATTATGTATTATTTATATATGTAGACTATGACAATAAATTGTATTTAATTTTTGAAAAACTGGGTTAATTAAAATTTTTTTTTATTATAAATATTTTCTTTCCAGGTGTAGTAAAAATAATGTGCATTAAAATATTTGTAATATTTTAAGTATTTCATACCTTGGGATGATATGGGTTAAAGCGTTTAGAGAATTTCGGGCTGTGTGGGCTGTAGCCCCATCCTGTTGGAACCAAAATCCCAAAACATTTAATTGGTTGCCCTCAATAGTCCACGAGAAGTCCACAAGGATCATATTTATTTAAATGCTCTATGAAACTTGGATATCGGTTACTTCACGCATCTTCAAACGAATCCTGTTTGAAACTCCATACCTTCGGATATTGATTTAAAAATTTAAAATCAATATCTCATTGTACTCCGAAGTTATTATAATTTATCTCATACTCCCATCGAATCTCGTAGCCATTTCCAGTAATGTAAGGGTCTAACACCCATTTCCCTTATTCTCAAACTGCATCTCCCATCATTACCACCTCGTAAATAGAGCAAATGAATTATTTAGAGCAAATCTCCGTCCCTGCAAGCTCTCCTGCCTTCGTGGCCATAACTCCCGCGTTACAAGAAGTAATGTGCGACAGTCACGCTACACTCCCTGCCCTGGCCGGGACAATGCACCACCCCTGGACCTACACCCTCGTGACGGCCGCCGCTGAAGCCATACGTCACCTGGCCCCTCCCAAATGTCTTAATGCTGTTTTTTCCTTTCTTTGTCTATGGAGAATAGAGAATGGAAACTGGCAAAGGTACGATTAATTACTAATGGAAATGGAGATGTTACATAGTAATTAAAGGTTTACAGGACATTCAAGAGAATTTAATGGCGGGAAATTATTAGGTAGGTAGTGATAATAGTTTCATTCTTTATTACAGAGATTTTTTAACTATTATAGGCGGTATAACATAAGTAGTCAGAGGCAACCTAGCGGACAAAATATATATTTAAACAGTGCCGGCCCGAGACTTTTGAGCACTCCAGGCGAAAATTGTAAATTGCGCCCCTCACTTATTACAATTTTGTTTAGATTATATAGGTACAAAAATTTGAAAAAGGCGATTTGTGTCCATAACTCGCGAGCAATCACAGAATCTTAATCGAATGAATTTTTTTTTGGCAGAGATTTTTTTTTTTTGGGTTCCCCCGAGTCGCTTTATTTTTGTCAAATACCATACAGGATTAGTTCGAAGTCCGTTTGTGTACAACCCGAAATACAATTTACAACAGCGTCTAGCTTCCTCTCATAAAAAAATAGAATATTTAATTCACGATTGCTTTGTCTGTCTAGTGATGGTTCTGTCATTTTGACATTAAACAATTAAATATGTTCTGTTGTCATTAGTATTTTGGGTTGCAATATACAGGGTGTTATATTTCAATGGACCCAGCAAATATCTCGCTTATTTATTAAGTTGGTAATTTCTTTCATATAACATGATTTATACAGCAACATGTAAGCTACTTGATGACGGATGTACATTCCTTATATCACTTCCGGTTTATTAGCAATTAATATCTACTTTGAAATTTCAAATGGAACATCCTATATTTTTTTACAAATTTGAAACTGATGCTGTGGAAGTTAGTTATATAAATAGACAGTGAGGTGAAAGGAGTGAATTATGTCCGGGCAGTTGAATATACACAAGCTGTTGACTCAGTTCAGTATATAAACGCTGTGGAGGTCGGTAGGTCGGACCGTTGAACGTGATACGAATAAATAGTGACATAAATTGTATTAATTGTTTAAATAAATAAATAGTGTTAGTGTTTAACTAGTTAATTATATTCGTAGTCTTAAATTAGTTTTTTATGTTTGTTTAATATTAGTAATCGTCATTGTTATTATATTTTTACCTCTCCCTAAGAGAGGTATTGTATTCATGCTAAAAATCGCCGTATCCAGATTTTAGTGAATAAGCACGTTTTAAGGTCCCTAGAATCCGATTATAACATTTTTACGATGATGTCGGTATATGTGTGTGTGGGTGTGGATGTGTGTGTGTGGATATGTGTGTGTGTGTGTGTGTGTGTGTGTGTGTGTGTGTGTGTGTGGATGTTGGATTCACCATAACTCAAATACTATAAGACGTAAGACATTTTTAACTACGGATTTCTCAATCTAACAATAATGGGAAGAGTTGAGTCAGTTTTGGTAACAATTCGACAACCGGAAGTAGTAGTTACAAGAAAAAAATCATCTAAATATTATTTATCGAAAATTTATGTAAATACTTATATTAAAGAACGTTAAATTCTTTATTCGATAAATATAAATTCATTATTATATCTTCTATAGATTTAGAGATAAAGAAATGCATATAATAGTTATTTGTATATCAAGGCCGCGAAATCACTCTTTAGCGTACCGAGAGAAAAATTGTCACCGAGGCCGCTTGCGGCCGAGGCAAGACAATCTCGAGGGCGCTAAAGGATTTCGCGGACAAGGTGTACACAATATTTTTTGTGCAACCGTAAAAAATATGTAATTACAAATTTTATAAATTTTAAACAGTTTCAATGTAAATAGAAAGTTAGCTTTCAAGGTGGCTATGGGATTAACATTTGATAAACAAAACCATGCAATTCTCAAGTGTCAAAGTGGTTGTTTACCTAATTTCGCGGCCGCTACCATGACAACGGTCGCGAAATTTAATTTCGCGGTCTGTATTGCGGCTGCGAAATGCTTATTTCGCGTCCGGTTGCATAAAAAATAATTTGATGTGAAAGTTCTTAGATCAAACTACTTCAAGGCAAGAAATTCAAATGTTTGTAATTCACACATAAATGTCACTGTCAAAAATATTTGAATCTTACTGTCAAAAATATTTGTACATCATTATGAAGATTATGAAAATAAATAAAAAGTCAACAACGCAAAAGAATATACCTAAAAAAGAATATAAAAGGAATTTGCGAAAAAATGACGAACAAAAGAAAAAGAAAAGGAAAGTAGAAAAAAAAATCAGGATATTGAATATAAAGAAAATATATGTACTCGTATTGTACATAATTTATATTAAAATAATTATTTTGTAGTAAGACATGAACATATGTATTAGTATTTAAAATTATTTTTCGTTTTATGCGTACAACCAGATAAAATATTTGGCGAGATGTTATGTGTTGGCCACATCAGATTTTTAATATTTATATATCGTTTAATAAACATTTATATTAATTAATAATCTTTGATTTTTACACTTCACCCAAATAAATCAAAATGTTACAATATTTATACTAATAAGAATTAAGTACATACCAATCTACTATTTATTTTATATGAAAATAATACTTCATAAACCAGCCATTGTCCTATCCATTCGGCTCACGTTTCATTGCAGAATTATGAAGCAATAATGAGCCCTCCATATACCTCATCTATCCTTCCCGTACAGTGCGTAGTGTCCCTCCTCCGCTGTAAACCACTCGCGAACTCATTACGGTTATCTTTATGCCCTGGCCGTGAAATAAAAACCGGAGGAGATAATGTTCAATACGTTTCGCACCGGAGCGAAAAGCGAAGCCGAGTTCGATCGCAGCAGAGCACAGCACACGACAGCTTATCGAATGGATTGTTTATTAGGGTTATGTGCTTTGTTAATTTGATACGGGGTTTAATGATAAGGGTTGTTTATTCAGATTGCTTTGTATTGTACAGGGATGCTCGTTAAAATTTGTGGAAAATGAGAGAATTTAATGGGCGAAATGAACTGTGGATTTCGATCAAACGATTTACTACATTGCAATAGGATGGGGAATTGATAAAATATAAACAATTCATGTTACGGCATTATTTTAAATATTTGCAAGTACGAATAAATGTAAATTTTACTTTGACTTTGTAATTGAAACTACAGCATTGTATTTCAATTTGTTTTTATTGAAATTTATTCGTATTTATATATTTATTCTCCTGTATAAGGGAGATCTAAAACAGAACAGAAACCATTCTTGAATTGAATGAAATAAAGTACAAAAATGAACCATCATGACTTCCAATAATAATGATAAAAACAGAACTGATTTGAAATTAAAATTTATGTAACGGTGCCATATCTTTGACGTCACATAGAAAAATGAGAGAGCAGTTTACAAAGGTAAAAGTGAGAATTAATGAACAAATTTTTTTTTTACTTAATGATATCAAATAAATGTTGTCAATGATAAATTAGTCAAACTTATTAATATCAATATAGGCATTAGACACTTACATAACTGACGTCACACGCAAGAAAGAAGTAGAAGATCTTGCTTCCAAACAAACCCCCTCTCATTCTTTTACGACCATAGTGCCTATTATACGAGTATGGTATGACTAGCTTATTAAAGTTGACGTTTAAATGATTTTATAGATGTGGTTTCTTTTTAAACCCTAGAGAAGAATAGAATAGGCTACTTGCGTGGTACTGAAAATCTGATATCTATCACTATATACCTAAAGTAATGTTGAAAACGTATGTAAAAATATAAATTTTATTTTTAAAAAATATTTTCTTTGACGTCATTATTTTGAACTGGAAAAAGGGAAGCATATTTAAGAATGTAACCTGTAGATGGCGAGCGAGTGCGAATTTTAATTTGATTTTGACATTAGTTCATTTTCTATCACTGTCATTTTCTTTATTATTTGCAATTAGGGTAGTTTCTGTTACTTTTATTACGTATTTCAATTTGTTAAACAGGATTTCAAAGGATTTTAATTTAGCTTACACTCGTACAAGATTAAAATGACAAACGAAAATATTAAACTCCAAATCATTATTCAAACGTCAAACAGGTGATCTGTCATGTTTAAATCACCCGCACATGCCGTTGCTATGGGGCGTACCGATGCTATGGTTTTACAGCCATTCATTATTGGTTCGGCGTAATTCTACGTCATGCATGGCGGTACTTTAAATATTAAAATTACATTAATTTTTTACTGGTCAATTAATAAAAATTTTGCCAAAAGAAAGAATATGGGTAGCAAATTTTTATCGTCTCTTCAAAAATATTAAATAAAAAAATGGCACGCAAGTAGCCCATTGTACCAAATATACTACAGGTATGAAATTTTTGCGTGAACCCATTTAAATACTGGACTAGTAAAGCACAGAAATACATTACTAAGTCTGGCTGAAAATAGATGACTGTCTAGGATAACTGAATATTAAAACAGGGGTGCGTTTAAAATATTTTAAACATTTTTCGTTTATGTTGATTATAACAAAATATTTTTATCTTTGAACTATTTAGTTTGGCAATTCTATGAAATAGGATTATTTTTAATTTCCTCTAACAGTAATTCCGACTCGAGGGTTGCTTACACCTGAGGCGAACGAACTAGAATTTCCGGTATTAAATTTTTTAAATACATTCCTAATCTTGTTGCTAATGTCATTTTAAATACCTCCTGATATTGAGTACAATTCTAATCTTCTGTAACGGAGTACATAAGGGTCAGTTTCCTTTCAAATCAAATACAGGAAAATATTTTCAAAAGAAACCACATGTATTAAATAATCTAAACGTCAACTTTCATTCGCTAGTCATACCATACCTACAAATGTACTTGGTAAGGGAGGTATAGGGATCTTGCTAAAAATCGCATATCGCCATTTTGGTAAATGACCACGTTTTAAAGTCCCTAGAATCCAATTTTAACATTTATACGATGATGTCTGTGTGTATGTGTTTGACTGAATCCGCTTTAACTCAAACACTATCATTCAGAAAATTTTGAAACCTTGTTTTTCTATCTTATTCTAATATGGAAAGAAGCCATTATATTTTAGTGTAAATTAGATAACCGGAAATGGCAGTTTACTTGAAGCTCGAAAAATACCTATAAAAGTTATTTTTTCGAGATTTATGTTATTATAAAAAATGTTTTTAAAAGAAACTACATCTATTAAATAATCTAAACGTCAACTTTCATTTGCTAGTCATACTATAAACGCTTTCAACGGTACTGATATATCGTTATCATTATTAGCAAAATCTACGAAAAAACTCACGCGTACAATAATAAATAAAGGGTAAAGATCCTAAATCATAAAAATTATTCAAACATTACGCTAATATTTCACGAACACGTAATTGCCGTAAACTATAAGCGTCGCAATATTTTATTATTTTTTTATTTGTACTCTTGCATGTTGCATGAAATTATTCCCAGTGCGTCAGAGCAATTTTAATTAAAATAATGGAAAATTAATTAATGTTATTTTTACAAAATTATTCTATTTTAGTCGTACGTTCATGCAATGGAGTCGTCCGCCATAGAAAGAAATTTAAAAAATTAGTCATTTATATTAAATACAGACCTTAAATCTATAAGGATATCAAAGTTAAAAATTTCTATGTCACATATTTACTCCATACCAAAATATTTTACTTTTTATTATTCATTAATAAAGCTCGGTAAATTGTAATATATTCCATAATTATTAATTACAGTCGAACATCGTTTTTTGAATTATTTTATGTGATATTTTCTTTTTTCAGTGAAATATTTGAGTTATTTTTATTTTTAAAAATTTTTGAAAATAGTTTTACTCTGTCTGTTAAAGAAACTATGCAAATATTAAGAAGAAGAACTTCCTTGACGTAGACTTTTATTAAAATTTTGCTCCAATAAGGGCTAGTTTTTCAATCTTTGGTTACAATAGGACTGTTGCAAGAATTTTTATATGACTTCTAAGTACTAAATTTAAAAAAAAAACACGGAATATCTATTAGATATTTTACAATTTATTCTTGAAATTTGTGTAATATTTTAAAAAAAGTCTCGTGATCTGAAACAGAATGTGACGTCAGAACACATACCGTTAATATGTGACACTCTAACGCCTACTTTTATTTATATAAATAATGTAAACTGTTTTCCTATTGGCTATGAATGACGTACTGTGTGGGGTTGTTTTTCATGACTATTTGTGGTGCCAATCTTTTTATTTTATTATTTACGAAAATAACGATAAATTATTATTATTTTTTATATTACTATGAAATATATTGCATGAACTTTCATTTAAAATACTTAAAAATATTACAAAATATTATATCGTTTTGTTGACAACAATTATAAATCTGTCATTTGATAGTTCATTTCGTTTCAGTATTGTTTACATAATCATAGTTAAAATTTTAACCAGAGATTGAAAAACTGGCCCTTAGTGTCATATTTTATTGGCATTTTCAAATAAAAAAAGCTAACTAGCGGCGAATATTAGAACGACAAACAGTGGTATATATTTACATCAAAGTACAACTATACTCTGTTCCATTTAAACCATTCAGCAGATAGCGCTCATAACAGCGCCAGTTATAAGTAGCCGAAATTACATTGAGTAAACTTGTGTCATGTCTCCAATTTCAGCCAATCAGAGAGCTCAAATAAAGTGCCCTATTCACTTCAATACTGAATGGCTTAAATGGTACAAGGCATATATGACTACAAAAACTGTTATACATACTTGAATTATAAATAAAAAATCTGATGCGGCCAGCACACAACCTCCCGTCAATCCCATGTTTAAAATAGCAATGAGCTTTAAGTAAAGTATCAATTCCAATTGATCGTTTGTAAACAAAATCTAATTTCTCGTTCCAATAAATAGAGAAGTCTATAATACGAAATATTGGATTATATTTTATTGTTTTTCCTCGAAAAGCTGTTAAGAGCTCCAAATTAAGTACCACTTCAGGTTTATCATATAAGTATAGTCAAAATCGAGTTTTAAATACCAAATTTGAAAAGTTTTGGTTCATGTTTAGATATATTTTTTCAAAGAAATCTGTTTATAGCTTTCTGTAAAGTACTCAATTTTAGAAAAAAATCTGATATATCGTTCTCATTAATATAAAAGTCTTAAATACCAAATTTGAAATGTTTTGGATTATATCAATACATTTTTCACGAAAATCTGTTCAGAGCTTCAAGTAAAGTATCACTTCCGGTATATCAATTTTATCCAAAATTTAATTTGTTTATTTTCATATAAAAGTCTTAAATACTAAATTTAAAAAGTTCTTGAATATATTATAATATATTTTTTACGAAAATCTGTTCAGAGTTTCAAGTAAAGTATCACTTCCGGTTGTCCAATTTTACCCAAAATCTAATTAACTCTTTATATGTATGTAGAAAGCTTAAATACGGAAAATAGAAATTTTCGGAAGTTTTTTGTAAGAGTTATCGTGGAGGGAAAAAATCGTCACACACAGACATCATCGTAAAAATAGTAAAAACGTGTTGTGGGGATCCTAATTCGTGCTTATTTACTGAAAACTCGGCATCAAATTTTTGGACCGATAACATTACCTCCCTTACCTACGGTATGACGGCAGGTAAAAATAGTAATAAAGAGAAAATAATACGAAAACTAAAGAAACACAAGTGACAGCAATGCAACGTTTACAAATGTCAACTCTTGATACTTAAAAATCCCAATAAAATAAATTTAGTATTAATCCGCAATCTATTTTCAGTTTTATTCGCTCCATGTTAGCTAACTGATATTCGCCAATTTCTTTTAATCCATGCAAGCTTGTTAGCGAAATACCACTATCGCTTAAATAAGCAATAGTTTTAATTTCGTTATAATGAACAACTTATAATACATCACCGTAAAAACGAATAAATCACCGGTAAACTTCATCCAATTTCCAATTAACATGTGTGACAACCACTGCACTCTCCCATGCATATGCAATCCCATTTGGCTAGGCATAAACCCCCACAATGGTCCATATTTCTTACCCATCACCCCATATTTTTAAAATTCCATCAGTGGCGTATGAAGCTATCTCGCACGTACGTTTCAATATCGCGGGCGTGCGAGCCGCAGAATGGCAACGAGAGAGAGCGAGAGAGAAGATACGAAATGGCCACTTGTGCGAACGGGATAGCCAATTCGGATCTTCAAGGAGAGTACATCGCCCATTTGGTTCCTTACATTGCTCGTAGAGGAGACGCCTATGGGTAAAGGGAAAGGGGAGGCAGGGAAGGATTCAGGAAAAAATGTAAAGGAGACAATGTTTGAAGTGATATTACAATACAAGAATGTATAAAAATGTACTGATTTTCTGTAAAATCGATAGGTTTATAGAATATTCCAGATCACATGCCCAAAGTTAGGATTTCGAGAATTATAAAGATTGTATAGTATAACTAGCGAATGAAAGTTGACGTTTAAATTATTTTATAGATGTGGTTCCTTTTCACATTCAGGTATTAGAATTTTTACAAGTACCCATTCAAACACTGGACTAGGAAATTGTAAAAATACATTAACATATTTTTCCCAAAATATTTTGAATGCTAACCTAGCATTTTGTCCGTGAAATTGTCGTCATCGCCACCGTTTCGAAAATTTCGCCTTTAAATGGTACTTAACACGTTAACACTAACATCTATAAATTAGTAAGTAATATTTGAACATTTTGTGTAGATTGTTACAATCAACCAAGGTTTTAATTTTGATTTTATATAATTTTTTTACCTCCCACTACCCTTGGTAAGCGAGGTATAGGGATCGTGCTAAAAATCGCATATCGAGATTTTGGTAAATGACCCCGTTTTAAAGTCCCTAGGATCCAATTTTAACATTTTCACGATGATGTCTGTGTGTATGTGTGTATGTGTGTGTGTGTGTGTGTGTGTGTGTGTGTGTGTGCGTGTGCGTGTGCGTGTGCGTGTGCGTGTGCGTGTGCGTGTGCGTGTGCGTGTGCGTGTGCGTGTGCGTGTGCGTGTGCGTGTGCGTGTGCGCGTGCGCGTGCGTGTGCGTGTGCGTGTGCGTGTGCGTGTGCGTATGTGTGGATCTTCCACTCTAACTCAAATACTATCATTCAGAAAATTTTTAAACCTTGTATTTTGACCTTTTTCTATTATGTAAAGAGCCCACTAGAGTTTGATGTAAATCGGATAACCGGAAATTGCACTTTACTTGAAACTCAAAATAGTTTTTCTTGAAAAAATACCTTTAAATGTTATTTTTTCGAGATTAATGTTATAAAAATCTACATATTTTCTGGATAAATTTATAAAATTATTTATAATTTACATCCCGGAGCCTACGCTTTAAACAAACAAGGCTCCTTGGTTACGCAGTTATTCAAATGTTTGTAACTGACAGATAAATGTCACTGTCAAAGAACTAATCATTTCAAATTAATAATAGTAACGTTTTAAAAAGAAAAAAGTAAATAGAATAATAGGAAAGGAAATCAATACAGTTTCCACCATAAGTAAACTTGTAGGTATGTATTTAGATTAATAAAAATTAATGATTCGCAAAAAAGTTTAAGCTAATCCTCATTTTTGGATTAGTGAATTCTATTATATCCCGGTATTTCAAATTTAATCTTAATTTTCTTATCAAAAAAAGGTAGTCACTATATTTTAAGAAATAAACCGCAAAATATGAGTAAAATTCGCTAATATAAAAATATGGATTAGCTTAATCTTTTTTGTGACTCGGGTTGTAAATGGCGGGAGGTATGGTGTTGGCCACACCAGATTTTTTATTTAATAATGCTTAATACATAAAACATTTATTAATGTTATAGCGCAATTGACATTAACATGACATTCATTTCGATTCTTTGTTCTTTTCTTATCCGCAAGCTTCCTCTACGTCTATATCCTGTATCCAGTACGGCTCTGGGCCCCCACTTGAGTTTCGATGTTTCTGAGCGTTCGTTCCTAATAACACGGCACCTTTCATTAGCTGTGATTCGGAACAATTACCATTTCAGTTTTTACATGAAGTTCAAACGTACTTGTTGCACGAACAGTCTGAATTTATCCGTAAGTTATTCAGCAAACGGTTATCGGCAGCCTTTAGTTGTTCGGCAATGTTCTAAAAACCACCCCCTCGACAAAGAAAGGGGTTCACCACTCGTATTTGTAATTATATGTAAGCATTTTGATTAAAATGACGTGTCTGACATGCATTAAACACTTTGTTTTAAAAATGGCGCGTTTGTCATTCGTATAACTAAATATGGAAATGTCACGCGAAGAAGAAAAACAATAGAAAGATTTAAAAAACAAATGGTGTTTTCTCAAGACGTTATTTCATATTAAGACATAAATGTAAATCTTAAGAAATATAAAAACACTAGGGGAACATTAGATAAAAATATTATAACGACGTTCGCTAAATTTAAACTTGGCTATATCTACTCGTATTTCTTTAGGAAAGTAACTTATGGGGAAACAAATACAACAATTTGTACAATAATCGTACATAAGCTATTATTCACGAAAGATGACTATTTAAGGTCATTTGTGAACCGTCTGATATATTACTTGCAGATAGCTTCATTGCATTTCGTATGGATAGGCGTGCAACATGAAATATTTATGGACACATTTTAACTGAAAAACTAAGAGTAATTCATTTGAAAACTATGTTTCTTTCTAAATAATGCCTTTCTGAATGATTTATGTTCTTCATTTATGTTTTTTCAAAATACAAATAGACCTAACTTATAAACCAAGCAATAGTAATTTGATTTAAATGTCAACGCCACTGGGTAAATATTAGCACAGAGGGCAGTGTAGTAGATAATTAGGTATCTGTAATTCTACGACATATGTCATTATTATTTATAGTGTGTTAGAAAGTAATGCCACTATTTACGTATATCTGTCACACCACATAAATTAAATACACATAGGTCAAATAAACTTTCTTTTTCTAATACAAAATGTTGTTAAGCTACTGCTATAAAATGATGTGTATTCTTTCTTCGAACAAATGACCTTGAATAATCATCTTTCGTGAATAGTACAGGTACCGTGTGTCTTAAAGGTGTACATAGGAGATTAACATGGGAAATCAGTTTTTTGTAATTTCCTGCTCGCCTAATTAATTTAAGCAAAAACGCGTCAAATAAAAGTTTTAGGGCATAGAATTCTGCATCTAAATCAATAAACAGAATTTTGTAACGACAGAAATTAATTATGAAAATGTCGAAAATTACGTTGAAAATATCGACAGTCATGGAATTGAACAAAAAATAAATAAATGCTTGACGTTTTATCATATTGTCAGAAACGTCAAATAAGTTAACTTACGTTGTGACAAATAAAACGTCAAGCATTTATTTATTTTTTGTTCAACTCCAAATATAAAATAAATAAATATATCATCAGGCATATTACCCATTGCTGGGTGTGCCAATCTGCTTTGTACGCAGATATCGGTAATGATGATGACATATTTGTACCGTGCGGGCGTTTACCAGGCGTCACCTCACGGGCACTTATTGCTGGCGTGGAGAGTGCACAACAGGGGTCAATTTAGTGCCATTTAAAATTCGAAATATTTGGCGTCGGTCGGGATCGAACCCGGTTCTTCAGATTCGCGACCTGACACTCAGGCACGTGGCCACGAGACCCCATGGCTGTCGATATCTTCAACGTAATTTTCGATATTTTCATAGTTAATTTTTGTTATTACAAAGCATGTAAAAGTAATTCTGTTTATTGATTTAAAAAAAAAACTTTTTTGATGCGTTTTTGCTTAAAATAAATAGGAGAGCAGGAAATTGCAAAAAACTAATATCCCATGTTAATCTTCTATGTACACCTTTAAAGGCCTGTGTCCACGATCCTAGAAATCGATCCGAGTTCTCGGATGTAGTCCTCAATTCGATTACTCGGATCGTGGACACTACCAACTCGGACGCAAAAATGGAATAGAAAACTAGAATGGTAAAATGTCCCATTTTTTCGTACAAGTTGCTAATTTCATTTACAAGTTACCAATTTAAAATCTTGACGTTTGTTAAGCTTAAAAATTATAAGGTTATAAAATATTACCTAATTCTACTCATTTTTGTTAAGTTATTATAAATAATTACTTATAATAGTATTTTATGTACCAAGGGCGTTACGATGATGATAATGCCAATGCCAGGAGGGCGACGAGGATCTAGCCCGAGGGCCTTTGGCCCAAGGGATAGATGTCGTTCGATGGGCATTATCATCTAGTAACGCTCGTGGTGCATATAAGATTTTATGTTTTACTAGAGTATGTGAAATAAATTTTCATTTATAATAATTTTGATTACGAAAATGCTCAAGCTTTGGCGTTGCTAAGGATGTTGTTTAATTGTTTTATTTATTATCAACATTTATTTATTTTTAAAACATCAACGTTCTATATCGTTGGACATTATGTAATGGGTGAATTTGATGTTTCGGAAGATATTTTATCGAAACGGTGTAAATTAATTTGAATAGGTTGAGGAAGAGAAACGCATAAATGTTCCCCTAATTATTCCATTCTCGTCTGTAGAAGATGTAAGTATTATATTTCTAGGTTCGTTTTCACATGACAGATCTCAGTTCTTTATTTCTTATGCACTTATTTCTGAATATTATTACATTTTAGAGAGTTTGTACTGCTTTGGATGTGTCACATGTGACGGTAAATAATATCAAAAATGAATTCAAACGCGGATAAATATCGTCCACAAAAAAATTAGTGATCCGTCAAAAATCAATGCGAAACATTGCAGTCTGCAGTTCGACGTACGTACTATTTACATGTGTGGTGAAAGTAAATTGCTGTTTAAGGCCCTTTTCATAATTAATTTTAAGTATTATAATTAAATTTAAAATGATTTCTGCGTTGTGCTTTTAAAGCTGTTTTTTTATTATATTAATTGTTGTAATCAATTACTGTATTAATTGTTGTAATCAATCCTTATTATTATTTTTGTAATGAAATATAATTAAAAAGAAAATAATTTTCGTTATACACCGTTCATATTATTTCTAATTTAAGGTCCATAGACGATGATCGGACTATAATGAGGGCATAATGAAATATTATGCCCTCCCATTATGCCCCGGTTGTTATAGACATGTTTATATACACCGTATCGTAGCAATAAACAGTTCATAATACTTTAGTGAGACATAAATAAATTAATATATTATTGGTAAAAATTTAATTTACTTACTGCCGGGATAATTTGTCGGTTATGTTTTATTAGTTTTTAGTATTGGTAGAAATGGCTGAAAGTAACTTCATAAATTCGACCAACCTGACATCTGTAGTCATACAAGTTCAATGTTTATGATCAAAAAATGTGATCGACACGGGCCTTAAGACAGACACACGGTATAATATCTTTTAAATACTATCTGCATTTGCCCAAATGCTTTTTAATCATACGAGTACATAAAAATTTAAAATACATTCACAATAAATTTGAACCCAGCAAATTTTCGTATTGACTTAAAATTGTAAGGTAGGTTGAAGCATTTCCATTCAGCCATTTAGAATAAACATTTAATCTCGGACCACTTCCTATTCCGATTACACGTTGGCTTAAACCTTGCACGGTTCAAACTTGATGATTGTTTATTATAGTATTATTTACGTAGTCTTCTTGTTTCTGTTGGCTTATTGAAATACATTTTTATTTATTTGCGCGTTCCGCAAAGTTTACACGGTAAATTGAAACCCCCTCTTATTTACGCTCATCTCACGTAGCCCATATCCATCATGGCAGCATCTAGTGGATCGTTTTCGCTATAAAGTTCCTCGTTCGAAGCTCCTGAGGGACGTATCAATCCCGGCGCCGAGCGTCGAGCGTCGGAAAACTGAGACTACACAAACACACGGATGAGACGTGGGAAGACGTAAGACATTACAGGAGGAGAAAGTTAGTTAGACACACCTGAGGAAGATTAAGATTTCGGGAATATGTAAAAAATGATAATAAACCATGATTATGAATCCTGTTGGAAATTCCATAACTATGAACTGTCACAGGTTTTCTAAAAATCGATCAAGTTTTTAATTTTTTTAGTCGTTCATAAATGGTTGCAGTCGGATTTACTTGAGTGAGTTGCCATTGCCATTATTATTAGAAGAAATCTTGATACAATTGGCCAAAACTTAGAACACATTTATAACAACGTTACATTTGTTTCAATAATAGATTAGTTTGTTTTAAGCTGAATATAAAACTATCAACGAGTAAACTATTATTCACGAAAGATGACTATTCAAGGTCATTTGTGAGCCGTCTGATATAATATTACTTGCAGATAGCTTCATTGCATTTCATATACATAGGCGTGTAACATGAAATATTTATGGACACATTTTAACTGAAAAAATAAGAATAATTCATTTGAAAAATATGTTTCTTTCTAAATAATGCCTTTCTGAAAGATTTATGGTCTTCACTTATGTTTTAGCAAAATACAAAAACAGACTTAACTTATAAACCAAGGAATAATAATTTGATTTAAACGTCAACGCCACTGGGAAAATATTCGCACAGAGGGCAGTGTAGTAGATAATAAGATATCTGTAATTCTACGACATATGTCATTATTATTTATAGTGTGTCAGAAAGTAATGCCACTATTTACGTAAATCTGTTACACCACATAAATTAAATAGACATAGGTCAAATAATCTTTCTCTTTCTAATACAAAATGTTGCTAAGCTACTGTTATAAAGTGATGTGAATTCTTTCTTCGAACAAACGACCTTGAATAGTCATCTTTCGTGAATAATAGTGTACAAGGGTTGCCTTTTAAGTTTTTACAAAAAGTGAAACAGAAACGAACAAGTTCGCCTTTAAGCTGGATTTATAATGACGCAACGTAAGAGGTAATGCGAACGCAGTAGGTGAAGTAAAAAGATGATCATGCGCTACAGCTATGGATGATTTATATTGAAGTAAAGTAAGCAGTAACGTAACAGCCGCAACGCAAGACTTGCCCAACTTTCATCTTTGTGCGTTGCTTTACCTAAACTTCTCTACCGCTGGCCAATCAGAAGTCAGCATTTTAAATATTGCGCTGAGAATGAGGGCGTGATCCATTTTACCGATATTCGCTACCGACTCATCTGTCAGAATTGTTTGTTTGACATATATATGAATAGGAAAATAATTCAAGTTGTCGAAATAAATAAAATTTTATACGATAAATAGTCTAAAGCTTTCAAAAACAATAATAAAAAATCTGATGTGGCCAGCACATTACCTTCCGTCAGTTCTATGTATTTTGTACAAATTTCATACAGAAAGTTCCTTGCTAAATTAAATATTTTATTTCTTGTACATTACTTTCCGGCAGTTGCATGTATTTTATGCAAATTTCATACAGAAAATTATTATTTTGTGACGTTTTCTATATACAGTGTAATGTATCTGCAGAAATAAAAGATTTATTATTATTATTATTTCTTGTACATTACCTTAAAGCAGTTGTATGTATTTTACACAAATTCCATACAGAAAGCAAAAGATCCTATATTTCCTGTAAAATTATAAGACAAACACACTATCTTAATTTCACTTGACACTGACATCTTTCAATCAGAATTTTCTTAATATAGTAGCTGTTTCCATAGCTATGGCTACTTTATGAAATTTAATTTCTTTATAATTTTTTAACTCTATATCCATTTAATATTAAGTATAAAATGCAGTCAAATCGTATAGAGAATAAAATATTCTTTAATATTTATAATAACATCAAATGTGAAAAAATGATATTTAACATAGTTTTTTCAAGAAAAACTGTTAAAATCTTCAAATGATGGTACTTCCAAATGTAACCAAAATCTAATCAGCTCTTCATATGGATGTAACGAAGAAGTATACGAAAAAATTATAATTTTTCTAACTGTAGTATTAGAGTTATCGCAGACGAAAATTTTGTTACACACACACACACACATCCACACACACACACATCCACACACACACACATACAGACATCATCGTAAAAATAGTAAATTCGTATTCTAGGGACCCTAAAACGTGCTTATTGATTAAAAACTCATCATCGAATTTTTTGACCAAAGACAATACCTTCCTTACCTAAAGGTGACGGAAGGTAAAAAACAATAAGTTTGGGAAGAAATTGCTAACGCTGTAATACGTTTAGTAATGTAGACATCAGAGATAAATCCTGTTCTTCTATGCCTCCATTAGAAATACAATTATTACAGACAAAATCGTTCGATGTTAATATTAGTGTCGGCACAAATGTGTACATGCTATTAAAAGTGTAAATAAACGTCATTTCACAAATATTGAGTCATTTTCTATATGCTCAACAAAAACCTATTAAAAGCTAATAAGATTGCCAGTTAGTGCCGAAGCTCAGGCAAGATATATCGAAGATGAACGAAAAATGCCGAAATTTTTGCATATTATTCTGATTGGTTAGCAGTAAATCTTTTTGGGTTTAATATAAATCAGCTAGTTCGCTTGCTTTACTTTCTACTTTACTGCAACTGCGTTACGTTTTGCGTTACTTCATTATAAATCCAGATTTAAGGTCTATACATTTTTGCATACGCTCAAACCAATTCTGGAAACATTTTCTCCACTCTGAAGCTGATATCGTAGAAACATGGTTTTGAAAGTCTTCAACGGCTTCTTCAGGTGATGAAAATCGCTGTCCACGCATCTTTTGTTTGACAGTGGGGAACAAGAAAAAGTCATTAGGCGATAAATCGGGTAAATACGACCAATGAGACATTAATTCGATGTTTTACTCCTCCAAATATTCAGTTGTTTGACGTGCTTTATGGGAGCTGGTATTGTCGTGATGAATAATGATGCGACGTTTTTGTTGTTTTTTCTTATTTCATCAAAGACCGTTGGCAAACAAATTGTTGTATATCATTCAGAATTAACAGTTCTTCGATCCTCTAAAGGAATGGTTGCGACGTATCCAGTACAACCGAGAAACAAGTGATCATTTCTTGGAAGTGCTCCGTGAACGAACAACTTTAGTCGGATTGAGTTCATCATCAAACACCCAAACAGTAGACTGTTGTGTGCTTTCATGTTCATACTAATATATCCAAGTTTCGTCTCCTGTAACAATGTTGTATACGGATTCTGAACGTCCTCGGTCGAATTTTTTCAACATTTCCTGACACCATCAACACTAGCCTTTTTTGCGCTTTATGCAGAATCCATCTGGAACAAATCTTTCTCAGACCTAAATATTCATGCAAAATCGATTGTATTGCAGTCAGCGATATGCTAAGAGAAGCCTCTATCTGTCTGTAAGTCACATGCCGATTTTCTTTAATCATGTTGCGCACAGCATCGATGTTTCTCGAAATGATAACCGATTTTGGCGGACCTTCTCGACATTCATCACTGACGGATGCACGACCACGACGAAATTCTGCAAACCAATTGTAAACAGTCTTCTCCAGTGGCGTATTCAGCGGGGGACTTAGGGTGCTTGAGCCCCCCCTTAAAGTCCAATGATACTGTATTTAAATTAATCATTTTACGCATTTTCAATAAGAAGTACAATAGCGATAGATAGGCTTAATAGTTAGCTCTCATGTTCTCATGTACTCGTATAAGAGTATAATATAAAAATTTACCTATTGGTACAGAGGAAGTAGAAAATTGAATATCGTTTTACAATTATAACAAAATGTTAGAAGCGAATCATTTATTTTTCTCTTTAATGTAGTGCGTACGTGGTGCGTAATTAGTTATTAACGTTATTAGGCCGATATAAAACAAATAACGGACAGGCTTGAAGTTATCAGCCAAGTCTATTATTTGTATATCGGCCATGTGGCTTTCAAGATTTTTCGTAATGACAATGACATAATTTAAACATATAGGAATATTAAATATGCATTACACCAAAACAGTCTTCTCTCATATAGGAATATCTTCTGAAAATTCTTTCTTCTGTCATTTTGCTAAATTTTTTTGTTGTTTATAAATTTTTCTTGACAAAATCTCTCGTTATTCTATGATGCGTCCGTTATACATCTTAACGGCTGGCGGCCGTTAAGGACACCTTTTCACTTTTGTTTTTAGTTCTGTTAAATGTATATTTCTATGTGCACAGTGATTTATTTTTTATTTATAAAGAATGAACATACTGTCATCTTTTGTTTGGTTAGATTATATATATATATATATATATATATATATATATATATATATATATATATATATATCCTTATTTTCAATTCAGAATTGTTTGAAAATATGACTTACATTTGCTAACTAGACGGTGAACAGTATACCTATGTATATAAGCAATAGGTCCATGGCAGCCCCCCCTTACAACGAGTTCTGGATACGCCACTGGTCTTCTCTGATGGTGCTTCATTACCAAAAGTTGCACGAAACGATTCTATGCATTGTTGTTAAGTAAGGCCTTTTTTAAAATAAAAAAAATCATCCAACATAAACCTTCTCGAGTGATTTCCATTTTTGCACAAACTTGCTTCTTTGCAACGTTCACTATTAACAACCTAGTCGGTCAATTTCTAAGTTGCCACTGGCTTCCTTCGTAATAGTAGATTTGAGTTATGGAGTTCCAAACGGGAATAATTTATTAAAAGCTTTCTAGTATACTTATTTATTTAATATTTTGTCAGTCAAAATAATTTTTACCCTTGATAAACCAGTTTGATTCTACTCCGCTACAATTTTCAACATTCCTTTGTCCAATATTTAAGTTCCTTATCATGGTCCAGTTTCAGTTTTAGTTTCGTAGCCCATATTTACCAACAAACACTGCGGGGTTGTTTGTAGAGTTTTACTTCGGGTGGGAGGATTTGCGGCAGCCATGTTTGTAAAGCGCGCATTAGCCCCGTGATTCGTGACGTCATGAATCCATGCGTAATCTATTGATCCGCTTAATGGCCGGGACAATGAGGCCGCTGGTATTAGATCAGGATTTACTGCAGCGGTCTCACAAACGGGGGCGGGGGAGGATCGATTTGCAGAGAGGGTTGAAATTATGTAATTAATATAGAGGTGCTATAGAATGATGATTATAATAAAATTTTAGATATATGTAGGTTTAATTATCAATTGACAGTTTTGGTTTCGATTCCGAGCGATGTCAAACTTGGGGCCTATTCAGAACTCAATATTTGTGAAGTCATTATGGTTACTGTCAACAATTGTTAAGCGTTTTGACAATCTTTATCATAACGATTGCTAAAACTATGTATTTATGGTTGTTATTACGTTGTGATTTGACATGTGACAGGTTATATCAATCAAATATTACTAATATTCACCTTTCTAATGGGGTCTCGTGGCTGCGTGCCTGAGTGTTAGGTCGCGAATTTGGGAACCGGGTTCGATCCCGACCGACGCCAAATATTTCCAATTTTAAATGGCACAAAATTGACCCCTGTGGTATACTCTCCACGCCAGCAATGAGTGCCCGTGAGTTGACGCCTGGTAAGCGCCCGCACGGTGCAAATATATCATTATTACCGATATCTGTGTACAAGGCAGATTGGCACACCCAGCAATGGGTAATAAGCCGTGATGATATATTTATTTATTTATCATAAGAACGATGTGGTATTCTTGAAAACTCTTTGTGATGTGTGATGTTTCTACTACATGTCAAAATAAAAATTTAAATCTTCCCATAAGTTTTCAATGACGTTGAGGTCATTTGTAGAAATTAATAAAGCCGTTCTAAATAATGTAGAAGTTACCAAATATGACATAAATATCATATTGTTCTTTAGTTGTTTTTGGAAAACGTTTGCGTACTAAATATAATTAGCAATTCATTATTTATTTGAAAAATCTGGCATGGCCAACATAATACCTTCCGCCATTTACAGCCCGAGTCACAAAAAAGATTAAGTTTTTTGGATTAGCGAATTTTACTCCAATTTTGACAGTTTATTTCTTATAATATAGTCTAATCTAATCCAAATAACTACCTTTTTTTAAACCCCTCAACAGGATTAAATCCCAATTACAGAGTGGGTTCACATTCACGCACATCCATGTCTTAGTGGGATTTGAACCCAGAGCCTCAAGGGCATTCAAGACATGAGGCGTTGCTCTCACCATTGAGCCACCGGAACTATAATAAAATGAAGATTAAATTTTAAATACCGGGATAGAATAGAATTCACTAATCCAAAAATGAGGATTAGCTTAAATATTTTTGTGAATCGTTAATTTTTATTAATCTAAATACATACCTACATAATATTTACTTATGCTGGAAACTGTATTGAATTCCTTTTCTATTGTTCTATTTACTTTTTTCTTTTTAAAACGTTACTAATATTATTTTGAAATGATTAGTTCTTTGATAGTGACATTTATCGGTCAGTTACATACATTTGAATAACTGCATTTTGTTTGTTTAAAGCGTAGGATCTGGAATTTAAATTATAGATAATTTTATAAATTTATCATAAAATATATAGAAAAAGTATTGATGCAAATCTAGGTATAGAAAATTTAATAATCTATAATTTTTATAATAACATTAACCTTAAAACGTGGTCATTTACCAAAATCTCGATATGCGATTTTTAGCATGATCCCTATACCTCCCTTACCAAAGGTAGCGGGAGGTAAAAAATTAAAGCGTTGACAGATAAGATTAAGGTTAGATTAGGTTCATATATGTATAATGAAGTTAACAATTGTCAAATAATCTGGTTCATTCACAAGTATTATCTCTCGCTAAGAGAGGTATTGAATTCAAGCTAAAAATCGCATATCCATATTTTAGTGAATAAGCACGTTTTAAGGTCCCTAGAATCCGATTATAACATTTTTACGATGATGTCCGTATGTGTGTGTGGATGTGTGGATATTGGATCCACGATTTCTCAAATACTATAAGACTTACGACATTTTTAACTACGGATTCCTCAGTCTAACAATAATGGGAAGAGTTGATTAAGTTTTGGTAACAATTGGACAACCGGAAGTAGTAGTTACAAGAAAAAAATCCTCTAAATATTATTTATCGAAAATTTATGTAAATACTTATATTAAAGAACGTTAAATTCTTTATTCGATAAATTATTATATCTTCTATAGATTTAGAGATAAAGAAATGCATATAAAATAATTTAATGTAAAAAATCTCAGATCAAACTACTACAAGGCAAGAAATTCAAATGTATTTAAATGACACATAAATGTCACTGTCAAAAATATCTGTATGCCACTGTCAAAAAAATTTGTACATCATTATGAAGATTATGAAAATAAAAAAAGAGTCAACAACGCAAAAGAATATACGTGAAAAAGAATATAAAAGGAATTTGCGAAAAAATGACGAATATAAAAAAAAGAAAAGGAAAGTAGAAAAAGAAAATTTCAGGATATTGAATGTAAAGAAAATGTATGTATAGTACATAATTTATATTAAAATATCTCATAGATTTTGCAAATATACGTGAGAATTATTTTGTAGTAAGACATGAATAATATATGTATTTGTATTTAAAAATATTTTTTGTTTTATGCGTACAACTATGCTCTGTTCCATTTAAGCCATTCAGTAGATGGCACTGGCAACAGTGCAAATCTGAAGTAGCCGAAATTACATTGGGTAAACTTGTCTCTTGTCTCTAATTTCTGCCAATCAGAGATGTCAAAACTATTTCCTATGCTCCGCAATACTGAATGGCTTAAATTGAACAAGGTATAGGTAAAATATCTGGCGAGAGGTTATGTGCTGGCCACATCAGATTTTTATATAGGCGATGTGCACATTTTGAGCGTCAGCGCCTCTAACAGCTACATTGTCATTTTTGGGTACCTAATCAACTTTGACATTTCGAGAAAGTGATCCAATTTACAATTTTATTTTGAGTTGTTGCTATTGGGTATGAATATTATACATCATAGTATATTGAAATGAATAAAGAAAATATTTAAAATGCTATATACGTGATGTGACAATCAAAAAAGTCAAAATACCAGCGAGGGTAGGTACTGTGGCAGAAAATATAATTTTTCTTATAATATGCGTGATTTCTGTAAACCATTTTATTATATTTAAATTTATATTATAATTTATAATATTAGTTAAATGTTACAAAATGCACAATACATTGATATTAAAAAGTTGGAAAACTTGAATGATTGGAAAGAAGAAAATTTCTACATATTACGATATCAGTATATGATGTTAGCATCTTTCTTTTATATTCGCAATAAATGAAGAAGATTCTTCATTGAAAATATACCAGGCTCTAAGTGGAATCAGTTGCACAAGCTCGGAAAAGAAAATACACGAAAATTACGAACCATGTGAATTTCTATCTTTAACATTAACATTACATGTAAAAAATCTATAATAAATAGACGAATTATGTCAAAAATAGACTTCTATTTCATACAACTGCAAGTATTATACAATTTTAAGACAATTTTCTGCTTCTTGTATTATATCTTGTTCAAATAGTAACTTAAGAAACACATTTTTATATAATTCATTATTGCAATCAGACGAGCATTGTTGGAATTTTATTCATACGATGAGTATCTTTTACAATGAGAAAATATGTATACCTAAAAGAATTTTTCATATTAGTAGAAGATATCTGATGAAAAGTTATTTTCTTATACATCTGTTCCTCATATAATCTTCTAGGAAATTTATAAAATTTGATACTTCAATAGGTAATTTTGTAAGAATTATTACATCCCTCACTGCATTACATAATATTTGACGTCCTATCATTTGTATTCATTGCAAATATTATATAAAATAGAAATTGCAAAATTATTTTGACATAAAACATAAACTTGCTATGTTTCAATGAGTACCTAACCACTTTTGTCATTTTTGTCCGCTGTCGCACACCGCCTATATGTATGTATGTAATTTATATTCCATTTTGATTGCAGATGCAGAGTCTTCTTGAGAAATGTAGTTTTGGAAAATATAAGTACTAATGGTAAGTGCCTTTATATTTTGTCATTATATATTTATTTTATAACTGCTTTGTAACAATTTTGCTATAAAACTTAAAATATGCCTGCAAAAAACCAAAACAACATTTTGGTTAAAAACAATCATTTTTATGCTGTTTAGTTATGTAGGTAATTATTAATATGCAGTAACAAATATAACTACAGTAAACGAGATTTACAATAATGTGCATTGCTGGTAATATATAAGTATGATAAACGATAATAAACATGGATATAAAATCCATGAAAATAGCCATCAACGCCATTTTAATTCCGATAAAACAACTCTGCGAGCAAAACAACTCGAATGAAGGATCGGCTTGCCACATTGTCGCTTCGGGTTCGGGTTGTAGGTACCTGTCGCGTAACTCGTAGTTATGGGCAGTACGTTTGCGCGAATTCGGCGATGGCATGGCAATGGCGATTTTTTCCTGCGCTTTGCATAGTTACAGAGCGAGCAGGGACGGCGACTTTTATAGCGCCATTACGGAGAATTATGTAGATTAAAAGTTGCAACTGTAATTGCGATTTAAAACTTCACTCCAAGTTGGAAGGGTAAGGGTGGGGGTAGGGTAAACCAACCTCATGAATAATTTAAAAGGGTTTGAATATTATTAGATAATCGCGGGGATAACTTTAGAAAAACTTAAGAAAATTAAAAAGTTCTGAGGAGAATATCGTAGATAAATATTTGTTATTTGTTTATTACAATGGAGATCTTCTAAAAACAAATTGCATATTTCTTCTCAAATTATCAAAATATGACTAAATTTAAGTGATTGTATTTCAATATTTTATTAAAATATAAAACTTTTTTTATTGAATAAATATATCATCCCGGCATATTATTCATTGCTGGGTGTGCTAATTTGTATTGTACCCAGATATTGGTAATACCGATGACATTCGTATCGTGCGGGCGTTTACCAGACATCACCTCACGAACACTCATTACTAGCGTGGAGAGTGTAGTACAGGGGTCATTTTTCTTTTGCGTGATTAAAAGTTTCATATAGAAAGTTTCTTAGAATTGATTCTATATTTGCAGTACAATTATAACACAGACATACTATGTCAATTGCACTTGACATTGACATCTGTCCATCAGATTTTTTAAAAATTATATTAGCTGTTTTTAGTGTTATTGCATAGCTGGCTGCTTTAATCTAATTTCTTTATAATTTTTTATCTCAATATCCATTGAATATGAAGTATAAAATGTAATCAAATCGTATAGAGAATAAAATATTCTTCAATATTTATAATAACATTAAATGTAAAAAAAAGATATTTAACAGCGTTTTTTCAAGAAAAACTATTAAAATCTTCAAATGAGGCCACTTCCGGTCGACCAATTAACCAAAATCTAATCAGCTCTTTATATGGATGTAACGAAGAGGAATACGAAAGAATTATAATATACCCTTACCAAGGGTAGAGGGAGGTATAGGGATCGTGCTAAAAATCGCATATCGAGATTTGATAAATGACCACGTTTTAAGGTCCCTATAATCCGATTTTAACATCTTCACGATAATGTCTGTGTGTATGTGTGTGTATGTATGTATGTGTGGATCCTTTATTCAAATACTATCATTCAGAAAATTTTGAAACCTTGTATTTCTACCTTATTCTAATATGGGAAGCATTACATTTTGGTGTATATCAGATAACCGAAAATTTGAAGTTCAAAATATATTTTTTTCGAAAAATACCTTCAAATGTTCCTTTTTGAAGATTTGTATTATTATAAAAATTAAAGATTATTAAATTTTCTACAGATTTGTATAAATACTTTTTCTATATATTTTATGGATAAATTTATAAAATATCTATAATTATAATCCCGGAGCCTACGCTTTAAACAAGCAGAACTCCTTGGTTACACAGTTCATATCTCAAATGTATGTAACTGACAGATAAATGTCACTGTCAAAGAACTAATCATTTCAAATTAATAATAGCAACGTTTTAAAAAGAAAATAGTAAATAGAACCATAGTTATATGGAATGGATCTTAATACAGTTTCCGCAATAACTAAATATGTAAGTATGTATATTTAAATTAATAAAAATTAAATAGCGGGAGGTTTGGTGTTGGCCACATCAGATTTTTAGAAATGTAGTGTTGGAGTTATCGACGGAGAAAATATCTTCACACACACAGACATACAGACATCATCGCAAAAATAGTAAAACCGTATTCTAAGGACTCTAAAACGTTCTTATTTATTAAAAACTCACTATCGAATTTTTTGAGCAAAGACATGGCCCGTATTCTCACCTCTTGGAGTAGCGCTACTTCCGAAGTAGCGCTATTTCGATTTTTTAAATTTTATTTATGGACAAGAATAGGTTTCAATATTTTTGTAAACGAAACCTATAATATTTGAAATAAACGCTATTTACAATTTAATTTATTTTTATTTCTCTGATTTTTAACATTAAAGTTGACATTTGACAGTTGAAATAGCGATTTTTCGGAAGTAACGCTACTTCAAAGAGGTGAGAATACGAGCCATAACCTTCCTTACCTAAAGGTATGAAGGAAGGATATAAAAATAGTTTTTCCATATTAAACGCTTTTGTGTTCACGCCGTGTATTGGATTTTTAAAAATAATTCATATTAATGGGGTCTCGTGGCCGCGTGCCTGAGTGTCAGGTCGCGAATCTGGGGAACCGGGTGCGATCCCGACCGACGCCAAATATTTGATGCCTGGTAAGTGCCCGTGAGGTGACGCCTGGTAAGCGCCCGCACGGTACAAATATTTCATCATTACCGATATCTGTGTACAAAGCAGATTTGCACCCATAGTAATGGGTAATAAGCCGTGATGATATATTTATTTATTTATTCATATTAATTGATGTGAGATTTTTTTTAATAGTTTGTCTATTTTTAATAATGTAACAGTTATTTTTTGTGTCATAAATTTAAATACTACAAAATACAATCTTGTATGAATTCTAACGTATAAATTCCCGTCCCATAAATCAAAGCCTCTTAATTGAGCTGTATAGCATGACATATCCCTATCTTGGCGTACCACAAGGTAACTGTAGACAGCTAATTTCTACCCATTGGTTCGTGGACAAAGCCTCTATAATTTACACAGTGCCTCTCCCTCGTCCCAAGGCTTTATTTACGTATTTATGCGTCTTGTATGCAGATGTCCTCAACGAAAAAATAATTTTTAATGTTTTATTTATTCCTCCTCTCCGAGTTATCTTACATCTCAAAGTTCCATTAAAAAAAGAACCAGCTCCTAGCGGGGTTCGGTCCCCTCTACAGACTGGAGCAGCCATTCCGGGAAGACTCGAACACTTAGACGGTGAGGAACAATATATATTCCATTTTGTGAACCGGCACAGTCTAAGCGGGGTACAACGTTATATTCCTCTATCCCATTTTGAGCGTTTAGACTGTGAAGTCTTTGTGTAAGATTGCTTTACTCTGTTGGGTACTAAGTCCGGTAGTTCACTTTCTAACCACGTGGCGGCGTTATGCGCTACTGAAATCAATAAAAGTAACAAAATGATGTGCTCATGCGCCACTCTCTGTAAGATTATTCTCGGGAGTGAAAAAATCTCTCAATGCCGTTTTTACGGCCAATAAAAAATTAAAATGTAATAAATGGTAGACGGAATGGCACTTATGTATATTGTTATGGGAAGTTACAATTAGCAGCTCGGCGGTGTTTATGGGGGTTTGATTGTCGTGAAGTGATTGCGGTGCAATTTTATGGAGAGCACTTCACGGGGCTAGAGTACGAGAGCTGTTATGAGCTAGCAAACTGATTCTTATAGCTACTTTACAAACTCAATTTGTTTGCCATTCTTATTGAAATTTTATTGATTGTTTTCTATTTTTACGTCAAAAGGAATAACGATTTAAAAGTACTATTTGATATTTCTTTTTTACTTATGGGAATTATCATATTTAAAAAAAAATATTTGCATTTAACGATAACTTAATTTTAAATTTTTTTTACCTCCCGTCATACCGTGGGTAAGGGAGGTAATGTAATCGTGCTAAAAATTCGATGGTGAGTTTTCAGTAAATAAGCACGAATTAGAGTCCAAAACTTTTCAAACCTGTTATTTAAGATTTTTATATTAATAAGAACGGCGTATTATATTTTTTAGTAAAATTGATAAACCGGAAGTAGTACTTTACAGAAAGCTATAAACAGATTTTTTTTTTGAAAAATACATTAAAACATAATCCAAATCTTATCAAATTTGGTATTTAAAACTCGATTTTGACTATAATTATATGATAAACCGGAAGTGGTACTTAGTTTGGAGCTCTTAAGAGATTTTCGAGGAAAAACATAATAGAATATAATCGAAAATAGGTCTATATTCTATTTATTGGAACGAGAAATAAGATTTTGTTTACAAACGATCAATCGGAAGCTTTTACTATTTTAAACATGAAATTGACGGGAAGTTATGTGCTGGCCACATCAGATTTTTTACTTCCCGTCATACCGTAGGTAAGGGAGGTAATGTAATCGTGCCAAAAATTCGATGGTGAGTTTTCAGTAAATAAGCACGAATTAGGGTCCCTAAAATACGTTTTTACTCTTTTTACGATGATATATGTGCGTACGTGTGTGTGTGTGTGTGTGTGTGTGTGTGTGTGTGTGTGTGTGTGTGTGTGTGTGTGTGTGTGTGTGTGTGTGTGTGTGAGATGATTTTTTCGTCCACAATAACTCTTATAACAAACTTCCAAATATTTCTATTTTCGATATTTAAACTTTTTGTATTCATGTAAAAAGTTGATTTGATTTTGGGTAAAATTGGATAACCGGAAGTGACTGATTACTTGAAGCCCATAACAGTTTTTAATGAAAAACTATATTAAAATATATTCCAAAATTTTTCAATTTTAGTATTTAAAACTTCTATATCAAGACGAACAACATATTAGATAAAAAATAAAAAATAAATATATCATCACGGCAAATTACCCATTGCTGGGTGTGCCAATCCGCTTTGTATGCAGATATCGGTAACGATGATGACATATTTGTACCGTGCGGGCGTTTACCAGACGTCACCTCACGGGCACTCATTGCTGGCGTGGAGGGTGCACCACAGGGATCAATTTTTGTGCCATTTAAAATTTGAAATATTTGGCATCGGTCGGGATCGAACGCGGTTCTCCAGATTCGCGACCAGACACTCAGGCACGCAGCCATGAGACCCCATTCAACAATAACTTAATTTTACTCATTTTTTACCTCCCGTCAGGTAAGGGAGGTAATATAATCGTGCCAAAAATTCGATGGTGAGTTTTCAGTAAATAAGCACGAATTCGGGTCCGAAACTTTTCAAATCTGGTATTTAAGATTTTTATATTAATGAGAACGACGTATTATATTTTTTTCTAAAATTAATAAACCGGAACTTTACAGAAAGCTATAAACAGATTTTCTTGGAAAAATATATTAAAACATAATCCAAATCTTATCAAATTTGGTATTTAAAACTCGATTTTGACTATACTTATATAACAAATCGGAAGTGGTACTAATTTGGAGCTCTTAAGAAATTTTCGAGGAAAAACATAATAGAATATAATTCAAAATTTCGTATTACAGACTTTTCTATTTATTGGAACGAAAAATAAGATTTTGTTTACAAACGATCAATCGGAAGCTTATTACTATTTTAAACATGGAATTGATGGGAGGTTATGTACTGGCCACATCAGATTTTTTTACCTCCCATCATACCGTAGGTAAGGGAGATAATGAAATCGATGGTGAGTTTTCAGTAAATAAGCACGAATTAGGGTCCCTACAATACGTTTTACTATTTTTACGATGATGTCTGTGCGTGTGTGCGTGCGTGCGCGCGCGCTTGCGTGTGTGTGTGTGTGTGTGCGTGCGTGCGTGCGTGCGTGCGTATGTGATGTTTTTTTCGTCCACGATAACTCTTATAATAAACTTCCAAATATTTCTATTTTCGATATTTAAGCTTTTTTCAGATTAGATTTTGGGTAAAATTGGATACCCGGAAGTGACTGATTACTTGAAGCCCATAACAGTTTTTAATGAAAAACCATATTAAAATATAATCCAAAACTTTACAATTTTAGTATTTAATACTTCTAAAGCAAGGGGAACAACGTATTAGATTTTGGTAAAATTAATAAACCCGAATTGACACTTTACTTGAAGCTCTGAACAGATTTTCGTGAAAAATATATTATGATATACTCTAAAACTTGTCAAATTTAGTATTTAAGACTTTTATATGAAGAAGAACAACATATTAAATTTTGGCTAAAATTGATAATCCGGAAATTATACTTTACTTGAAGTTCTCAACAAATTTTCGTGAAAAATATATTGATATATTTTCCTTTAAACGCCTATGGTCCGCTTTTTAATTAACATCCTGTATATACCACTCCAGTTAAAAAACCAACGATGATATCGCTTCCGGCGAAATTAGAACCAGAAGCCAAGAAATCTTAAAAAAATAAATACCCTCAAGATTATCTGGCTTATTCTGTAAGAATGTCGTTATACTATAACTTATCGTTAAAGTTGTTAAATAACGATAATTTTCAAAAAGCGTATTCTGTAAAACCAATGGCGTTATATTGAAATCGTATTGTCGTTATTTTAAGTAGTTCATGAACGATATGGATTCACTTGTCGTTATTCAATCCGTAAATGTCAAATGTTAGCAAATGGAATTGTTAATTAATTTATTATTTATATTTGTGCACGAAGAAATGGAAAACATTTATTCATGCATCAAATATATATATATATATATATATATATATATATATATATATATATATATATATATATATATATAATTAACAACCATATTTAAATTTAGAAGAAATGTTTGTGGTCGTGAAAGTCTTTTATGGGATAATAATTATCCATTTGTTAATCGATATTTATACATATTCTTTCCTCAATAAAGAAATAATAATTAAAATAATAATGTCAATATTTTTTTTTTTGCAAAATGATATTACAATGACAATCTAATTTACAATAATAGTTACTAAGTGGTTACTAACTTTTCTAAAAAAATTGGCTAAAGTCGTTGTGACGAGCGGTATGAGGGTGTTTATAACGATATTACTTAGTGAATACGATTTTTACAAATTGTCGTTCAGGATCACATCGTTATATTTATAAATAACGATAATTGTTATATAACGATATTTTTACAGAATAAGCCTGTAAATCCATAATTAAAATCCAAGTCTTACTGGGATTCGAATCCAGAACTCCGAAATTAAAGCTTTAAACTAAACTTATGTAAATTATGTAGATGAGATGGGTATGGTCCTATAAGTTTTTACTCATTGTTGAAATGTTTAATTTTGAAAGATTTATATAATATCAAGAAAATAATTATTTGGCCTATAAATGTCAGTAACAAATCGTATTAAAAACCAAGCCACCTATAATTTTTGCAATATTTCAATGTGGAAAAATCCTAATTTGAAACTTTCTTCAGACATACTTTCAAATCTCACTAATCACTAATCGATTCTATATTGTTGTTGTTGATTAGCATTCCGCATATTGAATGTATGCAGAACAGCTGTGTACCCTTGTTCCCCACCCTCCGGGCCGCTCCAGGCCGTGTAAGGCGAGGAGGAAATGTATTCATAGAGTTAGAACGCGCGCTGAAACCATTTCCAAGATGCATTGTCATGACGCCAGGCTTCGCTCTTGCTCGCAGGCGCTCTGGGGGAAACTTTCCGTTTTATTTTTTCCCATCTAGATGCCTTGCCGGTTCTCCACCCCTCTAACCCCTGATCCGAGCAGAAGGGGTGGCTTTGTTCGGAAGTTGGATTAGAAGAAAGGAAATGGTGTGTTTTGTTTTCTGGTTACGAAGATATTAAAATGAGAAATGCGTGGAGAAAATTTTGAAACTAGGATTTGATACAATCGTTTTGTTTTGAATGCTTAATTTTTGTAGAAATTTAGAGAAACAAAATAAAAATAGTTTTCTTAGGACGAATAATCTGCAGTTTTTTATATCTTATACTTTATACGGGAAACCGTAAATACATTGTTCATAAAACATTTATAAAATGTACTCGTAGTTATCATTATCACACACACAAACAGGATGATCATACCATAATTCATTCGAATGTATACTATACTATACTATAAGTACTTTATTTGCGACTATTTAACAGGAAATGCACTTTTTGATAGTTTTACAGCTATGGATTTTGTGCGTTAGGTTAGCTTACATTATATGCCAAAATATGTCATTTTGAAGGTCAGTAAGGTTAGAGCGATCCTTTTAGCTATTTTTCTTGTTGATTGGATGTAATGAAAATGATTAGGATGTAAAAGCTTTTATTCAGTTTTGAAGTGAGTGCAAATTTCTAAATTATTATTTTGTAAAGAGGAGTATTACCCTAAAATTATTGAGAATTTCACCATTCTTTCTTTCAACTTTTTAAAAGTTCCGAATCAATCTTTTTACCTTCCGTCACCTTTAGGTAAGGAAGATATTTGGTCAAAAAATTCGATTAGTTTTTAATCAATACGCACGTTTTAGGGTCCCTAGAATACGATTAGACTATTTTCATGATGTCTGTATGTGTGCGTGCGTGCGAGCGTGCGAGCGTGCGTGCGTGTGTGTGTGTGTGTGTCTGAGCGTGCGTGCGTGCGTGCGTGCGTGTGTGTGTGTGTGTGTGTGTGTGTGTGTGTGTGTGTGTGTGTGTTTGTATGTTTGCCGCTTACTTAATATGACGGCATTACTATTTCCATGTGCGTAAGTTTCAAATTTTGCTAGCTGTCATAACAATAATACCAAGAACCGTCTTGTTACGTTCAGCTGCACGAAAATATGCGGCAAGAAGAAATTTGTCACACTCTTCGTTAAAATCCATAATGAAAACAAATATCAAATGAACCAACATACGGCAATGATATTAATCAAATGTCATGCAGCTGTCATATGTGGAATATAGTTTTGACGAATTATGAAAAATTGAAATATAATTTTGACAATATTGTGGAACAAAAATTGTCACCTGACCTTCAGCCGTTTTTGATCACTCTGTATAAACTACATAGAACGGACGGAAGGTAATGTGCTGGCCACATCAGGTTTTTATGAAGCGCTTTCAAACAAATTTCTGAGAGATTTAAATATTGTCAAAGCCCTCAATTTAGTTTCTGGCCATATAAAATTATCAAAGCTGTAAAACTAATTACTAATTACTAAAACTGTGAAATCATAAATAATGATACGCAAATGTTCCCTAGACAATTCCATATTTTCACTCACAAATATTATTTAAAAAAATCTGGTGTGGCCAATAAAATACCTCCCGCCATGTACCACTCGAGTGACAAAAAAGGTTAAGCTAATCCTTATTTTTGGATTATCGAATATTACACTAATTTTGCCAGTTTATTTCTTAAAATTTAGTCTAATCTAATCCAACTTTTTTGATAATAAAATGAATATTAAATTTTAAATACCGGGATAAATAGAATTCACTAATCCAAAAATGAGAACTAGCTTGAACTTTTTTGCGAATCGTTAATTTTTATTAATCTAAATACATACTTACATATTTACATATGCTGTATTGATTTCCTTTCCTATTGTTCTATTTACTTTTTTCTTTTTAAAACGTTACTATTATTAATTTGAAATGATCAGTTCTTTGACAGTGACATTTATGTCAGTTATATACATTTGAATAATTGCGCAACCAAGGAGTTTTGTTTGTGTAAAGCGTGGGCTCCGGGATTTAAATTATAGATAATTTTATTAATTTATCCATAAAATCTATAGAAAAAGTATTAATGCAAATCTGTAGAAAATTTAATAATCTTTAATTTTTATAATAACATTATTTTCGAAAAAATAACATTTAAAGGTATTTTTCGAAGAAAAACTATTTTGAGCTTCTAGTAAAGCGGCATTTCTGGTTATCCGATTTACACCAAAATCTAATGGGGGTATTTCCAGTACAGAAAAAGTTCGAAATACAAGGTTTCAAATTTTTTTGAATGATAGTATTTGAGTTAGAGTGGAGGATCCACACACACACATACACACAGACATCGTCGTGAAAATGTTAAAATTGAATTCTCGGGACCTTAAAACGTGGTCATTTACCAAAATCTCGATATGCGGTTTTTAGCACGATCCCTATACCTCCCTTATCAAGGGTAGCAGGAGGTAAAAATCTTTTATCTATGTTCTAACTAACTTAATTTTAAATGATACATACATTACAGTTTGAAATAGTATCTATCTGATTTTTTTATTCAACAATTTTTGTACACTTCACTAATCTTTCCTTACATTTTTTAAAACGTTTTGAAACTAATATCTAAAAGACTAAAAATCTGTCAAAGCTATCAAATTAATATCTGGTGTTTAAAATGATTATGGTGAATGTAGATTTTGTTTCGTATGGCCTGCCTGATTTTCTTATTCTTAATACTTCTAGCGCCATCCTCGTATACTTAGGAGATTCGAATTTTCTCGATCGTTATGCTCGACTATAAATACTACATTGAAAATAGTAGGTATATTGTGTAAGAGAACATTCAGCAATTTAAAATCGTTGAAGGACAAGTACCGTATGTTTGTATCTCCATGCGTAGATTTCCCCTCTCTGTCTACCCCTTACGTGATCCCTGATCCCCACTCCTCCACCCCGCAACCCGGATCCTGATCTCGATCCGGGCGTACGAACCTATCTCCGTTATCCTTCCTTGGGGAACCCCTGAGGTAATCATCACAGCCATCGGTTTATTTCGAATGATGTTGCGTCTTGCTTGCACTCATTCAAATCCCTCATCTTCTTTCTTTTTTTATCGCCGTTAATTCCCACAAGTATCACAAGTATCCATACCTTGTTTTCTATGTTCCAATTTCCCAAAAAAAGTTTCACGTTATAGACGTTGTTTACATAGAGGTACCTTGGAGATTTTTTCTCAAATTCGAGTGGAAGGGAAGATTAAAATTTTTATACAATGGAAGAAATTAATTTGCAGTTATTCGTGGAGTGCCATATAGTGTTTTACCACCCGTTTCTTTAGGTGAGGCAGATATATAAGAAATAAAATATTTTTTTTGTGATTTTCTACTTGTCAATTATGAAAATGAATATAATCTCTGTATGTAATTAAGGGAACAATACGCAGTGGTCTGCAAAGTATATATTTTATTGTTAGGTTTGCAATGGGGTCCTCCACCAGAACAAAAAATAATAAAATATAGTACTGGATCAGTAAGGCCTTTGCTTTACCAAAAACCTTGAAAAATTTTCAAGTTGATTCTTCACGACTTTTAGGTTATAAAAATATACTTAATAAATAACGATTAAGATGAAACAAAAATATAATAATTACTTTGCGAGATATTCGAAGTTTGTCGACAATGTCACTGTGACGTCACACTATTGCTACCTTTCTCTCACAGACTATTATAGAGTTTATGCGAGAAAAAGATAAAGCAATAGATGTCGCCGTGACATATGGACATGGATGGTATGTTCCGTAACCTAACTGGTTCGATCAGGTTTACGGTTTAGTGTTCCCTAAGTCTTGAAATTATTATCGGTTTCTATTCGGAACGCGGTCCCTGAAAAAGAATGGTAAAAAGTCGGACCATGACAACCTCGATAAAATCATGTTTTCTCTGATATTTTTATATCCACTACCGCTACTTTCAAACATCTTCATAACAAAATCAAACGATATACGTCAATGTCAAATTTCTAAACCGCATTAGTGATATTTCTAATAATTATGATAGATGTAAGTATGAAAACATTTTTTTTTGTTATATTGTTGGTTGTGTTGTTGTTATTATTATTATTGTTATTATTATTATTATTATCATTATTATTATTATTATTATTATTATTATTATTACCTCCCGCTGCCCTTGGTAAGGGAGGTATAGGGATCGTGCTAAAAATCGCATATCGAGATTTTGGTAAATGACCACGTTTTGAGGTCCCTAGAATCCAATTTTAACATTTTCACGATGATGTCTGTGTGTATATGTGTGTGTGGATCCTCCACTCTAACTCAAATACTATCATTCAGAAAATTTTAAAACCTTGTATTTCGAACTTTTTCTGTAATGGAAAGAGCCCATTAGATTTTGGTGAAAATCGGATAACCGGAAATGGCACTATACTAGAAGCTCAAATTGTTTTTCTTCTAAAAATACCTTTAAATGTTATTTTTTGAGATTAATGTTATTTATAAAAATTAAAGATAATTAAATTTTCTATAGATTTGCATTAATACCTTTTAATAAATTTATAAAATTATCTATAATTTAAATCCCAGAGTCTACGCTTTAAACAAATAAAACACAGTTATTCAAATGTATGTAAGTGAGTAAGTGACAGATAAATGTCACTATCCAAGATCTAATCATTTCAAAATAATATTAGTAACGTTTTAAAAAAAAAGTAAATAGAACAATAGAAAAGGAATTCAATACAGTTTCCAGCATAAGTAAATATGTAGGTATGTATTTAGATTAATAAAAATGAACAATTCACAAAAATGGTTAAGCTAATCCTCAATTTTGGATTAGTGAATTCTATTCTATCGCGGTATTTAAAATTTAATTTTCATTTTATTATAGCTCCGGTGGCTCAATAGTTAGAGCAACGCCTCATGTCATGAGTGTCCTCGGGGCTATGGGTTCGAATCCCACTAAGACATGGCTGTGTGTGAATGTGAACCCACTCTGTAATTGGGATTTAATCCTGTTGAGGGATTTAAAAAAAGGTAGTTAATTGGTTTAGATTAGACTATATTTTAAGAAATAAACTCAAAATTAGAGTAAAATTCGCTCATTCAAAAATACGTATTAACTTAAACTTTTTTGTGACTCGGGCTGTAAATGGCGGGAGGTATTGCGATGGCCACACTAGATTTTTATTATTGGCATTAAATGTAATTAAATGTTCAATTTCGTTGTCATATTCAACGTTATAATTCATTTGGTTATTTTTTTTTGTCAGATCGTGTCAATTTTAAATGTCATACGATTCAATGTCAATGTGTCCCGAAAAAGATTAAAATATTCAGGAACCATGGTGTACCCGTAATCAAGATACTGGTTTTTTTTGGTTGACTTACGGAACATAGTATAAAAATCAAATGTAGTTAATCTAAAAACAATTAAGACTTTTGGATACTACGAGTTGCTTAGAAATTAAACGAGTGGATGACCCCCCATTATTATTATAACCAAATTACGTTGGATTAGCCTCCTTTTTTATCGATCGTTATTATTTGATGATAATCTTCCTACTTAATATTGACAAGAAGTGTCCTCGGTTTTACTGAAGAAAGAATCGTAAAGATATTTTATGGTGGTTAAATGAAAAATATTACTATAAAAATAACAATTTGGTGTATGATAATTCCGCTATTATAGGGAGGTAAAATGAATTTTGATTGCCGAATTAGGAAGTGGAAGGCGGCGGACGCGGCATTGTGGTCTGGCGTACGCGCGAGGAAGAATAGAATAATAATGAAAGAAGGAAGATAGAACAATGGGTGGTGGTCACTTCAGTGATTTAGTATTGAATTGAATCGGTATAGTTGAGAGTGTGCAAACAGCCCCGTGCTTTATGACGACTCCGCTCATTGGAAATGTCCATCACGACAGTTTCGTTCCTCATTAAGGGCTTTGTAAATCGCCTGTCGTTATCTCCGTCACACAACCCGCCCTTATATATCGCCATCCCATTTCAACTCGTTAGCTCTTTCTCCCGATGTTTTTAGTGTTTTGCTTCCTTTTTCCCCTCGGTATCTTTTCGACTGAGTTGGAATCGCTTTTATGTAGGGATTATTGCCTTCTTTGTTCCTCCAATGTCGCTGGAATGAGAAAACGGGATCTAGGTGGGTCGCAGCCCGGCGTAAGTCGTCTCGATGCGTCTAAATTGCTATCTGTAAATGGCCCGTACCTAATGATGCCAGAAGAAGGAAAAAAACACTTTGGACTCCCACGTACACGGAGAAGCCGGGACGGCAAAGACAAAATTAAACTTACGAAGGAGATGTAATGTCACATACACGCCGAGCCAAAGCTTTCTTATCTTTTCTCTAAATAAAAGTTTAGATAAATACAGAGATTGGCGGCCAGATCGTCTGGAAGTGTCCCCAAATTGATTAGAATTGCTCCAGCAGTCTTTTGCTGATCTCGGAGGACCCGGAACCCTTTGCTTTGCTTTGCTGACGGAGGATAATCGAGCTTTTTCATTATTACACTATAATTAACATCCACATTCAATGGCCTACTTCATCTGCTTGCAAACACTCGTTTTAGCCATTCTTTTAAAGAGACGGATATTCTTCTTTCCATTACTGTAGCATCTACAGTCATTTATCTGTTATTTTAAGTCTATAATTGTGCAGTCCTATTTACAGAAAAATCTTAGTGGGTGACATCTTAAAAAGATTTATGTTTTCAAACCTTACATACATAATATCTGCAAAAGTTGAAAAATAGTGCAAATTGGTACTCAAAGATGACACTGCTATCAATTTCAGAATGGGGTCCTGCACCATAAAAAATAATAAAAAGTACACTTTATACTTAAAGTATTACTCTATAAATAGCGATTAAGGTGAAAATTAAATTAAATCATTCAATATCAATGTTACAGTATTATTAATCGTAGAAATTTCCATAATAAAGGCTTGTTCTGCTCCAAACTATGCAAATAATTTTTTCTTGTTTTATTATTTTAAATAAGTATAAAATGGCAAATATGGAAGTTATATTTAATTATGAAAAATAGTTAGTACATAAACTTATAAGAAATGCAGTTTTATTTCATAATTTACTGCATTGATTTTGGCGCCAATATGGCGGACGAGACAGCTATGTATTATATCTAGTAGCTGTAGGTGTCGACGTGACGTCATGTTGACATTAAAAATCAAATGCAGTCAAACTAAAAACAATTAAGACTTTTTAATACTACGCATTTCTTCAAAATCAAATGAACTTTCATTTAAAATAATAATAAAATCAGAGTGCAAGACCCCATTGTAGTCAATGATTTAAAAAAATACAAATATTATGAAATACTCTTTCAATTATGGACTATACATTTTACGTAATTATAATAATTATATAAGTTTCATATTTTTAAATTAATACAAAAATAATGACGCCCATTTTTAGCGCGTTTGAAGAAATCCTCAACTTCATTCATGTCTAATGTCAATAATTTTAAATTTTAATGTGTTGTACCCATAGGCTTTGTGATTATATTCAACTTTAAATTTTTTTCGATTTATTTATATTTTATTTATAACAATTTTAAAAAAGTAATAGTGTTAGATCTCAGCTTCTATTAACAATTAAAAATTGAAATTTGCCATGTTGATTTATATATATATATATATATATATATATATATATATATATATATATATATATATATATATATATATATATATATATATATATATATCTTAATGTGCAGTTATTTGCTCCCCTAATTATTTTAGAGCAAAATTGTATTTAGGTTTTTGCTACAGAAAAAAATACTGCAACCGAATATAATATTTTTTATAATTTTTCAATTTCCGGAACCGTAAAAATAGTCGAAAATAATAATAACACTTTTACAAAAATCATTGTTGCCATGGAATAAAAATTTAAACAAATATCACAAAAACAATTAGCAAATTGGGGATTGTTTAATGGTAAATGGTTGTTTGTTTGAACATTTGCTGCGATATGTTATTTTATATTATAAATTAATGTGTTTGTGATAGTAAAATAATCCTTTTTCCCAATACATTTTATGTCTTTTAATTTAAATAAGTTAAGGGTCGTATTCATAGTCACTACTTAAAGAAATCTTAAATATCGTTCCTGTCAAATTACATTGTTGTAATCAAGTATTCCATTGTTGTCATCAACTACAATAAAGGTGTTTTCATTTTCCTCGTTTCGAAAATAAGTTTAAATGTCAAGAATCTATGATAGATGTTTGCGCTTTTGTTTAAATTTTTGTTCCATGGCATTAAGGATTTTTGCAAAAATGTTATTTTGTTTTCGATTATTTTTACGGTTCCGGAAATTAAAAAAATATAAATAATAGCATATTCGGATGCAGTAGTTTTTTCTTTAGCAAAAATCTAAATACAATTTTGCTCTAAAATAATTAGGGGAGCAAATAACTGCACATTAAAATTTTACCATTGAAACCCCTATGCTGCGTGGTCCAAGTCACCACCCTGTATAGTTATTATTTTTATATTAATTAATTTAAAAATATGAAACTTGTAGAAATGTACAGTCCATAATTAAAAGAGTGTTTCATAATTTTTGATTTTTTTAACAAGTTATTGAGTTTCAAACTTAACTGACTATAGTTCGGAAATGGATGGTAGTAAGACCCAGACGAATGTACAAGAATACCAAAACGTAAATGCTCTGTCACTGAGATTTCGAGTAATTCTAATCTAATCTCCACAGTCGAGGCATTTCCCACATTTAAAAAGTAATTTACCCACCTAAATATGAACCGCATTTAAACTTGTTTCATTTAAAAAAAAAAAGGTTTATGTTTGTATTTTGTTTTCCTGTTTCGTGCTTCCAGTATCATTTTCCGGAAGATTGCAACTGTTTATTTATTTTTACAACTTGTATTAAAAGAGCTATAACCATGCATCATTCTCCGTTGAAGAGAATTTGATATAAAATTATATTTATGGGTCGTAAGGCAGTTAACAACATAATTATATTTACAGTGCGTCAAGCGTCCATGAAATTTATATGAATTTTACACCGTCATAAAAGTTAGGAGGGGGCAAGTTTATACCCTTGCCTTGTCTCTAGCCTATGCTATATCCACTAAATAAAACTGTCCAATTCAATGACTGTTTCATATCTCACAGTTTATGGTTGATCGCTGTTTTGCCCGTCTGTCAACGTGAAGGAGTAAACGTCGTGAAAAAGTAATTGCGTTGTATGAATAGATATATAACTATAATTTCTCTTTAATATGACACATATGAAAAATATTCATGGAGGAGGTAAACACTGTCATATTTCTTTCTAACTACGACTACATTCAAGAGAAATATTGTTTATTGAATATTGAACTGCTAATGAAAGGTAACGGAGATCCGGATCATGTTCAAAATAAAAAAATCTGATGTGGCCAACACCAAACCTCCCGCTATTTAATTTTTATTAATTTAAATGTACATACTTACATATTTAGTTATTGCGGAAAATATATTAAGATCCATTCCATATAACTAGGGTTCTTCTAACTATTTTCCTTTTAAAACATTATTGTTATTAATTTGAAATGATTAATTCTTTGACACTAGCGAATAAAAGTATAGATAAATTTATCCTTCGAATAAATATTTTTGTTGTCTTTTCACTTGCAAGTAAATTCATTAGAAAGAATAACATGTGTTATTCGCGGAATAAATTATTCGGTACTTGGGTAGCGAATAACCGTTTATTCGTATGTTCATTACATTTCCACATAGTGCAGATTTATTAACAAAATGGATATATTAAATATTTTTAATGATTATGATGATATTTTGAAATATGAATTAATAAATAACGTGAGAAATCGATCACACACTATCAGACAGCGACGTAACTCATAACCACATATATATGAAATTTTTTTGACAGATTCCGATTATGAAACCAATTTATTATTACATATTAGAGATCGCAATTGATCTCAAACAGTAAATACGTAAATAATTATAAAGATCCTGTTATTTGAAGCTGACAAAATATTTTCGAATTTTGGATACTTTTGTTGAATACATTGATAAACATTTACTTTGAACTGAAAGAAATATACAAAAAGTACAAGGACAATTTTACAATATACATATCTCGTTTACCACAAATGAGTGCTGCATTAGATGGTACACTTATAAATTACAGTCTCCCGGGGCTAAAAATGCAGAATATAGATGACATTGACATTAAAGATGTCAAACAAAATTTTGACAACTACGGATTCAAAAGTAATTTACACATTACATCCTTGTCTGCTTAATGTGGCTACGCCAAACTCCATCCTTCTCTACTGACACAAATTCACTCTGCAAGACTACCAATTCACAAACGTTAGAGTTATTCGACAGATAGCTATTTGTTTGTGAAAAATGTGTGAAAAGACGCAATGGAATTATTCGTTGGATAAATATATAGAATAAATTTATTTAACGAATACTTATTCGAAACTTTATTCGGAAGTGAAAATATCGGGCCTAACGATATGAACCGTGTAACCAAGGAGTTTGGCCTGTTTTAAGCGTAGGCTCCGGGATTAAATTTATAGTTCATTTTATAAATTTATCATATAAAATATATAGAAAAAGTATTAATGCAAATCTGTAGAAAATTTAATAATCTTTAATTTTTATAATAACATTAATCTCGAAAAATAACATTTAAGGGTATTTTTCAAAGAAAAACTATTTTGAGCTTCCAGTAAAGTGCCATTTCCGGTTATCCGATTTATAACAAAATCCAATGGGCTCTTTTCATTACAGAAAAAGTTCGAAATACAAGGTTTCAAAATTTTCTGAATGATAGTATTTGAATTAGAGTAAAGGATCCACACACACATACACACATACATACACACGAACAAACACACATACATACACACAGGCATCATCGTGAAAATGTTAAAATTGGATTTTAGGGATCTTAAAACGTGCTCATTTACTAAAATCTCGATATGCGATTTTTAGCACGATCCCTATACCTCCCTTACCAAGGGTAGCGGGAGGTGAAAAATGTTTAGGTACCTAAATTTTTTGCGCTAATTACGTAAAGTTTTACAAGAAACTTCAAATTCAATATAAAGTAGGTTAAATTTATTTGTTTGGATAAGAAAATATTTTAAATTATTAACCATAAAAAATAAATTAAAATTAAGTAAGGTAACAATCTAGCAATATATATTCGTTCAAAATTTTGAAATGAAAATTTAAAATTCTTGCTATCTCGTTTCCGTCGGATACGTTCTGTCTAACAAGAGACAGTGGAATATAGGTAGGTGTCGTTGTCGCAGGTAACTTGATCAGTGTGAAGTGGCAATATCAGTAAAACACTCCATTACGGTGACGTTTGAATGCGATGTAAGCACACTTCCTGTCAACTTTACGGCCTGACAGCCCATCAAAAGTATCAAGTAGCCTCGTGCTCCTAACCAACCGCATCAACAGGGATATCTTTATATGGCATCGAGTTGAGCGAGAGCGATACATAACAACACCAACAGAATAGAATTCTATACTATAGAATAGAATAAAATGTTTGCTTTAGTAAAATATATAGGTTGTTTCGAACGAGGATAATAATTATTACAAATTAATTGAATGCAATTTAATATAAAAACTAAATGCATGAAATTAAAGGAGGCAGCTCCAATTTTATATGAATTTCAACTTTGTAGTCAAATACCTATACAGGGTGAGTCTGAGAAGACGCCCCCCCCCCACTCCTCCTTTAACTTTTTTATTATAAGTAATAGAAAAAAATAGCTCATATAAAAGTTTTATTATTTTATATATACTATTTGATGGTAGATGTAGATATTTTTTATAAAGTCAGGTTTACAAGATACGACTATCAACTTTTGTTTTTCAAATGGCAACCTATAATTATTTTAATAAAATAGAAACCGCCATTTTTTCTCTTTTGAATGATGTATTACTTTTTATTAATGTATTTGAAAAATTTCGAGAAAAATGAGATAATTTAGAAATATTAGAAATAATTTTTAAACAAATATTATAGGTGGCTATGTGAAAATAAACGAAACGTAACAGTGCTATACAACTTAGCAAACTAAAACAACAAATTTAGTAACATAAACAACTTAAAACAAATGTTCAAAATTACGACCATGTTCTGTAATACAAAAATTGAAGCGTTGAACGTGATGTGTTCGAACATCTGCCAGCATGTTCCGCGAAATATTCTGAAAAGCATTTCATAATGTTTTTTTTTTGTTTACAAAATAAGTTAAATTAAGTAACAAACAAATGTATACTTTTTTGACATTAATTTAATTGTTTTACATTGTTACGTTCTGTTTATTTTCACATAGCCACCTATAATATTTGTTTAAAAATTATTTCTAAATTATCTCATTTTTCTCGAATTTTTTTCAAGTACATTAATAAAAAATAATACAGCGTTGAAAAGAGAAAAAGATGGCGGTTTCTATTTTATTAAAATAATTATAGGTTGCCATTTGAAAAATAAAAGTTGATAGTCGTATCTTGTAAACCTGACATTATAAAAAATATCATATTATTTGAAATAATTTGATATGTCAAACAAATTTGAAATATGTTGTCAATAAAGAAACCATATCATAACCAACTTCAAGTATGAAAATCTACTAAAAGTCAGAGAAAACGGTGGTTCGAAATTGCAGTGTGATAGATCGAGTTAATCATACAAAATAAATCAGCGAAAAAGAGTCAGAGATATGATTGTAGTGTGATAAGGCCTTAAGATGCAATCATGTCTCCATCAAATCACTGCAAAATTAGTGAAAGACATCGGACAAAGATGAACAATATGACAATTTTAAATTCTGATAAAGCCACACAGCATAGATGCTTAATAAACATATGTTAGGTTGTTCAAATAAAAAATCTGAAGTAGCCAACACAATACCTTCCGCTATTTAATTTTTATTATTTTAAATATACATACTTACAAATTTAGTTTACTGGAAACTGTATTAAGTTCCATTCCATATAACTATGGTTCTATTCTTTTTAAAACGTTAGTATTATTAATTTGAAATGATTAGTTCTTTGAGACTGACATTTATCTGTCAGTTACATACATTTGAGATCAACTGTGTAACCAAGGACTAAATTTATTCATAAAATATATAGAAAAAGTATTTATGCAAATCTGTAGAAAATTTAATAGCCTTTAATTTATATATCTCTAAAAAATAACATTTGAAGGTATTTTTTGAAGAAAAACTATTTTGAGCTTCAAGTAAAATACCATTTCCAGTTCTGATTTACTATACACACACTCACGCACGCACGCACGCACGCACCCACACACACACACACGCACACACACACACACACACACACACACACACACACACACACACACACACACACACACACACACACACACACACACATCATCGTAAAAATAGTAAAAACGTGTTGTGAAGACCCTAATTCGTGCTTATTTACTGAAAACTTACCATCGAATTTTTGATTTTTGGCACGATTACATTACCCCCCTTACCTACGGTATGACGGGAGGTAAAAAATTGATTTATTACCTTTGTCCCAGCAGTAGCGATTTATTTAAGTTATTAAACAGTTTCAATGTCCTGAAAAATTTATTAAATGAAGTTGCCCCTTTTTGCACCAGTTTCTTCAATTCATAAAATCAAAACATGGGAATGAGAGCGAAGTGGCCATATTGGAAAACCACTATAAATTCTTATCTTGTACAAAACTGCTTAACATTTTTTCTACTACCCAAATGCTGGTCTCAGGAGATTTATACTGTTTCATTGCGTAATTTATAACGTGGATTACCCAGCAAAAAGTAAAAGTAGTTAAAAGAAACGTTATCCTGTACCAGGCAATTAACGTGATATTTAAATTCCCGATTGGAAGGCACTTGACACACACATAGTACTTTCAAATCACATTAAAACAGCCATAACAATAATTTTTGTGTCATTAATTACATCGATAATGAAGGCTATGGCCGCGACCGACCGCGGTACAGTAGCTGTACAGTGACGGAACGAATAGCCGAGGGTTGAGTTACAGCAATGCATTTAGATAACAGCCCGTGCCCGTACCCCGTATATACGTACACGAACCCTAATTATTAGCTCGCAACGGCTCCGGGCAAGAACCGGAGCGAGAACCGGAATTGCCGCTGTGGTTATCTACACCGGCATACGTCACCGGAACGACCACATCAACTTGCAATCCACGACACCTAGATGATGATGGAGAAAATGCAACTAAAAGAAAACCAACCATTACATATTTTTATTATTTATTGATCGTAGTAAAATGACTAAACAGCAAAATAGAAAAATTATTTTTCTACAGTTTATATACAAAGTAGCCATTTGCACTCTCTTTTTTCAACGCAAAATGTCACTTTGCCTCTCTAGAACGACAAAGTATAAAAAACGCTCGCTCCTCAAATTTCTAACTATACAATGTTGAGAAATGTTACTTGGCTACATTCTTAATGGAAACGTTTAGTCAGGAATTAATGTAGTTACACATTACCCACTTACATAACCAAACAAAATGCCGCACTGCTGTGATAATAAAATAGGGCATTCATTTACAAAAACGAAAGTATAAAATGCTTAGATTAGATTGTAGCAATAGCTCAAGAAGAATGGAAAATACCGATAAGTAAAAAAAAAAAATTCAAAAGAAAAAATTTTTGTTATGGTGGAGGACCCCATTGTGGCGACTGTAGAAAAAATCTTGTGTGTGTTTCGAGCGCAAATGGACATTGTCGATTTCGAGAGAATGCGTCGCTCCTGCGTCGCGCGGCAACAACCTCTCAATCAACAATGTCCCATTTTGCGCTCTTAATACACAAATAGCTATTGTATTTCATAGTTAGAAATTTTGTATTTATTCCCCGGTTTTACTATTTTCATGTTAAGAAATAACATGCGGTTATGTTCATGTTAGTAAAATAAAGTTTTTTTGCACGATCGATTTTTTTAACTTTTACCGATAGGGTTTCCAAGGCAGTAAGGTTAATTTACAAATTACTGACCGGTAAGTGATATGGTACTGTTCGGTAAGTGATGTGCCTGACCGGTAAGTGATGTGATTACCTACCAATCTGAAGGTGGTGAAATAACATAAATAAAAATCTTATGTGGCCAGCACATTGTCTTCCGTCAATTCTTTGTATTTTGTACATATTCCCCACAGAAGGTTTTTTTGGCAAATGATTCCATATTTCCAGTACATTACCTTCAGTCAGTTCTATGTATTTTGTACAAATTCCATACAGAAAGTTTCTTGTAAGATTCTATATATTTCCAGTAAAATTATAACTCAAACATATTATGTATATTATACTCTGACACTGACATTACCCAATCAGAATTTTCTTAATGTAGTAGATGTTTCCATGTTTATAGCACAGCTGGCTGCTTTGTGAAATTTAATTTCTTTATAATTTTTACCTCTCGCTAAGAGAGGTATTGTATTCATGCTAAAAATCGCATAAAATTTCAGGATATTGAATATAAAGAAAATGTATGTATTGTACATAATTTATATTAAAATATCCCATAGATTTTGCAAATATATGTGAATATTATTTTGTAGTGAGACATGAATATATGTATTTGTATTTAAAAATATTTTTCGTTTTATGCACAACCGGTAAAATATCTGGCGAGAGGTTATGTGCTGGCCACATCAGATTTTTTAACTTCATATCCATTGAATATGCAGTATAAAATGTAATCAAATCGTATAGAGAATAAAATATTATTAAATATTTATAATAACATTAAGGGGCCTATTCTGTATCTCAGTGGTTAATATTTAACCACTGGTTAAATTTTTTAACCAATCAAGTATGTTGACATATAACAAAAAAAGGGATTCTTAGTTGTCAAATCAATAACTATTGGATAAAAATTTTAAGCAGTGGTTAAAAATTAACCACCGAGTTACAGAATAGGGCCCTAAATGTGAAAAAGTGATATTTAACAGCATTTTTTCAGGAAAAACTGTTAAAATCTTCAAACTGGGGTACGTCTTTTATGGGTTAATAATAATCCATTTGATAATTGATATTTATTCCTATTTTTTACTCAATAACGAAATAATAATGTCAATATTTTTTTACAAAATGACATTACAATGACAATCTAATTTACAATAATAGTTACTAACTTTTCTAAAAAAAAATCTGATGTGACCAGCACATTACCTTCCGTCAGTTCTATGTATTTTGTACAAATTTCATACGGAAAGTACCTTGCTAAATATTCTATTTCTTGTACATTACCTTCCGGCAGCTGCATGTATTTTATGCAAATTTCATACAGAAAATTTATGTCTTAAATTATTATTCTGTGACGTTTTCTATATACAGTGTAATGTATCTGCAGAAATCAAAGATTTATTATTATTATTATTTCTTGTACATTACCTTAAAGCAGTTGTATGTATTTTATACAAATTCCGCATACAGAAAGCAAAAGATCCTATATTTCCAGTAAAATTATAAGACACACACTATGTCAATTTCACTTGACACTGACATCTTTCAATCAGAATTTTCTTAAAATAGTAGCTGTTTTCATAGCTATAGCTACTTTATGAAATTTAATTTCTTTATAATTTTTTAACTCTATATCCATTTAATATTAAGTATAAAATGCAGTCAAATCGTATAGAGAATAAAATATTCTTTAATATTTATAATAACATTAAATGTGAAAAAATGATATTTAACATAGTTTTTTCAAGAAAAACTGTTAAAATCTTCAAATGATGGTACTTCCGGTTGACCAATTGTAACCAAAATCTAATCAGCTCTTCATATGGATGTAACGAAGAAGTATACGAAAAAATTATAATTTTTGAAACTGTAGTATTAGAGTTATCGCAGACGAAAATTTTGTTACACACACACACACACACACACACACACACACACATCCACACACACACACATCCACACACACATCCACACACACACACACACACACACACACACACACACACACACACACACACACACACACACACACACACACACACACACACACACACACACACACACACACACACATACAGACATCATCGTAAAAATAGTAAATTCGTATTCTAGGGACCCTAAAACGTGCTTTTTGATTAAAAACTCATCATCGAATTTTTTGACCAAAGACAATACCTTCCTTACCTAAAGGTGACGGAAGGTAAAAATTGGCTAAAGTCGTTGTGACAAACAGTATGAGAAAGTTTATAACGATATTACTTAGTGAATCCGATTTTTACAAATTGTCGTTCAGGATCACATCGTTACATGTATAAATAACGATAGTTGTAATATAACGATATTTTTACAGATAAGCCTGTAAATTCGTTACTTTGCCATTTTTACAAGAAACGTGTTCCCAGTCGCCTCTAAGATATTATCAAAACATGAATCCCAGTACTTTAATGAAAGCGGTTGTCGCATTGGCCAGCATACAAACAATATATTTATTATATCCAAAACCAATGATTATGCAAGAATGTCTCCCTCTGTTTCGGCGGGTAAGATAAAAGCGTGATCCTCCCTGGTCCATCCATCATGTCTTCTTTGGAATAACGACTTCTTTTGTCTCCCCCGTGACAAGTTAATCTGGTGGAAGACGCATTAATTACCCCCTCGCACCCCGCCTTTACCTTACAGCACACCAAGCCTACCTGCTGTCTCCCAGCTTGAGAACGTAACTCACCGAAACGGCCATTATAAAGTTGTCTCGGCCGCAGTGTAAACCAATCCGCTGCGCCTATACCTGCCCAGCGAGTTATGGGAGAACGCGTGGTTAAAGAATTATGGGGATGGGGAATTAGGGAATGATTTTTTAAAACACGCAAAGTTTTGTTGGAAAAGTTACAAGAAAGATATTAAATCCTTGTTTCAAGCACCTTTAGAGAATATCATTAATTCCTGTTTAACATTTTTTTATTAATTATTGGGACCCGCTGAATAGTATGCGACATGAGTGGAATTTTAAAGAACTAAAATAATGGCGGCCAGTAGGACATGTCAAATATATAAACGTCACAAATCATCGTTTCGTTTAACATAAAAAGATGTTCTCACGCTTAGATTTTATTATTTCCTTTGAAAATGTGTGCAATATAAGAGAATAGTCGCGTTCTATTTGTCATTTTCCTCATCTCATTTCATCTCAAAATGATATGAGTTTGACATGAACTGAGCTGACATCAAGTGAGATTTTTATGAAGTAAAAAGAACGACAAAAGACAAATTTTGTTGGTAACTTGAACGACTGATGTCCGCTAGATGTCTGTGATACTTTTCAACGGTCAACCATAATATTTTCAGGTATTATTTTGGATCGCCCACTATGAGTGGGCATTATTTAGGCTTCTATTATTCTATCGATTACATAATAACACATGGTGCGATACATTCTAAATTATATAGTACTATAACTTCCATATGATTTTAAATTCCATAACGTTTCTTTGCTATATTATTTTCCATGGAATTGTCTGCATATTTATTTATTCTTCAAATAATAATAGTATTTATTAAAGAAATAAACAAATAATCATAATAACCAAACTAATTGTATGTGACAGCACGTGACAGCAAAACATTTATCCCCCCCATTCATCTAAGATTAAAAACTCAACAAGCACAATCTCCAGAGGTGACTAAGAATCGGTAAGGGGGGTGGAACTCTTCTCACTTCGGTCTCACTTTATTTCATCTCTGTTAGGATAAAAAGAACGGTCAAAACTAGCGAGGCAACTGAGGTGAGCTGAGATGAACTAAGATCTCATGTAAAAAATGGTAAAAAGAACGCGACTAATATATTCTTCTTAAGCTTTTTTATATTCTTTTTAACCTATCCCTATCAAAAAATATGTTTCCTTCTGCTTTGAAAATTTCCTACATTCGACCTATTTTTAAATCTGGTGATAAATCTAATATTATCAATTATCGCCATATCTCTATTCTCTCCAACTTGGCTACAGTTTTTGAAAAGATAATCTATAAACATATTTTTAGTTCCGTGCGAAACAAAATATCAGTTTGCCAACATAGTTTCTTTTCTGGTCGTTCTACTACTTCTAATCTAATGAACTTCACAGATACAGCACTTAATTCACTACATAATAATATTCAGGTAGACGTTATTTATACTGACTTTGCGAAAGCCTTTGACAAAGTCGACCACTCTATATTACTAAGTAGAATCCATTTTGATTTTAGATTCTCTGATGACTTGCTACAATTCATGTCTTCATATCTGAGCAATCGCGAGCTGTGTTGATGGTATTACTTCTAAATGTTATTACGCAACCTCTGGTGTCCCGCAAGGGTCTAATTTAGGGCCATTACTATTTCTTCTCTTCATCAATAGCATCACTAATATTATTCAACATTCCAACGTTCTTTTATATGCAGATGACTTGAAACATTTCAGAATTGTGCTTTATTACAAAATGACATTAATAATGTTCTTGAATGGTCTTTAGCCTCTAAGCTTTTATTTAATTTTAGTAAATGTAAAATTATAACCTACTCTTTAAAGCAAACAACTATACCGTTTAACTATCAAATGAATAACACAATTTTGGAGCGAGTAACTTTATTCAAAGATTTAGGAATTCTATTCGATCCTAAACTTAGCTTTATTCCCCATTTTAATGATATTCGAAAAGATTCTTACAGAAATCTTGGCTTCATAATTCGCAATACACAATCGTTTTATAATTTACAGACCCTCAAATCTTTGTATTATTCATTTGTGCGTAGTAAACTGGAATACGGATTACAAATTTGGAATCCTGTATATATCAAACATTTACAAGCTATGGAGGGTGTACAGAAAAAAAATATAAGGTATTGTTGTGCTAAATTCCACCATCGTCGCATTGATACGATCTGTAATTAATCCAACTGTCTAATTGAGTTCAATGTTATTTCTTTGGACTGCCGTAGAAAAATCCAATCATGTTTATATCTCTATAAACTTGTACTAGTTATTAACGTCATAAGGCTGATATGATGCAAATAACAGATGAGGTTGAATGTTGTAAAATCGAGGCGATAGCCGAGATTTTATAATCAACCGTGTCTGTTATTTGTATATCAGCCGTGTGACGTTCAGTATTTTTCATAATAACATAAAATATCTTCTTAAAATTCTATTTTCTATGGCATGTTGACAGGTGACAGCTCTTCATGACAATTTCATGACGCTGCGATTTTTTTTGGGACACATGATTTTTAATAATTGTACTGTTATAAAAAATAACGGCCGTGGCTGTTTTGATGCATATATCGGTTGAGCATAGAGTACTGTGAAAATAATCTAATTGATGGTGCTCATGTGCTCATTCGCTAGCTTGCCTTAATTTTGGGATACTTCGCTTAGGTTCTCGGCGTAAATTAACCTTTACCCAACCCCCCCCCCTAGAACAAACTATGAATTTCGATCTCCAATTAGACAGTTGTGTGCTACATTCAACACTGTGTCCATATACATTAACAATCTTGCCATTTTCTATGATACTCGGTCCAAATTTGGAAAACAAATTATGAACTATTTCTTGTCTGATCTTTAGCAATTAAATTGAGTTATTTCTATTTCTAATATTGTCACTTCATGATTTCAAATTTTTCTAGTAATTACACTAAGTTCATTAATATAACCAACTCTGAGACAATATCCTAATTCCTTTGTGTGTAGGTAGCCCCATAGTCAGTCATATTAATAACCCGGGTTTTAAGCATCAAGTTTAGTATGTTTATGTGGATCGTTACATGGCTGCGCTGCGTTAAATTTCGTGCTTGTTTCACATATAACCCTTCTTTATCGCCTTATTTCAATACATCTTGCCAAATCCTCTTTGGCTGTTATTCACAATTTATTTGTATTTTGCCTTTTCTCTGCACCCGACCCTCATTTACATTCGTCTTACTTTCCTGCTCGCTCCACGACGGTACAGTCCAAGATGCAAGCCAAGCCGAGAGCTCAGCATCTAACGGATTGTTATGGGGTCATATTTCGTCAAGGAATTGGTTGCTTAATGCCCCAAATAGCCAATTAATAGTGAGGGTGTTATAGTACAGTGAAATAGGGTGACAGTTTGATAATTGAATTGCTAAGATTTTGCTAATTGCCAAAAATGTTTTAAATCTTCAACATCATTTTTGAAAAATAGATATTTTCATGGTATCAAATTATTTTTCTATGCTTTTCAGCGTTGTTTGAAGTTACATTCATAAATTACCCCACTGACAATTATTTACTGAGTTTACATGCAGTTTTCAAATCGTTTTCAAAACGTTTTTAGTTTTGAGAACACCATGTATACAATGTTAAAACGGTTTTGGGTTATCTCAAACCAAAACTAAAATACGTAGGTTTGATTTGAAAACTAGTTTCATGTAAACACTTAACAATCAGTTTCGATATTACGCATGCGTACCTATGTACGCAGGTGTAATAACGTTTCTGTCGCTCTGTGTTACAAACCTACAAATAAACCGACAGTTGTGTAGTTTTAGTGCGTAGTGGTAGAGAGTACAAAAAATAATTGGAATAATGGCAAAACGAATAATTTGGAGTAAAGAGGATCTGTCAGATACATCAGCCAAATGCGCATGCGCCGAAACTGTTTTCAAATCATTCTATAAACCTGTTTTGAAAATTGCATGACACATTTTCGCGAAATTTTGACTAAAAACTGAAACCATTTTTAAAACTGCATATAAACGTAGTAATTGAGTTTATATGCAGTTTTGAACCGTTTTTAAAACGTTAATAGTTTTAAAAACGCCATGTATACACTAAAATTCATGATTTTTGCTTGAACACTAATTTCAAAACTACGCATGTAAACTTTTAAATTCAATTTCCATATTGCGCAGCCATACATGGCACAAATAATTAGAATACTGGCAAAATGAAGTATTTGCAATGTAAAGGATCTGTCACTTACATCAGTCAAATGCGCATATGCCAAAATTGTTTTCAAATCTACCTATATAACTTCTTTTAAAAATTGCATGTAAGCACTTTCACGTAATTTTGACTGAGAACTGAAATCATTTTCAAAACTACATGTAAACGTAGTAACTACAACCCAGTTATGAAAATATATGCCTTTTTACCTTCCGTCACCTTTAGGTAAGGAAGGTATTGTCTTTGGTCAAAAAATTCGATGATGAGTTTTTAATCAATAAGCACGTAGAATACGATTTTACTATTTTACGATGATGTCTATATGTGTGTGTGTAACAAAAATTTCGTCTGCGATAACTCTAATACTACAATTTCAAAAATTATAATTCTTTCGTATTCTTCTTCGTTACATCCATATGAAGAGCTGATTAGATTTTGGTTATAATCAATCGAAAGACCCTCAATTGCAGATTTTAACAGCTTTTCTTGAAAAAACTATGTTAAATATAATTTTTTTACATTTAATGTTATTATAAATATTAAAGAATATTTTATTCTCTATACGATTTGACTGCATTTTATCCTTCATGTTAAATGGATACAGGGCTATAAAATTATAAAGAAATTAAATTTCATAAATTAGGTAGCTATGCTAGAAATAGCAACTTTATTAAGAAAATTCTGATTGAAAGATGTCAGTGTCAATTGACATATTCGTAGTATATTTGTGTTATAATTTTACTCGAAATATAGGATATTTTTGCTCGAAACTTAAAAAATTATAAAGAAATTAAATTTCACAAAGCAGCCAGCTGTACTTTAAACATGGAAATATCTACTAGGTACATTAAGAAAATTCTGATTGACAAATGTCAGTGTCAAAGTGCAATTTACATAATATGTTTGAGTTATAATTTTCCTGGAAATATATAGAATCTTACAAGAAACTTTCTGTATGGAATTTATACAAAATACATAGAACTGACTGAAGGTAATGTACTGTAAATATGGAATCATTTGCAAAAAAACTTTCTGTGTGGAATTTGTATAAAATGCATAGAGCTGACCACATCAGATTTTTTTTTCATTACCTTCATAAAAATTGACATTTCGTCGTTATTTTTGTTTCGTTAACAGGGTGCAGTAGAAGACTCGTTGCAGGTATTCATCTAATTTTTTAGATGTTTTATAAATCTACATTTTTGTAAATTTATATATTGGAAAACTTTGTCTAAGTACGCAAATGAATACATATACGAGTTCCATATTCACTATGGAGCATATTTCTTTCTATTAGAAACTTTAACAAACATACGAACAATTTTATTCCCATTTTTAATTGATGTATGATTGTATGTATTGTAGTAGGAAGATATTTATTATTATTAATAATAATAATAAATATCTTCCTACTACAATACATGCAATCATACATCAATTAAAAATGGGAATAAAATTGTTCGTATACTTGTTAAAGTTTCTAATAGAAAGAAATATGCTCCATAGTGAATATGGGTGTTCGATATCATTTAGACTGTTTAGAGAATCGAAAAGAAACTAAAAGCATTTTTATGTTCCCATTATATTGTTTTATAAAACTTTATGCCACAAACCGAAAAATTCTGTAAACAAATACTTACAATACACCTACATTATCGGAATTTTGTTAGCTTCCAAAAAAGAAAGAAAATCGTACATACAAATAAAACTACAAACTAAATAAAACAATTTTCATATCGGGATTTAATATTTAATAATGGGAATTCAATTATTACCAATATTTAAAACAGCACAGATCATAATAACTTTGTAATTAGTAGGAATAGATAATACTTATATTCATACCATGTCCAATAGAAATTAATAATACATTTGTAAAATAACGTGTGCTCTATTTTTACCTTCCGTAACCTTTAGGTAAGGAAGGTATTGTCTTTGGTCAAAAAATTCGGTGGTGAGTTCTTGATGAATAAGCACGTTTTAGTGTCCCTAGAATACGATTTTACTATTTTTACGATGATGTCTCTATGTGTGTATGCGTCCCCGCCCCCGCGAAGCACCACCTTTGAAACAGGATCATATAGATCCTGAACTGTTCCCGAATGTCAATGTCACGTTAATATGACTGACTGCTACGTATTTTGTCTTTTTTGTTAGTATTTGATATTAAAATGTCATGAATGGAAGAAATTAATTAGTTTGAAACATTATATCATGTTTCGTTACCATAAGAAATACATCCAAATTTAAATACTCAAAGGTAAAAGAATTTAATATCAAAAATCAAATCACATATACAACAGACTATAATAACCACAAGTAAATTCAGTATATTATTATATTAATGCTGTATATGTTTTTTATCTTCCACTTTTTACTTCCTTGTACAAAGTAAAGGAAGTATTGTATTCGCGAAAAATTTCAGTTTCCAGATTTCAACGGAAATATCCATTTTGGCCATCCCTGAATCCATTCTGACTAATTTCGTCGTGACGTCTGTACGTACTTACGAACGTATCTCGCATAACTCAAAAACGGTAAGCCGTAGAAAGTTGAAATTTTGTATTTAGAACTTCTATAACATCTAGTTGTGCACCTCCCTTTTTGGTCATTACATAATTTCCAGAAATGGTACTTTATTTGAATCCTATAATAGATTTTAATGAAAAACTATATTAAAATATAATCCAAAACTTTTCAAATATAGTATATAAGACTTTTATATCGATTGGAATAACATAGCAGATTTTGGTTAAAACAGGCCAACCGGAAGTGATATATTACCTGAAGTTGTTAACAGTTTTTCTTGAATAAAATGGTTTCATTTTGATTTTAGAAATAAGTGCTTCAAATAAGCATTTTAGAGAATTAAATTCTGCGTCTAGCACATCAAGTATTATTAAATTAGCCCTTTGTATAAGCGAGATATGTAAATTTAAAACATATACTTTTTGGTTTTTGTAATGAAGCTTGCTATGGATTAGGACAAAAAATAACAAAAAAATAAAAAATAGATGTTAATGTCAAATTATGTCAAATACGTGCAATTTTATAATTGAGTCCATACTTCATATTAGTCTTGCGTACAAGGAAGTCGTGTGGTGTCCACATCAGATTTTTTATTTTAAAAAATATACTGTTCTTTTTAGGAGTAGTTCAGTTCAGTTCAGTAAGCTCAAATCGCCAGGGGTGGGAGGGAATTGATGACATCATATTGTTACCATGGTTTTATTATAGGGATTTAATTTTGTAGTTTATATATAAGGTTTTGATATTACTGTCGCCATTTTTATTTGTTTGAAAATTACCAAAACACTTATCATTTTAACCACCATCTTCTAGCTTCCTTCTTGTTGCAATGATCTCCTTAATTAATTTTCCCGAGAAATGAGTTTAGCGTCGTACTTGCACATTGCCACGGCTGTAGATCTGCAACTACAGCATCTAGAATCTAGAGTGCGGAATCTATACAGATATAAACCACGTCCGTTGCGCCAGCCCGTCGCTAGAGTTGGAAACTTTGCAAAACTTATATCAACCGCATGCAGCGAAGAAGCGTCGACACAGGGGCGTAGAAGGAGAAATTCTCGTGGGGGTAATAGCAAAGGGGAAGAAATTAAGAAGAGAGATGAATCCTTTATGGGTAGTGCAATGCTTAGCTTGCATAGTAAGTTGTGGGTTGTTACTTTAATTTTCGCAGCCAAAATTTAAAATGCTTCTATATTATAAAATTACCAATTATGTTTTTAGCACTTAGCTCTCTTATCGCATATTATGTTTTGTACAATTATTACCTCTGAGGGTCACGCTGATTTGTTGAGAATAAGACACACGGTTTATATATTTATAATTTAATTTTATTAAATTCGAAGTAGTTCCTTTCATCGTTCTTTGCTTCCACTTTTTAAAAACGCTCAACCAATCTTTTTTGGAATGCTTTACCATTATTTCCTTCTAAGTCCAAAAAATAGCCAAAAGTCGCATATTGCTAAATCAAGTGAGTATAGCGGAAGTTTTTCTTACTTAAACTTTCCTATGGAAAGGCGTATCATTATGGTGTAACTCCTGTCTCTGGAATTCTCTGGAGCACTTCAGGCAAACATTTTTCACTGTGCCACTTAGCTGAATCTGTCTTCTATCCATCCAGCTTAGTTTAATTTACTATATATTTACTATACAGGCTGATTCAGCGGTCTGTCCTCCCTTTATAACTCTTTTATTTTAAATCAGATAGAAAAACTCTTCAAATATAATTTATAAGATATATTATTGTCTATCTACGTACCATATGCATTTGTATACAGGGTGCTCCGTTTAAGCGCAACAGTATGTAACTTTATATTTCTTAATGGAACAGCCTATATTTATTTATTTTGATAGTAAATTAGATTCCCTTTAAAAAAGTATTAAGTAATAAGGGGTCTAAAATTATAAATTAAGAAGTTATTTACGTTCATAAAAAATAGTAGTTCAGAGTGGAAAAACCATAATATAATACAAAATTTTGATCCTTTTTTATTAATACTTATTTTAAACATTACACTAATTCCAAAGAAGCTATTAAAATTTAGTAACAGACTAAATAATGCAAAATTATAATAAATGCTCGAAAACTTGTACTTCAACTTCAAAAGATTTTTCTATTATAAATATTATATTAACCATCTCATCTTTACTAAAATTTGTATTATTCATTTTCACATCAACATCAACAATGATAAACTAAGAGTATTTGGGCAACTTGTTTGTTTAAATTTGAAACAATTGATCAAATTATCCATAGCTTACTTTGTTAATAATGACATGATAGAAACATATCATTCAACGAATAAAGGTAAATAACTTCTTAATTTATAATTTTAGATCCTTTATTACTTAATACTTTTTTAAAAGGAATCGAATTTACTATCAAAATAAATAAATAAATATAGGCTGTTCCATTAAGAAATATAAAGTTACATATTGTTGCGCTAAAATGTATACAAATGGATATGGTACGTAGACAGATAATACTATATCATACAAATTATATTTGAAGAGTTTTTCTATCTGACTTAAAATAAAAGAGTTATAAAGAGAGGACAGACACCTGTATAAAATCCGTATACGACTCGCTTGGTATGTAATTACGTCAAAAAAAGTAATATAAGGTTCACCACTTGCCACAATTTGAAAAAAAAATGTGTTTACTACTAATTAATAGTGTTAAAGTTTCTTGACAAATCCTTTCATTTTTCGCTTTTTGGAAATCAGATGTGTTGATATGGCAAAAAATTTATAAAAATTTATTGTTCCATATGCTTCTTATGAGAGTAGCCAATTTGATAAGATATTTTTGCAATGTGCTGACCTTTGATCTGCATTATTTGCACCTACACATAATATCTTTTTCTTAGAGCTAATTTACTTCTTTATTTAAGCGTATCTCAGAAAATGTAAATAATTATGCATTAATAAATGCATAAATTACACTCTATAGTGTGTTAGTACCGTAAGAGAAATTTACATTCTGCAAGGAAAGTCATAATACATTGTACTTGAGTTATTACGGTAACATGTGTAGTGTCCCGGCATCTAGCCGCTAGTTTTCATATTAAAATATGTATATATACTTGGCGTTGGTCACCAAGGATAATGTTGTTAATGTTTATATTTAGAATTCTAATGTTATGTATTTTTATATTTATATACTTTACAATTTAATTTACAATTTAAGTTAAAACATTATTTTTACACATGTATAGTAAAGTATAGAAATTACTAAGACGTGTACATTGCAATAGCAATACTGTCATAAATATTTATTATAACGTATGTCTCATAAGTTTTGGCACAAATTTCAGATACTAGAAAATCAGTAATAACAAGAGAATCACAAGTTGCTATAGAATTAAAACTTTTGTTTAACATCTTATCTTTATTTATGTAAATATGGCTACAAATTGAAAACCCGAAAAAGTATATATAATTTAGTTGGGCAAGTTCCTAAAGCCGAAATATTACGAATTTTTAAAAATCAACATATATCCCGAAGAACCATTTATCGGACAATTGCTGAATGTGAGCAAGGTATTCATTGTTTAAACTTGCCAAAAAGTGGAAGACCTAGAATTTTTACTAGAGTAAGAGCCGAAGCACTAGTAAGAAGAGCGAAAAACAGACTTGGTACTTCATTAACAAAACTGTGGTGGAATCCCATGACACAGATAGCTATCTCTTAATGTAGCGTAGTTTTAGCGTAGCGTTTTGGTGCTACGATTATTTGGTACTCTTATTCAAAATTGCTATCGCTTTGCTATACAATCGGCTAATTTCGTAAACGTACTAGGCATCCTAATAACATTTGTTAATTACATTGGCGTTTATGAAATTTCATATTGAGAGGGATAAAAGGTTATAAAATTTAATAAATATGTATAGAATTAAATTATTTTTAGATGCTACCAATTCATTTCGCTATGTATGATGAAATAAGAATTGAGGAGTGTAGGCAATTACACTTAGAAAACCGTTTCTTGAGATCTGTGGGTGATCCATTCTCACTACCAGACAACAGATTTATACAACTTTTTAGACTTAATAAGGATATGGTACATTATCTCATGCAACAGCTGATACCGTTGATATTGTATTTTTGTCTTGCACGTACATTGGAAAATTTTTGAGTCAACATCGAAGGATTTTCTTTAATATAATTAATTATAACTTCTTGGTGCTTAGATGTTGTCCGTTTTGCTCGTTTTTTAGCTGGTTCGTCAACCACTATAAATTAATATACATAAGAATTGAAATGTTTGACAGATTGAGGTTATATTTTCGTATGTACTGTAAATTCCTCTAAATATAGCTAATACAAAACATTATACTACTAATAGTTACAAATGATTCATTATTTGTACTTACTGTTTTATAATTTATTATTTTTTGCCGATAAAACTCTATCACAACGTTTAGCGGTACCTTCCAAATGGTGCTACGCTATGTGACGGTAGCAAATGTTCAGAGTACCGAGTTAGCGGTGTCGCTACGAATCATGGGTGAGCGGGAGGAAAACGTCAGGGGCATATAGCTGTGCGCTACTGTAGCGTATTCATGGGATTCCACCACTGGTACGCCAGTATCGAACATCCAAGGACACCATATGGCGGGAACTGTCACGGAATGGTCAAAAATTCAGAAAACGAAGGAAAGCTCCAAAACATACAGCCAACAAACTAGCCAGAATCCCGATATGCTGCCGTAATTTAAGAAAGGTACATTTTGCGAATAACCGCGTGATAATTATGGATGATGAAAAGTACTTCACGCTGAGTAACTCCAAAATGAAAGGATATGATAGTTTTTATACTGATAATGTTGAAGAAGTCTCTAATAATGTCAAATAAAAACAAAAAGCCAAATTCGCAGATAAGGTGTTGGTTTTGTACGCCATTTCCATAAGGAGTGTATCCAGGCTTTATGTGGGTCGAGTAAGAGGTGAAGCACTAGATAGTCAAAGGTACATCCATAATTGCCTAACGAAATTGGTTAATTTTATTGAAGAAGAACATGTTGGGGACGATATTATGTTCTGGCCAGACCTCGCATCTTGTCACTATGCAACACAGACTCAAACTTGGCTAGCAGACCGAAATATACCATTTATTCCGCGGAATGACAATCCCCTAACCTTCCCCAGGCTCGTCCCATAGAATATTTTTGGGCTCTTTTCTCTCGTAAAGTTTTTCGATGTAGGATGGGAAGAACAAAATGAGGAGGAACTTCGACGCAGAGAATATAGAAAAGTCCGAGAAAACGATTTAAATGCTGTCCAAAACCTAATGATAGGAGTCCGCAGAAAGTTGCGCCTTGTGGAAGACCATGGACCTCTTTATTTAATTTAAGTTTATAATTAGCTTGCTAATGAAACTGGTAATTAGTATGTAGTACAACACTTCAAGTAAAGCATTATATTCTGCAAAAAAAATTGTTGAAATTTGTGCCAAAACTTATGAGACATACGTTACTTTTTTATTATTTATATGTATGTACACGATTTCATTTAGTTATATAAAAATTTAATGTAAATCAGTATTGAGAAAAAAATCTACACAAATGGTTAGAAATTTCTATAAAATTCATCCGGCTGCTTTAAATATAGACTTAAAACTTTTTCATAATACCATACTGTTAAATGTGCTTTAACAGTACTGTATGCTCAACCGATATATGCATCAAAACAGCCACGGCCGTTATTTTTTATAACAGTACAATTATTAAAAATCATGTGTTCCTAAAAAAAATCTCAGCATCATGAAATTGTCATGAAGAGCTGTCACCTGTCAATATGCCATAGAAAATAGAATTTTAAGAAGATATTTTATGTTATTATGAAAAATACTGAACGTCACACGGCTGATATACAAATAACAGACACGGTTGATTATAAAATCTCGGCTCTCATCTGTTATTTGCTACATATCAGCCTTATGACGTTAATAACTATAAAAAAACTATGGGCCAACTGATTGTTGATAATAGTTCGACCGGTTTTTTAAGAGTAATCTTCTGACCCTGTACTTTTCCAGTGCATACAATACAACCTACCTTACGAGACATGTGGGACAATACTCACAGAAAAATGTACAGGGTTTAGGGATACAATGCCTAATAGTAGGGGAGACCGGTGTCAATTGTTACAAAATTTAAACTTTTATTTTTCACGAGTTAACGTTACATTTAGAAATTTTGAAATTACCTATATGAGAACCTACCCACCTTACTGAATAATATTTTGAATTATAAACTTTTGAAAATGTGACAAATATAAAAGTATAAGGAGCTAACTGGTGTCAATAGTAACAGGGCCAGTGTTAATTGTAACAAATTTTAACAGTGATAAAAAAATTAACATTTATTTATTACCTCAGAAAATACAAAATTCAGATGACTCAATAAAAAGCAAACAAAATATATATCCTGTGACATGGACCATTTTGACCTATGCCTTTAGTCGCTAACGAAATTGCAGTTTAGGTAAACAAAATAGGTCTTTCTTTGTACAATTTAACTTGCCCGGTGTCCATATTTTACATTTTCGCCACTGCAACCAATCTCCTGTGCTCAAAAAATATGGGCCAATGCATATCAGAGAGTTTCCTCATCGGAGCCATTTGAAGTATAATCTGCGACTGTTACTTTCGGAACTATTTTTGGTTTTTTTGCTCTTCTTCTTTTATGTTTTCGATAGCAGTGGTTTTTTCTTGTAATTTTTATCATGATCAATACTGTACTTACACCGTGGCATGTGTTACAACTGACACCGCTTCACTTATAAAGATATTATTTGCTTTTTTGTATTTATTAGGTAGTAATTCGAAATGTTTTTTAATGAAAAATAAAAGCAGATATAACTCACAAACTGATCCTTAACTTGAAATATTTCCGAGCAGAGCACTTATAGTGTTTTAGAAACAATGTGTGTCACTACCTGTATTTACTTTTTGTCGATTTACAGACATTCGTCAGAAACATACGCCATATTAGCGCGTATGTACTAAATACCAAAGAGCTATGACTCTTTCTTCTTCACTCTGCAAGCGCGTTTAAATCTACTTTGAAAAGATGGCCCTGTTACCTACCCTTGTTACATTTGACACCGGTCTCCCCTCGTATTAAAGCTGGTAGGTACTACTAATAAAGGCGATGTAACCTAATATTAAATGGCGGAATACTTGAATAACATATTCAGTTTTTCTAAAAATCTATATTTTAAACTAGTCGAAAGAAATTTGTAGAAATTTATCACCATTTGCGTAGGTTTTATAATTTGTTTGTTCAAAATATAAACCGGTGAGCTATTATGGGTTTGAGCTCGTAGATATTAAAAAATTCGATGTAGTCAGCACATTATCTCTTTGCTATGGTGCAGAACCCAATAAATTATTATTAGAACAAATCAATAATCTATCCGAAATTTTCAGTCTTTTCCTATTCCCACGCTGAATTTAACTCTTGCATCTCGCCGCCAATGGCCGTGCATGCTGCCATGTTTCAGCGCGGCCATACTCTAATTAAACAACCGTTTTAATTAACACACTAAATTATATCTTAAATGAAATTCCTCTATCGTACGGCGTTTGCGGTAACGCCAGCAACACTGAAGAGAGAGTGCGAGTGCGGTAAACACGGCGAGGACGATGGGAACAGAATCTTACATTTTACATTCACGATCATTGGAATTTGTTGCGCAACAGAAAAAAATAAGAAACGAATTTGTGGTTTTGTTATCGCTTAGGTATCTCAATCTTCAAAAAAATTTTTGCTACGTTATTAGTCACTATTGAAATTGAAAATTGAGATGACATTATATACTAAAAATGAATAAGCAAAAGATACGCATCATCAATATATATGTAAAAATAATGTTTTAACTTAAATTGTAAATTAAATTGTAAAATAAATAAATATGAACAATTTATTTATTTTTCAAACATCAAAAAAATACATAACATTACAATTCTAAATATAAACATTAACAACATTATCCTTGGCGACCAACGCCAAGTATGTACATATTTTAATATGAAAACTAGCGGCTAGACGCCGGGACACTACATATATTACTAGATAATGACGTCACTTATTACTATGTTTACATGGTGTACTAATTTATTCTAGAAAATGCAATGCGTGTTGCATAGCTTACTGTATACAATACATGCAGATGAATTATCGTGTAGTATCAAGGCCTAGTTTAGGCCGTCTTAGCTCTAACCAAATCAAAGCGCCCCAAAAACTATAATAAAATGAGAAAATTATGCGCCCCCAAAATCTGTGCGTCCTAGGCGGCAGCCTTGTCAGCCTATCCGGTAATGGGGCACTATGCAGTAATTCTACAGCACTAGACACAATTCACAAATACTTAACTCAGAAGAAACTGTTGTAATTAGTACAATAGGTAGATAAACTTGAACGATATATTATATTGATATATTTTATTGACAGCAAATTGAGAGTTCTATATATTTTTTACAAAACAATAATTCGTAACTACTTTGATATTTACAATTATTTGTTTTGGTTGAGATGAGTTGACAACCACTGACTGATCATATATACGACCATTATAACAAATGAGACAATGTTGCACATATCGCCGTGTGGCGCTTGGAAGAAAAACTAATTGTAAAGTAGGCAACCTGGTGTGTATATAGGCAATATCAAGGAGGACTAGCGACCAGCAATACTTTGGAATACACTTAAAAAAATTTAAAGTAGAAAAACGTTTAAATAAAATATGACCACAATTAAAGGAAAAAAATATTTTCTGGTTTCATCAAACTTTTGTTTACATAATGATTGGTAATAATAATAATACTTTCATCGACGTAGCCCAATTCACCGAAGAGTAGCATATCTGGAGCACATGACATAAATGCATGCAATTTTGAAATGTTTATAAATCAGAATAATAAAGAATGAAGAATAATGTTGACAATAGACTAAAATAGCGTAAGAGTTTGAATCCCTCTCGTCTGTATAATTTCCATTAATTCATAATCACCAAAACCAATTCGCTGCATATGCACATTATCAAATACACAGCCGAAAAAAAATATTGCATTTCCAAACGAACTGTTTAAATTCTTGTATATTATTGTTATTAAAATACGGAAACATTTTTACGTACCATTACCTTTACGTACCTGAACAGAAATTAACAATAGTCGTATAAGAAATTCTTTAATATTAATCTAATCGCTTTCTTTATTTTAAGTCAGACATAAATTTGACATAAATAACAAAACACTTGTAATACAAATTGAAATACCGCGGCTTTCTATATATCAATTCGAAATATGTAATTTCCTAATTTTATCGCGTCGGCCATAATGCACCTGTCACCATCTAGCGCTTGGAAGATAAGTACTATCCATAGGCTACTACATTGTCTCGACATTTTACATATGAGTTTCCGTACCCTGATCACTGACAATAAAATTACAGGGACAGGATTGATATTTGATCGATTTAAATTCAATGTAAACATTAACATTGTCAGTAGCGCTACCGTCATGATACGAAAATCAACTACAATTATTTCAAATAATTTTATATTGCCTAAAAGGAATTAGGTTTGACTTAGAAATAAAGGTAAATTTCATAAATATATACGTTTCTTAATTCTAGCATTTTTTATTTCTTCTTTATTAAAAAATGAATAACACCCAATAATTTCTACCTTAGTTTTAATATTTATTCCATAGTTGTATTCATAATTACAAATAAAATTATTATTTGAATCAAAAAAAAGTATAACGTTTATTTTTTCGTAATATGAAAATAGATTATTAACAAATTAAAAATAACAATAAAAACTATCAAAGTTATAACCTGCCAAAATAATTTCTAACAAAATCATTTCGAACTAAAGCTCCTATTCCATTTCCATAATTATGATTAGGAATGTGAGGAATTTGACCATTAAAAATTAATTGTTGTAACACATGGTCATCGCCATCTGGAGCTGGAGGATCTAAATTTTCTCCCATCGTCCTAGCTATATTATGAAGTACTGCTGAAGCAATAATAATTGTCATTATTATTTGTTTTTGCAATCTGCATCCGTAAGCAAGTACAGGAAAACGTCTCTTCCATACACCAAATACTCTTTCTATTATATTTCGTGTTCTTATATGAGCTTCATTGTACCGTTGTTCTGCTTCAGTGACTGGATTTAGAAGTGGAGTTAACAAATAAGGTCGAAGTTGATACCCACTATCTCCCAATAACAGGCAATTATTGTGCCTATTTGCCTCAAATTCGGCCTTAATGTTACTATTATTAAAAATAGTAGCGTCGTGAGTTGATCCAGGCCATCGAGCTACTATATTTATAATTTTCATTTCTGCATCACATATAGCCTGTACATTATATAAAAAATAAGATTTTCTGTTGCGAAACACTTCTGCGTCGTCGCCTCCTGGAGACTGAACTTTGATATGTGTACAGTCTATGGTTCCTATTATTTTAGGAAATGCAGCTATTTCAAAAAAATGATTTTTTGCAATATGTTTGTCTTTTGCTGTTCGGGGAAATTTTATAAACTGCTCTCTGAGCGACGCAATAGCTTCTGACACTCTTACAATTATTCTTGACACAGTTGAATAATGCATTCCTGCAAAATCTGCTACACTTGTGAGGTGACCACCAGTTGCATAAAAACGCAAACACGTAAGAATTTGATTCATAGGAGATATAGAATTGTTCATGTCATTTGTGAATTCTAATTGATTTTCTATCAATACCAATAATTCCAATGTTGTTTCCTTTGTCAACCGAAATCTCTGATAGAATGTTAAATCATCCAAGATGTGAAAAAAATTTGTTCTACTATAAACTCTCCTTGGAATACCATAATTTATTAAATTAATTTCATCCAGGTCATCGTTCTCTACAGTATCAACTTCAATATCGTCGAAAACATTCATTTTATCAGTTTGACATACAGTACGAAATGAAAGTGAATATTCGTAATGTCACTTAATGCAGTTGAGAGGTAGATGAAGTACGGCTTAATAGAAGCATCACTTGGTAAAAATAAAGTGGAACTTAAGGTACGGTGCAAAGGTTTTTTGTAATTTAAGTGACACTTATTACTGAGTGCAACTTAACTCGCAACGGTGCAAACGGGCATTTTAATAAGGTTTTTTTCAGGGGGGTGACGTGCGTCGTCTGTTTATTCATTTTTAGTACCGTTGTTATGCAGTTCTGTTGGTATTGGTATGCTAACCGCTTTAATTTTCAACAGCTCATATCTCATTTACTATCTGTGAATTACCGATTTGCCCTCAAAATATCAATATTTCTCTTCATTCTTCATCGATCACTTGTGTTTTATTTTACTTTATAATTAAATTTCTACGCCTCCATGGCTTGGCGTGGCCCCGTCTTGGCGCTGATGGAAGGGGCTTGATTTATGCACGTAATTTCCCTTCGCACGCCAGGAGGGGGTGTGGGGGCGAAGCCCGCAAAGCCCCCTTCAATTTCCTGCGCGCGATGCCCCGATCTACATACATTATATTAATTCCAACGCGAGCGCAGCTTTAAGAGTGATGTTATTAGCATCCGACGTTACGCCAAGGACGCTAGGAGAGATACTCCACTAAAGGAATCTTTGTAATGCGCCTAGGACAAAAATTAACATATAGATGTACTGTACACGAAACACTATGGCTGTGTAGTCTTTCTTAGACTTGGTTTTTGCATTAGGTTTAGATGCACAAAGAACAAGAAGTATCATGTCTTGTTGTTTTAGCGAATCATGGCTTGGTATCTCTAGTCTACAAGGATCACGCAAGAATTATTGAGAATAATACACTTTGTTCATATTTTTAAATTTTTTATGTAAATATATTCAAAGTAGTTCCCTTTAACAATTACATACAACCATTCTTTCTTACCACTTCTTAGTAGATCACAACAAATTTTCTATTGGAATGATTTTAAAATAATTATGAATTGCAGAGAATCAATTTCGTCTTCGGATGAAAAGCTTCTACCCAATAAATTTTAAATTAGTCCAAAAAGTGTTATTATTATTATTATTATTATTATTCGTTTCTAAACCATATACAACATACATAAATAAGTAAAAATACCCCATAAATATATTGTATTATGCGGTCGAACATTCTAGAGCTCTCTGGAAGTTAATGACAGCTATATAAAAGGGACGCAGCTATGCTCGGGAGTTAGTTAGTTACATTCAGAGACATAGAGATATTCACATAGGATGCTAGTGAGTTTAAGAAGCACAGCAGTATCGTAGTGAGCGTATACAGTAAAGTGTCGAGTGGAATATGTACTCTGGAATTTATTGGTATACTAGGATAGCTGATGTAGATGTGAATACTCAGTAGTGCTGACGAGTATTGGGAATAGAGGTGGGCGCGGGCCATGATTTTGTCGGGTCACGATCGGTCACGACGTGACCCGTGTGGTCGTGAATATAATTTAAATTTTGCGTCGTGATTGGACGTGAGCGTGAGGCACTAAAAAATTATCGTGCGTGATCAGGCGTGATTGAAATTTAATCGGGCGAGAGTACAAGTTTTCTTCAATTTTTTATTAAAAAAATTGTCAATTTCCAACTTTTCTTTCCATTCTTGTTATTATTATTATGTGCAAATATGTCATCAACAGTATTTTTTTTTTCATTAAAATAGTGTTATTGTTGTACCCAAAATTGTATACACAGTTGCTCCGATTTCACTAAAATAGAATAGAACAACCTATTTGTCCATAAACATTCGTTTCCAATGAAACCAATCTGTTACCTAACTTATTACCAATTTGCTAACAAATTTGATAACAACTTCTGACTGTGTTAAACAGGCTTAAATGTACATAGAAACAATTACGTGACACGAACGTGACCCGCTGGGCGTGATCGGGCGTGAGAGCCAAAATAAAATCATGAGCGTGAGTGATCGTGAATCAAACATAAAAAGTCGTGCGTGATTGGTTGTGATTACATTTTTAGTTCCGTGAGCGTGCGTGATCGTGAACAAAAAGTTACTCACGCGCCCACCTCTAATTGGGAAGCTATAGTGTACGAGGACAGTAACGGCGAGTCGAGAATTTACTGGTATACTGGGATAGCTGTGGAAGTGAATACTCTGTACTGTTGACGAGTATTGGGAAGCTAGGTATACGGGTACAGTAACGGCGACTGAAAGTGGATACCCGGCAATGGTGTTAAAGAATTGTGGCGTAAAGAGAGTCGGTGATACTGAAGCTGTGGAAGTTAGACTGTTAGTTACATAAATAGACAGATAGTGAGGTGAAAAGTGTGACTTCTGTCCGAGCAGTTGAATATACAGATGCTGTTGAGTCAGTTGAGTATATAGACGCTGTGGAGGTCGATAGGCGGATAGTTGAACGTGATATAAATAAACAGTGACATAAATAGTCGAAATAAATAATTAGTAAGATCGTATAAATAAATAGTCGTGTTATTTATTTAAATAAATAGTGTTAGTGTTATCTAGTTTATTATAGTTAGTCTTAATTACATATATATATATATATATATATATATATATATATATATATATATATATATATATATATTCCACTTTTTATTGAGTCTAAGTCGAAACTGAAAGAAGCGCTATTTCCATTCAACAACCAATAACGTCTATTCTTCTTTCAGCATCCCTACGTCTACATCCCTTGCAGCTTACCCGCGTTACGGCTTGCGGGCCATCAGGGATACGTGACGCACATACGGCACCTGACACCAGACGCCGGGCGTCGGTGTGCGTCGACTAGGAAACCAGAAAGTCTGAACGACAGAACATAGAAAGAGGCTTTGATACTAAGGTAGGGTTATTTTCTATTTCTCAATAAGATTAAGATAATGGTGGAAAAGATAAATCTGCTGATATCTTCAAATTCAGATTATACCGGGTGTTCATGGTAATGTGTCCAACATGGGGATCTCGAGATTTATAATAGATTCGAAATCGGTTAAATTAAACAAAAGTTGCCTTATTGGGAGACCATTTTAATAGTTAGGGAAAGAGGATCATGACAAATGTCAGTAAAGTAAATAACTTAGGTTATAGTTTTTTGTTATTTCAGAAAAAATACGTGGATCACTAGAATAAAATAGGCAAAAATGTAAAAAAAATTCTAATTATTATTGTATTTTGAGGGATTATATTTAAGTTTGCTTTTTCAACGTGTTAAATAGATTCTTGTCTGAATCGACCCGTTTTTAATAAAAACTGATAACACTGAAAATATACACACTTTGACAGGTATGTAAACAATATGTTTCTAAAACGTCAAAAAAAATATTCTTATCAAAACTCACTTGTATAAATACGACATCTTATTGGCTTAAAGGGTGCGAAAAAAATTTTGTGACGGTGTTTTGTCTAAATGAAACTTGGTAATTAGGTAGAACCCTGAATTTGTTTTGCCTTATAAATTTATGTATAAAATAGTCAGTCAAATATCATTGTATTTCTTGAAAAATGCTAAATAATTGTAACATTTATGTAATTTTCAGTCTGCCATGGATTATATGAGTGTGGAATTTTCTTTATTTATTCCACACGAGTGTAATACAACGTTTTATCCAACACTTTTTTAAAAACTTGTTAAATCATTTTTGGTTTTCATTCATCGTTTGACACTGACAAGTCAATTAATGTAATATTTTAAATTACGAAGTAGCCATTAAATGTGTTATATTGTTATTGAAAAAAATTGCTTTAATAAATATTGTTTGTCATTAGGAATTATTTGAAAGATAAATACATTAAAATGGGTGAAAATGAGGACCTTTCTCTAAAAAGTATTCACTTAAAGCAAAAGCAGCATCTTTGAATTTAATTGTGAGGCAAGTCAGCTGTTATAAATATTAAAATAAATAAACAAGTTTCATATTAAAAACACAAAATCAGTAATAATTTCTCTCACGGAGTGACTAATGTTGTACATTAGTTATTTCAAATAACCATAGTGTTGGATAAAACAAATTATGATTATCGAACTTCTTAAATTAACAGTTGTAAAATAATTATTTTATTACAATGAGTACTGTTTGGATTCGCAAATCATGGATAGATTTGTCTTTTCATTTATATAGCCGTGATTTTTTTGTTCGCAATTAACTTTTGAATTTTTTTAATTTTCTGGTTATTGGTGTAAATAAATTCCGTGTTGATGACAGATGAGTGTTTGCGCCAGCATCTTTACGACTGAAATTTAATCCTCTTGCGAATAAAAAAACGTCGCTTGTCGCCTCTCATCCACATTTTAATTTGTGTAGGTTGTAAATCGGCGTGATTTGGTTTTTTTTCTTTCGGCTGATTAAATTGGAAACGGGGCAGTGGCAGTAAATAGTGTTGTCGGCCAATATAAACAGAGGAAATGCAGTAATAACGCGGCATTCTTGGCGCGGTTGTCATTCTGGCCGTCGGCGTCGCTGGCGTCGCATGGCGTCGCTTTTGTTTCGCCCGCACTTTATGCTTATTGCGCTATGCGCGGCACTTTCATATTGCCGACTGCCGCTGGAATTGTCTGTTCAAGTGCTAAGTTTGCGTTGTATGAATACTTTACTTGTGGTGTTGCTTGTTTTATTTTGCTTTGTGTGTCTTGTTACTCCATTTCTGTTTCAAACGTTCTATTGGGTGTAAAACGAGATTTACGGCGCAAATAAAAGGGTTACACATGTCACACTGCCACGAAAATTGTTTCAAGAGTGGAAAGCTACTATAAAAATTACTTTGACATGTGCCATACAAAACAAAGAAATAAAAGCAAATTCTATTTTTATTCTGTACATAATACATAGCTGTAATTTTTTGTATTCACCGGTGAACTTTAAATAAAAAAAATCTGATGTGGCCAGCACATTACCTTCCGTCAGTTCACGGATCACCTCAACTACAGATAGGACACACAATGTATTTTTCGAAATACGAAATAGTGACATCTACAGATTGCTTCCATGAACTAATGCACACTGTGATGGCTTAGTCGGCTTGGTAGTCTGTGACATAGGTGACATATCATTGTACTCGTATACATAGATTAAAATTTTGAATATTGAAAATAAAAGAGATAATAAGAGAATTGAGTATAGATACATACATATATTTTAAATAATCAGAAAACAAAAACTATATATTCATTTCTAAATAAATTTAAAATTACTTGTCACATAGACATACACTTCTATTTTAATATTTGTCTATATGTAAGAAAAGGGTATTGGAAATGATATGAGATTTCATCATTAAATATAAAAGTAAACGTCTATTTTCTTCTCTGCAATTCACTTTATATCACGCAGCACAACGAATGTTCATCAGCTTATTGAATTTCAAGTCTATATTATGTCATAAATAAACACAGTTAATACACTTGTAAACTGGAGATTCAGGAAATAAATCACTACTGACACTATTACTAAAACCATAAACATACAAATTGAATTACCAAATAATTAAAGATGTTAAATTGTACGTTCAATGACATGTGTGATGACTTATGTGACTTTACAATACAAAATATTGCAAAATGTTTTGAACTCAAAGGTGACTTAATCTATATTTTCAAAATTTGAGCCCTGCCGCGCCTCTACAGTTTGCTTCCTGGAACTATGATAGTGTTTTGGCACATTCATTTAGCTGTCCGGTGCCTGCGTCAGTTCTATGTATTTTGTATAAATGTCATACAGAAAGTTCCTTGCAAAATATTATATTTCTTGTACATTACCTTAAGACAGTTGTATGTATTTTATACAGATTCCATACCGAAAGTTTCTAACAAAAGATCCTATATTTCCAGTAAAATTATAACATACTGTCAACTGCACTTGACACTGACACCATTCAATCAGAATTTTCTTAATGTAGCAGCTGTTTCCAGAGTTATAGCAAAGCTGACTAATATATATGATATTTAATTTCTTTATAATTTTTTAACTCTATGTCCATTTAATATGAAGTATAAAATGCATTCAAATCGTATAGAGAATAAATAATTCTTTAATATTTATAATAACATTAAATGTGAAAAAATGATATTTAACACCGTTTTTTCAAGAAAAACTGTTAAAATCTTCAAATGATGGTACTTCCGGTTGACCAATTGTAACCAAAATCTAATCAGCTCTTCACATGGATGTAACGAAGAGGAATACGAAAGAATTATAATTTTTGGAATTTTAGTATTAGAGTTATCGCATTAGAAAATTTTGTCACACACAGACACACACACACACATACATACACACACATACAGACATCATCGTAAAAATAGTAAAATCGTATTCTAGGGACCCTAAAACGTGCTTATTCATCAAAAACTCACCACCGAATTTTTTGACCAAAGACAATACCTTCCTTACCTAAAGGTAACGGAAGGTAAAAATTATGTTGCCAGCAAAATACTATTTATAAATTTATTAACTATTGTTCTAACTTTCAATATATTAACAATTTTTCTCCAGAATCTTACCGATATAATAAATCTAATTTATTTTGCGGTAGTGCCGTTAATTTCTTTCTTTTCAATCGGACGTAAACTGACACGTTGCCGGGGCCCGATTCTTGAAATTTTTCGCATACGTAAGTGGGACAGATGCGCATGCGAACTACATATTGGTATTCTTGAAACGAAATCGTGTGGTCGTAGGCGAATATTCCGTGCGCAATTACATCGCATGGGTGTGAATAACTTGAAAGTATCATTTGCACACGAAACTGTCAGTCACTGTTACTTTTGTTTGGTGTATCAGTAGGTACATAGATGATATAAATCAAATTATGTTTTTATATAATTCCGGGTACGTTTTATGATCTTATAATGACGCTAATTTTAAATCTAGAATCTCCTTACAGTTTAACAAAAAACAATTATATGCTGAAGCATTCACGTGGTACAAATGTTTCGTTTAGATTGGCTGCTACAAACTACGTTCGCTTGCTTTCGAGAATCGTATGCGTACGCTTCGGCCGAGTTTCGTTTGGTAGAATACCACTCATACGTATAGTACTGTTCGTGCACGAAACTAACCACACGAATTTTGTCGCGTGCGGAAAATTTCGCATGATTTCAAGAATCGGGTCCCCGGTGTGTTTTCGAACCGAAAAGTGCATTGTTCCGGTATTTTAGTGTAGTTGCTAGGCAACGAAAAATAACAGTCCGGGCATATTTTTTCCGGCACGTGACAAAGTATTCCCGGACAGTACGCGGTTCATTGTTTCTGTTATATTAAGCTGGAAGAAGGATTTATAAATTAAAGGAAGAGATGTGTAGAAAAATATATATAATTATTGCAACCATTTACGTTTACGTTTTACACTTACAACTCTCATTGAAAAATCATTTTTACCAATCAAAATATCCCTATACATAAAAACATTTGTATTGCCAACCTACTCGTTCACACACCCCCTCAATAAAAATGTTTTTACAATTCTGATTCGTGTTTTTAAACATTAAGTGTTAACCCCAATCTATCTCTAAATTTTAAGAATTTGTTTTTCGATAAAGATTTGGTGAACATATCTGCTAATTGTTTTTCGGTTTTTATATATATTATATTCACCGAACCTTCTTCGATCTTTTCTTTAACAAAGAAATACTTAATATCTACATGTTTCAGTCTTCTATTGTTTTCAGGGTTATTGGCTATTCGAATGGCAGACTGATTGTCTTCATAAATGATGACAGGTTTATCAACCGGAATTAAATTTAAGTCAGTCAAAATTTTCCGTAGCCAACAAGCCTCGCTTACAGCTATACTAAGTGCAATAAATTCAGATTCAGTTGAGGACAAAGAGACACTTTGTTGTTTCTTAGTTGCCCATGAAACAGTACAATTAAATAATTTAAAAATGGAGCCTGTTGTTGACTTTCTATCGGTAATGTCCCCACCCCAATCTGAATCAACATATCCATACAAAATAACATTTTTATTACTATTACTTTTAAATATTAACGTTAAATTTAAAGTACCTTTTACATAGCGTAGTACTCTTTTAAGTGCAACATATAAATTTTCATTTGCCTTATCTTGAAAACGACTAAGTACACAAACAGATTCACATAGATCAGGTCTAGTACCAAAAACTGCATACATGAGGCTACCAATTATCTGCCTACATACTGTTTGCAATTTCGGGTTACTTTTATCGCCTTTTACAAGATTAAAATCAAAGTTATTATCCATGGGTGTGTTCATTGGTTTACAATCTTGCATACCGAAACGTTTCAAAACACCCTTCAGATAATTTGTTTGATTTAACTCTGTGTAACCTTTTTCCAAATTTTGTTTAATATTTATACCTAAGTAACAAGATATAATGCCTAAATCTTTCATCTTGAAATTTTTGTTTAAAATGACTTTAAGTTTTTCAACTTCAATTAAATTTGTACCAACAATTAGCACATCATCCACATAAATTAAAACATACAATTTATTAATGGGTGAACACTTACAATATAAACAGTAGTCATTTTTGGACCTTATAAAACCTTCATTTTTCATTAATAAATCAAATTTGGTATTCCAACATTTTGGAGATTTTTTAAGGCCATAAATAGATTTATTTAGTTTACAAACTGTATTGCAATTATTTTTATTTTTACCAGGTAATGACATGTATACCTCTTCAGAGATTTCGCCATATAAAAACGCGCTTTTCACGTCCATTTGGAATACTGGTAACTTCAATTCATTTGCCACCGCCAACAGAATTCGGAAAGTAGTCAGTTTGGCAACAGGGGCGTAAATGTCGTATAGCTCTTCACTGCTCTCCTGCTGAAACCCACGAGCCACTAACCTAGCTTTAAACTGATTTTCACTTTTAATTTTAAACACCCACTTGCTCTCAATCACCTTTTTATCTACAGGCCATGGCACTTCACTCCACGTATTGTTTTCACGTAACACACTTAACTCTGTTTCCATCGCTTTTTGCCACTTGTTTGCATTTTCTCCAGTGACTGCTTGTTCTAAGCTAATGGGTTCTTCTGTAGCTGAATAAAAATTTGTTTCATAGTCTTTGAGCCACTCAGGTATTTTTACTTCTCTTCTGTTTCTTGTTACTGGATGTTCACTTGCAGTTACATCTTCTTCAGTATTCGAGCTTTCTGAATTCTTTAAACTATCGTAATCGTCTGGACTTTCATTTTCGCTCGAATTTTCTGAGTTATCTAATTTTCGGTTTTCTCTTGGATCTTCTACTTCTTCTTCTGAGTTGCTGACGTGAGTATTATCATTTTCATCTGTATCCATGTCTAATAATACTGGTTTTTCTGCTATACTATTTTCAGTTTTCTTCATTTTTTGTACTTCAGGCAGAAATATTACATCTCGGGTGATTTCTACTTTATTTTTATGAGGTAAATAAATTCTATACCCTTTTGTTTCTTCACTATAACCGACGAAGATGCCTGTATTACATTTTACGTCTAGTTTTCTTCTTTTTTCTTTTGGAATGTGTGCAGTAACATTAGATCCAAAAATTTTAAACGTTTCCATTTTATAGTCTTTACCATACCACACCTGATATGGCGATTTATCCTTGACAGAGCTTGTACTGACTCTGTTTAATACAAAAGTTGCACAACTTATAGCTTCAGCCCAGAAAGACTTATTCATGTCTTTACTATGCAATAAAGTTCTGCCTGCTTCAACTAGCGTCCTCATCTCTCTTTCGGCTCGCCCGTTTTGTTCTGGAGTGTACACGCATGATTTTTCGTGACGTATACCTTTCTTTTCAAGCAATTGTTGCAGCTCTGCATTGATGAACTCCAACCCGTTGTCAGTACGCAATGTCTTTATTTTATTTCCAGTCTGATTTTCAGCCAAGCATATGAAACTTTCTATTTTCTTAGATGCTTCAGATTTTGCTTTCAGAAAATAAACAAATCTAAATTTCGAGAAATCATCTTTTAAAAGCAGAAAATAGTTTGCTCCTCCCAGAGATGAGACTTCAAAGGGGCCGCATAAATCACCATGTATAAGTTCACATGTTTTCTTAGCACGTGATTCACTTGTTGGAAACGGTAGTCTATGTTGTTTACCTCTAAGGCAATCAATACAAGGATTTTTATCTTCGTTATCTTCAATATAATTTATATTATTACTCTTTAAAATGTCTTTTACCTGTTTAAAATTTATATGCGCAAGTTTACGATGCCAATCTGTCAAACTTTCAGCTATTTTACATTCAGGATTGTCTGTATCATTTTCCTTTTCGTACTTAAAATTCATCTTAAACAGCTTACCTTGCCTCTGAGCCATAGCTCTGACCAAGCCATTGCTATCTACTATTTCACATTTTCCTTTTTCAGAATGCATCATAAAACCTTTATCCAACGCCTTTCCTACAGAAAAAAGATTTACTTTTAACTCTGGTACAAATAGTACATCATTTAAAACAGTTTGTAGCCATTCCTTCCCATTCCAAGCTTGTAATCTAATTTGTCCTACTCCCTTTATATTTATAAAGGATCCATCACCGATTTTCACTTGTTTCTTGTCAGGAGAAGTATTCAAATATTCAAATTGTTCAGCATTGAAGCACATGTGATCACTTGAACCGCTGTCCAAGCACCAGTCTTCCGATGTAAGTTTAGATTCCCCAATAAACGCTGAAAAATCTTCCATACTGGACAAACTCATAAAGGCATTTGATACTCCACCTTTATTTTGTTCTTTCTTCTTTCGATGCCAGCAATGTTCTATGACATGTCCCTCCTTCTTGCAGTAAAAGCATTTTTTTTTAACTTCTGGACTTTTTCTATTATAATCGTTTAACTTTGGACAATTTTTCTTCAAGTGACCTGGCTTGTCACATTCATAACATTTTACTACATTCGAACGCTTCATAAACGATTTACTACTTTTACCAGCCAGTGCTGTAGCTTGTTCACTTTGATTCATTCTTTCTTCTTCAATTAATAGCCTAGAAGTTAATTCAGTTAAGGTTTGGTTGTCACTTGACATGGACTCCCAAGCTGAAACGAAATGTTTGAGGTTTTCTGGTAGCGACATTAGGGTTTTCGTAATAATCATCTTTTCACTTATTTCTTCACCAAGATGCTTAAGTTGAGTTCTTATATCTTCTAACTGAGATATAAGTTCTGTTACACTGCCTCCTTTGTATTCTAAAGCAAAGAATCTTTGTTGTAGTAAATGTATACTGACCTGCGACGTATGCTCATAAATCGATTTCAACTTATTCCACATTTGTGCAGCTGTTTGACATGACAACACATGTTGTAGTGGTTTGTCCTCTAATCTAATTACAATTATCTCTTGAGCTTTTGCATCATTCTTATCCCATTCTTCAGGATTTGTGGCTGGTCTTGCCTGGACGCCTGTTGCAATATTCAAAAGTCCCTTTGACTTAAGTGCGATTTGAGTTTGAAATTTCCAAGTTGTCCAATTCTCACCAGAGAGTTTTACAATCAACACACTTCCTACACTATCCATTTTATTTAGTTGCTGTACCGTTTTTTACTATTTTTCAACAACCGAAAAAAAACCCGCGCACTTTTCGCGCTTTTTTTCTCGTACTTAACCTTACTTCAACCGGTGCTCAACAACTTTTTTTATACGACCGCACAATCCTTCTTCAAAATAACCGCGAGTCTGGGCCCATAACCTGTTATATTAAGCTGGAAGAAGGATTTATAAATTAAAGGAAGAGATGTGTAGAAAAATATATATAATTATTGCAACCATTTACGTTTACGTTTTACACTTACAACTCTCATTGAAAAATCATTTTTACCAATCAAAATATCCCTATACATAAAAACATTTGTATTGCCAACCTACTCGTTCACAGTTTCAAATATATTTTGACTTTTATGAAAATAAATAAATAAACCATAGTTACGCTATCCTCAGATATTTTTATCAAAACAACTCAATAATCTTATGTCTTGTTTGTTGTCTGACATTTATAAATGAAATATAAAACAACTAATTATTGCATATAAACCGATCGAATAAAAAATTGTATGTGTACACGTAGGAAAAGTGACTCCCCGGACTCCTGGTGTTGCTGGCCTCGCCTACGGCTCGCCCCGCAATCTCCACCATCGTCCGGGAATATATCACTTTTCCTACTAGCTACACAATATACTATTTCAATTGCAAACACATGAAAATTAATTTATTAAGTAGTCAATCCTACTCCATATTAAATATCAATGACCAACGTGAACGATTACGAATATATTGTCGTATTGAATAAATTAATACACATAAAAGAATGGCAGGTTTAATTTTCTCAAATACATACTCAAAAAGTATATACATAGAAACTAAAACATTCATGAGCAATATACGTCGGTAGCACCGAATTTATCTGCAAACAAATATAACCAAGGTAGCTACGAATAATAAAAGCATGGCAAAACAAAAGTACATCCTTAGGTAGCATGGCAGTTCTTTTTACAATTCGTCATCTGTTATCACTAATTTTCCATGCAGTTTTAAAGTACGTATGTCGTATTGAAAATGCAGTTAACAATAGAAAATTTCCTACCCATAATATTTTACGATTTTAAAAGTTCACTGTCTCCATAACAATGCATCGAAAAGCTTCGAGATGCTTTTGGAAATAAAACACCTAGTATCAGGTCTGTTCACAGCTGATACAATGAATTTAAATTTCATCGAGTTTCTCTCAATGACGATTTACGCGAAGATCAGCCAATTTCTGCAGTTACAGATGAAAACTTAGCTGCTATTCGTACAATGATTAAAGAAGACAACCGTCTTACATATAGAATTATATGAGCTACTTTGGGCATTGGAATGACCGCTATAAATAAAATTTTACTTGATCATCTAAAAGGCAGAAAAGTTTGTTACCGTTGGATACCCCATACTTTAAATGATGGTCAAATGCAACATCGTGTGGAATGGTGCATTAAAACATTTAAAAAGTACAACGAAGGTAAATCTAAAGCAGTGTATGATATTATAACAAGTGATGAATCATGGATGTATGTATTTAAACCTGAAACAATAGGACAATCAGCTCAATGGGTCTTTCCAACAGACCCCAATATTGTCAAAGTAAAACGAGTTCGAAGTGTTGGTACAAAAATGATTGCCTCCTTTTTCTCAAAATCCGGTCCTATTGTCAGTACTGCATCAGAAGATGAGATAACAGTAACTTCTAATTGGTACATAACAATTTGTTTGCCACGGGTGTTTGAAAAAGTACGTGAAAATATGCCTCGAAGTAAACTAGTAATGCATCAGGAATCAGTACAATGCATCCTCATATACTGCTGTGAAAACTAGAGCCTAATTAATATAATCCTTAAACCTTATGATTTCTTCCTATTTCCTAAATTAAAGGAAATAGTGTGGTTTCCGATATACAAGTGCAAATGAAGCGATTGAAGCCTTCGAAAACTTGGACTCACAAGGAAGAAAGGATTTCTTGCTTTAACGATTGGTTTTATCGAATGCCTAAATGTGTTGAGTTAGAAGGAGAGTATTTCGAAAAACAATAAAAAAAATTCTGGAAAATTTTGTTTTCTATCAATAGTTTGCAGAAACTTTCGGTGCTACCCTCGTATATTATATAATAATCAATTTATTTCTTGGCTTGGCGTACTAGTACCACAGACTTGTATTCTAATATTTTCTTCTTAAAATATTACAAAAATTTATTTGAAATGATTAGCTTTTCCCATAACATTTATCTCTCATTTACAGAACGTGGTTTGAACTGTGTAACCATGGAATTGTGGTCCTGAAAACATAGGCCCGGGATTTATAATAGTACATTAAAATACAAGTTTCATAAGACATAATTTTAGTGCATGTGTCTATGTTAGAAACGAGCGGTTTGCCGCAAGTTTTCTAAGGGGACAAGAAGTGTCTGAACTCTCTTATGAAACGTGTATTTTACACTATTTTTTTCTATTTTGGTCCTTTTGTCAAAAAATAATTAAATGTATACGTTATTTCATTTCTCGTTATCCGAATGATACCAAAATTTAATGGGTTCTTTCCATATCAAAATAAAGAATAAAAAGATTTCAATTTTTTTTACTCCCATGCAGTACGTTAATATACTCATATTATTATATATGACTATTTGGTTCAGTATATATTTTAATTAGTTACATAAATATGTATCTATGTATGAATTTTGAAAGTATATTTATCTTTGTTTTCCCAAATACATTTATTGCATATTAAAATCAAGTTCTGGCCATAAAAATCCTTCCGCTTTTTCTTAGCAAACAGTAATTTGAATCTGTGTACCTTAACATAGCGCCTTGGTTCTTCGCGAGTGTATAATTCCTTATCGCTTTTAATTCCCGTGCGGGCGTTCAAGTCAAACATTCTTATGACGCAAACATCCCGGGATGATTAGAACAGGGGTTGTATTAAAATCCGCGCACGCACTAAGAATATAACACGCAAAGACGACTCTGCACAAAGGACAGGACCGTAGGAAAATATTTCAGTAAAAATCAAATAAGTGATACCAAATGTTCGCTTCAATAAAGTGCATCTTTTCGTTGTAGATCAGATTATCCACTTAAATTACCCGTTTGGTGCATAAGCTGTATGAAACATGAGGTTTCTTCCTACAACTAGTCCGGACTGTCATATGTACATCAGACGCAAGCGCATTTCAAAAATATCGTTCCAACCGACTGTTGTACAGTCCATCGGACGCATACATGAACGCGTCCGCGCACTATCAGATTCATCCACTGGTCTGTGCTATATTCCATTATTTGTCACCATATGCACATCACAATTTTCGCGCGGTGCGAGAAAATTATTTATCTGTTTTCATAAGTGAACATATTGGCCTATTCTGTAAAATATTCGCTAAACGAATCGTTATCATAACGAAATCGCTATTATGAACTTCGTTATGTCTACTTAACGACAATCGTTATCTTCGTATTCGTATTCTGTTAAACATTTAAAGAAATAATAACTTTGAGAGTTGAGAACTTTATGAAATTTGTAAAATAATTCAATATCACTCACAAAACTTCTAGGTTAGATAACTTCTGGTGGAAATCAACTATCAACCTGTCAGCTGTCAAACTCTACTTCTTGTTGTAGGCTATGCTAGAGCTAGTACTACCATCTGTAGACAAATTGTGAAGCTTGCGCTAGACGCTATAGGAATATATACTTATTAACTTATTTCAATATTACCTTGCAAAAATACTGTAATATGACGGGTATTTGAGATCACTATTCAACATAATGGCAATTTTATTTTGACACGAACAAAAGCACTGAATTATTGACAAAACATTTATGTAACGAATGATTTTTTCAGTCAGTAAAAAATAACGTTATCGTTATCTTTTTTTCGTTATTTAGAATTTAGAATACCACTTTAACGATTATCGTTATAATATCGATATGATAATTGATAGCAATGCATGTTGTCATAACGAATGTTTACAGAATAAGCCTATTATACGATTTTCGTTATTATTGTAACGATATAACGTTTTAACGATTCGTTATGTCATAATGATGCTTACAAAATAGCCCTAATAATGAGTGATTTTGAATTTATCTGATTTATCTGATGAAATGCATTTGATATTTGGCCAGCCTCGAATAAAACAGTAATTATTTAAGTATGTAATATGATATATAATTAATATTTGATTGAGATAATTTATTGACTGATTTTTTTGCAGAGGAGACAGTAATTAATTAGAATGATATGACAAGTCCGTTGTTCGTTTCAATCATACAAAGTTTCTTACATATGTTTGAATAAGTACATGAATACGTACATGCACACATCCAAAAAGGCGTGTGTAGAACAGGGGGTACAACATATTTAAGGTTCATTCTGTAACTCAGTAATTCATTTTTAACAACTGGTTAAAATTGTTATCCTATAGACATGGGTTTGACACATATCAATTTTTTCTTTATTTATCCTTAAACTTAATTTGCGAAATGTTTTAACTACTTGTTAAAAATTGACTACAGAGTTGCATAATGGGGCGAAATGTTTGTTTTATATTTTCTAAACTGACTGTAACAATATGGTTTCTTTAATGCCTATACCCTGATTCCTGAATAGGAGTGAGTCTTTTCTGGGCGTCTTATGCAAAGTGGGTGCTTGCTATGCTGAAGCTGAAACCCGATGTTTTCTTATCCCTCCCCGACTGGGCTACAGTGTGCAGGATAACTGACAAGATTTTTAATGGCACAAGGGAAACTTAGTAATAATTGTAGACATTTGGAGGAATCGTTTAATATTTGCAAGTTGCGAGGATTTAGGGACACGTTAATGTGTACTTAATATTAAATACAGGTACACGATAAAATATTATCACCACTTATTATGTTTGAATTTAACGTTCACCGACTTACTGCACACAAAATACCCAAAGATGCTCCTTAAATAAATGAGGTTATGTTTGGGCGTTAAAAACAAGATTTTTTTGCGTTAGGTTAGGTTACTGTTTATTTATTTATTCATTTATTTATTAATAATCTGATCAACAGGGTTCAAAACCCAAATTATAGGTGGATTATATATGAACTTAAGAATTAAAGACACAAATATTAAACATGTAAATGAAATGACAGAACTTAATAATACATAAAACTATGTTTTACGCGAATTTGAGGAACCGGGTTCGATCCCGACCGACACCAAATATTTCCAATTTTAAATGCCATAGAATTGACCCCTGTGGTGCACTCTCCACTCCAGCAATGAGTGCCCGTGAAGTGACGCCTGGTAAGCGCTCGCACGGTGCAAATATTTCATCATTACCGATACCTGTGTTGAAAGCAGATTGGCACACCCAGCAATGGGTAATAAGCCGTGATGATATATTTATTTATTTTATTTATTTATGTTTTACACAGTATATGTTTGTTAACAAATAATAATAAATAATAATGAACAAAATAATTGTATGAAGCACTTTTAAAATTTCAATCGAGGCGAGAAACATGTCAAAATAATCAGGTAATTTATTAAAATTGAAACAAAGCATACGAATAGGTCGTACTTCATAGTTCGTTCGAGGAGTACTACAATAGAAGGTATATTTAAATCGAGAATTATGCCTAGGAACTATCGTAGGAAAGGATTTTTTCCTAGGATTATGGGATCATTTATAACAATGCAAAATTTTGTAAAGGAACAAAGATAATTGAAGTTTTCTGCGATTATCTAGAGACATAATACTAAATTCACACAACAAGTCTTTGTAATCCGTATCAAAACTGATATATTTAAAATACTTGAAGAAGCATAATTTAACAAATTTGCGTTAAATAGATTCAATTAAATGGTTGTCTGCAGACAATATTTCAATTTTGTTCTTACGAACGAGAAATATAATTTCTTTAGAGTTGAGATAGGAATGAAGTACTGTGTATTTCTAAAAATGAAGTTTAAAATTTTGTAAGCAGATTTAACAGTTTGTAATATGTGATTAGTGAAATTAAAGGGTGCGTTGTACCAACGCTTTTCGTCAAATAAAACACCAAGATCTTTAAATTGAGTGACCCTTTCAAGAATATGAGAGTATTTTCTAATCATATTCGTAAATAATCTTTTTGACGAAGTAGCTCATTATTTTACATTTACTATAATTTAAAAATAGGTTAGAGGTTGCAGACGTAACTAAAACAGCATCTTCATTAGAATTAATGGATTTAATTTTTTTTAAGTCATCAGCATATAACAAGACATGAGAGTGCATGAATTAACAATGTCATTAATAAAGAGTAAGAATAGTAAAGGACCCAAATTAGAACCTTGAGGAATAGCAGAAGTGGCTATAAAGAACTTAGATTTATAATTATTATAGGAAACAGACAGTGCACGATCACTGAGATAGGAAAAATGTATGGTATATTAACGTGTCTGTAAGTATAGCGTAGCCTAATATAACAGTAATTAAATTTGTTACTATAGTAATTAAAAATTTTGTTTTAATATAGGCCATTCACTAAATTACTAAACGCCCTCATCAAAAGTATAACAAAGTATTTTCAGTAAAATGTAAACATTGTTAATTTAATATTTATTATTCTTTTTTTCTTCATTTAATGTGTTTCGCTCTGCTAACTTCTACACATGCTTCACATGACAAAATCGCCCTTTGTGTAATAATGATACCGCCAGAAAAAAAATTAAACTTTATGTTATGTAACGTGGATAAATGATATTATATTCATTATAAACTCGTAAAGATCGACCACAAAGGATAAGATACAGATCAACATATTGCTACATGTGGGAAGATACAATAATTACTAATTAGAATGAATTATTAAGGGAGACATGCAAACAGGAAGAAGAAAAGTTGTAAATCATTCAAAAATAGAAATTATGAAGACTTGTATCGTACTTAATTTTGATTTTGCTACTAGATATGTAACACGAAACAGAAATTTGTTATATTTAATGATCATGAAGACGTAGACTAGTGTACATAATAAAAATATTTTTACTGTTTCAATTTGTTGAATAATTTTAGCAATAATTTTCTATTACCCTTTTTACATTTTACATACCGGCTATCCTATCTTCAGATTTGAGTTCTTAAGCATTTAAGGTTCCTAAATTCTGTTTTTAGCATTCTCTTGATAAACGATGAAATTTGTCATTGTCTATGTGTCTTTTGAAATCAGGACTTCTCAAAGTTGTTGTAACTAAAATTATAAAACCTGGTACCTATTTCGCGGTTTTGAATAACAAGATTGTAACTACAAATTTTTAGTAAAATGAGATTCTCTCTTTTTCTGATATTAGTTTTAGATACTGCTGTCCTTTTTCGAAATAATACATAAAGAAAATTTTATCTGCTATCTTCAAAAATTGAATCAAACATGTAGAGACGAAGTTATATCTCTAACACAGTACAGCTTTTTAAATTTTTTGGTGTAATTGTATATATTTGTCATCGTAGCAATGAATAAAACAATCTATGAAGGTCAGTTTTTCAATCCCTGATTAAAACTTTAACTTCCAGTTAAGTAATAGTTATTTACATAATCAGTTTTGAAAAGAGTGATATTGTTTGATGAACATAATTTTTGCCAAAACGAGCGAAGCGAGTTTTGCAAATTATGTGCGTCAAACAATATCACGTTTTCATAACGTATTATATACAAAATTTTATCTAATTTCGCTAAAATAATTTAAAAATACACAAAATTCTAGGTTTTTCTATGATAGCTCCATGTCCATATTTCAAAATCAATTTACCAAAACGTGGCCGTGAAAATAAATGAATTTCATTTTTACCTCCCGCTACCCTCGGTAAGGGAGGTAGGTATAGGGATCGTGCTAAAAATCGCATATCGAGATTTTGGTAAATGACCACGTTTTAAGGTCAGTAGAATCCAATTTTAACATTTTCACGATGATGTCCGTGTGTATGAGTGTGTGGATCCTCCACTCTAACTGAAATACTATCATTCAGAAAATTTTGAAACCTTGTATTTCGAACTTTTTCTGTAATGGAAAGAGTCCATTAGATTTTGGTGCAAATCGGATAACCGGAAATGGCACTTTACTAGAAACTCAAAATAGTTTTTCTTCGAAAAATAACTTTAATTGATATTTTTTCGAGATTAATGTTATTATAAAAATTAAAGAATATTAAATTTTCTATAGATTTGCGTCAATACTTTTTCTATATATTTTATGGATAAATTTATAAAATTATCTATAATTTAAATCCCGGAGCCTGTGCTTTAAACAAAAAAAAACGCAGTTATTCAAATGTATGTAACTGACAGATAAATGTCACTGTCAAAGAACTAATCATTTCAAATTAATAATAGTAACGATATATATATATATATATATATATATATATATATATATATATATATATATATATATATATATATATATATATATATATATATATATATATTGAAAAAGAAACATAAGTTATTCCTTCAGTTTTTTACGTGGGAACCAATTAACATGTGTAAACCCAACCTTTTAATTTCTAGTTTTTATGAAATCCACCATATATTCCCTTTAAAATATGTCTACATCTTGCAAAATATGCCGAAATTTACGACTCATAAATATTAAAATATTCTAATTCGATATGAATAAATTAGCATAAGTTAGAGTCCGCCTCTGCCATGGAACCTGGGAGTAACTCTGAGATCTCGCTCTGAGGCAGTTCGCAAGTTCGTATGAGGAAGTTTTAATGGCGCTCGTGTGTTTAGATTTGCCGGGAAGGCTCTGGTAATCAGGCCGAGGATACTGCAACTGCAGAGGGATCTACTTGTTTCAAAGTTTACGAATAAGAGGTGTTTTGGAATTAAGGGAAGATAAAGCCAAGCGACAACTTCAAATCATTTTTATCTCGGAAAGTTGCTTCGCAAAAAATATTTTTTTTAACAATTTAAATTGACGAGTGTTCTACAGGAACTTCATAAGAATAATATATAAATATAAAAAATTACAAATTGTTAAATGTTACATAAATTTAATTTTATTTTATTCTTTATTCCATCCAAGACAATTAGAATAGGCTACTTGCGTCGTACTGAAAATCTGATACCTATCACTAAATAAATAACTAAAGTAAAGTTAAAAACGTATGTACAAATATAAATTTTATTTAAAAAAAATATATGTTTTTTAATAAATTAAGAAAGAAGATTTTCTTTGATGTCATTAGTTTGAAATGGAGAAAGGGTTCCATATTTAAGAATGTAACCTGTAGATGGCGAGCGAGTGCGAGTTTTAATTTGATTTTGATATTAGTTAATTTTTCTGTCACTGTCTTTCTTCTTTATTATTTACAATTTGCGTCGTTTCTGTTACTTTTATTAAGTATTTCGATTTGTTAAGCAGGATTTTAACTTAGCTTATACTCCTACAAGATTAAAATGACAAACGAAAATATTAACCTGCGAACTATTACTCAAATATCAAACAAATGATGTGTCATGTTTAAATTACCAGCACATGCCGTTGCTATTGGACGTACCGATGTTATTGCTTTACGGCCATTCATTTGTTCGGCGTAATTCTACGTCATACATGGCTGTAATTTAAATATAAAAATTTCATTAATTTTTTTCTGGCCAATTAATAAAAATTTTGCCAAAAGAAAAAATATGGGTAGCAAGTTTTTATCGTCTCTTCAAAAATATTAAATTAAAAAATGGCACGCAAGTAACCCATTAGAATTAGTCGAAATAATCAAAAAAAAAAAAATCTGATGTGGCCAGCAAATTACCTTCCGTCAGTTCCATGTATTTTGTATAAATTTCGTACAGAAAATTCCTTGCAAAAGATTCTATTTCTTGTACATTACCTGCCGGCAGTTGTATGTGTTTTATACAAATTCAATACAGAAAGTTCCTATATTTCCAGTAAAATTATAATACAAACATACTCTGTCAATTGCACTTGATACTGACATCTTTCAATCAGAATTTTCTTAATATAGTAGCCATAGTTATAGCATAGCTGGCTGGTATTTTAATTTCTTTATAATTTTTAACTCTATATCCAGTTAATATGAAGTAAAAAATGCAGTCAAATCGTATAGAGAACATAATTCATGAGTCACGTGACATGTTTTCCACCAATCAACATTCAAAATCTCCCTAGTTACATGTCTATCACAGCGATGATAAAAAACAAAGAAATTAGCACCTTATTCATATTCGTTACTAAGGGATTTGTTTTCTTTATTTGACATTGACAGTTCATTTTGAGTATAAAAATGTGCGATAATCGTTGGGAATGATCAACAACGATAAAAATAATAAGGAAATTGTGAAATTAATCATATTGTAATACAATATATTAAAAGTTAGGTTAGCAGCACACACAATGTGTCACAAAAATTCATTTTATTCTCTCATTAAATATAAGCTCGTGATATGATTAATAATCGAAGATATTGCTCGTAAAACCGAAGCAGCACATTTAACACGTCCTTCAGGCCGGTACTCTTTTTTCAAATATTTTTTTCTGAAAGATTTAATAAAATAATGAATTTTAGCGGTTGTTACACTTTTCAGATGTGTATAGATATGAAATATAATTTTTTTAAATTTAATTAATTTTGTGTGACGTCATATCTGCAGTTTTACTTCGCCTACTAACTAAAGTTGTATGTATCTGTCAATGTCATTAATTCTGCCAAAAATTTATGTCAAGAAGGGTTAACTAGTGACAGCTGTCACTTTCAGAAAACTATAGTTGTACCTTGTAAAGGAAAAATCTGTTGTTATAAAGATTTTAAATAAATATGTTTTATTTTAATAAAAATTATAAATGTTTTATATATTTTCATGTAAAATAGAACTACATATAAATATATGGATTTATTTTCACAAGTTATGAATAATATAAAATTACATTCTTTTCGCTTAATACACTGATACTGATACAAAAATACAGTTGTGACGTCATATCGTTATTGTGCTAATCGTTTTTACTAAAATTATGAATGAAAAGTTTAATAGTTTAAACACATTTTGGTACAAAATCATTTAAAATAGACCAGAAAAGTTAGGTTAGAATTTGCCTTTGGCGCGAGTTCGTAGTTTGAATTCCCTAGTATAGGTTTCATATAGGAGTTTAATTTTACAAAAAAAGATTTTTTTAAAAAGAAATTAAACAGCTCTTGCTAAGAATTCCATAGTTTGTTTATTCAGTAATAAATTTCAACAGTTTAAACCTGTAGAAAAGGTAAAATAAGAAAATTATTAGAAATTAAAATGCTTGGTACAAGCAAGGATACCGTATGTCGTTGACCCACCAGTAAATAGGACAGCACAATAGAAGATGAAGCATGCACGATCAAATTAGGACATACGGTCAATGAATTTTGTAGTGTTGTATTATTATTTAAATAGTTATAAACCGTGCAGAGTTCATGTGAATATTATTGTACGAATCTGGAGATAAAGGATCGGTCTAGATGCTACATATAAAGCTTTGCATAAGAGATTTATTTTATGAGATTTTTCGGCCTTTAAAAAAAATTCCTTGGTAAGAAATACACGGGGATTGAAATTATGTTCTCAGCGTTATGAACTGAGTTTATATTTCGCGCCTAAGTTTAACCGTTACACTTTTCTGGTCTATTAGTCATATTTTCAGTATGACAAAATATATGAAACTTTTTTTTTAGTACCGGACTCCATTGTGATCAAAATTAAGGAAAACTTCCATTCAAACCTACGTAAATCTGGCACCCTATATTCCGTAGTGTTGTAGCCCATTTACCAATTTGCCAAATGACAATTTGGCAATGATCATGTGAAGGTTGGTGAGTACGCTTGTGTTCGATGTGTGTAGTAGATGGCGGAAATGCACCCAGGGGCATTCGCGAGTGATAAATATGCCATCATACTCGGCGGAATCGACTTTTCCCCGTTTCAGTTTCTCATTGGTAGTTGCGAGTCCGTTACGTCACTCAGCGCTGAGTTATCATGTCGAGAGACCGCCTTTCCAACAACACGCCACCAGGATACGAGAAACAACCAAAGAATCATAAAAGAATCATTAAAAACATATTAATATAAAATAAATAAATAAATATAAATATATCATCACGGCTTATTACCCATTGCTGGGTGTGCCAATCTGCTTTGTACACAGATATCGGTAATGATGAAATATTTGCACCGTGCGAGCGCTTACCAGGCGTCACCTAACAGGCACTCATTGCTGGCGTGGAGAGTGCACCACAGGGGTCAATTTTATGCCATTTAAAATTGGAAATATTTGGCGTCGGTCGGGATTGAACCCGGTTCCCTAGATTCACAATCAATGTAGGAATTAATGAGATACGGATCCGGATAGTTTCAGTTTTAGATTTAGACCCGGTATTTTCACTTCCGAATAAAGTTTCGAATAAGTATTCGTCAAATAAATTTATTCTATATATTTATCCAACGAATAATTCCATTGCGCCTTTTCACACATTTTACAGAAACAAATAGCTATCTGTGGAATAACTTTAACGTTCGTGAATTGGTAACCTTGCAGAGTGAATTTGTGACAATAGAAAAGGATGGAGTTTGGCGTAGCCACGTTAAGCAAACAAAAATTAAATATGTCAACTTCTTTTGAATCCGTAGTTGTCAAAATTATGTTTGACATCTTTAATGTAATCTATATTCTTCTGCATTTTGCCCCGGCAGACTGTAATTTAACAAGTGTACCTACTGTCTAATGCAGCAATCATATGTGGTAAACGAGGTATATATTGTAAAATTCTCCTTGTATTTGTTTGCCATTGTATTCAACAAAAGTATCCAAAATTTGGAAATATTTTGCCAGCGTCAAATGACAGGATCTTTGTAATGATTTACCTATTCACTGTTTCATATCAAAAAATACGATCGCCAATATGAAATAATAAATTGTTTTCATAATCGAAATCTGTCAAAAAATTGCTTCTCGTATGTGGTTATCTCTCTGCCTGATGGTGTGTGATCGGTTTCTCACGTTATTTATTAATTCATAGTACAAGATATCTTCATAATCATCAAAAATATTTAATATTTCCATTTTGTTAATAAATCTGCACTATGTGACTATGTGGAAATGTAATGAACTTACAAATAAACGGTTATTCACTCCCAAGTACCGAATAATTTATTCCGCGAATAACAGATTTTATTCTTTCGAATAAATTTATTTGCAAGTGAAAAGACAACAAAAATATTTATCTAAAGGATAAATTTATCTAAACCTTTATTCGCAAGTGAAAATACCGACCCTTAGAAATATTGGATCACAGAAATGAACAAATTAGTTTGTCTCGCTATATATCTATAACAACCGGGGCATTATATGAGGGCATAATCTTCATTATGGTCTCATTATAATGCTATCATCGTTTATGGACTTTAAATTAGAAATAATATGAACGGTATATAATGAAAATTATTTTCTTTTTAATTATAATTCATTACAATAATAATAATAATAATAATAATAATAATAATAATAATAATAATAATAATAATAATAAGGATTGATTACAACAAATAATACATTATTTGATTACAACAATTAATATAATAAGAAAACAGCTTTAAAAGACAACACAGAAATCATTTTTAATTTAATAATAATACTTAAAATATATTATGAAAAGGGCCTTAAAAAGCAATTTACCTTCACCACACATGTAAATAGTAAGTACGTCGAATTGCAGACTGCAATGTTTCGCATTGATTTTTGACCGATGACGGATCACTAATTTTTATGGTGACGATATTTACCCACGTTTGAATTCATTTTTGATAATATTTACCGTCACATGTGACACATCCAAAGCAGTACTAACTCTCTAAAATGTAATAATATTCAGAAATAAGTGCATAAAAAATAAAGAACTAAAATCTGTCATGTGAAAACGTACCTCAAAATATAATACATCTTCTACAGATGAAAATTGATTAATTAGGGGAACATTTATGCGTCTCTTCCTCAAAGTATGCAGAGGCATTCAAAATAATTTCTTTGCACCGTTTCGATAATATAAGGTATGATCATAGATTTTTTTATTTAGTAAGAAAAGTGTATAGTATTAAAATAGTGTAAATTAATTGTTCGTCTTACAAGAATAATTCCTAGTGAAGCATATGTCTCAAGTCTCCGCTGTAAATCTGTTGGTTCACCACTAATACATTCCATACACCGTGTGCATCATTAGACACCCCTGTATGTAAGGAAGGAAGATGGAAGGGGTGCTGTGCTACTAGGGATGTAAGACGTAACTAAGTTTTTCTAGCACCCGGTACCATTCTGCGAACACGTGTTACAGCCATATGATTCCCGTTACGACATGTAAATCATCGCGAAAGATATTGCAGGCTTTTAATGTTACTAAGATGGCGGAGGATTTATATTTCCTCTAATATAAAAATAAAATTGTATGTTTTTAGTTAAATTTTCTAAAGTAGATATTTTTAAATATCATCTATTTCGTTATAACGACTATATTACTTTTAATTTTACTTATGTATTTTATTTCAAATCGTCACTAAATAAGTGCACAAAAAACATCATTAAACGTTCAGGAATCGGCACTAAAGTAATCCATTATACGACGATTTCATGCAAATACAGTGTTGCTAATCTTATGATAATTGTTAGACATATAAAATAATTCGGGTCTACGTAAAATAAAATAAAATATGTGCAAGAAGAACGCATTAAATAATTGCGATGAAGAAGCTTAGGGAAATAACACAAATAATTTTAAGTAAATATTCATTACGATAACTAAAACTAATAAAATTACCCCGTAACTTTAAAATTAATTTTAATAAAAATTAAATAGGTACGTGTTTCGAGAACTAAATTCTCATCATCAATAGTACAACAAGGGAAAGTTAAACAGAGTAGTCAAGATTACTCAACATGTTGACAATGCCAGAGGTCTTAAGCTTAACAGACTCCATCTATTATTAATTCAATACGATAACTTCAATGTCCGGAGGTTTGCAACACTAAACATAAGTTCGTTTGTTTGACTGACAGTAACTGACAGATTTATTAACATAACCTATAAAAATAAATATTATTTTCATTGTCACAATTTTTCGATTTCAAATAAAATTTATTATACACCTTTTTATCGTAAGTAATACGAGTATCACAAGACCTTCTGATTTTATCGATAAATTTTTATTTTACACGATTTTTTTGCTTAGCAACAAACACGAAAGCAAACTTTATGGTAAATCCCGACTCTGAAGGAGGAGGGGTTATACCTAATGTTAGTTTGTTTGAGTGATTTTGCTTAAAAGTAAAAAGAATAATTAGTAGATTAAGATGAATGTATATTTTATTTTATTTTTTAAACCTATGAAAGAAAGAAAAGAATGCTAGCCGGCGGGATTTGAACCCACGATCTTAACATATACCCCACACCTAACATGTGATGCGGGTCTCATACACAGTCTATGAGAATATAACTTAAGAAAAGATTGTATAGACTGGCGGATTTGTAGCCCAGCCGTGGTGTAGTTGGTAACACATAACAGTACAAATGTTAAGATCGTGGGTTCAAATCCCGCCGGCTAGCATTCTTTTCTTTCTTTCCTAGGTTTAAAAAGAATAAGTGCTTAAAAGTAAAAGTTTATCTGAGAAAATCAGAGATGTCGTATGGTATTTGGTGAGATAAATTCCAAAGACAACGCAAAATGAAACAATTTAATTATTATTTTAATTTTACACTTGAAATATTAATTGTTACACTGACAGTTATAAACAACAAATGTTTATTTACTTGGTATCGGAAATTTATCGGGGTAACGGAGTTTATAAGTATAATATTGCTCCCATTGGTTGAATGTTCAAGTGTTTTGTATCATGATTTGTTAAAAACTAGTTGGAATTTATCACTCATATTTAATTCATAAATAATTTTTATTTTCACTTAATTTTAAGGTTAGGGCTTAAGGTAATATTTTATTTTATTATCACTAGATTTATAGTATTCGATGTAGGATACATATGTTTCATTACAGCCAAGGGCTTCTGTATATTACTGAGAGGCGAAGCCTCGAGGTGAGATACAGCGCGAGGCTGTGATGAAACTCCTACCGAGGTATGCAAACCATGTTATTCGCAATTTGCCTCTTTTTAAATCAATAATTTTCAAAAACATCAATGAGATAAACTTTTAATTTTATTAATATTTTTCACAGCTCTATTAAAATTTGTTTGGCCTACTTTATTATAGGGATCTAAGACAATATTGCTAGGCAACAACCCCCCCCCCCATAATCATTTCCAAACCGTGGAGTGGAAAGTAAAATCTGTAATTTCCCACCCAAGAGATTGTCATTACAGTTAGGAATGACGTATTTCTCTACCTCTAAAAGGTTTGGAATCGACATACTACTATAATGATTGTAAATAAATATTTTAATATATATAACTTTCACTTGTATCTACTAATTTAAGAACATTTTGCCTGGAATAAATCCATGTTGCACCGTTCTTAAACCGTAACAAATTCCCCATATCTACTTCTTGTCGGCATTGTGATAGACATCGGTGAGATCTCCACCTCATCCTCAACAGCCGAATCCACATACTTGTAGAAAGACCCGAGTCGTAAAGTGGCAGGAAATATGACGTTACGGCTGTCGTAAAAACAGCGGCAACTCGCTCGTGCACGGTCGACTACGACTACTAAATTTGTATTAATTAAAAGCCTCTTCAGTTGCGCTAAATTCACCAACGTTCCACCATCACTTTAACGGCTTGTTTATAACGTCTTAACGTGTGATTAGCCAGTAAGAGATAATCACGGCCAACTTAACCGTTTTTATTATTGAGTGGTGATGTTACTCGCTATTACTGCTGCTATATTTCTCATAATAATCATAATATTATGCGCGTTAATATGGTAGCTACATTAATGAGAATATTTTGTTTATTGTATTGTTATTAGTACATCTTATAGCTCATATAATTATACATACTATCCTATTAATTGTAACACTGACGTCATAAATTTACATCGTATACAATATGCATAATTTAATATATTATACACAGAAGTACAGATATACAGGGTTGGTAACCGACATTCCCAAGCATATAACATTAACATGTAGTCATACTTTTTAAATTTCCTGCTTCCCTAATTATTTTAGTAAAAAAAACCTTAAAATAAAAATCTGGTGTGGCCAACACAATACCTCCCGCCATTTACAGCCCGAGTCACAAAAAAGATTAAGTTCCATTCTAATTTCTGAGTTACTTTAAGTAACTTAAGTTACTCAAGTAACTAGTAACTAAAAACCGTAAAGTTACCAACTACTTTTCCGCAGCAAGTTAAGTTAAAGTTACCATATTTTAAAAAGTAACTAAGTTACGTTACAAGTTACCGTAAAAGTAACTAGTTAGTAAGTAACTAGTTACTGCCCAGCTCTGATTGGAAATAACATATTAGATTTTGACTAGGTATATATATATATATATATATATATATATATATATATATATATATATATATATATATATATATATATATATATATATATTAAACCGGATGTTGTTCTTAACTTGGAGCTCCTAATAGATTTTTGAGGAAAAACAATCAAATATAATCCAAAATTTCGTATAACAGACTTTTCTATTTATTGTAACAACAAATTAGATTTTGTGTACAAACGATCAACCGGAAATGATACTTTACTTAAAGCCCATTACAATTTTAAACACGCAATTCGAGGGAGGTCATGTGCTGGCCACATCAATTTTTTTCTTTTTAATTGAAAGAGTCGACTTCGGCTAGTCCATGAAACACCGCAGAGTTTAGGTAACGGAGGTATTATCTTTGGTCAAAAAATTCGGTGGTGAGTTTTTGATGAATTAACATGTTTTAGGGTCCCTAGAATATGATTTTACTATTTTTACGATGATGTCTGTATCTAAGTATATATATATATATATATATATATATATATATATATATATATATATATATATATATATATATATACCTGGTGGCGCTCGAAATCCGTTACATAGGCATTTAACATTGGAAAACCGTTTTTCTTAACGCGTTGCTCCCCAAATTATTTTAGAAAAAAAAATCTTCAAATAAAAGTTGTAGAACATAAAATTTTGCATTTGTATCAATAAGCAAAATTAATTTTACATGCTTAGTAACAGCAGAAATTAGGTATGAAAATGTCGAAAATCTACTCAAAAATAGTGATAGCCATGGAATTAACAAAAAGCTTAACAAACAAACGTGTGTTTATCTGTCATAAAATTTAATTTACTTTTTATTTATTTAATAAAATTATCACAACGTAAAATTCTTAAGCAGAATAATAATTTAATTCTTTTATATTGTTCAAATACTCATTTTTCTTGACAAAAAATCTTAATATTTGACATTTAAATCTTCACATTTGTTTGAGTTTTTTGTTTTAATTCCATGGCTAGCACTATTAAACTGAAATTTTCAAAATTTTCATATTCAATTTCTGGAATTACTAAACATAAGAAATGAATTTTGTTTACTGATTTACATGCAGAATTTTATATTCTATAACTTTTATTTGAGGAATTTTTTTCTAAAATAATTTGGGGGGCAACGCGCTAGGAAAAACGGTTTTCCCATGTTAAATGCCTATGTAACGGATTTCGAGCGCCACCCTATATATATATATATATATATATATATATATATATATATATATATATATATATATGTGTGTGTGTGTGTGTGTGTGTGTGTGTGTGTGTGTGTGTGTGTGTGTGTGTGTGTGTGTGTGTGTGTGTGTGTGTGTGTGTATGTGTGTGTGTGTGTGTGTGTGTGCGACAAAATTTTCGCCTGCAATAACTCTAATACTACAACTCATAAAATTATAATCCTTTCGTATTCTTCTTCGTTACATTCATACGAAGAGTGATTAGATTTTAGTTATAATTGGTCAACCGGAACCATAATTTGAAGATTTAACAGTTTTTCTTGCAAAAACGATGTTAAATATCATTTTTTCACATGCAGTGTTATTATAAATATTAAAAAATATTTTATTCTCTATACGATTTGAATGCATTTTATACTTCATATTAAATGGATATAGAGTTAAAAAATTATAAAGAAATTAAATATCTTATATTAGCCAGCTATGCTATAACTCTGGAAACACCTGCTATATTAAAAAAATTCTGATTGTAAGGTGTCAGTGTCAAGTGCAATTGACAGTATGTTTGTGTTAAAATTTTTCTGGAAATATAGGATCTTTTGCTAGAAACTTTCTGTATGGAATTTGTATAAAATATATACAACTGCCTTAAGGTAATGTTCAAGAAATAGAATATTTTGCAAGGAACTTTCTATATGCGCCATTTATACAAAATACATAGAACTGACGGAAGATAATGTGCTGGTCACATCAGATTTTTTGCCTTGTTAAACAAATAACTATTTCTAGATTATTGTGTGTGAAATTTCTTTATCTTATTATTTTTTATAAAAAATTTGCAAATGCTAACCTGACGATATTTTTATTACAAATCTCATGCATGCATAACAAAATAAAAACTAGATATTATATACCTTTTTACTATTCATAAATTCATATTTTCTTTGTTACATTCTGGAAAACATAAAAACTACACAAGTATATATCTAATCTCACCATTGCACTTCACGCGATGTGACAGAGGTTGTTTACATCTGGAACAAAAAGTTACATTAGTAAGTATTGCGCTAATGCATCTGATAAAGAAGTATAAAGTTCATTTTATAACCCATAACATGTGCAAAAGTCTCCATAAGCCGCACATGTAATTAAAGAAATTTATACGAATTAAATAATTACATTTACACAAGAACGTCGTTATATTTTTTTTAATTCATTTTATGACTCAAAGTATTTATTGTCGAGATAATTTAATTGTTAATTAATTTCACTTTATCTGAGTAATATTACACTTAATTATAGTTGCAATATTACACAAATAAATATCTAGATCTCATATGACGGTCACGTTAGAATTAGACGGTCGATGGCCAGTATGGTAGAGTGCTTGAAATAGTGACATGATCCTCGGCAGCCAATGTTCATAGACATATGGTTTGTTCCTACAAGACTTTCTGGAGCGTTCATTTGCGCATTCATTATCCCTTATGTGCGCATGTCTTACAGAACATGGTCGTAATTTTGAATATTTGTTTTAAGTTGTTTTTGTTACTAAATTTGTTGTTTTAGTTTGCTAACTTGTATAGCACTGTTACGTTTTGTTTATTTTCACATAGCCACCTATAATATTTGTTTAAAAATTATTTCTAATATTTCTAAATTATCTCATTTTTCTCGAAATTTTTCAAATACATTTAATAAAAAATAATACATCGTTGAAAAGAAAAAAATGGCGGTTTCTATTTTATTAAAATAATTATAGGTTGCCATTTGAAAAATAAAAGTTGATAGTCGTATCTTGTAAACCTGACTTTATAAAAAAATATCTACATCTGCCATCAAATAGTATATGTAAAATAATAAAACTTTTATATGAGCCATTTTTTATTAATTATAATAAAAAAGTTAAAGGAAGGGGGGGCGTCTTCCCAGACTCATCCTGTATAATTACCAAATTTGACGATGTTTATATTATAAGAGCTCAGCCGACTCGCTCCACTCTTATTATTGTAGTCCGGATGCGGGTTCGCTACCGAAAATCGGTCACTTTTAATATGTAAGGAGTGAGGAATATTTGCTCTACGGTTAGTAAGAATATTGTTATATATGATTCATGTATAAGGCGGCGGTCTCACTGACCGAGTACTATCAATCCTTTTCTGTCGTGTATATTAAACACGTGCATTGTAATAGCATGTCACATTGTCGTACAAAGCAGACTGGCACACGCAGCAATGGGTAATATGCCGTGATGATATATATATATATATATATATATATATATATATATATATATATATATATATATATATATATATATATATATATATATATATATACAGGGTGATTCATCGGTCTGTCCTCTCTTTATAACTCTTTTATTTTAAGTCAGATAGAAAAACTCTTCAAATATAATTTATATGATATATTATTATCTATCTACGTACCATATTCATTTGTATACAGGATGCTCCGTTTTAGCGCAACAATATGTAACTTTATATTTCTTAATGGAACACCTTATATTTATTTATTTGTTTTGATGGTAAATTAGATTCTCTTTAAAAAAGTATTAAGTAATAAGGGGTCTAAAATTATAATTTAAGAAGTTATTTACCTTTATTCGTTGAATGATATGTTTCTATAATGTTATTGTTAACAAAGTAAGCTATGGATAATTTGATCAATTGTTTCGTATTTAAACAAACAAGTTGTCAAAATACTCTGAGTTTATCATTGTTAATGTTGATGTGAAAATGAATAATACAAATTTTAGTAAAGATGAATAGTTAATTTGATATTTATAATAGAAAATTCCATTAAAGTTGAAGGACAAGTTTTCGAGCATTTATTATAATTGTACATTATTTAGTCTGTTTGTAAATAGTGTAATGTTTAAAATAAGTATTAATAAAAAAGTATCAAAATTTTGTATTATATTATGGTTTTTCCAATCTGAACTACTATTTTTTATGAACGTAAATAATTTCTTAATTTATAATTTTAGACCTCTTATTACTTTATACTTTTTTAAAGGGAATCTAATTTACTATCAAAATAAATAAATAAATAAATATAAGGTGTTCCATTAAGAAATATAGAGTTACATATTGTTGCGCTTAAACGGAGCAACCTGTATACAAATGCATATGGTACGTAGATAGACAATAATATATCATATAAATTATATTTGAAGAGTTTTTCTATGTGACTTAAAATAAAAGAGTTATATATATATATATATATATATATATATATATATATATATATATATATATATATATATATATATATATATATATATATATATATACATACATTGGGACATCGTTTTCTATCGAGTGCCGTCGACTTGTTTGATTTTCAAGTTGGTTTGATTTTTACTCGATGCTCGATTCCACTCGATGCCTTGACGCATGCGTTAATGTACATAACCTCTTAATTTACTTGATGTCATTCAAATTTCATTAGATTTGACACTGACAAACTGAAGTAGCCGTGAAAATAGAAACAACAAAGGTTATTGAGGAAGAGCGGAGCACGAATAAAATTAATATAGATTAATATATTTAGATATACTCGGCACCAAATTATATATGTAACTCGACCAGTGAGACCGGACCTTCAGTTTTTAAATGACTCGATATGATTCGATACTACACTACACGACACAACTTTACCAGTGAGACCGCCGCCTTGAACTTTAAATCACTGACGACATAGTATATTTTAAGCTCACAACCAATCTTCTTTTGGAATGATTTCAAACTAATTTCGTGTTATTAAAAAACTGCCAAAGTTGTCAGACTAAGAACCAAAACATCAACAATTATAATGTACATTTTTTTCTGAATTTATTACAAATATTGTCGGCGATAAAATTATCAAATTAAATTATCTATTTTTACGATGATTTTTCATATACATATTAATATTTAGTGGATTAATATGGTGAAAATGTATAAACCTAATATAGAATAACGACATTATGATAAATTTTTGTACGAATGCGTATTGCAACGAATTAGATGAAATTTACTGCTCAATTGAGCTATAAATTATGCTTTATAAGCCTATTGTTATTGGGTTTGTATTAAATTTAATCTCGTATAATGAATTTATAGATATTAACTTGTCAATATATTTATCCGTTTAAACAATAACTAATAATTAATCAGATTTGCACAATAATTTTATATGGCATATATAACACATTCTGAATTGGGTATAAATTATTACTCTCATACTCGTATATTATAAACAAATATAAAATAGATAATAATGAAAATCAAATGATTGGAAAATTGAAGCAGGAAAATTATAAATATAAATTTATCATACGGCTTATTTCTATAGCTGTTTTTATTCATAAATATCCATATCCATATACAGTGAGTTAATTAAAGCTGATCATATGCGATTAACAATAGAAATCAGTTTTTCTTGCGCAAAACTACCCGATTAATAATTAAAATAAAGAAATACCAGATTAATTTTATAAGAAAATATTTCAAATGAGAAAATTGAAACAAAATTAGAAAAAAATGCGTATTATTTGAACTGACAGAAATTCTATATTCATATATACACCGATTTTTCTCACTTAACCCTCACGTCATTGATTTCTGAACCACAAAATAACAAGTACCTAATTGTATATTTATCTCTGTCTTCCTTATGATTTCCTACATTCTGTCTTCGATACGTAGGTATGTCTAATAGCTTCGTCTTTGTCTTGCTAACTCATTTAGAGAAAGATAGTAACACGAAATTTGATAGCAGTGGCACTTAATATTTTTGCATGCTCGTTTGGAACCCAAATTCAGGCGAAATTAGTGAAGTTACTCTTATGACTCCCTCTGTTTACTTTAAGTGTCGCGAAATTCGAGAAGTATGGATTTCATTTAGGAAAAAAATGTGTGACATATCTCAAATGTAGATTTGACATTTTAGATGTACATATTTATCAATGTCAATGTTATTTTTATAATTTATTGGCGATATTTACCGTTTCCTACAATGATTTTCGTTCTTAGGTAAATATAATATAGTATGTTCCGTAATGCAACCGGTTCGATCAGGTTTACGGTTTAGTGTTCCGTAAGTCCTGAAATTATTTACTGGTTTCTATTCGATGAAAGAAGTTGGTAAAAAGTAGGACCACGGTAACCACGAAATAATCCTGGTTTCTCTGGTATTTTTATCCCCACTATCGCTACTTTCAAATGAAACATCATAATAACGTCAATGTCAAACTTCTAAACCGCAGTAGTGATATTACTAATAATTATTATAGATGTAAGTATGGAAATATTATTTATATTTATTATATTGTTGGTTGCGTTATTATTATTGGCATTAAATGTAATAAAATGTTCAATTTCGTTGTCATATTCAACGTTATCATTCATTTTGTTAATTTTTATTTTTGATAAGTAGTCTCAATTTTAAATGTCTTATAATTCAATGTCAATCTGTCCCGAAATAGATGAAAATATTCAGGAACCATAGTGTACCCGGAATCAAAATACTGGTTCTTTTTGGTTGACTTACGGAACATAGTATAAAGGTCGTATAAAAAAATTTGTAGGCAACTCAAGTGTAAACAAGCTTTATGGCATGACACAAATACCTAGTACTTGACTTCATGTCATAAAACTTGTGTTTACACTCTTGTTGCATAAATAACTATTTTGTAAACGTTAATAAAATATGTCGTCCTCCTTGTTTCTATGATTCATCATAGACTAATTCTTCAATGTCTGAAGTTTGTAAGCCAGCATCCCTGCATCCCGGACTTTCGGTTGAGTTGTCCTGTTTTTGTTGCTGGTGCGGCAACGCTCCGGTTGGGAATTGCAGGCTCCAGGAGCTTAGAACTTGTTCCGGCTACTCCTATTGTTCCAGTACTGTCTCAAACTAAACTCGCCGCACACTTCATTTAACGCCAAGGATGAAGAACTGTATACATATGTGAAGTTAGTTTCAGTACAAGAGTTTGTACGGGATTAGCACAATGTGCTGGCGGTTGTTTTTAATCAAGCAGGATAATTTCAGATGAGAATAATGTGTTCCTTTTAGTTTTCGTTCAATTTATAAGAGAAATTTTATACAAGGTAATATAGGGACAAATGAGTATTTTCTTTATTATAATTCTCTGAGCAGCAACGAGCATTTGGTGTGCCTGAACCTTCTTTGGTACTTCTAGCGCCCCGACTCAATTTATATTTTAACCCCGTACAACACGATTTTAGTGTTAATTTAAAGGTATTTCAAACAGTTAATGAAAATATTTTATAGACAGCAGAAAAGTGTGGTTTTGACATTTTGACTCTGTCGGTAAGGCCGCTCTCGAAACTAATGCCAATGTTTTTCTTATGTAACCTTTGAAAATCTCAACAAAATTTGGCGTCGACGTAAAACGGTGTAGATTTGCGTAGTGATGCTCGACGAGGCGAGAATACACTCGCATCTCGTCTCGTCTCGTCGCATTATGCGAGACGAGAACGAGAGCGAGATTGCAATTTCAAATTCGAGGCGAGATCGATATAACAACTGCGAGAAGCGAGAAATCTCGTGTGCGCGCGTGTGTGTGTGTGTGTGTGTGTGTGTGTGAGCGTGTATGTGTGTGTGAGCGTGTATGTGTGTGTGAGTGTGTGTGTGTGTGTGTGTGTGTGTGTGTGTGTGTGTGTGTAAGAAAAATTTCGTCTACGATAACTTTAATACTACAATTCAAAAAAATTATAATTCTTTCGTATTCTCCTTTTGTACGTCCATATCACGGAAAAAAATGTTTTGTCGATTATAACACAATTGTGAATGTAACGTACGCAAACGCGGTTAATTATTGGGACAGCAACTCACTGTTGAAATAGTAACTAAAAATTTGTGATAGTTCTTATGTGTTGTTTTTACCACAATTTTGTGATACAACTCATGATGTAAAATATATAGATAATATTGTGATAAATAATAAAGCAAATCTTTATAAGTAATTACTACAAGAAATTGTATATTTTACCCAAATAAATTGTAAAGTATTCACTATCATTTAGTTTTATTTACTATTTTTTCCATAAAAATTCTTTACGTTAATAATAAATATAACTTTTATAATTTGTGAAAATAATTTATTTATTAATATTGTATACTGCAATGAATGTTTTTCATTTCTTAATATTGTGTTATAAATTATGTTCTTTATGATTCTGTGAATAATTTGCAGTATCTATTATTGTTTAATAGGTATATGGTGATAAGAATAAAAAAATATATAAAAATCTTAAAATAACATATATTCTTTATATAAAATATTTTTATATAATAAACAATAACAATTTGTTATTGACAACAAAACAAAAGTAGACTAACTACTTACATATTGAAAAATCTAAAAAAATATATTCTTTTACATACATCATTTCCAAATTATTATTTAGGTACTAAAGACAACACTTTGTTTAAATATATATTTCACCTTTTCGTTTATAAGACGAACAACGGAAAATATTTGGAAATGATTTAAAAGACATTAGTCTATATTTTTTGGTTAAAACACCGAAACATTACGTAATAGCAAAGAATACCAACTCTTATAGAGATAGAGTTGTTTTCTTTGGTAATAGTTTCAAACCAATGTATCGCCAAGAAACGCCTACTATTAATGTAAATTTCGTGATATACATAAACTATTTTTAAAAATTGGTATTAGGCATTCCAAAATCCATTTCACTAATTTATCTTCCACATATTTGTCACCCATATTTTAGTCATAACACAATTGAATAAATTAATTAACTTGAACTTTAAATATTAATTTATACGTATTAGCTCAGCAAAAGAACATATATTATGGATATACGTTATACAAACGTTGAACGACGACTGATGCTTTTGAACTGTGAAGAATAATGCACGTTTGAACTTGCAGTAAAGGTACCAGCTCAGATACTTTCAACAAATCATTGTGGTAAATTTAACATATTAATAGTGTAAATATTGAATATTACATTAATTGTGGTAAATTCTACAAACAAAAATAACTTTACATCTTGTTGTATTTTTTATCAGAAATATTTCGTTAAAATATATGCTGTTCACACGTTAATTATATTACCTTTTAGTATTATATACATAAATACATTTACTACAGATTTTTTGTGATCATTACATGTAACGTCGTAAAATAAATCTAGAATTCCTAACATAGTTACAGCAAATTTGTTAAAATATAATATAAAAATAATACACCATAATTGAAGTAGATTTATAAATTTTTTTCCGTGAAGAGCTGATTAGATTTTGGTAGTAATTGGTCAACCGAAAGTACCCTTATTTGTAGATTTTAACAGTTTTTCTTGAAAAAAACGATGTTAAATATCATTTTTTCACATTTAATGTTATTATAAATATTAAAGAATTCTATTCTCTATACGATTTGAATGCATTTTATACTTCATATTAAATGGATATAGAGTAAAAAATTATAAAGATATTAAATATCATATATTAGCCAGCTATGCTATAACTCTGAAAACAGCTGCTTTATTAAGAAAATTCTGATTGAAAGGTGTCAGTGTCAAGTGCGGTTAACAGTATGTTTGTGTTATAATCTTACTGGAAATATAGGATCTTTTGTTAGAAACTTTCTGTATGGAATTTGTATAAAATACATACAACTGCCTTATGGTAATGTACAAAAAATAGAATCTTTTGCACGGAACTTTCTGTATGACATTTATACAAAACACATAGAACCGACGGAAGGTAATGTGCTGACCACATCAGATTTTTTTAAATAGAATTAGAATGCCATGAAAGAAATACGTAAATATTTTGTTTGCGTTGACATTTATGATCAATTACTTATGAACAAAATAACATGTATTTATTTTTTCCATTCGTGGCACTCTTATAATAGTCATATTTTAATCAAATTAGTTAAAACTTTACATGCATTTTTCCCAAAAATAAAATATCGTTATTTAAGGCTATAAAAATATTCATTCATCACTGAATTCAGAATTAAATTGAGCAAATAAAAAAATATATGTTCTCATTTAAAATAAAAAAGTTAGGTCCCATATTTTGAGAACCGCTGCTCGTAAAAAATAATTTTTCTTTTCTTTAAATTTGTTTTGTGAAATAGAAATTGTTTGCTCATTTAATCGTCTTTGTAGCTCTTATAGTTCTCGAGATAGTAATGGTGGTCCATTTAAAATGAACGGCTTGTATAAGAATTATAAGTAAGATGACATAAAATCCACGGTATCGTCAATAAAATTGCGCGTACTAAAAATAATTCACAAAGTTTTCTTAGAATATTAATTAATTTTACGAGATTCATAATGCATAGAAAATTTTGAAAACAAATTTAAAATGGCAACCCTCCCTGTAAACATCCCTTAAAAATTAATTTTCCCGCTAAAACCCCCTGAGTATCCCGTATCTTTAGTCTCCATCCCTCTAAATGCAAATCCTTGTCATCTTGCCGGCCTGGATGCGTATTCTATATCCAGTATCCAGATCCAGAGCCTCTCACTCCACGGCTTATACAAAGCTGTAAATTTATTAGTTGGAAAATCCTGTTAAAGTGCTCAGTTTAAACGGGATTAACACTCCATTCGAGAGATGGCAGCACTAGCAGCTAAGTCCCTGTCATATTTTGACTCTAACACCTCTGGAATTATAATCTATGGGAAGGATAGTTACGTATTATAATAATTAAAACGGACGTGAGTTATAGGGTTTCACGGGCTTGGCTTGAAGCTTGAAAGCTTGGCTTGGCTTGGTTTGAAAAAGCTTGAAAAATCAAGCCAAGCCTGCCGTTCAAAAAAGCTTGACTTTTCAAGCCAAGCCAAGCTTCTGTTCCACCAAGCCCAAGCCAAACCAAGCCTAACTTTTAAAAAAGCTTGAATTTTCAAGCCAAACCAAGCCTTCGACTGTCAAGTAGCTTGGTTGAAAACAAGCTTTTTCAAGCTTTTCTTCAGAAATGTTGTCGAGGCCGACAAATCTGTAATTTTATGGTGGTAACGTACTTTCTCATTGCTTCGGCACATTTTTGCGAACTTCTAAGAATATTGAAGTTTCCAAAAGGACCAGCCTTCATTACCTGCCAGTCCAGAAGCTACAAAACATTGTAAATAGGAAACTATACCCTTCATCATTCTTATTATGCAAAGACCACTTCTTATTTTATCAATTTGAACCAACTAGTCGCACATTGTAGAACGCGCACACAATTTAGTACAAAATAAATTTATAAGATGTTGAAAAAGTTTCACATATTTCGGTAATAACGACATATTCGTATCGTTGAGGGTATTTCCTTGTGTATTATTTGAATTTGCACATGATTACTGCAATTATATTTATGTATTTAACTAAGTACTCAAAAATCAGTAGAAATTTCATAAGAAGAGGCGAGTAGGTATTTATGTCATGAACAAACAAAATTTCGGGGAAATTTCCGTCTATAGGGTTTTATGATTTCCAGATGTATTTGAAGTAGGTATAAAAGTTTCATCCCATTGTACATTCCAAAATATTTGTGTATTTATTTGAACACTGTTGTTACGTGTTTGGAGTCTTGAGTTTTTTTTTTATTTATACAGGATGAATATGAACTGTATAGTATGACAAATAGTTTGTTGGGAGGTCATTTCGAGAAAAAATTAAATTAAGTCCTATTCATTTTACTTATTAAAATAAATAAAGTCCAACTAATGCATATGATTACTTGAATAGATGCAGTCAACGAAAATAATAAAAGACACATACAAATTGAAGGGTAAATATTTAATAAAAGATAATAAATTTATGTTGATTGTTTACTCTTAAAAATAAAATAAATGAATAAAATATACATTTCAATATTTTTATATTTTAATAATTACAAAGAAAAAACACTTCGTGTGAGTTTCATAAATTTTATTGTATCGTCTTGTTTATCTTTACGCATAAGAAGATATTTTTCAATTGTACCACAATAAATTTATGTAAAACAAAACGTGATTTATACATTGCTACGATACAATGAAACATCGACATAACATATCGATATATTGATACATCAATATTCCAATACATCAATATATATCGAATTTATCGGTATATCGATATATTTATTTTAATTCACATCGAATATTTATATTAAAATCTTGATACAACTACTAATGGTTTTCAAGACCTATATACCTACTGTGCGCAAGAGCATTTATAAAGCTTGAAAGCTTGAAAAAGCTTGAAATAGCTTGAAAAGGCTTGAGAAAGCTTGATAAAGCTTGAAAATCAAGCCAAGCCTAAAATATTTAAAGCTTGTAGTTTTCAAGCCAAGCCAAGCTCTGTGTTCATCAAGCCCAAGCCAAGCCATTAACATTAAAAAAAGCTTGAAGTTTCAAGCCAAGCCAAGCTTTTTTATTTCAAGCCAAGTAGCTTGGCTTGGTGAATCCCTAGTGAGATATTCAAGAGGGTATCAAAATGAAATAATTCAATTTAATTTCGAAAATTATATTTCAAATTGTTGCAATTAATTTTGAGCAATATTCCTGGTATTAACTATAACAGATTAGCTTTTATACATACTCTGTATTTCGTATAAGAACAGAATAAATGGAGTAGGGGACAGCCGTTCTTTCACGTACTAAAAAATAATCTAAATTTGTGAAACCAAAATTTATTCATATTAATATACATTTTTTGTCATACAAATTTACATTACCTACCCGAATAATAGAAATTAACTTCCACCACAGTATGAAAGTAACTATCAAAGTTTTAAAATAGTCAAATATTCGATTTTTTAATGCCCTTAACATCTACGCCACATATCCACCCAGTGGCCAGCCCGAGACTTTTGAACGCCCCAGGCGAAAATTGTAAATTGCGCCCCTCAACTTCATTTATTACAATTTTGTTTAGATTATATAGGTACAAAAATTAGAAGAGGCGATTTGTGTCGCGAAAAATCACAGAAACAAACTGAATGAAATTTTTTTGAAAAATTTTGGTCATTTAAAATGCAGATATTTTTACCTTCCGTCACCTTTAGGTAAGGAAGGTATTGTCTTAGGTCAAAAAATTCGATGATGAGTTTTTAATCAATAAGCACGTTTTAGGGTCCCTAGAATACGAATTTACTATTTTTACGATGATGTCTGTATGTGTGTGTGTGTGTGTGTGTGTGTGTGTGTGTGTGTGTGTGTGTGTGTGTGTGTGGATGTGTGTGCGTGTGGATGTGTGTGTGTGTGGATGTGTGTGTAACAAAATTTTCGTCTGCGATAACTCTAATACCACAGTTTCAAAAATTATAATTTTTTCGTATACTTCTTCGTTACATCCATATGAAGAGCTGATTAGATTTTGGTTACAATTGGTCAACCGGAAGTACCATCATTTGAAGATTTTAACAGTTTTTCTTGAAAAAACTATGTTAAATATCATTTTTTCACATTTAATGTTATTATAAATATTAAAGAATATTTTATTCTCTATACGATTTGACTGCATTTTATACTTAATATTAAATGGATATAGAGTTAAAAAATTATAAAGAAATTAAATTTCATAAAGTAGCTATAGCTATGAAAACAGCTACTATATTAAGAAAATTCTGATTGAAAGATGTCAGTGTCAAGTGAAATTAACATAGTGTGTTTGACATAATTTTACTGAAATATAGGATCTTTTACTTTCTGTATGGAATTTGTATAAAATACATACAACTGCTTTAAGGTAATGTACAAGAAATAATAATAATAAATCTTTTATTTCCGCAGATACATTACACTGTATATAGAAAACGTCACAAAATAATAATTTAAGACATAAATTTTCTGTATGAAATTTGCATAAAATACATGCAGCTGCCGGAAGGTAATGTACAAGAAATAGAATATTTAGCAAGGAACTTTCCGTATGAAATTTGTACAAAATACATAGAACCATAGAACTGACGGAAGGTAATGTGCTGGCCACATCAGATTTTTGTTCTTTTGGGTTCTACAGGGTCGATTTATTTTTGTCTAATACCATTTACAGGATTAATCACGGAAGAGTTACTTTCAAAGTCCGTTTGGGTGCAACCGGAAATACAATTTACAACAGCGTCTAGCTTCTTCTCTTAAAAAAATAGAATATTTAATTCACGATTCCTTTGCCTGTCTGTGTAGTGATGGTTCTGTCATTTTGACATTAAACAATTAAATATGGTCTGTTGTCATTAGTATTTTGGGTTGCAAACAAACGGACTTTCAAAATAACTCTTTTATGACTAATCCTGTACTCGAATATAGGGAAAGAAAAAATATTTCTCAGTATAGGTACAAGTCGCGGTATAAATACTTTTCGTTATTTTGCAAATCGGAAAATCTAATTTAACTCTTTAACGGTTCATTCTAGGTAAAAAATATAAGAATCTTGTTTTGTATAAAATTTCGATACGGATCACCGTTTTCAAGAAAAATGTCAAAAACCAAAATATGTCGCCTTTTTCCAAATTGGCGAGGGGCTGTTGCATCAGTGTATTTTTCTGTACAGGATTTCGTATAAAAGCTTTTGTTGCAATTTTTTTATGTTGGAGGTATATTTCAGTAGATTTCCTGTACAACAATTACTTCTTCAGTATTTGATATGACGATATTTTTAATTGATATAATCGCCAACAAATTTAACCTTTCTTCTTTCTTAGTATAACGTAAAAAATTTAAATAGGATTTAATTAATATAAGTCAGCATTATGATTAAAGCTACTGGACGAGTCAATAAATTTATAATTTGATTTTTAATTTATTTTGCAAAAAAGTAGTCTCAAAAAATGTCGCCCTAAAAACAATTTCGCCCCAGGCGGTCGCCTGGCTTGTAGCTTGGGCCAGCCCTGTATCCACCCTTTCTAAATTCTTACTGTTTTCAAGCTTTCTTCTATCGAGTTTCTGGTAATGAGGTCATGCACGATTTTTCATTTTCAACTTTAATCGATAAAGTAATGAAAAATAATAAACCCGTATTTTCTATTTTTCCTCAAATCGATTTTGAATACTGAAAAAATTGCAATTAAAAATGACATTGTTCAAAACGCGGCTAATTTTCTCCGCCTCCTCCTTTGCCAAGTGACGTCAGCGTTTCATCAAAGCGGCCATTTTGATTGTCACATTAGGTTAAATGTCAAAGTTACATTTAAAACCTGAAATTTACGAAAGTAAGCATGTCGGTGAAACGCTGTTTTGTGCCAAAATACTAGCGAAAATAGGGAGAAAATATTTTTAATAGTACCGCGTGATACAAAAAAAAACACAACTCGATAAAAACAGTTACTGTTTGTATTGAAAAATACAGATTTGATACACAACAAAGCAACAGTAATGAAATTCTAAGAATACACAAAGAACAACGTAGACAAATGTTAATCAGACGAAAAAGTAAAAACGAATGACTAATGACCAGCAGCTGAGTGATACGTGGATAACTTCAGTTCAAATGAAAATTATATTCATAAAAATGAATAGAATGATGTTATATTAATATATTAGCATTTCTATCAAATATTTAGATATGTAATTCTCAATTTATAGTCTATACATATTTTTTTCTTTTAGCAATTCTGTGTCCATATAATAAGGTTGTTTGAAATGGGTCTGAACTTGTAGTGTGAAACGCTGACGTCACAACATGGCTGGTTTGTTTGTAACTTTTTAAAAATGTCATACTTTAAAACGATTTTATACAACAAAAAATGTAAATAAAAAAATATTTTATTCATACAGATCTTTAAATTAGAATCTAGAAACTAAAGTTGCCACTCTTATGTATAATTTTATATTAATCAACAAAAATAGATGCATTTTTGTCTGATTTTTCAGATTTACAGATATGTAAGTCTATTAAATTGAAGCAGACTATATTCAAAATTCACCATGCCATTTACTCCTTAGGAACATAATAATAATAAATAATAGAATTTGTACTTGTGATGCATTTTTTAAAATATACTGTTTATATTCCGCAACAGTATAGGTCTCAGCTGCATTGTACCCGTAGTTATGAAGGATATTATATGGGATATACGAGGTTTGAATTTGCGAATATTTGCGTACTAATCCAATGTGCTTAACCCGAATAGCCACTATAACTAGATTTATTTTACTAGGTCGTAACTGTTTTCAAAATATAAACGTAAACAAATATATCATCACGCAGTTTAATTACTATATTTACATCTAGAAGGAAATAAATTATATCTAATAAGAATATTAAAAACATCTAAAAGAAAGTGTACTAGGCTCGTCTTCATCTCTTCATTTCAAGCAGATAAACATGCTATAAATTCACGTTTATGTTTTGACATATTTCGAAAGATGAATAAATTGTGTCTTCACGTTTTTTTCCATTGCTAGATGTACTAATTTGCTTGGAACATATATATCATGAGCACTCAAAGCTAATGAAAGTTACAACAAAAAGATTCTAAAATTTTGTCATTATAAAGTTACCGGCCAGTATTCTAGTTTCGATTGCGGTTATAATGTTACTTCATTATTTTAATATGAATTCTTTATCGATAAGGAGGAAAATACTTTCTATTACATTTTTATATAAATTGTTAAATGGTCAAGTTAACGATAGTGCTATTTTATCTCGTATCTCTTGCAACGTACCTAGATTAAATTCACTAACCAAGTTGACTTTCAATTTAAGAACAGTGCGGGAAAATTATGAATTAAAATGTCCTATTCGACATTTTTGCAATTTATTTAATAATGTCAACCTTCAGGCCGATATTAATGCCGATTCATTACGTAAATTTAAAATATCACTTCTGCAATTTTTCCATTTAAATTGTTTGTTTAGTACAGTAGCGGATTTAGAGGGGGGGCACTCGGGCATGTGCCCCCCCTGTTATTTTTAAAATTTTAATTATTACATATTATTTACGTATTACACATCATAGATAAATAAAAGAATAAACATACTAATAAAAATACAGGATTTCTATTTATTTTCAAATTGTTTATTATTTTGGAAATGCCCCCCCCTCATTTTTTTATAATTTATAGAACAAATGGTTCATATAAAAGTTTTACTATTTTAATTATACTATTTGATGGCAGATGTATATATTTTTTATAGTCACGTTTAAAAGATACGACTATCAACTTTTATTTTTTAAATAGCAAACAATAATTATTTCACTAAAATATAAACCGCCATTTTTTTGTCTTAAGTTATTCTTATTAGGTAACTTAATTTGATGTTTTAACTTGTTTTGTATAACATTGTTACATTTTATTTATTTTCACATGGCTACTTAGAATATTTGAATAAACATTATTTCTCATATTTCTCAAACTCATTTACTTGTTTGGGGTCCTGCACTCCGATTTTTTTATTATTTTAAATGAAAGTTCTTTTAATTTTGAAGCAATGCGTAGTATTAAAAAGTCTTAATTGTTTTTGGTTTAACTGAATTTGATTTGAGTTAATGTGACGTCACGGTGACACCTATTGCTATCTTTCTCTCGCACAAGTTCTATAGTTGTCAGCGAGAGAAAGGTAGCACTAATGTGACGTCACAGTGACACTGACAACAAACCTCAAATATCTCGAAATAATTATTAAAAAATTGTTTTCTTCATCTTAATCCCCATTTTTTTATTGAGTAATACTTTAAGTACATTGTGTACATTTTATAATTTTTTGTTATGGTGCAGGACCCCAAATAGATCATTAAAAAGACAAAAAATGAGGGTTTATATTTTAGTAATATAATTATACGTTTCTATTTTAAAATAAAAGTTCTGACTTTATAAAAAAAAAAATACATCTGCCATCAAATAGCATATTTAAAACAATAATACTTTTATATGAGCATTTTATTACAATACAACACAAAAGTTAACGAGGTAGGGGGGGGGGAGGCTCATCCTATATATTTAAAATTTGTTTTTCGGAATTTAGTGCCCCCCCCCTATTATAATTTTCTAAATCCGCCACTGGTTTAGTATACTGTTTGCTATGTTCATCATCGTATTTTTTTATTGTATTCTAATTTCTAATATGTATTTATATTTATGCCAACGCATCATATTATATTTTGTACCTCTTTATAATCGTCCTGTAACTGGGATTTTTATCCTGTAGGATTGATTTTCAATAAATAAATAAGTAAATATATTTATTGGCTCCTTCTTTGTCTACAATTTATTGCTGATATGAAGAATATTAACGAAAAATGTATTCTATTTAGCATGAAAACAGAGCAGAGGGTCTTACTACAGATGCTAGAAAAAAAAAACCATTGTTGCTGCTTAAAAAATAATCGAAGAAGACAATAGAGCCACTTATTTAGTAATAGTGCCTCAACAAAAATTGGATCCTGAATTATTAAGATTCATAAACGATCATCTGCATTTAAAAAAGTTGTTAGGTATCTGACTTCAAAAAAGCGGGTCGTGTGAGAATTTGCCAGAATAATTTTAACCAAGGTTCTGGTTTAGCGTTCCAGAATGTAACCAAAACATAATTTCAGGATCCAGCTTCCATTTCGGAACTTTTTCGTGACCACAACGACCACAATTTTTTTGTGGTCGTTGTGGTCATTTTCTTATTTCTTATAATATAATAAATAAAATTGTATAAACATATAATAATTATTAATATATACTGATATGTACAATATTTACGCTAGTATAAAATAGACAAATAGAGTTATGGCTGGTTTATGATGGAATTTAATAATATGAAATATGTCCAATCAACTTACGTGGTTTGACACAAATGGGATGACAGTTATGATATTTACTATTTTTATCATAATCAATCTGTATTTTTCTACAGATAATATTAATAATATATCCATATTTTTAGAATACATTTGTCAAATCAAAATTAAAATGTTTCAACTGTCACTTGAAACTGTCATTTTCCCCACCAAAAATCATTGTTTGAAATACTGTGAAATGATTGGACGCATTTGCAAATTTACATTTAGAATATAAAATATGGTGATATTTTAAATGTAAATTCTAAATCATAAATTTCTTAAATTTATCATGAACCAGTAAAGGCAGATATGTACAATTTATATTTATAAATTTAAATTCGTAAATCTAAATTTGTAAATTAAATCCATCATGGGGTCTCGTGGCCGCGTGCCTGAGTGTCAGGTCGTGAATCTGGGGAACCGGGTTCGATCCCGACCGACGCCAAATATTTCGAATTTTAAATGGCACAAAATTGACCCCTGTGGTGCACTCTCCACGCCAGCAATGAGTGCCCGTGAGGTGACGCCTGGTAAACGCCCGCATGGTACAAATATGTCATCATCATTACCGAAATCTGCGTACAAAGCAGATTGGCACACCCAGCAATGGGTAATATGCCGTGATGATATATATATTATTTAAATCCATCATAAACCAGCCATTACGTTGTCACAATAAATAATTAAAAATACACAATAAATATATAATACATTACAACAAATTTTTCTCACTCCTTACCGCATCCGGACCACGTGGAATGAGTCTGCTGAGCAGTTAAAAACATATAAATAGTCAAATTTGGATATCATAGGCCTAAAGCATCGCCCGGCATAAACTAGGACGGAGATGATGCATGTTCTCCGGAGATTCTCTCCTTATGCCAGAGGAAAGACCGTCTGCAAAAACTGGCAGACAAGTGGCCTAGCTAAATAGTATTCATTCAAAAAATTGCACAGTTTATAGCAGCTGGTGTTGCCATAGCCAGATCTTCTCTCGTGCATTCCTCTTCTAAGTTGGCGCACGTGAGCAGATAATACATCCTTCCATAAAGCAGATTCAACACTTCAGTTTTAGGTGAAAAAAATATAAAAGTAATAGAACACCCGTCACACCTACATGATTTGGCAGTGTGCAACTTTTGACTATTTTTTGGACTAATACATATATAATTTAAAGGTATTCTAAAAGAAAATTGGTTGGGACTGTTTGAGAAATAAAAGGAAATATTGAGGTGTAATATTTTTAAAGTGAACTATTTTGAACATAATTTATCAATTTCTCAAAATATCGTTGTGAGGGAAAACAAGAAATTAACCAAAGAACATTTTCGAATCATGATTACGACAGGGCAAAGGTCATTTTTTGTTATACGAAAATAAAATTTCAACCTGTATCAGACGACCATTATTAATATATTTTTTACCTTCCGTCACCTTTAGGTAAGGAAGGTATTGTCTTTGGTCAAAAAATTCGGTGGCGAGTTTTTGATGAATAAGCATGATTTAGGGTCCCTAGAATACGATTTTACTATTTTTACGATGATGTCTGTATGTGTGTGTGTGTGTGTGTGTGTGTGTGTGTGTGTGTGTGTGTGTGTGTGTGTGTGTATGTATGTATGTGTGTGTGTCTGTGTGTGACTAAAATTTCTAATGCGATAACTCTAATACTACAATTCCAAAAATTATAATTCTTTCGTATTCCTCTTCGTTACATCCATGTGAAGAGCTGATTAGATTTTGGTTATAATTGGTCAACCGGAAGGACCCTCATTTAAAGATTTTAACAGTTTTTCTTGAAGAAACGATGTTAAATATCATTTTTTCACATTTAATGTTATTATAAATATTAAAGAATTATTTATTCTCTATACGATTTGAATGCATTTTATACTTCATATAAAATGGACAAAGAGTTAAAAAATTAAAAAAGAAATTAAATATCATATATATTAGTCAGCTTTGCTATAACTCTTGAAACAGCTGCTACATTAAGAAAAGTCTAATTGAAAGGTGTCAGTGTCAAGTGCAGTTGACAGTATGTTGATATTATAATTTTACTGGAAATATAGCACCTTTTGTTAGAAACTTTCTGTATGGAATTTGTATAAAATACATACAACTGCCTTAAGGTAATGTACAAGAAATATAATCTTTTGCAAGGAACTTTCTGAATGACATTTATACAAAATACATAGAACTGACGGAAGGTAATGTGCTGGCCACATCAGATAATTTTATTTTATTGATTTTGAAGTGGTGACATATCGCGTACATTAGAACAATCAAACTCTAGTTTGAAATTGGTTGTAAAAATAATTGTAGATATTAAAATTGGTTTAGCCGTTGTGCGACATTTGTTCCTGTTCTGCCTCCGCCTCTGCTTGCGTCTGCCTTGGAGAATAAGAAGAAACGAGGGTTGTTTCCACGCTCCTTGTGGGAGTTAGGTTAATGGCTGGTTGGAATTGCGCTTTCCATCTTGCCTGCGCGCTATTCCTTGCACGTAAGACGTTGCCATGGCTGCGCGTCTAATATTTGTGTTGGCTCGGGCTGTTCTTGTTCGCCATTCATATCCACCCGCCCATCCCAGCCTGCCTGCTGAAGAAAAAGGGTTGTTTAGATTATCTGCCGTTTCTTATTCCACAGCGAAGCACGTGCGTAACAGCCCCCGGGTAATAAGACGGTTCAAGTTCGTGTTAAATACGCCAGCACAACGCACTTCAAATGCTCGATGAATATTTATCGAACAAACGCACACCAAATGGAAACGACAATTTTTATCCTATATACAGCGCAATGTTCTTACCCAGATTTGGCATTGGACCATACGGAAACAGGTTATTCATTATAACAAAATAAAAGACGCTGCTATTGGCCGAAGATAATAAAAATACAGGATCTAGCAGTAGGAACGCATAGGTTTTCAATTAAGCTGCATTTATGGAAAATCAAATAAAGACAATCAAAACCATTCATTTAAGGAAAATCTTGTTTGAAAACCAGTAATTATTAATATTTCACAAAAAAACAAGATATACTATTGATCTTGTCTTGAAATTAAGACAAGACCAATACAAGAAGTATTTTTTATTTCCCAAGACATGACAAGAAAGTATCAAGAATCAAGATTTCTTGGCAGGAAATCTTCATTTCTACACAATGAATATTGCAAATCTGCATTTGTATGCTTTGTGTGTCTGGATCCTCAACGCTCAACTTAAATACAGTTATACAGAAAATTTCAAAAACATGTATTTCTACCTTATTCTAAAATGGAAAGAAGCCATTAGTCAAGGGCAGAATTCAGAACTTATATCCCTATCTAAACCAACGCTATTTTCTTACGATATGAAGTATACTATTATTCACGAAATATGACTATTCAAGGTCATTTATGACCCGTCTGATATTATATTACTTGCAGATAACTTCACTGCATTTCGTACCCATAGGGGAAATATTGAAATGGCGATGTTACTACTTGGAAATATATATGGATACATTTTAAATAAAAAAAATCGGATGTGTCCAGCACATTACCTTCCGTCAGTTCTATGTATTTTGTACAAATTTCATACACAAAGTTCCTTGCTAAAGATTCTATTTCTTGTACATTACCTTCCGGCAGTTGCATGTATTTTATGCAAATTCCATACAGAAAATTTATAGCAAAAGATCCTACATTTCCAGTAAAATTATAAGACAAACTCACTGTCAATTTCACTTGACACTGACATCTTTCAATCAGAATTTTCTTAATATAGTAGCTGTTTCCATAGCTATGGCTACTTTATAAAATTAATAAAATTCGATGATGAGTTTTTAATCAATAAGCACGTTTTAGGGTCCCTAGAATACGAATTTACTATTTTTACGATGATGTCTGTGTGTGTGTGTGTGTGTGTGTGATGTGTGTGTGTGTGGATGTGTGTGTGTGTGTGTGTGGATGTGTGTGTGTAACAAAATTTTCGTCTGCGATAACTCTAATACTACAGTTTCAAAAATTATAATTTTTTCGTATACTTCTTCGTTACATCCATATGAAGAGCTGATTAGATTTTGGTTACAATTGGTCAACCGGAAGTACCATCATTTGAAGATTTTAACAGTTTTTCTTGAAAAAACTATTTTTTCACATTTAATGTTATTATAAATATTAAAGAATATTTTATTCTCTATACGATTTGACTGCATTTTATACTTAATATTAAATGGATATAGAGTTAAAAAATTATAAAGAAATTAAATTTCATAAAGTAGCTATAGCTATGAAAACAGCTACTATTATAAGAAAATTCTGATTGAAAGATGTCAGTGTCAAGTGAAATTGACATAGTGTGTGTCTTATAATTTTACTGGAAATATAGGATCTTTTACTTTCTGTATGCGGAATTTGTATAAAATACATACAACTGCTTTAAGGTAATGTACAAGAAATAATAATAATAAATCTTTTATTTCTGCAGATACATTACATTGTATATAGAAAACGTCACAAAATAATAATTTAAGACATAAATTTTCTGTATGAAATTTGCATAAAATACATGCAGCTGCCGGAAAGTAATGTACAAGAAATAGAATATTTAGCAAGGAACTTTCCGTATGAAATTTGTACAAAATACATAGAACTGACGGAAGGTAATGTGCTGGTCACATCAGATTTTTTAATTCTATATCCATTTAATATTAAGTGTAAAATGCAGTCAAGTCGCATAAAGAATAAAATATTCTTTAATATTTATAATAATATTAAATGTGAAAAAATAATATTTAACATAGTGTTTTCAAGAAAAACCGTTAAAATCATCAAATGATGGTACTTCCGGTTGACCAATTGTAACCAATATCTAATCAGCTCTTCATATGAATGTAACAGAGAAGAATACGAAAAAATTATAATTTTTGAAATTGTAGTATTATAGTTATCGCAGACGAAATTTTTGTTACACACACACACACTCACACACATACATACCTAAAGGTGACGAAAGGTAAAAATATTTGTAATTTATTTGAAAATTTTGTTTCTTTTTAAATAATGCTTTTCTCAAAGTTCTTCGGCCTATGTTTTGGCATAAAACAAAAATATAGGCTTGACATAAACCATACAATAATAATTTGATTTATCGTCACTGGATAAACATGCAGTACAGAGGGCAGTGTAGTACATAATTACGTGTCCGTAACTCTACCACATACGCCATTACTATTTGTGGTGTGTTAGAAAGTAATGCCAGCATTTACGTATATCTGTCACACCACATAAATTAGACATATATCAAATAATCTTTCTCTTTCTAATGGAAAATGATGCTAAGCTATTATATAAAGTGTTGTGTATTGTGTTTTCGAACAAATAATCTTAAATAGTCAGCTTTCGTGAATAACAGTATGAAGTAAAAATTAAATGACGAGAGGTTATTGTGCTCGGGTGGCGACATCATATTTTTATTAGATTTGATGGGGAGAAATATTATTTTGGAATAAAGCCGATTCCGAATATGATTTATTTTTGTTTGAACACTTTTTGTTATATCGAAATAACTCAAAAAATAAATAACCAATAATCTACGAAATAATTATTGATAAAAGAGGGGATTCCCTAAAATGTCAAGAAACAAGAAATATCAAGAATTCTTGAAACAAGACAAGAATTACGTCGCCTAGAAATGAGCAAGACAAGAAATTTTTATTTTCTTGTCTTGAAAATCAAGCCAAGACAAGAAATCTTGTCTTGATGAAACACTACCCAGATTTAGCATATTGGACCATTCGGAAACAGGTTATTCATTAAAACAAAATAAAAGACGCTGCTATTGGCCGAAGATAATAAAAATACAAGATCTGGCAGTGGGAACGCATGGGTTTTCAATTAAGTTGCATTTATGGGAAATCAAATAAAGACAATCAAAACCATTCATTTAAGGAAAATCTTGTTTGAAAAACAGTAATTATTAAAATATATTCCGTTATTATTCCCAATATTCAATACATTCTCTCTTTTCCCATTTCGTTATTACTTCCTTCGCACCTAATATATCTGCAGAAAGAAACCTAATTAAAAACAAATACTGCGCTGGTGGGGCATTGAAGGGTCGTTGGGGGGTCGTTAATGATGATTTGCTGCGTCGTCGAGGCGAGAATGGACAGCGACGCAAAGCGCCGAGTGCCGGACGGGCGAACGGGCGAACGGCGTCGGTTCATTTCGCTACGACTCCCTCGGCATTCCGCGATCCAATATCGCATGTCACGCACCAAAGGGTTGAGGGCGGGGGGAAGATGGATGGAGGGAATGGAAATGGACACTGGGCGGAACAGGGGTGGAATTACAAAATTGTCAACTAAGCAAGATTAAAATGAGAGGTTGTGATACAATAATTATAAAAAATAGAAGTCAAGCCGTTTCATAAGTCCAAGCCTGTTATTTTACAGGCTTGACTTGACATTTTCAAACGACTTGAAATATTAATCTCGATCGTTTATTTCGAAGATTGAAAAGGGATTTACTAAATAGGGTTGTTACAAGAATTTTTATATGCCTTCTAAGTATTAAATTTAAAAAGATATCATTATTTAAATAGCCTCAAATTTGAAAATATCACCAAATATCCATTAGATATTTTACAATTAATTTTTGAAATTTGCATATTTTGAAAAAAGTCACGTGATTTGAAACAGAATGTGACGTCACAACACATACAACTTCATCGGCTCCAATTGGTCCCTTATAGCGTCAATTCTTTGAGTTTTGTTACAAGTGTTATGATAAATATATTGTCAAAGTTGTCAAACAAGTGTCAAATTTTTGACTTTGGTTCGTGTTAGATAATACAAAATTCAATATAAAATAAGTAATTTACAGAATCGTATTGTGCCTTCTTGCAAAAATGCGCTAAGAACAAACGTACTATTGAATTTATAAATATGCCAAAGGATGCAAAGAAAAGAAAATTGTGGCTGGAAACAGTAGGTCGAAGAGCTGATGGTTCGGTTTTTACATTGTATTTTACCTTACCGCTTTAACACACCTTATTTCGACAACAGTAAAACAGTCGTTTTCTGATATAAATTCAGCGATCATCTTGCTTTCGATTTTCGGTAAACTGTTCAACTTAGCTTGAGTGTATTCTGTATTAGCCATTATTACTCATTTATAATGGAAAATGTCAACGTCAAATTAGAAGTTTTTTATGAACAAGTGACAAACTGTCGCCTAGGTTTATTTATCTAAATAATAAAAATAAATGTAGGTGATGGAAAAACTGTTTTTCTATTGGCTGTGAATGACGTAATGTATGTGCTTCTACGACACAAGAGTGGTGGGTTGTTTTTCATTACTATTTTGGACGCCAATATTTGTATTTAATTATTTACGAAAATAACAATAATATATTAAAAAATAATTATTAATAAGAAAAATATTGCATAAACTTTAATTTAATAGTTATTTGTATATCAAGGCCGCGAAATCACTCTTTAGCGTACCGAGAGCAAAATTGTCACTGAGGCCGCTTGCGGCCGAGGCAAGACAATCTCGAGAGCGCTAAAGGATTTCGCGGGCAAGGTGTACACAATATTTTTTGTGCAACCGTAAAAAATATGTTATTACAAATCTTATTAATTTTAAACAGTTTCATTGTAAAAAGTTAGCTTTCAAGGTGGCCATAGGATTAACATTTGATAAACAAAACCATGCAATTCTCAAGTGTGTCAAAGTGATTGTTTACCTAATTTCGCGGCCGCTACCATAACAACGGTCGCGAAATTTAATTTCGCGGCCTGTATTGTGGCTGCGAAATGCTTATTTCTCGTCAGGTTGCACAAAAAATACTTTTTGAAAAATGTGAAACAGGCTCATTCAAGCGGTTTCAAACGCCAAGATAAACGTAGTCTATGAGTATTGCATTTGTGGTTTTCTATATCGTTACGCATTAAAAACTGAAAGAAATTATATTGGACTGTACTATATACCAAAAATTGATCAGGAATTTGAAATTTCCCTCTTTATATTTACCCTAAAATATAATCCAATCCTTCCCTGCATGTATCGTTTCCTCCCATGGTCATACACATACATCGCGTGTAACAACCCTGTATAAACCTCTATGCAAACACCTCCCTCCCTAGAACCATATCCCGGCAGTATCCCAACAGCTATCCCGAAGCGTCCCGCTGAGTTACGCCGATCGTTTGCGGACTCACCGGATTAAAATGTCTGCGGCGGGATGAACCGGATGAAGCTTCACGTGCCCCTGCCCTCCCGAGCACAGGCATGGCCAGGGGAAGGGGATGTTAGCGTTTCAACAACGGGAGGAATTTTTAAATTAATTTGTGCGGTACAGACAGGAATGTTTGTTTTTATGGACGACACTAAATTGTACAAATAAGAATGTGAGGAGTGTTGTTTGTTTTAGAAGTGGAAGGGGGTGAATTTATTGTTAAACTAAATTAATGAAATTGGACACAAATAAACATTACGGAAAATTTCATTTTAGTATGTTTTGTGACAATTTAGCTAGATGATAAATTTGCAAGATTAAACAAATAAATATTTAAGCACGTTTTTAATCTGGACTCAAGTGTAGCAATATGTATTTAGTAAATTTGATAAATGAAAAAATGTTGCACAAGTACAAGACTCATTTGCTGTAAACAGATTGAAAGAATTAAAGAGTATTTCTTTTTGAATTCAAACATGTAATAAATTCATATCTTTACATAACAAAAATATTGAGATATATTCAATTGAAATAAATTTTATCTTCATGGTTATTTTTCAGCAGGCTATGTCTTAAAAACAACAAATATATGCTGCGTTCTTTGAACATCTGTAACTTTGTAACCAATCAATTAACAGAATAAATCTGATGTGGCCAACACAACACCTCCCGCTATCAATTTAAATATACATACTTACATATTTAGTTATACTAGAAACTGTATATTAAAATCCAATCCATATAACTATGGTTCTATTTACTATTTTCTTTTTAAAAACGTTACTATTATTAATTTGAAATGATTAGTTCTTTCACAGTGACATTTATCTGTCAGTTACATACATTTGAGATATAAACTATCTATAATCAAGTAGTTGTGTTTGTTTAAAGCGTAGGATCTGTGATTTAAATTATAGATAAATTTATAAATTTATCCATAAAATATATAGAAAAAGTAGTAATTTTTATAATAACATAAATCTCGAAAAATTAACATTTAAAGGTATTTTTCGGATAAAAACTATTTTGAGCTTCAAGTAAAGTGCCATTTCCGGTTATCTGATTTACACCAACATCTACACACACACACACACACACACACACACACGCGCGCGCGCGCACACACACATACAAACGCGCGCGCCCGCAAACACACGCACACACATACACACATATACACATACACATATACACACATACACACATACACACATACACACATACACACAGACATCATCGTGAAAATGTTAAAATTGGATTCTAGGGATCTTAAAAAATGGTCATTTACCAAAATCTCGATATGCGATGTTTAGCACGATCCCTATACCTCCCTTACCAAGGGTAGCGGGAGGTAAAAATTATAAAGAAATTAAATTTCATAAAGCAGCTAGCTATGCTATAACCTTGGAAACAGCTACTATATTAAGAAAATGCTGATTGACAGATGTCAGTGTCAAGTGCAATTGACATATTTGTGTTATAATTTGACTGGAAATATAGAATCTCTTAGGTACATGGTACATGAAACTTTCTATATGGAATTTGTACAAAATGCATAGAACTGACAGAAGGTAATGTACTTGAAATATGGAATCTTGTGTAAGAAACTTTTTGTATGGAATTTGTACAGAATATATGAAACTGACGGAAGGTAATGTGCTGGCCACATCAGATTTTTTCAATATGGCGGCAAAATCAGGGGTCGCTAGAGAGTACACTAGAGTAAAATCAAATTAAATTTCAATATAATAATATATAAAAATATAGGTTCCAGAAGGCAATGTATACTAGCACGATATATAAATTCTATCACGAGCGCAGCGCGAAGCCTTTCATTTAAGTACTTAATTTTTTATAAAAATATTTGACAATTTCCACTACGGGAAATTGTTTGTACAATTATTAGGTTGGTAACAGTGATTTGTGCTTTTTATTCTGTTCGTTGCCTCAATATTTAGTGTATTTAATGCAGTCATGTCAATCTCAAAAAACAAAATATCACTAAAAATCGTTTAAGAACGAAGCTTCTTCTAACATCAATATACCTGATAGAATGTGACATTCAAATTTCGAAACAGAGAAATAATTTTTTCTTTCTTTCTGCAGTTAGGAACAGTTCACGGTCAGAAATTTTGATATCATATCAAACATAAATAAAAATAAATATGTAAGTACATAAAAATAAATAAAAAATGCATGCATATTGATTATTGCTGGATGCACCAATATTCTGAAAAGTTTTCAATAACATTAATATTATTATAATTTTATATACTTACAGCATGATTTTATTAAACTCGTATATTACTCGAATTTATTTATGATGATTCTTTAATAATACCCTAGGTATAGCATCTTCTTTTCCATAATAGATTTTTAAGTATTGACTGTTCGTCCTCATTGTAGGGCAAAGTTGAGTGCGTGGCGTATCTTTAATGGAGCCCAGGTCGTTTGATTCTATGGCCTAAGACCCTACCGCTTTATTTCTTGCGTCGGGTGCGCTCTTCCTCGAGTCGGGGGTGGAACGCCCCGTACCCGGGGAAAGGAAAGAGCGCATGTTGTGGCCATGCCATTACGACTCCTTTAATGAAGCGAAACAACTCCAAGAGTTTGTTTAGATGGCTCTGATGACAATTGAGAACGATCCAATGACGATTGTACTTCGATGGGATACATAATTGGTATTGGAGCACAAGTTTTGAATAGAAAATGAAGTTAGAAGATAATAAAAATAAATAGAAAAAGTATTGAATTCTTGAATAGATACTTGAATCGGTCATTTTGAAAAAGGGTTAACTCTAATGTACAAAATTTTAACTGAAAATAAAAAACAATTTAAATATACTTAACCCATTGCTGGGTGTTCCAATCTACTTTCTACATACAAATCGATAATTATATATGACATATTCGTACCATACGGGCGTTTACCAAGCGTTATCTTAAGAGCGTATTGCACTCATAACTAAACATCAGAATGCCGGGTCGGCATGAGGGGGGTAGCAGAATGTACCGATAGTGGGACGGTCAATTTACTCCCTAGCCCATCTTTCAAATCGGTTTTCAACCGCAAGTAGTCCCTTTCCAGATAAATGTTATAATCTAGTCTCTAGTCAATTACATTTACAAACATTTTTATATATTTTAATTACTAATATAATATTTCTTGTAAAAATGAATACTGTCACATTTCAATTTTCTTTAATTTTAAACCAGAAGTATGAAATATATCACAGATTCTGTAATTTTAGTGAATTTTTATTTCTCAAACTATTAACGTTAACAAATATTTTACACTGTGCCAGCCTAGATACACTCTCTTACATTGTCCGTATAAAATTTCATAATTTTCTTCTCACTGGCTTGGATATGGGGCTCTAAATAATGAAGACATTTTTTCAACTTTATTTTTGGAAAAGTATAGGCCCTTAAGGGCACTCAATGAGGTATTGCACGTTTTTTTTTCTTTGCTTTAATCGAAAGAATAAGAAAAAATATTTTACGCCTATTTTTTATTCTTTTCGCATTATTCTTTATTCATGTGAATTGTCTTTGAAATTATAATGCTTGAATTTCCGCTTCCCCTTTCGCCTGATGACGTTCGAAAGGACCTAACCAATGAGAATGTGGCTTACATTTGCCACCAACGGAATTTAAACGAGTGACAGTCATGACAGCTGTCAACTACTACAGATTTTTGTATTTGGTAATAATCAAACATGGTTGTAAAAAAGCGTGAACTGATAATAGGGAAATATATATATATATATATATATATATATATATATATATATATATATATATATATATATATATATATATATTTATAATTAAATAAGAACTATTGAATACACTTATTTTTGTTAGCTGAAAAATGATGCACTCTTATACCGGCTAATCTTTGCACTTTTGGAGCATCTATTCGAAACAATGTGTCGCGGGAATATGTTTTATATATGTTTTAATAATATTGTATTCTGTATGTTCCTGACACGAAATAAATCCAAAAGTCAAAATAGAAAATAAAAGTGTGTGTGTCATAAAGTGCCAAGTGTCAACTAAAATGGAGGAAAGAGAGAACGGGAAAAAATTACTCAGAAATAGATAGTGTGTGGATGTTGGATTCACGATATCTCAAATACTATAAGACTTAAGACATTTTTAACTACAGATTCCTCAATCTAACAATAATGGGAAGAGTTGATTAAGTTTTGCTAGCAATTGGACAACCGGAAGTAGTAAAAAAATCATCTAAATATTATTTATCGAAAATTTATGTAAATACTAATATTAAAGAATGTTAAATTCTTTATTCGATAAATATAAATTCATTATTATATCTTGTATAGATTTAGAGATAAAGAAATGCATATAAAATAATTTGATGTAAAAATTCTCAAATCAAACTACTTCAAGGCAAGAAATTCAAATGTTTGTAATTGACACATAAATGTCACTGTCAAAAATATTTGTATGCCGCTGTCAAAACTATTTGTACATTATTATGAAGATTATGATTATTATGAAGATTATGAAAATAAAAAAAATCTGATGTGGCCAGCACATTACCTTCCGTCAGTTCTATGTATTTTGTACAAATTTCATACGGAAAGTTTCTTACTAAATTTAATATTCTATTTCTTGTACATTACCTTCCGGCAGTTGCATGTATTTTATGCAAATTTCATACAGAAAATTATTATTTTGTGACGTTTTCTATACACAGTGTAATGTATCTGCAGAAATAAAAGATTATTATTATTATAATTTCTTGTACATTACCTTAAAGCAGTTGTATGTATTTTATACAAATTCCATACAGAAAGCAAAAGATCCTATACCTATTTCCAGTAAACTTATAAGACAAACACACTAGGTCAATTTCACTTGACACTGACATCTTTCAATCAAAATTTTCTTAATATAGTAGCTGTTTCCACAGCTATAGCTACTTTATGAAATTTAATTTCTTTATAATTTTTTAACTCTATATCCATTTAATATTAGGTATAAAATGCAATCAAATATTATAGAAAATAAAATATTCTTTAATATTTATAATAACATTAAATATGAAAAAATGATATTTAATATCGTTTTTTCAAAAAAACTGTTAAAATCTTCAAATTAGGGTACTTCCGGTTGACCAATTATAACCAAAATCTAATCAGCTCTTCATATGGATGCAACGAAGAGGAATACGAAAGAATTATAATTTTTGGAGTTGTAGTATTAGAGTTATCGCAGACGAAAATTTTGTTACACACACACACACACACACACACACACACACACACACACACACATACACACATACACACACACACACACACACGCACACACGCACACACACACACACACACACACACACACACACACACACACACACACACACACACACACACACACACACACACACACACACACACACACACACACACACACACACACACACACATACAGACATCATCGTAAAAATAGTAAAATCGTATTCTAGGGACCTTAAAACGTGCTTATTCATTAAAAACTCACCACTGAATTTTTTTACCTAAAGGTGACGGAAGGTAAAAAAGTCAACAACGTAAAAGAATATTAATTTATATTAAAATATCACATAGATTTTGCAAATATGTGTGAAATTTTTTTTTTTAGTGAGACCTGAATATGTATTTGTATCTAAAAATATTTTTCGTTTTATGCGTACAACCAGGTAAAATATCTGGCGAGAGGTTATGTGCTGGCCACATCAGATTTTTTTGCATCATCTTTCCACTTTTTTCATTAGCTAATGTCTTTTTGGCGTCACATGCAGTGTAATTTGGCGCCAATTCAAAAAGTATATTTTTTTTATTTTAAACTGCTACTGTGCTTCATATATACAGAAATTTGAACAGAAAATCATATTTAATAATACTGTAGAACGTACTTATTCGAATTTCAGAAGAAAAAAATCTGATGTGGCCAGCACATTACCTTCCGTCAGTTCTATGTATTTTGTATAAATGTCATCCAGAAAGTTCCTTGCAAAAGATTATATTTCTTGTACATTACCTTAAGGCGGTTGTATGTATTTTACACAAATTCCATACAGAAAGTTTCTAACAAAAGATCCTATATTTCCAGTAAAATTATAACATAAACATACTGTCAACTGCACTTGACACTGACACCTTTCAATCAGAATTTTCTTAATGTAGCAGCTGTTTCCAGAGTTATAGCAAAGCTGACTAATATATATGGTATTTAATTTCTTTATAATTTTTTAACTCTATGTCCATTTAATATGAAGTATAAAATGCATTCAAATCGTATAGAGAATAAATAATTCTTTAATATTTATAATAACATTAAATGTGAAAAAATGATATTTAACATCGTTTTTTCAAGAAAAACTGTTAAAATCTTCAAATTCTTCGTTACATCCATGTGAAGAGCTGATTAGACTCTGGTTATAATTGGTCGACCGGAAGTACCCTAATTTGAAGATTTCAACAGTTTTTCTTGAAAAAACCCTGTTAAATATCATTTTTACCTTCCGTCACGTTTAGGTAAGGAAGGTATTGTCTGGTCAAAAAATTCGATGATGAGTTTATAATCAATAAGCACGTTTTAGGGTCCCTAGAATACGATTTTACTATTTTTACGATAATGTCTGTATGTGTCTGTGTGTGTGTGTAACAAAAATTTCGTCTGCGATATTTCTAATAGTACAATTTCAAAAATTATAATTCTTTCGTATTCTTCTTCGTTGCATCCATATGAAGAGCTGATTAGATTTTGGATACAACTGATCAACCGGAAGTACCCTCATTTGAATATTTTAATAGTTTTTCTTGAAAAAACTTAAATATCATTTTTTCACATTTAATGTTATTTTAAATATTAAAGTATATTTTATTCTCTATACGATTTGCCTGATGCATTTTTTACTTAATATTAAACGGATATAGAGTTAAAGAAATTAAAAAGAAATTAAATTACATAAAGTAGGTAGCCATAGCTATGGAAACAGCTACTAGCTTAAAAAAAATTCTGATTGAAAAATGTCAGTGTCAAGTGAAATTGACATAGTGTGTTTGTCTTATAATTTTACTGGAAATATAGGATCTTTTGCTAGAAATTTTCTGTATGGAATTTGTATAAAATACATACAACTGCCGGAAGGTAGTGTACAAGAAATACAGGGATCACTTTTGTTTAATTTGAAAATTGAAAATCATTTTCAAGTATGACATCGGTCGTATTTGAATAGGGCTGTTGCAAGAATTTTTATATGTCTTCTAAGTATTAAATTTAAAAAGAAATCTTTATTTAAATAGCCTCAAATTTAAAAATATCACCAAATATCCATTAGATATTTTGTAATTAATTTTTGAAATCTGGATAATATTTTGAAAAAGTCACGTGATCTGAAACAGAATGTGATGTCACAACACATATATGTAGGTGATGGAAAAACTGTTTTTCTATTGTCTGTGAATGACGTAATGTATGTACTTCTACGACACAGGAGTGGGGGATTGTTTTAATGACTATATTTGCGCCAATATTCGTATTTAATTATTTACGAAAATATCAACAAATTATTTAAAAAATTATTATTAATAAGAAAAATGTTGCATAAACTTTCATTTCAAATACTTTTTGAAAAATGTGAAACAGGCTCATTCGGACCGTTAGAATCACAACCAGTTTTTCAATACCTTCAACCATTAGAAAAAAGTAAATTCACCGGTACCTATACATATATGAGAGAAATTTCTAATAAGACTGTTCCAATTTAAGTAAATTATTTCAAAATGCACAAATATTAACTTGAATGACATCATGGGTTTCTATTTATCATCGTTTAGTTTCTCTATGCAAAACTAGAGCAAGTGTATGTTTAGGATCGTGCCTGGTATAAAATACGGGAAAGGACCAAACCCGAGACATTTACGACGTTGTAAATGTGCAGTTGCTATTAATAACTATCAGTCGTAAAAGTGATTGCTGTCAACACATTCTGAGAGGCGTTCCACTTCAACAAGGCGATTTTACTACGCAAAATTAGTTTTATTGCTCGTCATTTTTAATATAGTTTGCTGTGCTGTTGTTTGTTATTGTTATGTTATCCGCAACTGAATTTGGTTTGGATTTACGAGTACTACGCTTTTAAAAGAACTGTAAATCTTGTCCATTGAGCGTTTTATGGACTATTTAATATCGATTTTCAGTTTTTAACTTGTGCTCGATTTAATTTAAAGCTTTTACAAATTATTGGTTCGCTCTACTGCCGAATTGTTGAACCATAAAATTTGCTAATGGCCGCCATTACTGTTTTTTCATCTAGCTGAATTTAAGATCAATTTCATTGCGTTTAAATTCATTCGGAAAGTAATTTATACAAAAATTTTGCCATTGTTCTATTTACTCTTTTAAAACAGAACGTATGGTAGTGGATATTTTTTATTTACATGAATATACAAACAGAGTATTTTACTGATAGTTGGATGTACACTCTGTTTTACACAGATTTAGATACAAGTGTCACGCTAGAAGTACGAGGGGAGTTTTTTATGTTTTCTACCAAGCTATAAAAACGAGATACCTAGATAACAAATAAAATTTTATTTTTCAACGTAAGAACCGTTAACAGTAACACACTTATTCCAACGTTTCTCTAATAAAGCTATGCCTCCAAAAAAAATAATCTTCTGGTAATTCTACAAAATACGACTCCACGGCGTCTTCCAAGCCATCATTCGATAAAAAGCGACGGCCTCTCAAATGTTTTTGAGTTTTGGAAAGAGATAATAGTCACAGGGGGCGAGGTCAGGACTGTAAGGTGGATGTTGCAATTCTTCAAAGCCGCATTCATTGACTACTACTTGAACAATTCGTGCTTTATGCACCCTGCAGTTGTCGCGCAGAAGCAGAGTTTTCATAATTGTGGGGTCTTTTCTCGCGTACAGCCGCTTTCAAGTTCTTAATTGTAACTTTGAAGACATTCCCCGTTATTGTATTCCCTTTTGGGCATATATTCAATTAAAAGAATACCCTCCGCGTCCCAGAAAACTGTGGCCATCACTTTCCCCGCAGAATATTGTGTCTTTGTCTTCTTGGGTGGTGGAGAGCCCTTATGAATCTATTACATGGACTCTTGTTTCGTGGGAGGTTCAAAATGGTGTACCTAAGTCTCATCCCCGGTTATAATTCTGTAGAAAAGTCTTCATCTTGGGATAAAGCAGTCAAATTCTCTTCGCATATTTGTCGTCTACACAGTTTTTGTACGGGACTGAGCACTCTGGGAATCCATCGTACCGACACTTTGCTCATTCCCAAATCTTGGTGTAGAATTTTAAAAATACTCGTTTCTGATATTCCTGTTTCTCTAGCAATAACTGAAACTTCTACTCAGCGGTCAGTCAACCACAAATCTTCAACTTTGTTGATGATTTCTTCAGTTCGTGCTTCCAGAGGTCTTCCACACTTTGGGTTTCCCTGCCCCAACTGAACTGCTTGCACCAATATTTGACTTGGATATAGGACGGGCTGTTTTCTCCATACACTGCCACCATTCTCTCATGGATATTCTTCGGGCTACTGCTTTCGTTCGATAGAAATTTTATGACGTTTCTATGTTCAAATTTCAAATCAGACATTTTTCGTTTCTTTAAACTGATATAAAAATGACAAATGTAACGTGATTCGAGCCAAATTTGGAGATGACATTATGTCACAGAAACTTGACATAAGAAAATGCAGGTAGCATATTAACAACAGTACAATGGGGTACTGCACCATAACAAAAAACAATAAAATGTACACTTTATAGTTAAAGTATTACTCAATAAATAACGATTAAGATGAAAAAACATTTTTTAATAATTACTTTGCAAGATATTTGAGGTTTGTTTCAGTGTCACTGTGACGTCACATTAGTGCTACCTTTCTCTCGCTGCCTACCATAGAACTTGTGTCAGAGAAAGATATAGCAATAGGTGTCGCCGTGACATCATGTTGAAATTTAAAATCAAATGCAGTTAAACTAAAAACAATTAAGACTTTTTTAATACTACTAATTGCTTAAAATTAAAAAAACTTTCATTTAAAATAATAAAAAAATCAGAGTGCATGACCCCATTCGGCTGTAGGCGTAGTTGTAGGCGTATAAACCTGGTGTTTTTGATGTTGAACATAATGAGCCAGTTTCACATTTTTAAAAAGTATTTTAAACGAAAGTTTATGCAATATTTTTCTTATTAATAATTATTTTTTTAATAATTTATTTTCGTAAATAATTAAATACAAATATTGGGGCCAAAAATAGTCATAAAAAACAACCCCCCACTCCTGTGTCGTAGAAGCACATACATTACGTCATTTACAGCCAATAAAAAAACAGTTTTTCCATCACCTACGTTTATTTTTGTTATTTAGATAAATAAACATATTAATAACAAACTTCTAATTTGACATTTGACGCTGACATTTTCCATTATAAATGAGTAATAAAGTAATAATGGCTAATACAGAATATGCTCAAGCTAAGTCGGACAGTTTACCGAAAATCTAAAACTGGATGGTGGCCGAATTTATATCAGAAAACGATTATTTTACTGTTGCCGAAATAACGTGTGTTAAAGAGTTAAGGTAAAATAAAATGTAAAAACCCAACCATTAGCTCTTCGACCTACTGCTTCCAGTCACATTTTCTTTTCCTCGCATCTTTTGGCATATTTATAAATTCAATAGTAGGTTTGAACCTAGCGCATTTTTGCAAAAAGGCACAATACGACACTGTGAATTACTCATTTTATATTCAATTTTTTATTATCTAACACGAACCAAACTCAAATATTTGACACTTGTTTGACAATTTTGACAATATATTTATCATAACACTTGTAACAAAACACAAAGAATTGATACTATAAAAAGGGACCAATTGGAGTCAATGAAGATGTATGTGCTGTGACGTCACATTCTGTTTCAGATCACGTCACTTTTTCAAAATATCCAAATTTCAAAAATTAATTGTTAAATATCTAATAGATATTTGGTGATATTTTCAAATTTGAAGCTATTTAAATAATGATATCTTTTTTAATTTAATACTTGAAAGCATATAAAAATTCTTGCAACAGCCCTATTCGTTTTTCGTTTAAATTCTTTATACCAGCGGTAAATGGTAGACAAGGAAGGCGTTTGTTCATTAAAAACTGAATCTAAACTATCTTTGCACTCATAAGCACATAACCCTTTTTTGAAATCATAATAAATCATAATTCAAAAATGCTCTCTGATTAATTTTATATTTTCACTCACAACGATACTCTCAAAAATTCAAACGTGACTCAACAGTGTCACCTATGTTTTTGGGATTTGATTCAGGGGGCTAAAAATCGAAAATAATGAATGGAAAATTTCCTGTTATCATTTATTCAGCGAAAACTTCCTCGAATTACAAATTCTTTTCCCAATAAAACTTCATCCAATAATCAGACATTTGATATAAAATTTATTCGTATAATCGTCGATTGATCGCCGCAGTTCTTGTCGAGGCTTAGAAAACAAACAGCGGGCGGCTTGTGGAGAGATTTCTTGGCAAACAATCTTGAATGCTGTCGGGAAATCGGAAAAAATAAGCGATATTTACGAGGTTGAGAGCTGGAGGCAACGGCGGATTAAAAACTGCAGACGCGGTGTTTGCCAACGCAGTAAGTTGCGCACAATGAACTGAAAACTAATAACTCACACAGGTTTATTGTTTTGTTTTCGTATTGGAGCCACAGCGCTGCAAGCTGCACTTCAGGGGTGTCAAACAACCAGAAAATCTTAAATTCTTTGTTAGAAAATATGTTAAATATAAATTAAAGTTAAGACCTGTAGGTAGGAACATTTTTGTTTTCGCGATTAGATAGTTGGTAGCACTGAATGTGTTGAATTAAACTTTCGAGTGCATAATGTGATCATTTTTAGTTGTAACCCCAGCTTTGATCAGTATTTAAATAACTTTAAAAAAAAACATCGGATGTGGCCAGCACGTTACCTTCCGTCAGTTCTATGTATTTTGTATACCGTGTGTCTATCTTAAAGGTGTACATAGGAGATTAACATGGGAAATCAGTTTTTTTGCAATTTCCTGCTCGCCGAATGATTTTAAGTAAAAACGCGTCAAATAAAAGTTTTAGGGCTTAAAATTCTGCATTCAAATCAATAAACAGAATTACCTTTACATGCTTTGTAACGACAGAAATTAATTATGAAAATGTCGAAAATTACATTGAAAATATCGACAACCATGGAATTGAACAAAAATAAATAAATGCTTGACGTTTTATCTGTCACAACGTAAGTTAACTTATTTGACGTTTCTGACAATTTGATAATACGTCAAGCATTTATTTATTTTTTGTTCAATTCCATGGCTGTCGATATTTTCAACGTAATTTTCGAAATTTTCATATTTAATTTCTGTCGTTACAAAGCATGTAAAGATAATTCTGTTTATTGATTTAGATGCAGAATTTTATGCCCTAAAACTTTTATTTGAAGCGTTTTTGCTTAAAATAATTAGGCGAGCAGGAAATTACAAAAAACTGATTTGCTATGTTAATCTCCTATGAACACCTTTAAGACAGACACACGGTATATGTCATACAGAAAGTTCCTTTCAAAAGATTATATTTCTTGTACATTAAGGCACTTGACACTGACACCTTTCAATCAGAATTTTCTTAATATAGTGGCTGTTATAGCATAGCTGACTAATATATGATATTTAATTTCTTTATAATTTTTAACTCTATATCCATTTAATATGAAGTATAAAATGCATTCAAATTGTATAGAGAATAAAATATTTTTTAATATTTATAATAACATTAAATGTGAAAAAATAATATTTAACATCGTTTTTTCAAGAAAAACTGTTAAAATCTTCAAATGAGGGCAGAGCCGGATCTAGACATTTTAGCACCTGAGGCAAAAAGAAAAATTGCGCCCTCCCCCCTCCCCCCAGTCCTTTAATAAGTTGAGATGCCTTAAGCACAGTTATATTTTTTGACTATATTACTACTTGAGTTAAAATATTATCTCAAATTGATAACGTACACAAAAAATGTAGTTAATTTTCAATTTTATGTCAATTATTTCTGTAAGATCAACTTACGCAGCACGAAGCCGCCCTGCCCTAAATGCTGATTGCATTATTTAAATTCACCTGCGCGGTCTGTGCTAAACATAAATTCATTTAATGTAATTTTTATTATTACATATTGCAAATAAATAATCTTCATTATTGAGGTAGTTATCTCATTGAGGCGCTTTTATAAATCGGTAGTAAAAAATGCTCTTTAGGTCTTTTGGATGGCGCCCCTTTAAACTTTAAACCTGAGGCAAATGCCTCGCTCGCCACACCTTAGATCCGGCCCTGAATGAGGGTACTTCCGGTTGACCAATTATAACCAAAATCTAATCAGCTCTTCACATGGATGTAACGAAGAGGAATACGAAAGAATTATAATTTTTGGAATTGTAGTATTAGAGTTATCGCATTAGAAAATTTTGTCTCACACACACACACACACACACACACACACACACACACACACACACACACATATATATATATATATATATATACACACACACACGCACGCACACACACACAGATACACACACATTCACACACACACATACACAAATACAAACACACACACAAACACACACACACACACACGCACACACACACACACACACACACACACACACACACACACACACACACACACACACACACACATCATCGTAAAAATAGTAAAATCGTATTCTAGGGACCCTAAAACGTGCTTATTCATCAAAAACTCACCACCGACGAAGATTTCTTCATTGTAAAATTACAGATCAATCTTTAACATTAACATTACATGTATAAAATCTATAATAAATAGACGAATTATGTCAAAAATAGACTTCTATTTCATACCACTGCAAGTATTATACAATTATAAGACAATTTTCTGCTTCTTGTATTATATCTTGTTCAAATATTAACTTAAGAAACACATTTTTATATAATTCATTATTGCAATCAGACGACCATTGTTGGAATTTTATTCACACGATAAGTATCTTTTACAATGAGAAAATATGTATACCAAAAAGAATTTTTTCTATAGTCTATATACAAAGTAGCCATTCGCGTTTTCTTTTGTCAACGCAAAATGTCACTTTGCCGCTCATGCGCGACAAATTAGAAAAACGCTCGCTGTCCAAATTTCTAACTATACAATGTTGTGAAATGTCACTTGTCTACATTCTTAATAGAAACGTTTAGTCAGGAACTATTGGCACTGTAGTTTAATTTACCACCTTCACAAGTCAATCTGACATATAACTGCTATGTCGGTATATTACATAACCAAACAAAATGCCGCATGCTCTGAAAATAAGGGCATTTATTTACAAAAACGAAAGTATATAATGCTTAGATTAGATTGAAGCAATAGCTGAAGAAGAATGAAAGATAACGATAAATTAAAATTAAATATAAAATAAATTGTGTGAACAGTTGTACTGCCACCTGCAAAAGTTTGGCGTGAACGCTCCCAATGGACATCCACTTTTCCACTGCACTAGTTTAATGTACTTGAAACAAATAAATCATACAAAAACTTATAATATTCATTACAAAATTGGTATTAATTTTTTGTAAAAGCGAAAGCCGAAACAATATCTTGAAGTCATATTTGAATACGTTCCTATCTTCACTGCAAAACTATTGAATAGTACTAAGTACAAAATGTACATTTTATTATTTTTTGTTATGGCGAAGGACTGTAGAAAAATTCTTGTCTGTGTTTCGAGCGCAAATGGACATTGTCGATTTCGAGAGATTGCCGCGCTTCTGCGTCGCGCGTCAACAACCTCTCAACCGACAATGTCCCATTTTGCGCTCTTAATACACAAATAGCTATTTCATGTTAGAAGAAGATATCTGTTGAAAAGTTATTTTCTCATACATCTGTTCCTCATATAATCTTCTAGGAAATTTATAAAATTTTATACTTCAATCGGTAATTTTGTAAGAATTATTACATCCCCCACTGCATCATATAATATTTGACGTCCTATCATTCGCATTCATTGCAAAGATTTTATAAAATAGAAATTTTAAAATTATTCTGACATAAAACATAACCTTGCTATGTTTTAATGAGTAACCGTTTTGTCATTTTGGTCCGCTGTCGGCGCTGACTACTTTTGTGCACACCGCCTATAATCCATTAATGGAATGATAACATATTTTATTATTACAGAATTGTACCAATTTCTTATACATGTAGCTTGAACATAACAAAGACATATCCCACATTAATGAAGATATATTCCATGTAGGTTTTAGTATAAATCAATTCTTGTTGACAAGTTAATTTGGTCCATAGTCCTCGTTTCTATCCTAGGATTGGCCACCCCTGCAAGCTTGGAGCTTTGGCGCAATTCGTGTGAGTTAGAGCTTTCTTTCTAGCCCGCGGCTTATCTCGCCACTAAATTCCTGATTTTAATACGGCTGCGCAATTCCCCACCCCGCCATACTTAAGTTTTACGGCGGGGTTTTTAAATTAGGTCTATTGTTATGGGCCGTTTAAAGCAATTTAAGTGCGGGGAGGGAGGCTTATTATGAAGATGAAAGTTTTTAATAATGCGTTTCATTGGATTAATGGCGGAAAGGTGCGCGGAGATGGTTTTTATGGCAGATGGAGAGATATAATGGCGGATGAATTGCGCCTATAGCGATGATTAATACACATGAAGTTATGGAAGACGAGAAAGTAATTTCTTTCCTATATTACACACCTAAATGTATTGGTAATCTACTAATGAAAATATGATCAATGATAAGTAATGAAGATATTATAGCTTATATTCTACGTTCATTTTGTAATTAGGGCTGTTGCTTTCTAAGTATTAATTTAAAAAGATATTCTTTAAATAGCGTCAAATTTGAAAATATCACGAAATATTTATTAGATATTTTACAATTCATTTATAAAATTTGAATAATATTTTGAAAAAGTCACCTAATCTGAAACAGTATGTGACGTCAAAGTACATACATCACCTACTTTTATTTATTTAAAAACGTAGGTGATAGACAAATTGTTTTTCTATTGGCTGTGAATGACGTAATGTATCTATTACGACCAGGCACCAGACAGCTAAATGAATGTACCAAAACACTGTCATAGTTCCAGGAAGCAAACTGTAGAGGCGCGACAGTGCTTAAATTTTAAGAAAATGTATTAAGTCACCTTTGAGTTCAAAACATTTCGCAATATTTTGAATTGTAAAGTCACATAAGTCATCACACATGTCACTGAACGTAAGCTTTAACATCTTTAATTATTTGGTAATTCAATTTGTAACAGTTTGTGGTTTTAGTTATAGTGCCAGTAGTGATTTATTTCGTGATTTCTCCAGTTTTAAAGTGCATTAACTGTCTTATTTTTTGACGTAATATAGAATTGAAATTCAATAAGCTGATGAACATTCGTTATGCTGTTTGTGCAAAGAAGCAGATAGACGTTTACTTTTATATTTAATGATGAAATGTCGCCCTATTTCCAATACCCTTTTATCTTACATATAAATATATATTAAAATAGAAGTGTATGTCTATGTGACAAGTAATTTTAAATTTATTTAGAAATGAATTTATAGTTATTGTTTTGTGATTATTTAAAATATATGTATGTACCTATATTCAATTTTCTTATTGTCTTTTATTTTAAAAATTCAAAATTTCAATATGTCTATACATGACATGTCTCGTATGTCACAAACTACCAAGCCGACCAAGCCATCATAGTGTGCGTTTAGTTCATGGAAGCAATCTGTAGATGTCACTATTTTGTATTTCGAAAAATACATTGACTGTCCTATCTGTAGTTGAGGTGATCCGCGCCAAGCTTTTTATTTAATTATTTTAGAAAATAACAACTTATTAAAATAAAAAATATTACTAGGAAAAATATTGCATAAAATTTTAGAAAAAATGTTGTTTGTTTAAATTATTATTTGCATTATGTGATGTGACTTTTAGCTGATGATTTCTTAGCCAGATTATATTTTCTTCTATTTACATTATTTTTATATCTATATCACCTCAATTCTATTATGAGTCTAATAAATTAAGCTGATACTGGTATACCATTTTTCTATTTACAATTATTTCTGTAACAATGTCTTCTGATACAGTACCTAATCCCCAATTTTAGTATTCAATACTTCTTTATTTTGAACAACGAATGTTATTACTATTTTTAAAAAATCTGATGTGGCCAGCACATTACCTTCCGTCAGTTCTATATATTTTGTACATACAAATTCCATACAGAAAGTTTCTTGCTCAAGATTCCATATTTCAAGTACTACCTTCTGTCAGTTCTATGTATTTTTTACAAATTTCATACAGAAAGTTTCATGTACCTAAGAGATTATACATATATTTCCAATAAAATTATAACACAAACATGTCAATTGCATTTGACCCTGGCGTCTGTCAATCTGCATTTTTTTAATATAGTAGTGGTTTCCATGATTATAGCATAGCTGGCTACTTTATGAAATTTGATTTCTTTATAATTTTTTTTATATCCATTGAATATGAAGTATAATATGTAATCAAATCGTATAGAAAATAAAATATTCTTTAATATTTATAATAACAGTAAATATGGAAAAATTATATTTAACAGTGTTTTTTCGAAAAAAAAAACTGTTAAAATCTTAAAATTAGGGTACTTCCGGTTGAGCAATTATATAACAAAATCGAATCATCCCTTCACATGGATGTAAAGAAAAGGAATATGAAAGAATTATAATTTTTTGAATTGCAGTATTTGAGTTATCGGATCCGAAAAAAATCGTCATACACACACACACATACATACGAGTACATCATCGTAAAAATAGTAAAATCTTATTCCAGGGACTCTAAACCTTGGTTATTCATCAAAACTCACCACCGAATTTTTTGACCAAAGACAATACCTTCCTTACCTAAAGGTGACGGAAGGTAAAAACAAGTATAAGGACTCGAGTTTTGTGCGTTAGATATTGTTTTTGTCAAGATTTAAAAAAAAAATCTTAAAAAATGAGTCTAATTTTCCACTCGGAAGACATCGTGTATCTTCGCTTGCCCTGCCGCCTTGATGGCTAGGCTCTAGTATATTTTAGTTGCCCTAGCGCGTACCCTCTGATTTTTTAAATATTTAATTTACACTGTTAAACACCAACATTTTAACAAAAAATTACAGAATTTCAAAGAAAGTTTCCCATAAAGCCCCAATATTTTTAAATTCTGAGCCTTTTTCTTAAAATAAATATTTTTGAAAAGTCTCTAGAATAGCCGGAAAATGAAAATTTTGCAAATTTTAATAAAATATGAGACCCTCACTGCAATCTACAGACAAAAATCAATACTACATACCTGGAAATTTTTATAAAATATTAATAATTATTTTTATGTTTCATAACACATTCTGATAGGTTAAATATATTGTAGTTTAAAGTATTTTTTTGATATTTAATTTTGTTATTGAACAAAACCAATAAATCGATAGATTTTGCATTGGATAATCAAAAATCAATACATGTTCTGACATCTGTATGGAATATCCTGAACTAATATGTTTATAATAAATTATTTAAACAAATGTATTTTCACTTATAAAATTATTTTTTAAATATGTTTTTCAATTTTATGCTTTAAAAATGAATAACAACTAATCTTTTGTAAATTGTTAATAACAATATTTATAACCTCAAATATCAAATGACAGCTAACGGCAATTGTTAAACAATTGTACCTACAATGATTGGAACAGAAAAGAAACTAATTTTGGCTATTTTTACTTGACTTCAAGGTGGTATTTGGTAAGAAAACATTTGTTTAAACAGCAGATATGCAAATAAGTTATATTTCAGGTGCTATAAACCGGTTTTCAAAATGTTATGAATAATAAAATAAATCAGTTTGTGTTTGGAGTACCTACTAAACTTGAAAAACCAGTTTGTGGAAGTGAACTCGTTATAAAAACAATATTTTATGTATTATAATAATAGGGTATGTATATTTGTAAATAATAATCATTATATGGAATTGTTATTACTAAATATGCATTGTTTATAGAATTGCAAATCAGCTGATTACAAGATTCATCTAAATGCAAACATTACAAATGTTTGGAGTTATCCTGCGAAGAATATTGTTGTATACGGCATAAAATATTGTAGGACTAAACTTCAGGGGTTGTTTGTATGTTCTGGCTACTTAATTCAGTTTTGGATTACAGACAAATAAGAATGCAGGCCAGTACAGATATCAAATAAATGAAATAATTCAGCAGTATTGACATTTTTCATGTTCTAGGTACTTATGGGGACCGTACAAAACGACCTGCAGGTATCTCAAAAGTACTATGCGATGCAGAAAATTTTGCCAAATTGTATGCGAAGACTAGTAAGCATAACAGAAGTCAGAACTCAAAGAGATGACGTGAAAGAACAAAATATTGGGAAGTATTTCTTGAACATAGCCTAGAAGACAATAATTTTATTGTTAATTTAGTATTTTTGTGCTAGAATTTAGTATCATTGTACACTGAATCTGTTGATGTATAATTGATTTACTTTTAATGAAAATTTTGTATTGAAAATTTTAACCAAGAAAAAATATAAGTATATCAAATGAAATGTATAAGATTTTAACGATATATTATAACTATAGTTTATAAATTTGATACTTTTGTACTCAGAATTTCATGTTTAATCTTTTGATATATAACATAACTTATAATTAAAATTTATTGTAAAAAAATGGGAAGAAAACTATAGGTGCGTCATGTCATTGTGATATAGGTAAAATATTTTTTTAATTTATTGCGTATTATATGTTTATTTCTGCAAACTACATTATAAGTACAATATTTACAATAAGTTATTGTTAACAATTAATGTTTATAGTATTCATAAACAATTAAAAAGTTCTTTTTTGTACACTTTTGTAATGGATATAACCAAATAATATTAATATAAAAATTGGATAATATGTGTAATATTTTATTTTTTAACCTCCTAGAATACATATAATAACAATAATTAATATAAAATCATAATACATTGTCAAAATTTGAAGAAATTCCAATGTTTTTATTTTGGTATATAGGCGCCGGCGCTTCTCATATTTCACATACCACGAATAATTTGTTAATATAACACAAGACGTATTCAGGAATTTTTTTGCTAACAAATTCTCGCGAGTATATCTTCTCTGAAAATAAAGTCCAATCATTTATTTTGTATTTTTTATAAACTATTGTGTTATATTTGTTGATTTACTTATAAACAATAGCCAAAAAAAACTATTGAATGTTTTCTGAAAACAATTATTTTTAACTACGGTACTGGATTTGATGAAGGTCAGATGTTTGTTGAGAATAGCTAGAGACATCGTGTGCAACGCTGGTTGCAATTAGTACTAACGACAAAAAGCAACAAATTCATATTTTAAAATAATTAATACGAAATGGTTTATTTTAAAATATAGCTGTATCAAATAATAAAATCTGAAAAAATAGTGTTGTTTGTATATTTCTCCAATGCCCATTGTAGGTATATTTGTTTATCGTTACTGTCATTTGACATTTAATATTATAATTATTGTTTATATTAATAACAAATAATTATTTGTTATTTTTTTGAGGCTAAATGTAAATAAACTCAAATAAATATTACTTAAAAATCATTATTTATAAATTGTTTATAAAATCTTTGTTCATGTTATTGCCGAAAGATGCCTCAACTGGTATTGATTTTTGCTAATCCAATGCAAAATCAATCGATTTTTTAGTTTTACTCAATAAAAAATTATATTGTCAAAAAATATTTTAATCTACAATAAATATAATCTGTCTGAATAGGTTATGAAACAAAAAATAATTATTAATATTTTATAAAAATTTCCAGGTATGTAGTATAAATATTTACCTGTAGATTGCAGTGGGGGTCTCATATTTCATTAAAATTTACAAAATTTTCATTTTCCGGCTAAATTAGGCACTTTTCAAAAACATTTATTTGAAGAAAAAGATTTAGAATTTAAAATAAGTGAGGTATTATTTGAAACTATTTTTTTGATATTCTTTAATTTTTTGATCTGACATTCCGTTAATCAGTCAGCTGATTTGTTGATATATAATAATACGTGGTGTAAAGAGTATAAATAAGTAAAGACTCAATTTAAGGGTGAAAAGGGAATCTAAGAAAAACAGAAGCGTGCGTTTTGCAGAATTACAATTTTTTGGTAAGCATATCTTTTAAATTAAACAATCTTTTAGTTAAATTTCCGTTTATATTTACAGGGCAGCTCCGTGCGGGCGGACAGATTGTGCCCCGTACAAAGGCCACACAATTCCTGAAATGATTTAGTTTTTTCAATACAGACGCCTTCTTTAAGGGGCTTAATTTTCATATGCCCCCAAATGTTTATATATAAATTATACTAGGTAACAAAATGTATTAAATGTGAAAAAATAATATTTAACATCGTTTTTTCAAGAAAAACTGTTAAAATCTTCAAATGAGAGTACTTCCGGTTGACCAATTATAACCAAAATCTAATCAGCTCTTCATATGGATACAACGAAGAGGAATTCGAAAAATTATAATTTTTGGAATTGTAGTATTAGAGTTATCGTAGACGAAAATTTTGTTACACATACACACACACACACACACACACACACACACACACACACACACACACACACACACACATCCATACTCACACACACACACACACACACACACACACACACACACACACACACACACACACACACACACACACACACCATCGTAAAAATAGTAAAATCGTATTCTAGGGACCATAAAACGTGCTTATTCATTAAAAACTCACCACCGAATTTTTTGACCAAAGACAATATCTTCCTTACCTAAAGGTGACGGAAGGTAAAAATACGTGTATACATTTTTTTCTATTTTCTATCTATAACAAAGCTATTACAGCAAAATTTTCTAAATGTTAGTATTTGTGTCAGCGTGGAGGATCCACACATACATACACATACACACACATACACACATTCACACATACATACACACATACACATATACACATATACACACAGACATCATCGTGAAAATGTTAAAATTGGATTCTAGGGACCTTAAAACGTACTCATTTACAAAAATCTCGATATGCGATTTTTAGCACGATTCCCATACCTCCCTTATCAAAGGTAGCGAGAGACAAAAAAAAAAACGCCACGCCCATTGACATTGTAATCTTATACATCGCCATATTTCAAAACCCACGTGAATTGTATATTGTATCACAAATTCACCAAAATGTTTTTTGTAAATTCCCACCTGAACTAATATATCTCATGTTGTCATGTTCCCCGATCTAACAACATTCAAACGACCTGCAAACTACCACTTAGGAGTCGTTCATTTATCCATCAAGCCCCTTTTATTCCTAGTATTTATTTCTTGAGATAACTCTACAGTTCTCAAGAACCGAAGCTCGTTCATCAAGACGTCCAATCTACCTGGACCACCTCAAGACTAGGACTACGTCTCAATCGCCTATTGGGGGACAAGAAAGAAAGCCATCGTTCATCATCTTCTCCATTCTTCCCTGTTATTTGGCTGTGTATTTCTTCACAATACGTAGGTGGAATGTAACACTTAGAATGTTCTAACACAAAGAAAACGGTTATGTGAATAGGAATGGTCTAAGGGCTTGGAAAGAACACAACTTGGTCGTTATAAGCAGTAAAATAACTCAAATGCAACTCAATTTACCGTGAACAAAGTTTTGTAAGTTTTTCAAATCATGAGGTCCATTGCATTGCTGTAATATCGGGCGAAGGAGAGAATGTTGCGAGATGGAAATGGATAAGGGATGTAAAAGAGCAGTCTGATCGTTATGTAGTGTTTTTGTGGCGTTCCCATTCGTGCGAATGTAGTTTTTATGCGATGTGTTCGAGGATCGAAGGCCGTCTAGAAGATTTGCAAATATGAGTTGTGTTATTATGTCAATATTTCCGGAATGATGTCCTTTGTTATTAATTCTGCATACAAACTTCAGAAGTAAATTATGAAGTAGAAACTAAGGAAAAATATTCACTCTCTTTTCTATGCTTCATAATAAAAAATCTGATGTGGCCAGCACATTACCTTCCGTCAGTTCTATGTATTTTGTACAAATTTCATACGGAAAGTTCCTTGCTAAATTAAATATTCTATTTCTTGTACATTACCTTCCCGCAGTTGCATGTATTTTATGCAAATTTCATACAGAAAATTATTATTTTGTGACGTGTTCTATATACAGTGTAATGTATCTGCAGAAATAAAAGATTTATTATTATTATTATTATTTCGTGTACATTACCTTAAAACAGTTGTATGTATTTTATACAAATTCCATACAGAAAGCAAAAGATCCTATATTTCCAGTAAAAATTATAAGACAAACACACTATGTCAATTTCACTTGCCACTGACATGTTTTAATCAGAATTTTCTTAATATAGTAGCTGTTTCCATAGCTATGGCTACTTTATGAAATTTAATTTCTTTTTAATTTTTTAACTCTATATCCATTTAATATTAAGTAAAAAATGCAGTCAAATCGTATAGAGAATAAAATATTCTTTAATATTTATGATAACATCAAATGTGAAAAAATTATATTTAACATAGTTTTTTCAAGAAAAACTGTTAAAATCTTCAAATGATGGTACTTCCGGTTGACCAATTGTAACCAAAATCTAATCAGCTCTTCATATGGATGTAACGAAGAAGTACACGAAAAAATTATAATTTTTGTAACTGTAGTATTAGAGTTATCGCAGACGAAAATTTTGTTACACACACACACACACACACACACACACACACACACACACACACACACACACACACACACACACATCCACACACACACACACACACACACACACACACACACACACACACACACACACACACACATCCACACACACACACACACATACAGACATCTTCGTAAAAATAGTAAAATCGTATTCTAGGGACCCTAAAACGTGCTTATTGATTAAAAACTCATCATCGAATTTTTTGACCAAAGACAATACCTTCCTTACCTAAAGGTGACGGAAGGTAAAAAGATTGATATTTTTATATAGTGACGTAGCTGTGCCGGACCTAGCAAAATCGGCGAATTCGTACAAATTGGCTCATCTAGAAATGGATATACATTTAATATGAAATTACTAAATAAATCTCATGGCCGCGTGCCTGAGTGTCTGGTCGCGAATCTGGGAAACCGAGTTCGATCCCGACCGACGCCAAATAATTCAAATTTTAAATCGAACAAAAATGACCCCTGTGGTGCACTCTCTACGCCAGCTATGAGTGCCCTGAGGTGACGCCAGGTAAACGCTCGCACGGTATAAATATGTCATCATCATTACACATATCTGTGTACAAAGCAGATTGGCACACCCAGAAATGGATAATATGCCGTAATGATATATTTATTTATTTTCACAATACCATACTGTTAAATGTGTTTTAACAATACTGTGTGCTCAACCAATATATGCGTCAAAACGGCCACGGCCGTTATTTTTTATAACAGTACAATTATTAAAAATCTAGTGTTTCTAAAAAAAATCACGGTTGAAAGTAAAATCTCGGCAATCGCCTCAATTTTACAATATTCAATCTCATCTGTTATTTGCTTCATATCAGCCTTATGACGTTAACAACTATTATGACTGAATAAATAAATATATCATTATCCATCGCGGCATATTCCCCAATGTTGAGTGTGACAATACATATATCGGTAATGATGATGACATATTCAAAGCGTGCGGGCGTTTACCAGACGTCACCTCACGAGCACTCATTGTTTGCTAGAGAGTGCACAACCACAGGGGTTACTTTACTGCCACATAAAATTCCAAATAATTTTTTGGTATTGGTCAGACACTCGGGCACGCGGCGACTAGACCCATAATACATAGCTCACTCGTCCGCCATATTGGTGCCAAAATGAACGCAATGAATTATGAAATAAAAGTCCATTTCGTATAAGTTTAGGTATATAGTAACTATGTTACATAACCAAATATAACTTCCATTTTTGCCACATTATATTTATTTGAAATAATAAAACAAGAAAAAATACGGTTTGTTAAGATTTTTGAGGTTAGAGAAAAACATATGTATTGCATAAGTTACCTGTAAAAATTATAACAATGTCTCAAATGATTTTCACAATTTGGAGCAGAACAAACCGTCATTATGTATAATTTTTATGATTAATAATACTCTGTAACGCTTTAACATAGAGAGATATCTATGGCAGTGTTATTAGGTAGCATATCGCCAAAATCGCTTCAGAAGGCGTTTTCTAGACGAAATAGATGTTTTTAGAGTGTTTAGCATTAAAAACGGCACTTTAGCAGAGTGGCCAAATGCACCACGATGGATCCCAAGAAGCTTGTATATACTAAAATTCAGTGTAATCTGTCATATTATGCCTCAAACAACCAAGTTCCATCGAAATTGTAGGTAGAATATGAATCCCAAAAAGTACATACAAAAAATTCGTGTTTTCATAACAATTTGATTTGTCAAAATGGCAATGACATTTTAACGGCTGAAGTCACATTATGCTAGCTGCAAAAAATTTCCAGCTAGCTGGAGAGTGAAGTGAAGAATATTTCATTTCCCAACTGTTTTGAATGTTGGAAACGCACCTATTTCTAGCCGATTGTAAATAAATATTTTTCTGCTTTCTTATATTATACCTAAATTGAACTTTGGACTGGAAACTGGGAATGGCGGAAAATAAAGCGGTAGTCACAACTTTTTTAAATGATTATTTCTTATTGAGGCTCTTATATGTATTGTCTCATCCCATAATGTGATATGTGATATCTACATTACAAATTTTTGGTCGTATCTCTCTACGGTAGCGTACGCTGTATTAACTATGGGATATTTTTGCGGTGTCGGTACCCTATGCTGCGTGTACCGGAGCGCATAATGCAGTGCTGTTTTGCGGCCACGAATGGCTGACACTATTTAATATTTATTACAGTGATTCGGAAAACCAAATAACGCTCTCGCTGTTTACTGTGCACGAATTATGTTGTAAATTTTATTCGCCTGAATGTTATTATGTGAAATGTATTTAGGGGAAATCGATACTTACATGATTTCAATCGTATTACAAACCAGGAATGTGTTACACACTGTCCATTGAAAATTTAAATTTCACAGTAGAATCTGTTACGTAACACAAAATCATATTCTACTGCAACTCTTGATATACATATGGTATGACTAGCGAGTGAAAGTTGACGTTTAGATTATTTAATAGATGTGGTTTCTTTTGAAAATATTTCCCTATATTTGATTTGAAAGAAAACTGACACTTATGTATTCCCTTACAGACGATTAGAATTGTACTCAATACCAGGAGGCATTTAAAATTACCTTAGCAACAGAATTCAGGGATGTATTTAAAAAATTTAATACCGCAAATTCTAGATCGTTCGTCTCAGGTGTAAGCAACCCTCGAGTCGGTATTACTGTTAGAGGAAATTAAAAATAATCCTATTTCATAGAATTGCCGAACTAAATAGTTTAAAGATCAAAATATTTTCTTATAGTCAACATAAACGAAAAATGTTTAAAATATTTTAAACGCACCCCTGTTTTAATATTCAGTTACCCTAGTCGGCCATGTATTTTCAGCCTGACATAGTAATGTATTTCTGTGCTTTCCTAGTCCACTTTTTAAATGGGTTCATGCAAAAATTTCATACCTGAATATTTCGTACAATTCTATTCTTCTCTAGGGTTTCATAAGAAACCACGTCTATAAAATAATTTAAACGTCAACTTTCATTTGCTAATCATACCATACCTCCTGCTACACTTGGTAAGGGAGGTATAGAGATCGTGCTAAAAATCGCATATCGAGATTTTGGCAAATGACCACGTTTTAAGGTCCCTAGATTCCGATTTTAACATTTTCATGATGATGTCTGTGTGTGTATGCGTGCGTGCGGGCGTGCGCGCGTGTGTGTGTGCGTGTATATACATATATATATATATATATATATATATATATATATATATATATATATATATATATGTGTGTGTGTGTGTGTGTGAGTGTGTGTGCATGTGTGTGTGTGTATGTCTGTGAGTGTGGATACTCTATACGCTCTAACTCAAATACTATCATTTAGAAAATTTTGAAACTTTGTATTTCAACCTTGTTTTAATACGAAAAGAACCCGTTAGATTTTGGTGTAAATCGGATAACCGGAAATGGCACTTTACTTGAAGCTCAAAATAGTTTTTCTTCGAAAAGTACTTTAAATGTTATTATTTCGAGACTTATGTTATTATAAAAATTAAAGATTATTAAATTTTCTACAGGTTTGCATTAATAATTTTTCTATATATTTTATGGATAAATTTATAAATTCCGGTGCCTACGCTTTAAACAAGCACAACTCCTTGGTTGCACAGTTCATATCTCAAATGTGTGTAACTGACAGATAAATGTCACTCTCAAAGAACTAATCATTTCAAATTAATAAAAGTAACGTTTTAAAAATAAAATAGTAAATAGAACCATATTTATATGGAATGGATCTTAATACAGTTTCCAACAAAAGTATGTATACTTAAATTACCTAATTAAAATTAAATAGCGGAAGGTGTTGTGTTGGCCACATGAGTATTTAATAAATAAGCACGTTTTAAAGTTCCTAGAATACGATGTATGTGTGTATGTGCGTGTATGTGTGTGTGTGTGTGTGTGTGTGTGTGTGTGTGTGTATGTGTGTGTGTGTGTGTGCGCGCGTTTGTGTGTGTGTGTGTATGTGTGTGACGATTTTTTCTCCGACGATAACTCTACTACAATTCTATAAATTATAATTCTTTCGTATTCCTCTTCGTTACATTCATATGAGAGCTGATTAGATTTTGGTTATAAATGGTCGACCGGAAGTGCCCTCATTTGAAGAGTTTAACAGTTTATCTTGAAAAAACGCTGTTAAATATCATTTTTTCACATTCAATGTTATTATAAATATTAAAGAATATTTTAATCTCTATACGATTTGTTTACATTTTATATTTCATATTTAATGGATGTAGAGTTAAAAAATTATAAAGAAATTAAATTTTATAAAGCAGCCAGCTATGCAATAAGACTGGAAACAGCTAATGTAAATAAAAAAAAATCTGATAGACAGATGTCAATGTCAAGTGCGACTAACATTATATGTTTGTGTTTTAATTTTCCTGTAAATATAGAATCAATTCTAAGAAAGTTTCTGTATGGAATTTGTACAAAATACATAGAACTAAGGGAAAGTAATGTACTGGAAATATAGAATATTTTGTAAGAAACTGTTTGAATGGAATTTGTATAAAATACATAGAACTGACGGAAGGTAATGTGCTGGCCACATCAGATTTTTTTACTTCATTTACGACAAAAAGAACGGTCAAAATTAGTAAGCGACTGAGGTGTGCTAAGATGAACTGAGATATCATGTAAACAGAACGCGACTAATTTAACCTTCGTCTTTATGTAATTCTCCTTCACCCTGTATAATCTGTGAATATATGAACTCTGACAATCGCAAAATAGTCACAAAATCATCTCCCATGGTCCTATATGATATTAAAATTTATTTGTCACTTTTATTTGTATAATTACCTACATATTTTAATGTTCAACTCATAGATAAAATTCTCTCTTATGTTCATGATTTCATATATTATTTATGCTCTATCAAATAAAATCTCAACTAATAAAAAGCTGAAAGAATTCCATACGTATGCAAATAAACCAGATAAACTATTTCAAGGAAACACTTTTACTGTTACATGTAACCATATAAAAACTCCACATTCATGCAGGTAGAGTATCTACATGTTGCTCATATGATGTATGCTGTAAGATGCCATCTGTATGACCCACAGAGATTTATATAGGGAGAGAGAATGCTGGGTGCTTGAAATGAATTCTATATAGAGCAATGGGACAAAGAAAATGAGTTACATTGTGAAGTGTAACAGTCGCATGAGTTTTTTTTATAACGTTTTAAGTGGTTGCTTGTATAATAAGTTAAATTTAGCTATAACCGTGACAAATTCAAGATGGTTCTTTAATATGGTTTTTTAATTTATGGTGAGATAAACTTTTAGGAAGACAGTTATTGGTTATGTGATAGTATTTGTGGGAAATAAAATGGGGTGAAGATTATTTTGCTGTCTACATAAAATTTGAAGTTATGTAGTAGATATAATCTTCATTCCTATATCTGTGATTTAGTACAATAATAACCAATGTCAACATTTTGTACATTTGGGAATGCTAAAAAGAAATTTTCAATTTTAATAATTTACCTTTCTTGAAACTTGATATTTTACATGATTAATGTTTACTACAAAGGCCAATAAATCTGTGATTTAAACTGTTTACATACATAGCACTAAAGCCCTTTGAGATTTTACTGACATGTCTGCTGTGGTTAATATTGCAATAAGTTTTTTTTTAATGTGATATTTGTTCAATGGAGGTCAAATCCTGCAGGCTCTTGTATAGTAAGACTTTGGTTGTTCTGTTGTATAAAAACATAGTTTTTCGCCGAATACACAACTGATTATTTTGGTCAATAATTGACATTGGTTGTTCTTGTATTAATAACATCTTTTATCATAAATTCAAATAAGTATTATTTGATATACTTTCATTACTTCGTTTTTTTACATTCTTTGATTTGAAAATGGATTCCGGATTTCAAAAAGGCAATAACAGAAAGGTTTAATACTAGTAAGAATTTAGAATAGAGCAAAATAATCTAATGTGGCCAGTACATTACCTTTCGTCAATTCTATGTATTTTGTACAAATTCCATACAGAAAGTTTCTTGGAAAAGCTTCTATAGTTCCAGTAAAATTATAATACAAACATACTATGTACAGTGTGTTCAAAAAAATTCCTAACTCGGAGTAGACTATGAACAAAGATACGTTTGTCAATTTAAAAATATTTAATTAAATGTCAATTTGGCATCAAAGTTTTTCTTCTTGAAATCTTATTTTAGAAATGGAAACAAATTAGAAAACCGTGAATGCCAGTATACTATATCCTTCTTTATTATTTTTTCTCCTTAAAATTACATTTCAAGATCAATTTTGACATCTTGACTTTTGAATTGAATAATAATCAGACTTATACGTTTCTCTGTTCATAGCCTACTCCAAATTAGGAATTTTATTGAACACACTGTATATATCACTTGACTCTGGCATGTGCTAATTAGAATTATCTGAATAAATTAGCAGTTTCCACGGTACTAGCATAGCTGGCTGATTTATGAAACTTAATTTCTTTATAATTTTTTAACTTTATATCTATTGAATATGAAGGAAAAAAAGTAATCAAACCGTACAGATAATAAAATATTCTGTAATATTTATAATAACATAAAATGTCAAAAAATGATATTTAACTGCGTTTTTTCAAGAAAAACTGTTAAGAACTGCAAATGAGGGTACTGCCGGTTGACCAATTATAACCAATATCTAATCAGCTCTTCGTATGGATGTAGCCATGAGAAATTCCAAACAATTATAATTTTTAGAATTGTAGAGTTGGAGTTATCGACGGAGAAAAAATCGTCACACACATACAGACATCATGGTAAAACTAGTGAAATCGTTTTCCCAGGATCCTAAATCGTGCTCATTCACTTACAACTCACCACCGAATTTTTTGATCAAAGACAGTACAGGGTAAAAATTGTGTGACGTAGATATTATGGGTATTAGAAACTCGAATATTTTAAAAACTAATAATTTTTTCTAAACACTGATAGTCCCCACGATACAGTTTTAAGGTTTTATATGACTTTACATTTAATTTTATTGAATATAATAGACTACTTAAAACTATCAACATGAGTGAAAATGTTAACTCATAGATTTTTACCTATATGTTTGTTATTAAGAAAATATAATTCTGTTCAGAACTCAATTTACCATTATATATTATATTACAAATTATAATACAATTATAATACAAATTTAAAAATCAATCTTTTTACCTTTCGTCACCTTTAGGCAAGGAAGGTATTGTCTTTGGTCAAAAAATTCGATGATGAGTTTTTAATGATTAAGCACGTTTTAGGGTCCCTAGAATATGACTTTACTATTTTTATGATGATGTCCGTATGTATGTATGCATGGATGTATGTATGTATGCTTGTATGTGTGTGACGATTTTTTCGGATCGCATAACTCCAATACCACCTTTCCAAAAATTATAATTTTTTCGTATTCCTTTTCTTTAGATCTATATAAAGAGCTGATTAGATTTTGGTTATAATTGGTCGACCGAAAGTTCTCTAATTTGAAGATATTAACAGTTTTTCTTGAAAAAATGCTGTTAAATATCACTTTTTCACATTTAATGTTATTATAAATATTTAAAAATATTTTATTCTCTATACGATTTGATTATATTGTATACTTCATATTTAATGGATATAGAGTTAAAAAATTATAAAGAAATTAAATTTCACAAAGCAGAGTTGTGCTATGAACATGGAAACCTCTACTACATTAAGAAAATTCTGATTGACAAATGTCAGTGTCAAAGTGCAATTTACATAATATGTTTGAATTATAATTTTACTGGAAATATATAGAATCTTACAAGAAACTTTCAGTATGAAATTTGTACAAAATACATAGAACTGACTGAATGTAATGTACTGGAAATATGGAATCATTTGCAAAAAAAATTCTGTGTGGAATTTGTACAAAATACATAGAACTGACGGAAGGTATTGTGCTGGCCACATCAGATGTTTTCTTACACCCAATACCTTTTACGATAACTTATTTTAAAAATGTAACTATATTATTAATCTTCAATAATAATATCAACTATTTCTCCATTTTCAGTACGTCTCCATAAATTCCACCATCAGTTCCACACCTCAGCATCTTACATCTAGCCTCCAGAGCAAAGAAGAATAAGAATCTTTGTGCTCTCCAGCATCCTCGAAGGCGTTGTGAGTGAGGCCGCCTCCTGCGTCGGATTGGTCGACTGGAGGCGCGCGCCCGACACCCGTTGCCTTGGTTACCCGCCCGGCCAGCTGATCTATTGCTTCTTACACTGAGCGAACACCAACACAAGCAAAAGCAAACGCTAAGGAGGAAGAGATACGAATATGTGGAGAAATGGCGAAGGAGGATGAATTGTGGGTGGTAATGGATTGTTAATGATAGGATTGGGAGGATAATCTGGGTATCAATCAATAATAAGATAATTAGGGACAGGTAGGGGAGACCGGTGTCAATTGTTACAAATTTTTTATTTTTCACGAGTTAACGTTACATTTCGAAATTTTGAAATTACCTATATGAGAACCTACCCACCTTAGTGAATAATATTTTGTATTTTAAACTTTTGAAAATGTGACAAATATAAAAGTATAAGGATTTTTAGTCAGGCATTACAAATGTTACAATTGACACCTAACTGGTGTCAATAGTAACTGGGCCAGTGTTAATTGTAACAAATTTTAACAGTGATAAAAGAAGAAGTTATTGAAAAAATAAACATTTATTTATTACCTCAGAAAATACAAAATTCAGATGACTCAATTAAAAGCAAACAAAATATATATTCTGTTGGTGACATGGACCATTTTGACCAATGCCTTTAGTCGCTAACGAAATTGCAGTTTAGGTAAACATAAAATAGGTCTTTTATTTGTACAATTTATCTTGCCCGGTGTCCAGATTTTACATTTTCGCCACTGCCGATTTACAGACATTCGTCAGAAACAGACACCGTATTTGCGCGTATGTACTTACAGTAAATACTAAAGAGCTATGACTCTTTCTGCTTCACTTTGCAAGCGCGTTTTAATCTACTTCGAAAAAATGGCCTGTGTTACCTACCCTTGTTACATTTGACACCTGTTACAATTGACACCGGTCTCCCCTACATACGAGCCCAAAATCATATTAGTTCGGCAGGCACAATATTTTACCGTAATGACATTTCATTTACTTACAAAAAACAAAAATAGAATTCAAAAATTCAGTCCTTATCTTTGTGTTTAACACATCATTACTGTTACCTTTATATAAAAAAAAAATGTATTCAGCAAAGTTTATCATAGTCATCAAAGAGAAGATTTTTTCTATTTGACGATTTTCACTCTGTGATCTGTGGTTTTTAACTATTTATTTATTTATATTTTGAAATGTCCGTCTATCCGTCCGTGTATCTACGCTTATCCACATGTTTATATTTTTCTTCAACTGAACCATTCTAGCCCTGAAGAAGACTATTGTATAGTCGAAACGTCGGCGAGAATAAAAGATAGAATGTTCCGTAACGCAAACAGTTCGATCAGATTTACGGTTTTGTGTTCCGTAAGTCCTGAAATTATTTACCGGTTTCTATTTTGAACGCGGTTCCTGAAAAAAGTTGGTAAAAAGTCGGACCATGGCAACCACGAAATAATCCTGGTTTCTCTAGTATTTTTACCCCCACTACCGCTACTTTCAAACATCATTATAACAAAATCAAACGATATAAGTCAATGTCAAATTTCTAAAACGCATTAGTGGTATTACTAATAATTAATATAGATGTAAGTATGAAAACATTATTTATATTTGATATATTGTTGGTTGTGTTATTTTTATTGGCATTAAATGTAATAGAATGTTCAATTTTAAATGTCATATGATTCAATGTCAATCTGTCCCGAAATAGATGAAAATATTCAGGAACCATGGTGTACCCGGAATCAAGATACTGGTTTTTTGGTTGACTTACGGAACATAGTATATTTTATTCTTACAAGAGTTATATTATTACCGCAAAATATACAATTTATGCTTAAATTAAGAACAAAAATAAAATAGTTTCGTTAACAATTAACTTTAACACACGAATCAGAATAGTTAGTCTACTATTGCGCCTCTTTTATTAGGGAGTTTTTGCACAGCGTTTTCCCTAAAGACGTATAAGCTAAGCTAACGTCTTGGTTGCTAGACAATATCATATTTGTTACTTGTCGTACGTGAAATTTGAAGACGTAAAACGTCCGTCAGGGTTAAAAGACGGGCCAGTTGACGTACGTCTACTATAACCTAAGGCACAGAACTTATTTTATAACGTCAGAACTTTATTGTTTTGCAGTCAGAAATGTCTTTACCGGTTTCAGGATATTAATCCATTGTTTACATGTACAAAAGTAGGCTGGTACTGGTAACTAAGTAATTACTGTATCTGTAAGGTAATATTATTACCATACTGACTTGTCAACAACAGTCCACAAAATGAAAATAAAATAAAATGAAAGTATAATGTTCTTCATTAATACATACAGATAACGCTAGTGTATCGTTCTAAATACGGTTTACTTTATTCTAAAATAATAAACATGAGGAACAAAGCACATAATTTAAATATTTGTCATATTGACATATGTCAAAATAATTGTTCTGTTAACCACAGCATTCTGAAAGTAAAAACAATATTTATTAATGTCTTCATTTTCTGGAACCGATAAACTATTGAACAAACCACGGATGTTATGAATTATAGCAAGCATCAGATGTCTTACAATTTCAAATAGACATCTGCGTCAGTTATAATATACATAACACTCCTAGGTATGTTAATAGCTATTAAAACCTAATTATAGAAACTTTTTTTTTTGTTATTGATTTAAGCTGAAATTGTATATTTCTCGGTAATAATATAAGTTTTGTGAGAATAAAATATTTGAGTTTTATGTAATACAATGGAATGTCATTATTAAGATAATATAGGTAATGTACTAGACGAAGGGCTCGTACATACTTATAAGTTATCTGAAATCAAAATTAAAATAAGAAAGATAAAATAAATAAATATATCATCACGGCATATTACTCATTGCTGTGCGTGCTAATCTGCGTTGAACACAGAAAGATCGTAATTAAAATTGATTATTTTTTAAGTAAATTAAGTTGGCAACTCAATTGAAGCTAAAAAGCTAAAAAAAAGAGCTTTCAAACCGAGATGAATAGTTATTTATGTATCAAGGCACTGAAGTTCCACTTTTTATCACGAATGTAGAATTAAGTTGCCGAGGCCGTAGGTTCGAGGAAAATAAAATATATGAGTTATAAGAAAGAACTTCAGTGCCGAGGTTTTTTAATAAATATTTATTTATTAATTGTCGTCCTTTGTAAAGTACTTAATAATTAGGTAATAATTAATTTTCTAATAAATACGAAAGAATGTAGCTTTGATTTTAGAAAAAAAGGAGTATTGAATTATTATTGACATTATCTTACTGATTTTGATATGAAACCTCTAGCCGAATTACTTAACACATTGTAGTAAAAAAATAAAATATTAAATAGGTATTGTAAATAATGTAAAATAAATGTAAGAATTATTTTCTTTTTAAAAAATTCCAATACCACATCACGCTCTTATTCCTAAACTAAATTCTTCATTTTATTTAAAACTCTATTTAACATTATTAATTTTAAATAAAATATAAAATTTATTTTCCATACTTTCACATATTTTAATGATTTATGATTTTATTTTATTTTAACATTTTGCGTTCCCATCCTTTCAGATGTAAATCCACGGTCACTCACCGCACCTTCCAAGAACCAAGAACAGACTGACAGACTAAGAGACTGCCAAACATCTAAATTAATTCGTTATCTGGAAGATGCAAGACACTTTGACACTGCATGTCTTCTTTACTAACCTGGCTCGGACTAAGACCAAACATAGCTACCTGCATCCTTTCTCTGTAAAAATCCTTTTACTGATGTAATCACAGAAGAAGAGGAATCTTCTACGGTAAGTAAAATATATTATTAAAGAAATATATTATTTGAAAATATAATTATTCAGAATAAAGAATTGATATGGTCGTTCCGCGACATCAACCGATTTACGTCATCAGAAAATTACTAAATTTTTTGCTAATTTATATGAGATTGGATCGTTTTAAGTTATGATTCTTGCATAGTGCCGGTCAAAGTAAAATAATATGCTTGATTACAACAAAGAAAATTTGATAACAATAATGAAAATGACTAATTATACAACAAAGAGATTATAATAGATCTTTCCAATTTAAAGATATAGAAGATATGCGCAATGGAGTTCTGCGCATAGTAAGAACAACTGAGATCCATGGCGTTTGTTTCCAAAAATTTGGACGTAAAATGTGAGAAATATATCTCAGATAACTTTAAAAAATCTTATCGAAATAAGTTACAAAAGCTTTTATTGAAGTTAAAATGTCTAGCGATGCAAATTTTCACCGAGATTACAGGTATTTTAATGGCTGCAATATTTTTGATGTTTCGTTTGACAACCCAACTGGCAGTTGTTCGCGCCATTTTGATAGCCGTTAAATTGAATAGGTCTATTATTGTTATAGTAAACTGTAAAAATTAGAATTTTTTGCATTTAATTTTTTTTAGTGTTAATCAGGGGGGGTGGGAGAAAATATTTCGTATAGGGACCCAAGCGCCCAAGAGTTCTATAGTTATGACTCTTAACCGTATACCATAGATATAGATATACTGGGTGTCTACTTTTTTCCCGCACATAGGAAATTCATTGTTAAAATTTTAATTTGGCGATATATCTTTACCTATTAATTATTTTAGAAAAAAATGAAGAAAAATGTTCAGAATGAAAATATGCATCGATGAGTATGGTATGACTAGCGAATGAAATTTGACGTTTAAATTATTTTATAGTTGTGGTTTCTTTTGAAACCCTAAAGAAGAATAGAATTGTACGAAATATTCAGGTATGAAATTTTTGCATGAACCCATTTAAATACTGGACTAGTAAAGCACAGAAATACATCACTATGTCTGGCAGAAAATAGATGACCGACTAGGGTAACTGAATATTAAAGCAGGGGTGCGTTTAAAATATTTTAAACATTTTTTTGTTTATGTTGATTATAACAAAATATTTTGATCTTTAAACTATTTAGTTTGGCAATTCTATGAAATAGGATTATTTTGAATTTCCTCTAACTGTAATTCCGACTCGAGGGTTGTTTACACCTGAGACGAACGAACTAGAATTTGCGGTATTAAATTTTTTAAATACATCCTTGAATCCTGTTGCTAAGATCATTGTAAATACCTCCTGGTATTGAGTACAATTCCATCTTCTGTAATGGAATACATAAGGGTCAGTTTCCTTTCAAATCAAATATAGGGAAATGTTTTAAAAGAAACCACATCTATTAAGTAATCTAAACGTCAACTTTCATTCGCTAGTCATACTATACCATAGATATAGATATACCGGGTGTCTACTTTTTTCCCGAACATAGGAAATTCAATGTTAAATTTTAAATTTGGCGATATCTCTTTACCTATTAATTTTAGAAAAAAAAGTGTAATGAAGAAAAATGGTCAGAATAGAAATGTGCATCGATGAGTACCAAGTTTGTTGTTCATTTGTTTGTTATGTACGAGTTAGAAGCAAAAGAAAATACTCGGTTTAAGGCAATTATCAGAGTAAAGTATAAATATCGATGAATGATTTGTGAAAAATTCATGAACCTCATAGAGACGTGAACCCAGAACCTTCCAATATCTAGTTGTTGGAATGTTCTGGGTTCGAATCCCAGTAAAATTCGTAGATGACCTTGATCAGACTTCTTTGAAAAATTTTACAGTGCCTCTTTTACCTATAGTGGCGAAATGTAAAAATAAAAAGGTAATAATTTTGTGCAGAATTTTTTTATGTAAATATCCAAAATATGGAAAATTTTAATTATAATATTAACACATTTCATCAGATAATCTCTTTAACTTATGATTATTTTTACATTTTAATATTTAAATTTAAAAAACTCTTTAATAAATATTCATGTCTTAAATTTATTGTTAAAAACTCATTATAAAACATACAGCAATGAACTGGTTCTAAAATGTAAATTTAAAAACGAAACGAACACCATTACAAAAGACCGTCTTATATCTCATTATAATATGCAACAGGAAAATAATTCTTGTTTCGCAATGCATTCTGCAAGAGTTATTGCAGCACAAACAAACCCATAACATAATTATTTCTCAAAACAGTAAATAAGAAACGAGTATTTTCAATGTCCTTTACGATTGTCGTAAATTTATGGGGCTATTAAGGTTTCGACGACGTTGTTAAGGCAATAATATCGTAATAATAATAAATATGTTACAAAATGATATACGAAGGATATGGAATCATTTTTTGTGTCACCAAATCAAATTAATTAAAATAGACGGTTTTCCTTTGAAAAAATAATTAGTTAATGGAATTTTTATTGATTGGAGATGTTTAGGATGTGTTTAGGACGTGATGGAAATTAATAATTAAATATTAGGTACATATAGAGAATATTATTTTAAATAAATGAATTTGAAATTTTGAATACAAATACAATATATGCTGCAATTCTGAACAAATCTATGTCTTTCAGGTTTACAGATATGAGAAAAATGCATCTATTTTTGTTTAATAATATAAAATTATACATAATAGTGGCAGCTTTCGTTGCGATTTTGTTCATTATTTACAGATTTACAGATCTGTAAAACTTACAGAATTTCAGCAATAGTTTTGCTTTGACATTTTTTTGAAAGAATATATAACTTTAATAATAATTCACTTAACCATTCTTTCCTTTCACTTCTTAACACTGGCCAACTAATTTGGAAAGCTTTTCTTATGCCCAGTTTTATAAAAGATGGATAAGTAAATTACTAGCACAGTAAAATATACTCTTAAAGTAAAATAGTTTTTTCCAGAGATTTTCATTTTATAAAGCAAGAATAAAAATCTGATGTGGCCAACACAAAACCTCTCGCCAGATATTTTACCTGGTTGTAGGCATAAAACGAAAAATATTTTTAATTACAAATACATATATTCATGTCTCACTACAAAATAATTCTCAGATATATTTGCAAAATCTATGGGATATTTTAATATAAATTATGTACAATACATACATTTTCTTTATATTCAATATCCTGAAATTTTCTTTTTCTACTTTTCTTTTCTTTTTCTTTTTATTTGTCATTGTCATTTTTTCGCAAATTCCTTTTATATTCTTTTTTACGTATATTCTTTTGCGTTGTCGACTTTTTTTTATTTTCATAATCTTCATAATAATGTACAAATATTTTTGACAGTGGCATACAAATATTTTTGACAATGACATTTATGTGTCAATTACAAACATTTGAATTTCTTGCCTTGAAGTAGTTTGATCTGAGAATTTTTACATCAAATTATTTTATATGCACTTCTTTATCTCTAAATCTATAGAAGATATAATAATTAATTTATATTTTTCGAATAAAAAATTTAACGTTCTTTAATATAAGTATTTACATAAATTTTCGATAAATAATATTTAGATGATTTTTTTCTTGCAACTACTACTTTCGGTTGTCCAATTGTTACCAAAACTTAATCAACTCTTCCCATTATTGTTAGATTGAGGAGTCCGTAGTTAAAAATGTCTAAAGTCTTATAGTATTTGAGAAATCGTGGATCCAACATCCACACACACACACGGACATCATCGTAAAAATGTTATAATCGGATTCTAGGGACCTTAAAACGTCCTTATTCACTAAAATCTGCATATGCGATTTTTAGCATGAATCCAATACCTCTCTTAGCGAGAGGTAAAAATACTAGCTAAGTAAATCTAGAGAATAAAATACTCCAGCGATTTTCGAGGAAGTAAATTTTATTCTGTAGAATAAATTTGACACATCAACATTAATTTAATTAAATTCGTTATAAATTTTATCTCTTGCATTATTTTTATATTTACTTATTTATTTATATCCGATATATTTGCTTTGTCTATTTCTGTGTACTTTTTGCTCCGTTCTTTCTTTTTTCCATGTTAGTTGACACCTGGCACTTTATGACCCACTTTATTTTCTATTTTGACTTTTGGATTTATCGTGTCAGGAAAATACAGAATACAATATTATTAAAAACATTTTGCAGCACATTGCTTGGAATAGATCCTCTTCAGTTGGAGATTAACATTATCGTCAGTAGTGGTTTTAAGGGATACCGTCTAGTAATGTTTTATCCTGGTTTTATCAATCTCTCTCCAGTAGTGGAAAGATTAGTCGGTATAAGAAACCGTAGCCTGAATGTACTACGGTATTCACACACTCTTCATGGAGGCTCTTTTCCTTGTCCCCAGTTAAAATTGTAGTTGCAAATTCATAAAAAAATATAATTTTATTACCACTCTGGCCTATAGGTTTTTAATATAGTGAAAAACATTATTAAATGTATATAATTATAGAAAATATTAAAATATTTATATACAAAAATTACAAAACAATGACAGATGCCATGTCTCTGTCGATTACATTTACTTTCAAAGTAATAACTCAGCAGTTTATTCGATGTTTATAAAAAAAAAAAAATTCAGGCGACTTAAAAACAGCCGAAGCTCTTAAATAATTACTAGAATATTTAAAAATTGTTTTTAAAAATTGATTAACTAACTGTCCAACCTAAATTTTTATTTCCAGTAATTCTGGAGTGACCTTCTTCATATAATATTTGTAATCATTGTTTTTATATAAATATTTTAAATGTCCCGCTTTTATTATTTTAATATCTGGAGTAATGAATACATGAAATAAAACAGAATAACTATTTTTCTTCATAAAATACATTTTTTAATATTAATTTCTATTTTTACGATTCTTGAAAGCCAGTGCTGACGTTATTAACATAGCGGAACTTGTTGTAAACTTAATCATCAGCTGATAATAAAAATTAATAACTGAATCTATGATTGACGTGATGTAGTGATACAAAATTGGAATAAAAACATTGAAAAATTATAATTGATAGTGTGGAAAAGTGTTTTAATATTCTGTGAATAAATTGTGAAATACATTAGTAAGTAGATAATAATAAAAGAAGTTTCTTCTGGTATTTGTAGACAACTTAACCTATAATGTAAGTACCATATAAATAAATTGTGAAATGTGCTTCTATAAAATATTATTTTTCAAAACAAATTTAATGATTTGTATGTTCTGTTCGTCATGAAATTAAATATATTTACAACAAATTTTAGCGGAATGTAGTAGTAATAATTCTATGATTACATGCCAAAAGCAAGTATGTTACGGCGATTCTATGTTTTTACGTGATATATGGGATTTGTCTAAAGAAAAAAATATGTTTATGTGTTTAAATGTAAGTACAAATTCAGGTTAGTATATGTACAATATTACTTTCTACTTTCATATGGTTGGATAGTCATGGATACGAATAAATAAAATGAAAACCGCTGCATACGAAATTGACAAATTAGAAAATGATAAAAGCTTTTATGATATAATAGGGCTGTTCCAAGAATTTTTATATGCCTTCTAAGTATTAAAATTAAAAAGATATCAACTAAAACTATTATGATTACACCTTAACCTTAAAATTAATTTTAACAAAAACTAAATACGTATTTCGAGAACTAAGTTCTCATCATCAGTAGTACAACAAGTGAATGTTAAACACAGTAGTCAAGATTACTCAACATGTCAACCATGCCAGAGGTCCTAACAACTCTGAAAAACAAGGGAGAGAACTGGGATTATATAGGGATGGGATTACCTATAAACTAAGATAATTTTCGTCCAATAATAAGTCATTAAATTTTAAATCGGTTCCAATTGGTCCCTTTAGTGTCAATTCTTTGTGTTTTGTTACAAGTTGAATGATAAGTATATTGTCAATGTTGTCAAACAAGTGTCAAATTTTTTAGTTTGGTTCGTGTTAGATAATAAAAAATCTAATATAAAATACGTAATTTACAGTATCGTATTGTGCTTTCTTGCAAAATTGCTGCTAGGAGCAAACCTACTATTGAATTTATAAATATGCAAAAAGATGTGAAGAAAAGAAAATTGTGGCTGGAAGTAGTAGGTCGAAGAGCTGATAGTTGGCTTATTACATTTAATTTTACCTGAACTCTTTTACACCTCTTATTTCGGCAGCAGTAAAACAATCGTTTTCTGATATAAATTCAGCCACCATCCAGCTATCGACTTTCAGTAAACTGTCCGACTTAGCTTGAGTGTAGTTTATATTAACCATTATTACTTTATTACTCATTTATAATGGAAAATGTCAACGTCAAATGTCGAATTAGAAGTTTGTTCTTAACATGTCCCAAACTACGTTTATTTATCTAAATATCAAAAATAAACGAAGGTGAAGGAAAAACTGTTTTTCTATTGGCTGTGAATGACGTAATGTATGTGCTTCTACGATACAGGAGTGGGGGGTTGTTTTTCATGACTATTTTTAGCGCCAAACTTTTAATTTAATTATTTACGAAAATAACAAATTATAAAAAAAAAATATTAATAAGAAAAATATTGCATAAAATACTTTTTGAAAAATGTGAAACAGGCTCATTGACACTATATAATTCTCAATAATGACCACCAAGTTTACAATATAACCTGCATATAAATTTAAGGTTAATATATATTTTATAAAATGTAACACTTTATATTAAAATTATCTCGGTCATTCTTACCCAACAGAAATTTTTAATTATTATTCTGTCATTTGTGATACCTTTCCTGATAAATAAAAAACACTGTCATCCGAAAATAATTCGAATTAAAATATCGTCAATAAATATGTTCCACGGGCCATAAAACCTACAAAATTATATTCATAACGCATTAAAAATTAATTGTAAATTCAAAATGGCCGATTATCTTTCTCCGTCTGGCAAGTGGCCGTTCGAGAATCTCATTATACTCGTATCGTAAATCTAGTGAGCCATGGAAGAAAAAAGAAACTCTAAATTATGCACGCCTTAATAATGGAGCCAGCCAAGTTGGATCTTAGAGTCCTCTGTTTCTCTTAATGAGAGCCCGGCTACTTTTCTTTGTTTCCGACTGATTAGTGGACGTTTGAAATCGAATTATGAGTTTGTTTGGTTTCTAGATTGTTATTTAGGATGTTTTTCCCGAAAACAGAATGTTCAAGGCGGCCAAGTTGACTAAACATATGGGAATTTTTTAATGTTGTACTTAATTGGAAACAGAATGACTTAGAGAAAGTGAAATAGGAATTTTTTAAATGTTTTTTCTATGTACAAAATATATAGAATTTTGCTAAATTATATACCGGGTGTCTTAGGCCAACCGACACATGGGGGATTAACATGGAAAATCAGTTAATTTTGAATAGTACCTCCGCAGTGCAAGATGTTAAGTTGAAATTTTATATGCTTATCCGGGGCTACTAATTCTATGGATTATATTTCAAATCAGTCAATTTACATGTGTAATATTAGAAAAAAATCTGATGTGGCCAGCATATTACCTTCCGTCAGTTCTATGTATTTTGTACAAATTTCATACGGAAAGTTCCTTGCTAAATTAAATGTTCTATTTCTTGTACATTACCTTCCGGCAGTTGCATGTATTTTATGCAAATTTCATACAGAAAATTATTATTTTGTGATGTTTCTATACACACTGTAATGTATCTGCAGAAATAAAAGATTTATTATTATTATTATTATTTCTTGTACATTACCTTAAAGCAGATGTATGTATTTTATATAAATTCCATACAGAAAGCAAAAGATCCTATACCTATTTCCAGTAAAATTATAAGACAAACACACTATGTCAATTTCACTTGACACTGACATCTTTCAATCAAAATTTTCTTAATATAGTAGCTGTTTCCACAGCTGTGTCTACTTTATGAAATTTAATTTCTTTATAATTTTTTAACTCTATATCCATTTAATATTAGGTATAAAATGCAGTCAAATCGTACAGAAAATAAAATATCCTTTAATATTTATAATAACACTAAATGTGAAAAAATGATATTTAACATAGTTTTTTCAAGAAAAACTGTTAAAATCTTCAAATGAGGGTACTTCCGGTTGTCCAATTCTAACCAAAATCTAATCAGCTCTTCGCATGGATGTAACGAAGAGAAATACGAAAGAATTATAATTTTTAGAATTGTAGTATGGAAGTTATCGTAGACGAAAATTTTGTTACACACACACACACACGCACACACATACATACATACACACACACACACATACAGACATCATCGTAAAAATAGTAAAATCGTATTGTAGGGACCCTAAAACGTGCTTATTCATCAAAAACTCACCACCGAATTTTTTGACCAAAGACAATACCTTCCTTACTTAAATGTGACGGAAGGTAAAAATTTAAAAAATTGTAGAATTCCCAGGATAGTTATATCCCGAAAAATTTTCTATTGGCTTGCATTAATACTTTTTCTATACATTTTATGGATAAATTTATAAAATTATCTATAATTTATATCACAGAACCTGCGCTTTAAACAAACACAACTTCTTGATTAGACAGTTCATATCTCTAATGTATGTAACAGACAGATAAATGTCACTGTCAAAGAACTAATCATTTCAAATTAATAATAGTAACGTTTAAAAAAAATAGTAAATAGAACCATAATTATATCGAAAATTAATAATAGATGGAGTCTAAGGCTAAATTTTAACTAAAACTATTATGATTACCCCTTATAACCTTAAAATTAATTTTAACAAAAATTAAATACGTATATCCCTATATAATCCCAGTTCTCTCCCTTGTTTTTCAGAGTTGTTAGGACCTCTGGCATGGTTGACATGTTGAGTAATCTTGACTACTCTGTTTAACGTTCACTTGTTGCACTACTGATGATGAGAACTTAGTTCAGGAAATACGTATTTAGTTTTTTAAAAATTAATTTTAAGGTTAAGGGGTAATCATAATCATAATGGAATGGATTTTAATACAGTGTAATGAAAATTAAATAGCGGGAAGTGTTGTATTGGCCACACAGATTTTTACCTCCCGCTACCCTTGGTAAGGGATGTATAGGGATCGTGCTAAAAATCGCATATCGAGATTTTGGTAAATGAGCACGTTTTCAGATCCCTAGAATCCAATTTTAACATTTTAACAATGATGTCTGTGTGTATGTATGTGTATATGTGTGTGGATCCTCCACTCTAACTCAAATACTATCATTCAGAAAATTTTGAAACCTTGTATTTCGAACTTTTTCTATAATGGAAAGAGCCCATTAGATTTTGGTGTAAATCGGATAACCAGAAATGGCTCTTTACAAGAAGCTCAAAATAGTTTTTCTCTTAAATGTTATTTTTTCGAGATTAATGTTATTATAATAATTAAAGATTTGCATTAAAACTTTTTCTATATTTTTATGCATATCTTTATAAAATTATCTATAATTTAAATCCCAGGCCTACGCTTTAAACAAACAAAACGCAGTTATTCAAATGTATGTAACTGACAGATAAATGTGACTATCAAACAACTAATCATTTCAAAATAATATCAGTAACGTTTTAAAAAGAAAAAAGTAAATAGAACAATAGAAAAGGAATTCAATACAGTTTCCAGCATAAGTAAATACGTAGGTATGTATTTAAATTAATAAAAATTAACGATTTACAAAAATGTTTAAGCTAATCCTCATTTTTGAATTATTGAATTCTAATTTATCCCGGTATTTAAAATTTAATCGTGATTTTATTATAGCTCCGGTGGCTGAATGGTTAGAGCAACGCCTCATGTCATGAGTGCCCTCGGGGCTCTGGGTTCGAATCCAACTAAGGCATGGATGTGTATAAATGTGAACCCACTCTGTAATTGGCATTTAATTCTGTTAAGGGATTTAAAAAAAGGTAGTTACTTGAATTAGATTAGACTATATTTTAAATAAACTGTTAAAATTAGAGTAAAATTCGCTAATCCAAAAATAAGGATTAATTTAATCTTTTTTGTGACTCGGGTTGTAAATGGCCTGAGGTATTGTGTTGGCCACACCAGATTTTTAATATTTGTAATCATGAGAGAATACCCTATTCAAAGATAACATTGATCAAAAAAATTAAATTGGTTGTTATTATCGTATTTTTCGAATGGTTAGAATAACCGAGATAATCTGGAAATTTACTAAAAAGAAAAAAATAAATTGAGTTCGAATGAAGAAAAAAATCAACCTATCTATTCGTCTTTTTCGCCTTTGTTGATGTAAACTTGTAAAACATTTCCAAGTTTTGTTTGTAGGGCAACGAACTATTTTCCACAAAAAGGGGTAGTATCTAGTTTCTAGTTTCTCGGTTTATTGTCGTCCTTCAGAGAAAGTTTTTTGTAGCAACTCTTTGACAAACTATTCGACTATTCCTCAATGCACAGGAAATGGGAACAATAAAATAGAAAGCGTTTGGGTGGACTGACGTAATAAAACAATTTCCATTCAGATATTTCTTGGGGTGGTTTACTTACTTTAACCCTTATCACTCAAAAATATTTTCAGGGAGATTTAGTTTTCTTTCGCGTTTCTGGCAATGCACTTGCACAGGCATTCAGGTGTTAAATTTTCGAGTAATGTTAATAATGGACATTTTTAATGGTGAATACTTGAGAAAATATGTATGGAAAAAATTACGGCAGAGATATTGTAAAATAACAGTGTGTACCTATCTATGTGTATGTGTGTTTTTAATAGTGCAATGTATATTATCTACGAATTCCATCATTGAAAGGTATAACGAATAAATATGTTTTTATTTATAATAAGTATAATTTAAAATCATACATTTATTTATATTTTTAGAAGTTTATTTTAAATATTTTTAAAACAATTCCTTACAATATTAAATTATAGATACACTTCACAATTCTTCCTTTCACTTCTTAGAAGCTTCCAACCAATATTCTTATGGAAAACCGAATTTTAAATATTGTTTTTGTTAAAAACTGAAAACCCTCCGATTAATCAGATGCGGGGGTTTCTAGCAATATTTTACAAAAACAAAGAATGCTCATTGTTCCGAATCAAAAATTTAATTTCACAAGGTAATTTTTATCGGTTAAATATTCTATTATAATAATTATTTACATAATCAGTTATGAAAAGAGTGATATTATTTGATGAACATAATATTTGCCAAAACGAACAAAGCGAGTTTTGCAAATTATGTGAGTCAAACAATATCATGTTTTCATAACGTATTATATACAATGTTTTATCTAATTCCGCTAAAATAATTATAATTACACCAAATTCTTGCTAAAAATCGCATATCGAGATTTCGGTAAATGACCACGTTTTAAGGTCCCTAGAATCCAATTTTAACATTTTCACGATGATGTCTGTGTGTATGTGTGTGTGTGTGTGTGGATCCTCCACTCTAACTCAAATAGTATCATTCAAAAAAATTTGAAATCTTGTATTTCGAACTTTTTCTGTATTGAAAAGAGCCCATTAGATTTTGGTGTAAATCGGATAACCGGAAATGGCACTTTACTAAAAGCTCAAAATTATTTTTTCGAGATTAATGTTATCTATTATAAAAAGTAAAGATTAGTAAAATTTCTATAGATATGCATTAATACTTTTTCTATATAATTTATGGATAAATTTATAAAATTATCTATAATTTAAATCCCAGAGCGTACGCTATAAACAAACAAAACGCAGTTATTCAAATGTACGTAACTGACATATAAATGTCACTATCAAAGATCTAATCGTTTCAACATAATATTAGTAACGTTTGAAAAAGAAAAATGTAAATAGAACAATTTAAAAAGAATTTAATACAGTTTCCAGCATAAGTAAATATGTAGGTACGTATTTAGATTAATAAAAATTAACGATTCATAATAATGTTTAAACTAATCCTCATTTTTGGATTAGTGAATTCTATTCTATCCCGATATTTAAAATTTAATCTTCATTTTATTATAGCTCCGGTGGCTCAATGGTTAGAGCAACGCCTCATGTCATGAGTGCCTTCGGGACTCTGGGTTCGAATCCCACTAAGGCATGTATGAGTGTGAATGTGAACGCACTCTGTAATTGGGACTTCATCCTGTTGAGGGGTTTAAAAGAAAGATAGTTACTTGTATTAGATTAGACTATATTTTAAGAAATAAATTGTCAAAATTAAAGTAAAATTCGCTAATGCAAAAATAAGGATTAACAAACTTAATCTTTTTTGTGACTCGGGCTGTAAATGGTGGGAGGTATTGCCACACCAGATTTTTTAATTTACAGCATCTGTCAGTGCATGCATATATTATTGAAAGTGAGCTCAGAATATGTTCTGAATCCGATATAGATCTTCCTTCTTATGTAGAGGTATTAAATGTGAGTCAGTAATTGAAAAATTGATATTTTATTATAAGGTGTCATTTTTGTATAATATCCTTTACCGGTTTCAGGATATTAAACCCTTGTTTACATACAAAAAAGTAGGCTGGTAACTAAGTAATAAAAGTATCTGTAGGGTAATATTATTACCATACTGATATGTCATATGCTTCAGACCACGTGACTTACACAAAATTCAATAAAATATCTAGGTAATGGATATTTCGTGATATTTTCGAATTTGAGGCTATTTAATGAACAATATCTTTTAAAATTTAGTACTTAAGTCATAAAATATTCTTGCAACAATCCTCAAAAAATGTTTAGAATTAAATACTGCATCCAATGAATTGCAAAATTGGTTTTTATATCGGAGTAAAAGTAAACGAAAAATGGCTTCCATTCAATATTACAGATTAATTTTTGTCTAATTAAATTAGGGAAGCAACAATCACCATATTAAAATAATAATATTATATTCCCTATGCCTATATACATATGTCAATTCTACACCTGGTATATCTATTTGAACTTAGGTCTCGTTATTGTTGTTATTATTATTACATCTTCATACAAATATTGGAAGGTAGTTATATTGCACTGTTTGTGATCAGAAAAAATGAATATTGAGTTTCAGTCCTATTTGTGTTATGGAATCCTGAACTTTACGACTCTACCTGGGTCATCTTCCGGAAAATAAAATTCAAAAAACCATGGAAATAAACATTACAAGTCGTTACAAAAAAAATTGTTTAAATGTTTTTTATATATGCATGACTTGTAATTTTGTTTACATGATTTTTGACTTGACTTGACCTAGGTAGGGTCAAAATGTAGAGGATATCATAAAACGAATAGGACTGAGACTCAGTAGATTCATTCTTCTAATATAAATATATTCAACATAAAAGAATTCAATAACTTAAAAACTTTCACATTCTTAATACCCATTTCTCTGTCATTTAGAATTGCTTTTACATAATACAATGTACCATCAGCTTTCCCATTTCAATTTTTTGTTCGTTTTGCTCCAGACGGCAACCAGCTGCTGACATCTAGCCAGCGGAGGCTGCACTGCGTCCAGCGGACTCCCCGACTGCCGTACTCCATCTGTCGGGTCGTAGCCCCGTATGCAGGCCCCACACGCAACCAGTGCACGCACTCTCGCACAGATGGACATCCACTCGGGAGACTAAGGTAGGAAACATCAATTTCTTACAAGCGGTTACTGAAGAAAAGAGGATGTAAGAGAAAAGGATAGTAAGACAAAAATAGCAGGAAAAGCAGCAGGAATAAAAATTGATATAAAAGTAAAGTTGTATACATAGATTAAAATTTCTTATCGGCTGGTAGCGGTTACAGGGAAACTAATGATTTAATATGTGATATTACCATTGTGCAATTTCCTGCTCTCCTGTTCATTTTGCAGCAATAACTGAAGAATGCAAAGTTGTTCGGTTATTAAAAACTGCATGCAAATTTATTGTTATTGATTTTAGCGTCCCACAATTTAAAAAAATCTGATGTGGCCAGCACATTACCTTCCGTCAGTTATATGAGGCATTTACGAAAATTCTACCTGTGAACTGTTACCGGTAAACAGCTGTTTATCAGGTTATGGCTACCAGAATCGATATTTTAAGAACACAGGTGGTAAACAGGGTAAATCCACAACGTATTAAAAAAAATGCAAATTTGAAACAGGTTAGAAATTTGATGTAGTTAACAAACTGAGCAGAGTCATACTTTAACCACATTTCCACTTTTAAGGCGTGCACTTCGCTTTGCATCACTACCTTTTTTTGAAATTAAACTCTTCATAAATCGGGTAGATGGATCTTGTAGATATTGTACAATTTTTGAACACGGTAACTTTACCGGATTTATGAAGAATCTAATTTCAAAAAAAGGTAGTGATGCAAAGCGAAGTGCACGCGTTAAAAGTGGAAATGTGGTGAAAGTATGACTCTGCTCAGTTTGTTAACTACATCAAATTTCTAACGTGTTTCAAATTTGCATTTTTTTTAATACGTTGTGGATTTACCCTGTTTACCACTTGTGTTCTTAAAATATCGATTCTGGTAGCCATAACCTGATAAACAGCTGTTTACCGGTAACAGTTCACAGGTACAATTTTCGTAAATGCCTCATATAACTGACGGAAGGTAATGTGCTGGCCACATCAGATTTTTTAAATATAGTAGCAGTAGCTGTTTCTAGCATAGCTAGCTAATTTATTAAATTTAATTTCTATATAATTTTATAACTCTATATTCATTTAATATGAAGTATAAAATGCAGTCAAATCGTATAGAGAATACAATGTTCTTTAATATTTATAATAACAAAAAATGTGAAAAAATGATATTTAACATCGTTTATTCAATAAAAACTGTTAAAATCTTCAAATGAGGGTACTTCCGGTTGACCAATTATAACCAAAATCTAATCAGCTCTTCAAATGGATGCAACGAAGAGAAATACGAAAGAATTATAATTTTTGAAATTGTAGTATTAGAGTTATCGTAGACGAAAATTTTGTTTGTGTTTGTAATTGACACATAAATGTCACTGTCAAAAATATTTGTATGCCACTGTCAAAAATATTTGTACATCATTATGAAGATTATGAAAATAAAAAAAGTCAACAACGCAAAAGAATATACGCAAAAAAGAATATGAGAGGAATTTGCGAAAAAAATAACGAATATAAAGAAAAAAATTTCAGGATATTGAATATAAAGAAAATGTATGTATTGTACATAATTTATATTAAAATATCCCATAGATTTTGCAAATATATGTGAGAATTATTTTGTACTGAGACATGAATATATGTATTTGTATTTAAACATATTTTTCGTTTTATGCGTACAACCAGGTAAAATATCTGGCGAGAGGTTATGTGCTGGCCACATTAAATTTTTTTTTACTCAATCGCACGTTTGCCAAACATCACCACATAGTATATTTATAGATGTTATTACAATAAAACTTTTATTTTAGTATGTGTTGATACAATAAACCCATGATTTTGATCTTCTATGTAAAAAGGTGTCAAATAGGTAATGTTGATGTAACAATGTTTTGGTAGTTAGATATCCAATAAAAATATCCCCCTGTTGGCTATTGTGGCTATCGGTGAATAATAGTTTCACAGGTGGCCACAGTGTCGTTTATGGGCGCTTTTAGCGTGATTTTAACGATCAATTTGACTATTATTATCCTAACAAGTGCATAAACACCGTCTGATGTGTCAGGCACGCGCCCCGAGAGAGACAGACATATACAACTACCCACAAGAGCAAGAGAGAAACCCTCCGGGATGTTTTATTTGGCCATTTCAGACGCACTTTTACAATTTTAACTGCAGTAAAAGTCGTTTTAACGATATTTTTATTGCGACCGCTAGACTCCCGGCTTCTTGAAAACAAAAAATGCACAGACGAGAGATTTATGAATGATCTTTGAGGTTTTTTGACAATTTTACTAGCTTGGGTAATTTTATAGCCGGCTTTATTGAATGCGACAATAAATAGCGGTGAGAATTTATTTTATTCTTTAAATAACGTTTTAATTCATGTGTTTTATAGTCATTCGTTTTGGTCGTAAAAAGACTATTTATATTTTGTACCTAGAAATAGAACAGGGAAAAAATATACAGAAATATTAAAATAATATGCTAAATATAGAATAAAATTATACAAATGAAAACATTTTTAAGGAATGCCATTGTTAAGTAATATTTTCATATCTTCAACACTTTATGTTACGCCTGGTATGTGATACTACTAAACACCATTTGAAATGCGAAATTTGCATGTTATCTGTCCCAGTAAACTAATAATATACATACAGAACAACTAAAGCAAAATGAAACAAAAAAATTAAATAATAATTTTCGTACATGCTCATTATAATTCTAGAAACATTAATAAATATTGTTCCCCAATTTTTTATGTAACTTATACAGTGTGTTTGAAAAACTGGATGCACCCTTTTATCTCGCTTATTATTAATTTTAATGAATTCAACTATACAGAGTGTCCCAAAACGTACAGGCAATATTTCAAAGATGTATTCTAGATCTTATTTAGAACCGAAAAGTCCATATAAACATATGTCCTAAAAGAGTTATAGTTTATTTCATGATTCACATGGCTAAAATTTTAGTTAATCGAATTTTACGAAATACATATATCGTTTTTAAAACATTTTTATTTTTACCTTTCGCTATCCTTGGTAAGGGAGGTATAGGGATCGTGCTAAAAATCGCATATCGAGATTGTGGTAAATGAGCACGTTCTAAGGTCCCTAGAATCCAAATTTAACATTTTCACGATGATGTCTGTGTGTACGTATGTGTGGATTAAGGATTATAAAATTTTGTGCAGATCTGCATTAATACTTTTTCTACATAATTTATGGATAAATTTATAATATTCCGGAGCCTATGCTTTAAACAAACAAAACTGCTTGGTTACGCAGTTATTCAAAAAAGTTTAAGCTAATCCTCATTTTTGGACTAGTGAATTCTATTCCATCCCGATATTAAAAATGTAATATTCATTTTATTACCAAAAAAGGTAGTTACTTAGATTAGATTAGACCATATTTTAAGAAATAGAGTAAAATTCGCTAATCCAAAAATAAGGATTAGCTTAATCTTTTTTGTGACTCCGGTTGTAAATGGCGGGAGGTATTGTGTTGGCCACGCCAGATTTTTACCTCGCGCTACTCTTGGTAAGGGAGGTATAGGGATCATGTTAAAAATCGCATATCAAAATTTTGGTAAAGACCACGTTTAAATGTCCGTAGAATCCAATTTTAACATTTTCACGATGATGTCTTTGAGTATGTTTGTATGTGTGGATCCTCCACACGTTAGAAACATCTAGAAAATTTTGAAATCTTGTATTTCGAACTTTTTCTGTAATGGAAAGAGCCTATTAGATTTTGGTGAAAATCGGATAACCGGAAATGGTATTTTACTAGAAGCTCAAAATAGTTTTTCTTCGATAAATACCTTTAAATGTTATTTTTTCGAGATTAATGTTATTATAAAAATTAAAGATTATTTAATTTTCTATGGATTTGCATTAATACTTTTTCTATAAATTTTATGGATAAATTTATAAAATTATCTATCATTTAAATCTCAGATCTACTATCAGATAAATGTCATTATCAGAGAACTAGTCATTTCAAAATAATATTAGTAACGTTTTAAAAAGAAAAAAGTAAGTAGAAGTAAATATGTACGTATGTATTTAATTAATAAAAATTAACGATTTACAAAAATGTTTAAGCTAATACTCATGTCATGAGTGCCCTCGGGGCTCTGGGTTCGAATCCCACTAAGGGATGGATGTGTGAAAATGTGAACCCACTCTGTAATTGGGATTTAATCCTGTTGAGGGATTTAAAAAAAGGTAGTTACTTGGATTAGATTAGACTATATTTTAAGAAATATACTAGAAGATTAGAGTAAAATTCGCTAATCCAAAAATAAGGTTTAACTTAATCTTTTTTGTGACTCGGGCTGTAAGTGGCGGGAAGTATTGTGTTGGCTACACCAGATTTTTTTATTTACAAATTTTTTTCAAAATTATCTCTATTGTGTTCTATATGGTGTCTCAAGTTACGTGTTCAATATGGGGTCATGTTAGTCGATTTGGATACTCATATAAGGATAATGTGGAAAAATAAATTAATTTTACTTAAAAAAAATATCTGATATCCTAGCAATTTATTATTTTCGATTTTCTGTTTATTTTTTGCTAATCTGCCCCTTCACAATTTCCTTTTGTAAAATTTCTTCCATCACCTACCTTTTTTATCACAGCAAAAAACTGATTCCCGAATGACCTAATTTAAATTTATTAGATTACCGAATTTCCAGCAAAATTTTATCTAAATTTTACGTGAATTTTATCTTTGTTTTAACGCGATACAGGCAATCTCGCTCTTGTGCGTTAGATTGCTCCTATCTATTTCCATTCCATTTTAAGTGTCTCACAGTCTAAGCTCCATGTCGAAACGTGGTACGTCGGCAATGTAATGTTGGTGTTAATTTTTTGCCGGCTGATATAATTCAGTGCCGGTGGTTAAATGGACCATTCTATGTTGTAGCGATAAGAAGAGAATGGTGAGGAAACCGCGCCAACGTAAAGTCACAATAGATGGCGCGATTCGCAAACCTACCCCCCCTACAGACAGACAGGGTTGGCAAATGTTACAAGATAATGAAATGAGTTACAATATTTTATTATTAATTCAAAAGTTTTTATTTATAAACAGGGAATTACTGCATAATATTTAATGGAAAAGTTTATACATAACTTGTACTATGTTATAAATACGAGTATTATTACTTATTATGAAAAATAATATGATTAAAAAGTATAACGTATAGGAAAAAGTCTGATGTGGCCAACACAACACCTCCCGCTATTTAATTAACATTAATTTAAATATACATACTAACATATTTAGTTATACTAGATACTGTATTAAAATCCATTCCATATAACTATGGTTCTATTCATTATTTTCTTTTTGAAACGTTACTATTATTAATTTGAAATTGTTAGTTCTTTGACAGTGACATTTATCTGTCAGTTACATACATTTGAGATATGAACTGTCTAATCAAGTAGTTGTGTTTGTTTAAAGCGCAGGTCTGTGATTTAAATTATAGATAATTTTATAAATTTATCCATAAAAAATGAGTGTCCGTGAGGTGTCGCCTGGTAAGCGCCCGCACGGTGCAAATATTTCATCATTACCGATATCTGTGTACAAGCAGATTGGCACACCCAACAATGGGTAATAAGCCGTGATGATATATTTATTTATTTATTTATTTATAATAGAAAATTTAATAATCTTTAATTTTTATAATAACATAAATTTCAAAAAAATAACATTTTAAGATATTTTTCGGAGAAAAACTATTTTGAGCTTCAAGTAAAGTGCTATTTCCGGTTATCTGATTTACACCAAAATCTAATGGCTTCTTTCCATATTAGAATAAGGTACAAATACAAAGTTTTAAAATTTTCTGAATGATATTGAGTTAGAGCGTAAACAGGAACCACACATACACACACACATACGCATAGACATCATCGTGAAAATGTTAAAATTGGATTCTTGGGATCTTAAAACGTGGTCATTTACCTCTCGCTACCCTTGGTAAGGGATGTATAGAGATCGTGCTATAAACCACATATTAAGATTTTGGTAAATGGCCACGTTTTAAGGTCCCTAGAATCCAATTTTAACATTTTCACGATGATGTCTGTGTGTATGTGTGTGTGTGGTTCCTGTTTACGGTTTAACTCAAATACTATCATTCAGAAAATTTTGAAATCTTGTATTTATCCCTTATTCTAATATGGAATGAAGCCATTAGACTTTGGTGTAAATCAGACAACCGGAAATGGCACTTTACTTGAAGCTCAAAATAGTTTTTCTCCGAAAAATACCTTTAAATGTTATTTTTTCGAGATTTATGTTATTATAAAAATTAAAGATTATTAAATTTTCTATTGGTTTGCATTAATACTTTTTCTATATATTTTATGGATAAATTTATGAAATTATCTACAATTTAAATCACAGATCCTACGCTTTAAACAATCACAACTACTTGATTAGACAGTTCATACCTCAAATGTATGTAACTGACAGATAAATGTCACTACCAAAGATCTAATCATTTCAATTTAATAATAGTAACGTTTTAAAAAAAATTAATACTGTTTCTAGTATAACTAAATATGTATGTATATTTAAATTAATGAAAATTAAATAGCGGGAGGTGTTATGTTGGCTACATCAAATTGTTTGTTTATAATTCTTTTCCATTACATAACGTATTTTTTTCATTACATAATTAGTGTGGTAATAAACTGCATTATCTAGCTCAAATAACTGTCAATAAATTACATAAGTTCATATTTAAGCAGTCGTAGGTAAAATATATGAAAACATTAAGTGACTGATAATTATAATTACATGAAACAAAAATAATTATTATTTAAGTATGCACATAACTAGTCAATATTAAAGATAAATGAAACATATACTTTTTAACTACAATAAAATATATCATTTTAATATCTATTTTAAAATAAATATATGATAGTTATAAATATTAAAAAGTACTCTTTTATTGTGTTTATTATTTTAGTTATTAAAATAATATTCGAGGTCTGTTAGAAAAGTATCCGACCTTATTTTTTTTTTGCGAAAACCTGATGGATTTGAATCAAGCGCGCATGCATGAGCTGACCTTGAACCTTCGTGCGCATGCATGAATTTTTTCCCGCCTGTCGATAGCGTCTGTTGCTGGTAAGCAGCATTTGATTGTAGTAGTGTGTAGTGCTCTCGTCGGTTTTTCATTGCAAGGAAATTGACGGGACGACTAGAGCAGCGCTATTGCATCAAGTTTTGCCTGAAACTGGGCGACAGCCAGGTGGAAACCATTCGGAAGATTCAGACGGCTTTCAGTGACGATGCTATGGGCATCACACAGATTAAGGAGTGGTACATTTGGTTTAAAGACGCACATCGCTGACTGCTTTCTTTGACTCCCGCGGTGTGGTACACCACGAGTACGCACACGGGGTCAAACAATCACCAAAGAGTACTACAGGGATGTCCTCCGTCGCCTACGTGATGCTGGTAACAGGAAATTGGCGCCTCCATCACAACAATGCTCCAGCACATTCCTCTCATTTGATTCAAACTTTTTTGGCGAAGAACAAGACTCCCGTGGTTCAACAGGCTACTTACTCTCCTGATATGGCCCCCAGCGACTTCTGGCTGTTCCCTAAACTCAAGAGACCATTAAAACGAACGCGATTTCAGACAAGAGCGGACATTATGGCTGCAACGACAGCCGAGCTAAACTCCATTCCGAAAGAGGTTTTCTCGGAATGTTTCCAACAATAGCGGCACCGCTGGGAGAAGTGTGTGGAGTTCAAAGAAGACAACTTGGAAGGTGATTAGGTATCCAACGCTCTAGATATGCCAGTTTTTTTCCCGACCAAAGGTCGGACACTTTTCTAACAGACCTCGGTTTTGTTTTTCATATATGAAAATAAATTTCACTATTTTATAGTAACTATGAACAATAATAAAGTATAAGTATGTACTAGTATAATAATTTCTAAGATATCTGAAGTATTCGAAAGATAAAATTTTATTAATAATAAAATAAAATATTTGAAACAAGCTTTGCAACTTACGTAACTGTTACGTCATGCACATTGCATAATTGCAACAATGAGAGATCTCTATTCTACATCGCAACAGTAACTTATTTCTTGTTAATTATTAAAATATCTGATGTGGCCAGCACATTACCTTCCGTCAGTTATATGAGGCATTTACGAAAATTCTACCGGTGAACTGTTACCGATAAACAGCTGTTTATCAGGTTATAGCTACCGGAATCGTTATTTTAAGAAGGCAAGTGGTAAACAGGGTAGATCCATAACCTATAAAAAAATTGAAAATTTGAAACAGGTTCGAAATTTAATGTAGTTAACAAACTGAGCAGAGTCCTACTTTGAACACATTTTCAATTTTAACGCGCACGCTTCGCTTTGCATCACAACCTTTTTTGAGATTAGATTCTTCATGAATCCGATAGATGGATCTGGTGGATATTGTACAATTTTCGAACACGGTAACTTTATACCACTCGTGTTTTCGAACATAGTCGGTAGATGCGGTATCTACCGGTAGAATTTTCGTAAATGCCTATGTATTTTTTATAAAATCAATACAGAAAGTTCATTGCAAAATATTCTAAATTTCTTGTGTATGTACCTACATTACTTTTCCACAGTAGTATGTATTTTATACAAACTCCATTCAGAAAGTTTCGAGCAAAAAGATCCTATAGTTCGAGCAAAATTATAACACAAATGTACTGCGAATATGTCAATTGACACTGACATCTTTCACCCAGAATTGTAGAATATAGTAGCTGTTTCTAGCATAGCTAGCTAATTTATGAAATTTAATTTCTTTATAAATTTATAACTCTATATCCATTCAATATGAAGTATAAAATGCAGTCAAATCATATAGAGAATACAATGTTCTTTAATACACAGATTTATATATTTATTTATTTATGCATTCATATAAAAGTAACGAAGAACCTCTTCGTCACACATTAATGGGTCGATTCTGTTCACATCTGTAAGTCTTACAGATCTGTAACTCTGTAAAAACTTGACAAAAACGCATCTATTTTTGTTGATTAATATAAAATTATACATACGAGTGCAGTTTTCGTTACGATTTTGTTCATTATTTATAATTTACAGATCTGTAAGAAATAGAGATGTGAACAGAATCGACCTATAAATGTGAAAAAATGATATTTACCATCGTTTTTTCAAGAAAAACTGTTAAAATCTACAAATGAGGGTACTTCCGGTTGACCAATTATAACCAAAATTTAATCAGCTCTTCATATGGATGCAACGAAGAGGAATAAGAAAAAATTATATAATTTTTGGAATTGTAGTTTTAGAGTTATCGTAGACGAAAATTTTGTTACACACGCACACACACATACACATACACACACTCATATCCACATATACACACATACACACACACACATACAGACATCACCATAAAAATAGTAAAATCGTATTCTAGGGACCTTAAAACGTCCTTATTCATTAAAAGCTCACCACCGAATTTTTTGACCAGACAATATCTTCCTTACCTAAAGGTGATGGAAGGTAAAAATAATTAAAATATTGCATTACTACATAAAACTTTTGAAACATTTGAAGTTACAAATAAAAAATAAGCGATAAAGAAAATATTATGTACAAATTGTAAAAAAAGTGGTAGCGTTTATTTATGAATATAAAAATAAATCGCAATACCCGTCGTAAATTTTGACACCCCTGTAAAACGCGCCTGTATTGAACCTACCCTTCTCCGGCGAGTCGTTCAGGCTAAACCCGGTAGATGGTAGCATCGACACAGCAATTCACAAAATCGTATTATTGATTTCTACTTAATTGCAAACAATGATATAAAAACAATTTACATGTTAAACACTATAACTATTCCCAGTATTAAAAGTAACAAAGAGCATAAAAATAATGATAAAAGTAAAGTTGTTTTAAAAATGCATAATCGTATGGGATCGGGCATTTAATGAAGAGGAGATAAAATGTAAATGTCATTTATGCATTCACCACCTCCACGCAACTTGCAATGCCGTAATTGAATGCCTCCATTAAGATCATACTAAAGCACCCACATAAACTTTAGTACGAGAGAATGAATATGAAACGGAGTCAAGGTGTATATCGTCAAACAAAACATATGCCCACAAAGGATGGCTAATTTCAACTCTGAAAATTGTTATAGTATCTTAAACACGCCGCGAAATGCCGGGGAAATATACCAGAGAACACTCTCACCAATATACATCCATCTCTTTTTAATATACACTCACACCTACTAGTATATCCTGACGTAAGTCGTTGATAATCTAGCGTGGCAGCAAGGGGACGACCGAAACCGGTTCCGCCGCTACAAGCTTAGACCTGCCTTCAATAGTCAGTTCACTTTCACTCATAAAACTTTGTGATATCCCTTCTGGGAGCTTGTCGCGTTGAAAGGCGCGGGCATTTCAGCCAATAGCAGAATGGTAATGGCCTCCGTACGGTTCGTTACTTCACCACGAGATAGCAGTTAAATAGCACATCGTAAATTTTATTTATTTCCCGCCCATTGCCCCGATGGGCGGGGCCAGTGACGTCACACCTCCCACCATGCTACTTTCCCCTCTAGACTCTTTAGTCAACTCTAGAGCAGACTAAGATGAGAACAGTTCGAGTTATGCAGTTTTTTTGGTTTTATGAGTTTTTTATCGCTGCTCTTTTTTGTTTTATTGCTACGTGATATTAAAAAATGCGTTATGACCTATTTATAATCGACGGTTCTCTGGACCATGATTTACGCTGGTAGTAAAAGTTGCGTTGAGTCCGGCAACTCAGAAATAGACGAAGGAACAATGGTTGACGTTCGCGCTTGGCGATCTGGGTTTACGACCAACTTCAATTCCAATTCCACAAGAAACCAAAGCCAAGTTGATGAATGTTGCCTCTAATTCATGTCCGGGGAAAACAAACCCATTTTGTTGGGGATATATCAGAAGCAATTTTCACAATCCAAAGGAAAAAATATTATTTATATACATATAATGAAACAAATAAATAAAATTAATTTATTTTGGGAAAAAGAAAATTTAAATTTGTCACCGTTGATGTTGGTTAAATTTACAAAGTGGTTCTTAAAATACTGGTCCCAACTTTTTTTACTTTAAATGGAAACATGTTTTATTTGTTTATCCGTTAGGGAATTTAATTTTATATATATATATATATATATATATATATATTCTTACCCTCACATTACGATTTTTATGAGATAAATTCGTATAATTATTGTATTAATTTTATTTAAATATAATAAGAGTGCTATTAATGGAATAAATGCAGGGGTGGATTTAGGCATGGGCTTTATGGGCTGCAGCTCAAGGCCCCGCAGATACAAAGGGCCCCTCGCTGCGGGCAATCGGTATAACCCGTACAACAATCAGCGACTGTATTATCTAATTTTAAGAATAAATTCTATTTTTCGTTTTTCCTTTTATTTGTATTTATTATTGACTTAAGAATTTGATTATCAAAGATAATACATATAGTCTTAGTACAACAATAGTTTTTTATCCGAAATGAAAAGCATTATGTTAGGTTTTATACAGAGAAAAAAATTTGATGTGGCCAGCACATTACCTTCCGTCAGTTTTATGTATTTTGTATAAATTCCTTACAGAAACTTTCTTGTAAGATTCTATATATTTCCAGTAAAATAACTCAAACATATTATGTAAATTGCACATTGACACTGACATTTTCTTAATTTTTTAACTCTATATCCATTGAATATGAAGTATAAAATGTAATCAAATCGTATAGAGAATAAAATATTCTTAAATATTTATAATAACATTAAATGTGAAAAAGCGATATTTAACAGCATTTTTTCAAGAAAAACTGTTAAAATCTTCAAATTAGGGTACTTCCGGTCGACCAATAATAAACAAAATCAGCTCTTCATATGGATCTAAAGAAAAGGAATATGCAAAAATTATAATTTTTGGAAAGGTGGTATTGGAGTTATGCGAACCGAAAAAATCGTCACACACACACACACACACACACACACACACACACACACACATACACACATACATATATAAATACATACCTACAAACAAACATACCTACATCCATCCATACATACAGACATCATCGTAAAAATAGTAAAATCGTATTCTAGGGACCCTATAACGTGCTTATTCATTAAAAACTCATCATCGAATTTTTTGACCAAAGACAATACCTTTATTAGGGTGGACTTTAAAAGGGACCAAGTTGAATTTTGTCCGGGTCGCCCCTCAAGTGGTTCCAAATATTTTTTTTTTTAAATGTGCAGGCAATGATTACGTTTAATATATATATATATATATATATATATATATATATATATATATATATATATATATATATATATATATAATATATGACTATGCCTAAATGCACTTGATTTTTCCCCATTTAAATAACATTGGGTTTTGACATATTTTGAACCGGTATTTTTGTCAAAGGCAATAAGAGGTTTAAAAAATCCACTCAATATATATATATATATATATATATATATATATATATATATATATATATATATATATATGCTAGAGTGACCCGAGAATATGTGGACAAAATTTAAAGTCCCAATCAATATTCTTAAGACATTTGTAGATAGCTTTTTGGACTTTTGTGCAATAGTTTAACCATCTATAATTATCTTAAGAATAATGATGGAGCCTTCAATTTTTGTCCACATATTTTCGGGTCAATCTAGTATATATTCCAATATTGAGTGGATTTTTTAAACTTCCAATTAGCTTGGTAAAATAAATTTTCCAAAATGTGTCAAAACCCAATGTTATTTAAATGGGAAAAATCAAGTGCATTTAGGCATGGTCATATATTAATATTAAGCGAAATCATTGCCCGCACAATTTTTATTTATTTATTTATTTATTTGAAATTACTTTAGGAGGCGCTCGATTAAAATTCGACTTGACCCTAGTATGCCTACATATATTTTTCTTTTGATAAGAAAGAAAAAGATTATTCCTATAATGTGTACTTTTCTAATTAATTTTGAAAAAATATAGTAGCAATAATCATAATACAGTACTTACAAGCTGAAAGTAACTTTTTACCTCTCGCTACCCTTGGTAAGGGAGGTATAGGGATCGTGCTAAAAATCGCATATCGAGATTTTGGTAAATGACCACGTTTTAAGGTCCCTAGAATCAAATTTTAACATTTTCACGATGATGTCTGAGTGTGTGTGTATGTGTGGATTCTTCACTCTAACTCAAATACTATCATTCAGCCCATTAGATTTTGGTGAAAATTGAATAACCGGAAATGACACTTTATACAAGAAGCTCAAAATATTTTTTCGAGATTAACGTTATTATAAAAATTAAAGATTATTAAATTTCCTACAGATTTCCATTAATACTCTTTCTACATATATTATGGATAAATTTATAAAATTATCTATAATTTAAATATCAGAGGTACGCTTTAAACAAACAAAACGCAGTTATTCAAATGTATATAACTGACAGATAAATGTCACTATCAAAAAAAATAATCATTTCAAAATAATATTAGTAACGTTAAAAAGGAAAAAGTAAATAGAACAATAGAAAAGGAATTCAATACAGTTTCCAGCATAAATAAATATGTAGGTATGTATTTAAATTAATAAAAATTAACGATTCGCAAAAATGTTTAATCTAATCCTTATTTTTGGATTAGTGAATTCTATTCTATCCCGGTATTTAAAATTTGATCTTCATTTTATTATAGCTTCGGTGGCTCAATGGTTAGAGCAACGCCTCATGTTATGAGCGCCCTCGGGGCTCTGGGTTCGAATCCCACTAAGGCATGAATGTGTGTGAATGTGAACCCACTCTGTAATTGGGATTTAATCCTGTTGATGGGTTTAAAAAAAACCTAGTTACTTGGATTAGATTAGACTATATTTTAAGAAATAAACTGTGAAAATTAGAGCAAAATTCGCTAATCCAAAAATAAGGATTAACTTTATCTTTTTGTAACTCGGACTGTAAATGGCGGGAGGTATTGTGTTGGCCACACCAGATTTTTAAAAAAGAAATTGTTAAATTATACATTACTAAATCTGCACCGAACATAAATAGTTCGAAATCTTTTTATTTTTTGTAGCATTTCCTTTCCACCTTTACAAGTATTCTCATTCCCATTGTCACTCTGTTTCGTGTGTATTGTTTAAAGGCAGATTTACTAGTCTGGGTTTGTGTACGTGTGGTGTTGCTCGCCGCCCAATTCGTTCCTTTGACTCACGTTTCCTCCCAACCCACGTAACACCAATGGAAATGGTTACAAAGTTGCAGTCCAAGTTATCAAATGCCACCACTTACAGTATAAACACAACCATCATCATAACATACTGCGCTAACAGCTAGGTAAATAAGCCATTACAGTAATATCATGATGGTATTTGTTTTGAATTTAAATAGTGGCTAATGGCATCGAGATTGAAATAATATGGAGATTAATAAGTAACTGTTTCTGTAAAAATAACAGGTTTGATATAATGTATTCAATTGAAAAATGGTGAAAATATTTAAATGAATCAATATAAGTATTAAAATTTAATAATAAGTAGATTCTTTACTTTCATATACGAATATTCTTAAAATTTTCATCTGAAGAAGAGATTGATTGTGTAATAGTGCAGTTCATGATTATTTTGAAAACATTCCAAAAGAAAATTGGTTGGTAGCTTTTAAAAATTGGAAGAAAAAATGATGAATATATATATATATATATATATATATATATATATATATATATATATATATATATATATATATATATATATATATATATATATATATATAGAATTACTTTGAACATACGTATTTTAAATAAAAAAATTACCTTCCGTCACCTTTAGTTAAGAAAGTTATTGTCTTTGGTCAAAAATACGATTTTATTATTCTTACGATGATGTATGTATGTATGTGTGCAGGTGTATATATATACATCTGCACACATACACACATACATACATACATCATCGTAAAAGTAATATATATATATATATATATATATATATATATATATATATATTCATCATTTTTGTTAACTATATCAAATTTCTAACCTGTTTCAAATTTTCATTTTTTATAGGTTATGGATCTACCCTGTTTATATGTATATATATATATATATATATATATATATATATATATATATATATATATATATATATGTATGTGTGTGTGTGTAACAAAATTTTCGTCCACGATAACAATACAATTCTAAAAATTATAATTCTTTCGTATTCCTCTTCGATGCGTCGATATGAAGAGCTGATTAGAGATTGGTCAACCGGAAGTACCCTCATTTGAAGATTTTAACAGTTTTTCTTGAAAAAACGATGTTAAATATCATTTTTTCACATTTAATGTTATTATAAATATTAAAGAAAATTGTATTCTCTATACGATTTGACTGCATTTTATACTTCATATTAAATGGATATAGAGTTATAACATTACAAAGAAATTAAATTTCATAAATTAACTAGCTATGCTAGAAACAGCTACTATATTAAGAAAATTCTGATTTAAAGATGTCAGTGTCAATTGACATATTCGTAGTATATTTGTGTTATAATTTTACTCGAAATACAGGATATTTTTGCTCGAAACTTTCTGTATGGAATTTGTATAAAATACATACAAGTGTCGAAAGGTAATGTACATACAAGAAATTTAAAATCTTGTGCAAGGAACTTTCTGTACGGATTTTATAGAAAATACATAGGCATTTACGAAAATTCTACCGGTAGATACCGCATCTACTGACTGTTCGAAAACACGAGTGGTAAAAAGTTACCGTGTTCGAAAATAATATCTACCAGATCCATCTACCGGATTCATGAAGAATCTAATCCCAAAAAAAGTAGTGATGCAAAGCGAAGCGCGCGCGTTAAAAGTTTGTTAACTATATCAAATTTTTAACCTGTTTCCAATTTTCATTTTTTTATAAGTTATGGATCTACCCTGTTTACCACTTGCGTTCTTAAAATATCGATTCCGGTAGCTATAACCTGATAAAAAGCTGTTTACCGGTAACAGTTCACCGGTAGAATTTTCGTAAACGCCTCATATAACTGACGGAAGGTAATATGCTGGCCACATCAGATTTTTTAAAATTCTAGTTGAACTTTGAACTCAAACTATTAGAAATTTAGTTAATATTTCATAAATTAATCATAATTAACAGTTGATAATATCTTTTTCAACATATTCTTCAAAACCTCTTCAAATTTATTATCTTACGTTTCTAACAAATCATCTAATCATCTGCGTGTTATCCAGTAATTTATGTATTTGTGAACGATAAGATTCCCTCAAATGCTTGTCTTCTCGAGTGTTGAGTAAGAGTAAGATGAGTTGAGAAAGATTTACACCGACACGTCTGGAAGACACTCAGTGATGTTATTCTGTTCGACTCCGCTCGTCCCAGGCAAGTCAAGTTTTCAAACTCGTTTCTCGTCTGCTTTCCGAAGTTGAGAAAAAATTCCCTCGGTCTCTTGTATTCGTCACACTGCAGACCTTGATGAACTGTAAACAAGGGGGCAACCATTGTTACATGGTAAAAGTTACAGAACTTGTTAAAATAAAGAATAGTATGTGTGTTAGGGATTTGAATTACTAAAGTTGTAGCGTAAGACAAGATAGTAAATAGAAATAATTTTTGAGAACTTTAAATTTTTTATGTAAAATTATCTATTGTACGATATTTAAGATAAACTCACCCTTAAATACTATATTAAAAATCTGGTGTGGCCAACACAATACCTCCCGCTATTTACAGCCCGAGTCACAAAAAAGATTAAGTTAATCCTTATTTTTGGATTAGTGAATTTTACTATAATTTTGACAGTTTATTTCTTAAAATATAGTCTAATCTAATCGAAGTAACTACCTTTTTTAAAACCCCTCAACAGGATTATATCCCAGTTACAGAGTGGGTTCACATTCACACACATCCATGCCTTAGTGAACCCAGAGCCCCGAGGGCACTCATGACAAGAGGCGTTGCTCTAACCATTGAGTCACCGGAGCTATAATAAAATGAAGATTAAATTTTAAATACCGGGATAGAATAGAGTTCACTAATCCAAAAACGAGGATTAGCTTAAACATTTTTGCGAATCGTTAATTTTTCTTATTCTAAATACATATCTACATATTTACTTATGCTGGAAACTGTATTGAATTCCTTTTCTATTGTTCTATTTACTTTCTTCTTTTTAACACGTTGCTAATATTATTTTGAAATGATTAGTGACATTTATCTGTCAGTTACATACATTTGAATAACTTCGTTTTGTTTGTTTAAAGCGTAGGCTCTGGGATTTAAATTATAGATAATTTTATAAATTTATCTATAAAATATATAGAAAAAGTATTAATGCAAATCTATAGAAAATTTAATAATCTTTAATTTTTAACATTAATCTCGAAAAAATAACATTTAAAGGTATTTTTCGAAGAAAAACTATTTTGAGCTATTAGTAAAGTGCCATTTCCGGTTATCCGATTTTTACCAAAATCTAATAGGCTCTTTCCATTACAGAAAAAGTTCGAAATACAAGGTTTCAATATTTTCTGAATGATAATATTTGAGTTAGAGTGGAGGATTCACACATACACACAGAACTCATCGTGAAAATGTTAAAATTGGATTTTAGGGACCTTAAAACGTAGTCATTCACCAAAATGTCGATATGCGATTTTTAGCACGATCCCTATACCTCCCTTACCAAGGGTAGCGGGAGGTAAAAATACTATACCCTTACTTTCTATAGCCATGCTATGTAAAAAAAATCGATTATATGGAATGCATAAACGTTATATAGATTATAAACGCTATTTAGATTAGATACTCTATATAGAATAGATAAATGCTATCTAGAAGGGATATACGCTATATAAAATGGACAAACGCTATCATTTTGGTACTTAATCGTTATTGCTATGAATCTATACTGTGTCTGTTTTGAGTATACAGTGGTGGGAAGATAGATGCAGTTTGATCTTGTTGTTTGATTAGTTAATATCGGGGTATTATTCAATCAAAAAAGATCAAACTGTACCTATCTTCCCACCACTGTATAGTTAAAACGGATAGAGTGTAGTGTTCATAGTTATGCAAAAAAAGATTATAACGTCTCGAGTTTCGTGAATTTGAGTTCCACAGGTTTATGGTTGATTTGGAAAAATTGCGAATTAAAAAATCTGATGTGGCCAACATAATACCTCTCGCCATTTACAGCCCGAATCACAAAAAAAGATTAAGCTAATACTTATTTTGGGATTAGCGAATTTTACTCTAATTTTGGCAGTTTATTTATTAAAATATAGTCTAATCTAATCCAAGTAACTACCTTTTTTGAAAATATAATGAAGATTAAATTTGAAATACTAGGAGAGAATAGAACTCACTAATCCAAAAATGAGGATTAGATTAAACTTTTTTTGTGAATCGTTAATTTTTATTAATCTAAATACCTACATACCTACATATTTACTTATGCTGGAAACTGTATTGATTTCCTTTCCTATTATTCTATTTACTTTTTTCTTTTTAAAACGTTACTATTATGAATTTGAAATGATTATTTCTTTGAGAGTGACATTTATCTGTCAGTTACATATATTTGAATAACTGCGCAACCAAGGAGTTTTGTTTATTTAAAGCGCAGGATCCGGGATTTAAATTATAAATAATTTTATAAATTTATCCATAAAATATGTAGAAAAAGTATTAATGCAAATCTGTAGAAAATTTAATAATCTTTAATTTTTATAACATTAATCTCTAAAAAATTACATTTTTCGAAGAAAAACTATTTTGAGTTTCAAATAAAGTACCATTTCCGGTTATCTGATTTACACCAAAATCTAATGGCTTCTTTCTATATTAGAATAATGTATAAACACAGGGTTTCAAAATTTTCTGAATGATGGTATTTGAGTCAAGGATCTACACACACACATACACATACACGCACATACATATATACATATATATATATATATATATATATATATATATATATATATATATATATATATATATATATATATATATATATATATATATATAAATATGGCTGTCGATATTTTAAACGTAATTTTCGACATTTTCATATTTAATTTCTGTCGTTACAAATCATGGAAAGATAATTCTTCTTATTGAATTAGATGATTATGTCTTAAAACTTTTATTTGACGCGTTTTTGCTTAAAATAATTAGGCGTACAGGAAATTGCAAAAACTGATTTCCCATGTTAATCTCCTATGTACACCTTTAAGATAGACACACGGTATATATATCATCGTGAAAATGTTAAAATTGGATTCTAAGGACCTTAAAACGTGTGGTCATTTATACTTCCCTTATCAAGGGTAGCAGGAGGTAAAAATAAATTTAACAAATATTTGAATGTCATAAATTATAAATATTATGAATGTATTTAAGTGTGCAAATATAATATCACAAAAATAATTAATATATAAAAAATGCCTACGTTATTTCCATATGGCCATATGTTTAATTTGGTGAAATACAAAATAAATAAAAATGAGTTAAAGCAATTTCTTTATTTTTTAATTATCAATGTGGAAATCCATTAACATATTATTAATTTAAAATTAAATTTGCAATATTGACACGATTACAGTTTTTACATTTTATTGTATTATTACTGTGGACATATTATCCTATCCCAATACCAGTTCAAAATATTAAAATATAATTTTATTATTCCGAATACAATAGCCATATCCAATTTCGATAGGCTGTTTGTGAGGGCAATATATTTTCATATTCCATATGGAATGTGCCCCTAGTGTAAAAACTAATCAAAAAATAGAAGCCCTTATGATATTTCATCCACATCTCAACAAAACAATCGGGGAATTTATTAGAAAAGTGGAGACGCCGTTGCTGAGCCAAGGGGTGGGTCTTTTGTTGCTATAAATCACTATTTACCATACTCCCAATTCTCAGGGCTTTTACATTACCTCTCGTGGCCATTCTTCAGGGGGCCACAAATTATCAGGGGCTTCGCATCGGCTCCGCTGTCAGTGCACAAAGAAAGGTGAAGACTCTGCCCCTACCAACATGGAGTCTCTGACTAGGGGTGGGTTTAATCGAGGAGGCCATGGATGAGTCCGAGGGATAATTTATGCTTTCGGTGTTTTTGAAATTCTGTGTTTTTGGGCAGTATAATCCGCCGGGGATTTTAAAATGTTACGGAGGTTGTTAATGGCATGTTTGGGAGAATTTATTGGTGTAAATATGCCGAATAGCATGATGAAAAAATGCTAATTACGAAATACAAGCTGTTGGAGTTTGGAGCTGACCCCATATGAAAAATGTTATATGACGGACGCGATATTTACGGCATGCCAGATTTTTATTTGAAACTGTAAACTATGTTTGTGTAATTTTTATTAAACAACGGGGAATATTGGCATTTGCACGTTGTTTTTTGGAAATATGTACATCGTTACATAAAAGAAAGTTAAATTTTATCAATATTACAATTTGTAGAATAAACCCTTAATTTATGAATATACAGCACATTACCTTCCGTCAGTTCTATGTATTTTGTACAAATGTCATACAGAAAGTTCCTTGCAATCTTTCTATTTCTTGTAGGTACATTACCTTAAGGCAGTTGTATGTAGTTTATAAAAAATTCAAAACAGAAAGTTTCTAGCAAAAGATCCTATATTTCCAGTAAAATTATAACACAAACATACTGTCAATTGCACTTGACACTGACACCTTTCAATCTGAATTTTCTTAATCCTTAACAAAGCAGCTGTTTCCAGAGTTATAGCAGAGCTGCTTTTTTTTACCTTCCATCACCTTTTATGTAAGGAAGGTATTCGCCCTTATTCTGTAACTCAATCGATAATAGTTATCGATCGATAACAATTTTTGACAAATAGAAACAAATGTATCATCTGTTAGCATCATTTTTTATTTAGTGTCAACTATAATTATTGGCTATGATTTATTATCGATCGATAAAAGTTATCGATTGAGTTACAGAATAGGGCCCATTTTCTTTGGTCAAAAAAATCGATGACGAGTTTATAATAAATAAGCACGTTTTAGGGTCCCTAGAATACGATTTTAATATTTTTACGATGATGTCTGTATGTATGTATGCATGTACGAGTATGTACGTGTGTGTGACGATTTTTTCGGATCGCATAACTCCAATACCACCTTTCCAAAAATTATAATTTTTGCGTATTCCTTTTCTTTAGATTTGGTTATAATTGGTCGACCGGAAGTACCCTAATTTGAAGATTTTAAGTTTTTCTTGAAAGAATGCTGTTAAATATCACGTTTTTTACATTTAATATTATTATAAATATTTAAGAATATTTTATTCTCTATACGATTTGATTACATTTTATACTTCATATTCAATGGATATACGAGTAGAGTTAAAAAATTATAAAGAAATTAAATTTCGCAAAACAGCCAGCTGTGCTATAAACATGGAAACATCTACTACATTAACAAAATGCTGATTGACAAAGTTATAATTTTACTGGAGATATGTCGAATCTTACAAGAAACTTTCTGTATGAAATTTGTACAAAATACATAGAATTGACTGAAGGTAATGTACTGGAAATATGGAATCATTTCCAAAAAAACTATATGGAATTTGTACAAAATACACAGAATTGACGGAAGGTAATGTGCTGGCTACATTAGATTTTTTAATTCTATATCCATTTAATATGAAGTATAAAATTCAATGAAATCGTATAGAGAATAAAATAATCTTTAATATTTATAATAACATTAAATGTGAAAAAAATTATATTTAACATCATTTTCTCAAGAAAAACTGTTAAAATCTTCAAATGAGGGTACTTCCAGTTGCCAAATTATAACCAAAATCTAATCAGCACTTCATATGGATGTAACGAAGAATTATAATTTTTGGAATTGTAGTATTAGAGTTATCGTAGACGAAATTTTTATCACACACAAACACATACACGCACACAAACACACACACACACACACACACACACACACACACACACATGTATATACCTATATATATATATATATATATATATATATATATATATATATATATATATATATATACACATATACAGCCATCATCGTAAAAAAAATAGTAAAATCCTGTTCTAGGAACCCTAAAACGTGCTTATTCATCAAAAACTCACAACAGAATTTTTGTCCAAAGACAGTAGGTACCTTCCTTACCTAAAGGTGACGGAAAGTAAAAATTCAGCATCGGCATTCGAAAGAACATTTGATTTTTTGTATTTCTTTAGTATATAATCTATGGTTTTTTTTGGGAAAAATAAATACATCTTTAATATGGTCTGTTAATGGACTAATTTTTTTCTAATAAAACCGCCTTCATATCTCTTAAGATAACCGTGATCCCAATGCTGTTGAAAATTCTGTTGTCGATTATAAGAGCTGTGCTTTTTATGAATTTTAGTACGATGTTGTAAAACTAAATGTAAAGAACGAATGTATTTTGTGTATATAAGATCTTATTTTTAAGATCTTACACAGAAGGGGCAAAAGTGCACCAAAACGCTGGTTGTATAAGAGAATAAATGCTGTTTGATTTCGAGTAATTGTAAAAATCTAATTTTTACACGGAATACTAACGATAGTAGCAACTTCTGTTATTAATTATTTTATACATTTTCTTTATAACAGAGTTCAATTTTGTTAAGATAAACAATTATCGGGTACTTACTCATATTTTTGGTTGGTAATAGGTTTGTTCGTTCCGCCATCCTGCGTCTATCGCAAACCGCGGCGGTGAAATTTGCTGTTCTTTTCGATTCGCGGTTCACTGTAAAGTCACTAGATTCTGTTCGTTCCGTTTTTCTAGTAACTTGCGGTAAAACGCCGCGGCAGCTGGCGGTGATAATTTTTACAGTGACTAATGACTCGGAGGTAAAAAATGATCGGCGGTAATGTTCGCGTCTACATATGAAGTGCCAGTATGACAGTGTTTGACAAATAAATATTAGGAAAAAATTGTTATTTTTTAATAAGTATGCTATGTAATGTTTCAGTTTTAGAAATTGAAATACATTTGTAAAATATATAAATGTCAATGTCATATGAATTATGATTTGTAACAAGGTAAATTTAAATGATAACAATAGTAAACAATTAAAATAATGGAAATGGAATAATATATTTTTACTGAGTACCCTTTATAATTATAATAGACTGAAGTATCTTCGAAAATAATTTAACGCAAACGGATCGAACAGAAAAATTATTTTTAGTAACTTAAATTATAACCGCGGCGATTGGCAGTGAATCGCAAAACGCAGCGACAATTACCGCCGCGTTTTGCGGTAAAACGCAGCATAGCGGAACGAACAAACCTAATGTAATTTGTAGAAACAATGTTACTCCAGTAAAATGGTTACGGCTGTACTCTATATATAAACAGTAATAAGTATAACATTTAACAAGTAAATGAATTCTGAAGAATCCTCCCGACAAATAGGAATTTAATTACAGAAAATATATAGTTTAAAGTTCCATTTAAACAAAACAACTTCAACGACAATGCCATCTCGTAAACAAGCATCCTGTTGGTATCCTAGCATCGCAATAAACAACCATTCATACATCGAGGACAATTATAAACAACATTTCCATTCACAACATACCACATAAGACTAAACCAACGAGAACGGCCGGTCGCATTCTTCCAAGCCGAGCCGATGCCCGACATTTCAACATTGCAGATCTCCACGATCTGCAAATGTGCCGACGTGTGTGGTCGAGACCGGCGGATTCTTTATGAGTGTCTGTGAGTCCAAAAAAAGAGGAATTAATGTAATTATATGTAGGATACACGATCGAGCAAATTTTCATATAAGAAAAATTTGCTCAAACTTTCTGTTTTACAATTTACTGCAATTTTAGATGTTTACCATAATTGAATATAAATACGAGGTTTACAATAGAATTATTGAGAATAAGAAAATTAGGGAGGTCGTAGAAAAGAAAATTTGCACTAAGTTTAAACAGTTTTTTTTTATGTTACTTGAAGTTTAGTTGCGAAAGTTAACTTAGAACTTAGTTAATACATTTTTTGAACTACCTATCGTTGTTTAACCAATCATTCTCGAATCATGATTTATTTTATTATTTTATTTCAAAAATGTTGCTTATGGCTTACATTCAAAATCTAACGGTAATTGTAGCGAAACAAGAATCTTATTATAAACTGCATCTAAACTTCAGACTTCCGTTGCACTAACTGAAGTCTGAGGTTTGGATGCAGTTTTTAACTAATAAAATTTTTGTTTGACTGCAATTACCGCTAGATTTTGAACGTAAAAAGAGTTCTGTTCGAAAATCTGTTAAGAGCTCCAAATTAAGTACCACTTCCGGTTTATCATATAGGTATAGTCAAAATCTAGTGTTGTTTCATATACACGTGTTTTAAATACCAAATTTGAGAAGTTTTGGATCATGTTTTAATATATTTTTTCAAGAAAATCTGTTTATAGCTTCATGTAAAGTAGTACTTCCGGTTTATCAATTTTAGAAAACATCTGTGTTGTTCTCATTAATATAAAAGTCTGAAATGCCAAATTTGAAAAGTTTTGGATTGTATCAATTTATTTTTCATTTTTAGCCAAAATCTAATATGTTGCTTCCCGTAATATAAAAGTCTTAAATACTAAATTTGACAAGTTTTGGAATATATTATAATATATTTTTCACAAAAATCTGTTAGAGCTTCAAGTAAAGTATCACTTCCGATTTATCAATTTTAGAAAAAATCTAACATGTCATTGTTTTTAATATAAAAGTTTTAAATACCAAATTTGAAAAGTTTTCGATTGTATCAGTATATTTTTCACGAAAATCTGTGCAAAGCTTCAAATAAAGTATCACTTTCGGTTTTTCAATTGTATCCAAAATCTAATATGTTGTTCCCCTTCATATACAAGTCGTAAATACTAAATTTGACAAGTTTTGGAGTATATCATAATATATTATTCACGAGAATCTGTTCAGAGCTTCAAGTAAAATGTTCTGGTTGATTAATTTTAGCCTAAATTTAATATGTTGTTTCCCATGATATAAAAGTCTTAAATACTAAAATTGAAAAGTTTTGGATTATATTTTAATTTAGTTTTTGGGCTTCATGTAAAGTATCACTTCCGGTTATTCAATTTTACTCAAAATCTAATCAACTCTTTATATGAATGCAGAAAGCTTAAATACGGGAAATAGAATTATTTGGAATTTTGTTATGAGTTATCGTGGACGAAAAAATCGACACACACACACACACACACACACACACACGCACACGCACACGCACACGCATACATAGACATCATCGTAAAAATAGTAAAAACGTGTTGTGGGGACCCTAATTCGTGCATTTACTTGAAAACTCACCATCGAATTTTTGGCACGGTTACATTACCACCGTTACCTACGGTATGACGGGAGGTAAAAATAATGGAACATCCGCCTTATTTTTAAGATTTGGTAATATGCGACTTTTCGCTATTTATTTGGAGTTAAAGAAAATTACGGGGTAGAAAGTTTTCGTCGACGAGATTGATGTTGCAATTCATGATTTTATTTATTATTTATTTAAAATAAAAATGTCTTTATTAGCGCCCTTCTTACTTATTGAAACCAAAATTGGTAAGTTAACAAGTGAGAAACGTGAAATATACTTATACACCTACATAGAGTACGTTTATCTCGATAATTCAATCGGCTTCAAGTATATTATGACTTGAAAAATCTTATTGGTTTGTCTCAGCGGATTGAAAATATGAATGAGTTATTTTCAATCTTCTTCAAATTCGTATTGACTAAAAAAGGATAGTTAAATACTTGATTATGCAGGCAGACAGGGAGAGGTATATGATCTAATTTCATCCTAGATATATAACCCCAAAATCTCAAAATTGTCATGTTGGTATTTGTTTTCTCTTTCAAAAACATTTAAAAGACATTTATTTCTTCATCACTCCAAATATTTCGCTTTTCGACAATTTTACTAAGTTTTATGTCGCGACATTTATACAATGAGGTAAAATGCAAAGAACCAACAGCTGATACGAATTTAGTAACACTGCAACATATTAAGGATGTGCACATGCGTAGTTACATTATTTGAAGCGTCACTGTTTATTTCGGCAGAAGTCAAGCCGCTTCGTAAGTCCAAGCCTGTTACTGTATAGGCTTGACTTGACATTTTCAAGCGGTTTCAAATATTAATCTCGATCGTTTATTTCGAAGATTGAAAAGGCATTTACTAAATTCAAGCGGCTTCAAACGTCGAGAGAAACGTAGTCTATGTTGTCGAACGAAACATATCCGAAACAAATAAATACTAACAAATACCCCATATTTCTAAAATATTTATATCTCAATTAATTTCCTCCCATATTTTCAATTGACCACCTTGTTTAGTCTCTTAATATAAGCCCCGCTTTGTCTGGTGCAAGTTAACGAAGCTATATGGTTTATTAACACATAGAGGATTGAATTGGCAATAAAAATACACATTGAGCTGTCTTCTAGTGGTCCCTGGTGACATAAACATTCAGAGCATGTGTGGACACCAGGACACCACTGAGATACTAATTTCATCGGAGATATGAACCAATGAATTATTGTTAAGGGGAAGAAAGAAATAAGAAATGGTTATTGTTTTCAGTCAGCACATTGAAAATAATTCTGTTGATATAATAAAGTAATTAACAGTTTTACAGCTGAAATCAAGTTATATTTTAATTTTGCTTTTCTATTTCGGTGTTCTTATGGGTCTATGAAAGCACTGTTTATCATTGAAAACACGACGTTTAGAAGATCTATAAACGTATTATTTTTGGCGCCTTTCATGTTCTAGAGGTGGTAGTCATGCTTTCATAACTGACAGATAACCTCAAAATGGTAAATTGTTTGTGTTGAAATATTACTTCTAATTGTGGATTTTTATCCTTTCTCTAGGTGATAGGACTAGAAAGAAAAGAAATTTATAGCTATAGCTGTGTTAGTTAAGAAAGAATAAGAATCTGCGAAGTTAAAATTTCAACTAAAAAATTATGAAACAAGAAACAATGCGCTCAGGTTTACTTTGTCAAAATAATTAAAACGGTAAGATTTATTTATTACAACTTAAATTTATGGTAATGCAATTTTGAATTGAATGTATTGTTATTCCAGGCAGGTTATGAAAAAAATGTATGATGCACGTTACTTGAAAATGTTGACACTGTCTACTCAGTTTGTGGCGGCTACTAGCAAACAAATACGAAAAGTTGACGTTTTAATCTATGATTTCCAGTTCCACGTTGTGGCGAACTATCGAATATATGCCATATATTTTTTTTTATATTATAAATTGTAAGAACAGCTGTTGTCGTTATCTGTGCAGTGAGTGTTGACAAAATGGTGGAAAGTAAAAGTCTAGATCAATAAATTGTTCATTAAAGTATTTCATTATTTAAAGAGTTTTATTTATGCTGTTTTCTCAATAAAAAGGCTTAATCACGGGCTTGATGGTCCAGGTAACGTCCTTCAATCCCATATTCAAGTTTTATTTATGATAATAACCAACTCGAACCACCGATATGTCAAATCAGGATGGTTCATTAATAAACCTTGGAGTTCATTGTATGTATTGGTTTTCCTCTTTCATAATTGTATAATGCTTGATACAATGTTCTAATGTAAACAATCAATACAAAATCTCAAGATACACAAACTGTCAAAATCTGAAATTTAAATTTTTAGCGGGAAGCGCTACCAACATAACTGATAAAAAAACATAAACTCATATTTTGACAAGTCCTTTTTTAAAAAATCTAATTGTAAAATTACCTCAATAGAGAAAATAGTATAAAAAACATGTATCATAAGGCCTGTTGACGCACTCGTCCTTTGTAAAACTCGCCTGGCGGCTCGTTTTCCAAACTTGTACTCGTACGTAAACAGATTGCCTTATGATACTTCTGTTTTAATGTACTATTATAGCTAATGTAATATTGAAAGAGCTATGTGATTATTTGAATAGTGATACAGTTTATGGCAATGGCAGATTTGAAAACTTGTATCTATGCATATTCATTTCATGAATGAACATTCTTTTGTTCTAGTTTTGCGGCTGGTTCAGGGTACAAAGGAGAACGAATTAAAATGAATTATTTATTTTGTAATTTAAATAAAATTCAGATGAATATTCAACTATATAAATTAGAAACTCCTTGTAAACACATTATTTAGATAACTGGCAAGCATTAATAATTAGTTTGTCGTCCCAACTAAGCAATTTCAATAAATAATTCATGGTAAAAACAGTAGATAGATACCTTTAAGTTTATTGGTCGACGATTCTATTTGCAGCTGAACAAATATGCTAAATTAATAACCAAAAGTTAAATTAAAAAAAAAATATATTTATGTCTCACTAAAGTATTATGAACTGTTTATTGCTAGCATACGTTGTATATAAACATATCTCCAACAACCGGGGCATTATATGAGGGCATAATAGTTCATTATACCCTCATTATAATCCGATCATCCTTTATGGACTTTTTAATTAGAAATAATATGAACGGTATATAATGAAAATTATTTTCTTTTTAATTATTATTCAGTACAATAATAATAAGGATTGATTACAACAATTAATACATTAATCGATTACAACAATTAGTATAATACGAAAACATCTTTGAAAGCACAACACAGAAATCATTTCTAATTCAATAATAACACTTAAAATTGATTATAAAAAGTGCCTTAAGAGGCAATTTACATTCACCACACATGTAAATAGTAAGTATGCTGAGTTGCAGACTGCATTGTTCCGCATTGATTTTTGACGGATGACGGATCACTAATTTTTTGGGGATGACATTTATCCACATTTGAATACATTTTTGATATTATTTACCGTCACATGTGACACATTCAAACCAGTACAAATTCTCTTAAATGTAATAATAAATATTCAGAAATAAGTGCATAAGAAATAAAGAGCTGGGATCTGTCATGTGAAAACGAACCTCAAAATATAATATATACACTGGCTTGCAAAAAAAAATCGCGTTCACCTTAAAAATCAAGTAACCGAGTTTTCGTTAAGTTTTAGCTATGTAAATAATGTAAAAACTGACAATGTTGTCACTGTCATCACTATTTGATCTATTATGGAGAAAATTCTTCATTGTGTTTAATTTACTTATTGTTAAATTAAAAATATATTACAGAAAAATGAAAGAACAACCAAGTATGTATTTGAATTTTTCTTAATTTTGACATCTTAATTGACACTAGTGACACTGACAAGTTAAAAATCAAGATCGACTCAATACAGCTAAAAAATAGTTGTACGCGATTTTTTTGCAAGCCAGTGTACATCTTCTACAGACGAGAATGGAATAATTAGGGGAAAATTTATGCGTTTCTCTTCCTCAAAATATGCAAAAACATTCAAAATAATTTCTATACATCATTTCGATAAAATATCTTCCGAAACATCAAATTCACCCATTCCATCATCTCCAACGATATAGAACGTTGATGTTAAATGTTGATAATAAACAAAACAATTAAACAACATCCTTAGTAACGCCAAAGCTTAAGCATTGTTGTAATCAAAATTATTATATATGAAAACTTATTTCACATATTCTAGTAATATATAAAATCTTGTATGCACCACAAGTGTTACTAGATGATAATACCCATCGGATGACATCTATTCCTCGGGCCAGAGGGCCTTGGGCTAGATCCTCGACGCCCTCCTGGCATTATCATCATCGTAACGCCCTTGGTACATAAAATACTATTATTATAGGATATTTATATTATTTATTTTATGTATAAAGAATAAATGTATAATGGCAGATGTTGCATTCTGTTTTATGCAGATTTCGATAATGAATGTTTTGATTGTAAAATGACTTTACCTGGCATAATTAATTTTAAATTATTCTTTTGTCTAATAATTTATTACCTATATTAAGTAAAATGCTTTAGTTTTTTATGAACGATTTTCAGATTATTTAGTGGAAACCCATTTATTTTCACTCTATAATCATTTGCACCTCCGAATTATCCGGACCTTTTTTTTGTAGAACCATATTGAAACAACAATGGATTTTATTTTACGGAAATGAGGTACATTCATCTTTTCTCGGAATTCCCTTCCTTTACCTTTTTCATCCTACCTTCACTCTCAAAACCTATTCAGTTTATACTGTAGTTAGATTTAGATTTAAGCTTCAAAATTAGTTTATTTTTCAAATTTAATAACAGGACCTTCAACTATAAAAATACAATGAATTTTCTTGGGATTCTTACAAAGAATTATTTTAAGTATAATTTGCATAATGATCCATGATTGTAACTGTAACCGAGAGATAAATGTCACTATCAAAGAACTAACTCAATCTTTTTTGTGACTCGGGCTGTAAATGGCAAGAGGTATTGTATTGGCCACACCAGATATTTTTATTATTTTTTCTACAGTCTATATACAAAGTAGCCATTTGCGCTCTCTTTTGTCAACGCAAAATGTCACTTTGCCGCTCTAGAGCGACAAAGTAGAAAAACGCTTGCTCCTCAAATTTCTAACTATACAATGTTGAGAAATGTTACTTGGCTACATTCTTAATAGAAACGTTTAGTCAGGAATTAATGACATTGTAGTTACACATTACCCACTTACAGAACCAAACAAAATGCCGCACTGCTGTGAAAATAAAATAGGGCATTCATTTACAAAAACGAAAGTATAAAATGCTTTCATTAGATTGAAGCAATAGCTCAAGAAGAATGGAAAATACCTCTCAATCGACAATGTCCCATTTTGCGCTCTTAATACACAAATAGCTATTTTGAACATATAGTGTATTATGCTAAACTATCATTACCATTTACTGCAAATAAAATAAAATTCTTCGCTTTAATTTAAAAAAATAAACTATAAATCTTTCAGTATATTCCTAAATAATTCCTGGATTTCTTCAGTTCTTTTGATATGATGACAATTTTCCCTAAATATGAAGATATTTCTTTATCATCTATTATGATTATAAATTCAAATCATTTGTTATTTTGTATGATTGTGAATTCAAATCATTTGTTATTTTGTATGGCATATTTATTGTGGCATTTTGTAAATGTGTATGATGTTGTGTATTGCAGATCGGCAGGCCGTTCGGAGTGTATGTCCCGCGGGGAAGGTGAAGGTGTCCGCAGTCCATGCTATGACCGCGCCGAGTGCAATTTCACCGTGATTACTTCCCGAGCCCTGGACTAAACGCTCGCTACACCCTACTTCCACCACAGTGGCGCAGGTAGGAAGCAATATCGACATAATATAATCACAATACTTAGTTTATACTATGATATTGGTTATAATAGGATAATCACGTTATGAATATGAATAATGTAGATGTAGGGATCGGAAACCGCAGAAAAATGGGTTCGGTTTGGGTTCAGGTTCAGAAATGAAAATAAAATTGGGTACAGGTTCGTTTCGGGTTCAGAAAAAATATTTTTAGGTAGTTCGGTACCGGTTCAGTTCCGGTTCGGGTTCAAAAAATTTAAAAATATGTATCTGAAATAAACAAAAAATTGTACATACGAGTAAGTACGGTAAAAAAGGCGATATGCTCAATAATAAAATAATATTACTCTATTAGGTAAATGATAAAAATGAAAAACAAAAACAATTATTTACATTAAAAATGCCCGTACCAATTAATTTTCTTTGTAAAGAAATTGTCATTTAATCTGATAATCAAAATGTTTGATATTCCTTCAGACATATTTACTCGTTGAAGTTGCAAAAAGAATTTCACTGCAGAAAATGCCGGTTCCACACTAACTTATGTAGCTGTAATTGCTATCTCAATTTGCGTAAAGTCACAGAGTGTAACAATTTTTGTTCTTCCCAAAAATTTAATATATTAGCAGTTTTTGGAAGTTTCATAATTTTTAAAAACTCTGTATTTGTAAATTAGGTTTATTTTAATTTTAATATTTTTGCTCGGGCTTTTTCATTATATTTCACTAGCTTTCTAATAAATCTTCCTCATCTTCAAATAATGAAATAAAATATTAAGAATATAGGTTTTGTTTAAAGGTAATTATTTCAGTACAAAACTAATTTGCAACTATATGTCACAGAATTATTAAAATATGTTGGTTCAGTGAACCAGGTTTTATGAGCCCGAAAATAATGGGTTCAGTTCCGGTTTGGGTTCACGCCGATCAAATTAACAATGGTTCGGGTGCTGGTTCAGGTTCACAAAAAAGGCTGGTTCGGGGCGGTTTTCGGTTCGGGTTCGGTTCGGTTTCCGGTCTCTGGAGGAAGGTACTATATTAAACAATTTTATTACCTTAAAACAAAAGAAAAGTATTTTTCTACAGTCTATATAAAGTAGCCATTTGTCAACGCAAAATGTCACTTTGCCGCTCATACGCGACAAAGTAGAAAAAACGTTCGCTGTCCAAATTTCTAACTATACAATGTTGAGAAATGTCACTTGTCTACATTCTTATAGAAACGTTTAATCTGGAACTAATAACACTGTAGTTACACATTTACCACCTTCACAAGTCAATCTGACATAATTGTTCTGTCAGTATATCACATAACCAAACAAAATGCCGCAGTGCTGTGGAAATAAAATAGGGCATTTATTTATAAAAACGAAAGTATAAAATGCTTAAATTAGATTGAAGCAATAGCCCAAGAGGAATAGAAAAATCTGATGTGGCCAGCACATTACCTTCCGTCAATTCTATGTATTTTGTATAAATGTCATATAGAAAGTTCCTTGCAAAAGATTCTATTTCTTGTACATTACCTTAAGGCAGTTGTATGTATTTTATACAAATTCCATACAGAAAGTTTCTAGCAAAAGATCCTATACTTTCAATAAAATTATAACAGAAACATACTGTCAATTGCACTTGACACTGACACCTTTCAATCAGAATTTTCTTAATATAGCAACCAGAGTTATAGCATAGCTGGCTAATATGTGATATTTAATTTCTTTATAATTTTTTAACTCTACATCCATTTAATATGAAGTATAAAATCCATTCAAATCGTATAGAGAATAAAATATTCTTTAATATTTATAATAACAATAAATATGGAAAAATGATTTTTCATAATACCATACTGTTAAATGTGCTTTAGCAGTACTGTATGCTCAACCGATATATGCTTCAAAACAGCCACGGCCGTTATTTTTTATAACAGTACAATTATTAAAAATCATGTGTTCCTAAAAAAAAATCTCAGCATCATGAAATTGTCATGAAGAGCTGTCACCTGTCAATATGCCATAGAAAATAGAATTTTAAGAAGATATTTTATGTTATTATGAAAAATACTGAACGTCACACGGCTGATATACAAATAACAGACACGGTTGATTATAAAATCTCGGCTATCGCCTCGATTTTACAACATTCAACCTCATCTGTTATTTGCTACATATCAGCCTTATGACGTTAATAACTATAACAGTGTTTTTTCAAGAAAAACTGTTGAAATCTTCAAATTAGGGCAAATGTGAAAAAATGATATTTAACATCGTTTATTCAAGAAAAACTGTTTTGACCATAGACAATACCTTCCTTACCTAAAGGTGACTGAAGGTAAAAACGATAAATTAAAATTCAATATAAAATAAATTGTGTGAACAGTTGTGCTGCCACCTGCAAAAGTTTGGCGTGAACGCTTTTCTACTTCACTAGTTTAATGTACTTGAAACAAAAAATTATAATATTCATTACAAAATTGGCATTAATTTTTTGTAAAAACGGAAGCCAAAACATTATCTTGAAGTCATATTTGGATACGTTCTTATCTTCACTGCAAAACTATTAAGTAGTACTGTAAGTATGTACAAAGTATATTTTATTATTTTTTATGGTGGATGACCCCATTGTGTCGATTGTAGAAAAAATCTTGTGTGTGTTTCGAGCGCAAATGGACACTGTCCATTTCGATACAACCTCTCAATCGACAATATCCCATTTTGCGTTCTTAATACACAAATAGCTATCATCTACATAAAGTTGATGTGCTCTAACAATTTTGTGATTTAATTCAAGGTATTAAAATTGTTTCATAGCATGCTATGTTTAATTTTGTATGGAATTTTATTAATACATTTTTTGAATATATATGGTCGCCATTTTGAAATGGTTGAAGAAAAACTATGATATTTTGGTATCGTTGTGAAGCTAATTTTATTTACATTCTGGAAAAAAAAATATAAAAATACCGATTCCCTATGCTAGATTCAAACTTGTACCTATTTCCGCTAACACCGGAAGTGATACAAAATTCTAACTATGATCATCTTATGAGCCCCTTGTCTAGTTTAAGTTTGCTTTTTAATTTTTTTTATATCTCTCAAAATAAACGAAATATTCTTGGTGCCGGACTTACGCCAAACACCTGTAGAAGTTTTATTTATTTGTGGCCACAATATAATCCATATTAGTAATATCTGTGTACATATAAGAAAACAACATTTACTTTTTTAACAAAACATTTTTAATTTGGACGCTAAGCCTGTTTTTTCGGTACCAATACATTATCTACATCTTTATCTGTAGTCCGTTTTTAAACTAAGAGGAGTAAATTAAAAATTTCTCTAGTACAATCTGTACACTGCCAGAAATTTTAACCATTTTAAACCGATTTGGTAAATGGTGAAATATATTTGCGTAGAAATCAACATTAAATTTTGTAAAATTTTGCAAATTGTAAATAATAAAGTTTGGTAAAAAAATTTCTGTGTTCAATAATATATAATTTATAAAAATATATCACATTTTAGTATCTTTTTTTAAAGAAATTTTCTTCTATACTATGAGCAGAACTATGGAGTTCCTAATTAAAAAAGTTATAAATCGTAAGGTAGCAGTTTCTTCTGATATTCATTAGTGGATAGACGTACATATATATCTGTGTGATGATAAACTAACATTTAAAGTGAAATACGAAAATTTGTGTAAATGGATTTTCTGACGAAGTCATCAGATATAAAGAATTCTTTTATCCGGTACGTACAATACCAACATTTGATCTATGTACAAATGCATATTGATATTTTTGACTATATTGTTCTTATTTATTTATAATACATACATGTATCTTGTAACATCATTTCATATTCAAAATACAAAAGTTGTTGTTAAGGTGCATTCTCAAATGAAAATTAGTTTTAGATTTATGGTTTATACTTTAGATTTAAAGACATTGGCCGCATATTATGTAATGACTCTATTCACACTTCAGAATTTAGGGTCACTAAATCCAAATCATAAACCTAAACATTACAAGGTCCAAACTTTAGATTTATGATTCAGATTGACGTCACAAACTTCACCAGTGAGAACGAGTCTGAAATGATATAGATATGTACACCCATCTTTATATTATAAAAATGAAAGACTATTAAATTTTCTATAGATTTGCATTAATACTTTTTCTATATATTTTATGGATAAATTTATAAATTATCTTATTATAGTTCCGGTGGCTCAATGGTTAGAGCAACGCCTTATGTTATGAGTGCCCACGGGGCTCTGGGTTCGAATCCCAATAAGGCATGGATGTGTGTGAATCTGAACCCACTCTCTAATTGGGATTTGATCCTGTTGAGGGGTTTAAAAAAGGTAGTTACTTGGATTAGATTAGACCATATTTTAAGAAATAAACTGTCAAAATTTGAGTAAAATTCGCTAATCAAAAAAACTTAATCTGGCGGGAGGTATTGTGTTGGCCACTCCATATTTTTACTTCCTTGTACGAAGTAAAGGAAGTATTGTAATCGCGAAAAATTTCGGTTTTCAGATTTCAACGGAAATATCCATTTTGACCATCCCTGAATCCATTTTGACTAATTTCGTCGTGACGTCTGTACGTACGTACGAACGTACGTACGTACGTACGTACGTACGTGCGTACGTGCGTATGTATCTCGCATAACTCAAAAACGGTAAGCCGTAGAAAGTTGAAATTTTGTATTTAGGACTGCTATAACATCTAGTTGTGCACCTCCCTTTTTGGACATTACATAATTTCTAGAAATAGTACTTTATTTGAAGCCTATAATAGATTTTAATGAAAAACTATCTTAAAATATAATCTAACACATTTCAAATTTGGTATGTAAGACTCTTATGTCAATTGGAATAACATAGTGGATTTTGGTTAAAACAGGCTAACCGGAAGTGACATATTACCTGAAGTTGTTAACAGTTTTTCTACAATAAAATGGTTTCATTTTGATTTTAGAAATAAATGCTTCAAATAAAATTTTTAGAGAATTAAATTCTGTGTCTAGCACATCAAGTATTATTAAATTAGCCTTTTGTATAAGCGAGATATGTATATTTAAAACTTATATAATTTTTGGTTTTTGTAATGAAGCTTGCTATGGATTAGGACAAAAAATAACAAAACAATAAAAAATAGATGCTAATGTCAAATTACGTCAAATACGTGCAATTTTATACTTGGGTCTATACTTCATATTGGTCTTGTGTACAAGGAAGTCGTGTGGTGTCCACATCAGATTTTTTTCTTTGGTATTTCTTAAAATTCTATAAAATATAGTTTAGATTTAAAAATATTTTACCAAATAAAAATCAAAATTTCGAAAACTCCCTCATGACGTGTATCATAAAAAATCATATACTTTTAATTGCAAAATTCTGTAAAGAATCTACAGCTATACCGTTGAGTATAAATATCAGTCAATATTTATACTTTTCATAATGAAATCTATAAATTAACGTGTATCACATTTACCCCAAAATTCTTCCTGCAATCTTATTCCGTAACAATAGAAAAATGAATGTTGTGAATCTTTATTCCGCACGCCACTGCCGTTGGGTATAAAATGTGACACGGACGTTACCTGAATACCCAGGCAGGGCGTCGTCGGTCGCCGGGACGCCGGCGGTGATATGACGCTCGCTATGGACGCTTAGGTGAATTCCAATGGCGGATTCACTTAGATTTTACAGCGCGAACCTGCGATTCTATAAGCGATACGGCCGATTCCACACGTTCAATGTGGACTCAGATGGAAAACTGCACGGATAAACAGTCGGGAATAATTATACCAAATAGAAATTCAATTTCGGGTAAAATATAGATATCTAGGTATATTCACCAAGATTGGGAATAGTGTTAGAATGTAAATCAGAAAAATTCTAGTTTCAATCTAAAGTTACAAATTTGTATTTCAACTATGCTACCAAAATTTCTAGGTAGTAAAGATTTATTTTTTCATTTCTAATCTATTTAATTTTTGGGGCATCTTCAATACAGTTATTCAGAATTATTAAAAATAAAAACACATAGTTAATATTTTTAGAATTTTATTTAATTATATATTCAAAGTAGTACCTAGCTCTCTTCAGCAAGTCTCAATTAATCTTCATTTTTAAGTGCTTTTAAATTTATATGTAGGAAAGTTTAACTGTACGTTTGTAATAATTCGAATATTTTCGTGTTTATATCTATATATTCCAATAACTGTAATGAATCGTAAATAAACTACTGTCAATCAAAATATATGTTTTTAATAAAATGAATCAGAAACTAAAATTAATGGCGAAAAGATTGACAGAGTCTGTCAGACTTCACCACTGCAGGATTAAAATGATAGTGCAAAGTTTTGCACGGCATACCAGATTGTCTCATAATTCTAACATGTCAAACACAAGGTTGTTCTAATATAAAAAAATCTGATAACTCAAGTAACTACTTTTTTTTAAACCCCTCAACAGGATTAAATTCCAATTAGAGTGGGTTCACATTCACACACATCCATGCTTTAGTGGGATTCGTACCCATAGCCACGAGGGCACTCATGACATGAGGCGTTGCTCTAACCATTGAGTCACCGGAACTATAATAAAATGAAGAATAAATTTTAAATAAGGAGATAGAATAGAATTCACTAATCCAAAAATGAGGATTCGCTTAAACATTTTTATGAATTGTTAATTTTTTTAAATCTAAATACATACCTATATATTTACTTATACTGGAAACTGTATTGAATTCCTTTTCTATTGTTCTTTTTACTTCTTTCTTTTGAAAACGTTACTAATATTATTTTGAAATGATTAGTTCTTTGATAGTGACATTTATCTGTCAGTTACATACATTTTAATAACTGTGTTTTCTTTGTTTAAAGCGTAGGCTCTGGGATTTAAATTATAGATAATTTTATAAATTTATCCATTATATGTAAGTATTAATTCAAATCTATAGAAAATTTAATAATCTTTAATTTTTATAACATTAATCTCGAAAAAACTACATTTGAAGGTATTTTTCGAAGAACTATTTTGAGTTTCTAGTAAAGTGCCATTTCCGGTTATCCGATTTTCACCACAATCTAATGGGCACTTTCCATTACAGAAAAAGTTCGAAATACAAGGTTTCAAAATTTTCTGAATGAGAGTATTTGAGTTAGAGTGGATTGGATTCTAGGGACCTTAAAACGTGCTCATTTACCAAAATCTCGATATGCGATTTTTAACACGATCCCTATGCCTCCCTTACCAGGGATAGTGGGGGGTAAAAAGTAAATAGAACAATAGAAAATGAATTCAATACGGTTTCCAGCATATGTAAATATGTAGGTATGTATTTAGATTAATGAAAATTAACGATTCACAAAACTGTTTAAGCTAATCCTTATTTTTAGATTAGTGAATTCTATTCTATCCCGGTATTTAAAAGTTAATCTTCATTTTATTATAGCTCCGGTGGCGCTATGGTTAGAGCAACGCCTCATGACATGAGTGCCCTCGGGGCTCTAGGTTCGAATCCCACTAAGTCATGGATGTGTGTGAATGTGAACCCACTCTGTAATTGGGATTTAATCCTGTTGAGGGATTTAAAAAAAAGTAGTTACTTGGATTAGATTAGAATATACTTTAAGATTTAAACTGTCAAAAGTAGAGTAAAATTCGCTAATCCAAAAATAAGGATTAACTTAATCTTTTTTGTGACTCAGGCTGCAAATGGCGGAAGGTATTGTGTTGGCCACACCAGATTTTTTAAATCCAGAAATGGCGCCAAAATATGAATTCTTTATTTAATATCTATAGTTAAAACGCATAGAGTGTAGTTATGTTTCTATTACAGGAGTAGGTAGCTTTGAACCCTATTTTAAGATTTTGGCAACAAGCACAGTAAAACGCTAGTCAAATATTTAATGAAACATTAGCATTTGATTTTTGTTCCTGTTTGATTTCTTCGGAATCACATTTTGCATCTTCTTTTTAAATTTTTCCTGATCTTTTCGAAAATGTTTCCTTTATTTTCTCTTTCTTCGTCTTATTTGATTGATAGTCTCCTGTACACAATTAGCCCCAGAAAAACATTAACTGTCTCCGATGATCAGTAAATCGCCGCTTGGTCGTAAAGTAGTTTATTATTTAGTTGTGGCATTCAATTTCTACTTGCTCGTAAATTAATGGCCGCTATAAATGTAAACATTCCCTGCTACCTGCTTTTAAATATCTCTTTCGCTTCTCAGTCTTGCTTGATTGAGATTTTATATCGTGCCCTAATTGTTGTTAATCAGATTAATTGTACATCTCATTAGCGATTGCTGGTTTGGTTTCACCTGTACTTACATAATATGATATTATTGCTGCTGCTGGGTATGGGAAAATTGAGACAGTAACTGTAACTCTAATACGGTCGTAATACGTATGGTGCAATAGGATCAGTAACTATACTAATCATTAATGCATAGTAAAATAACAAATTGCATGCATACTGTATCTCGGAATACGATTTCCTGAAATTCTTTTAAACCATTCTATTATACTCATTTTTCTATATAAACAGGCTGTTTTCTTTGCAAAAGTTTCCAAATAATTTTAGACAAAAATTAAAATATAAGTTGTAGTTATTTAATAGCTATTTGTGTATTAAGAGCGCAAAATGGGACATTGTCGATTGAGAGGTTGTTGCCGGGCGACGCAGGAGCGAGGCATTCTCTCGAAATCGACAATGTCTATTTGCGCTCGAAATACACACAAGATTTTTTCTACATTCGCCACAATGGGGTCCTCCAGCATAACAAAAATTTATTACCTTCCGTCACCTTTAGGTAAGGAAGGTATTGTCTTTGGTCAAAAAATTCGGTGGTGAGTTTTTGACGAATAAGCACGTTTTAGGGTCCCTAGAATACGATTTTACTATTTTTACGATGATGTCTGTATGTGTGTGTGTGTGTGTGTGTGTGTGTGTGTGTGTGTGTGTGTGTGTGTGTGTGTGTGTGTGTGTGTGTGTGTGTGTATGTGTGTGTGTGTGTGTGTGTGTGTGTGTGTGTGTGTGTGTGTGGGTGTGTGTGTGTGTGTGTGTGTGTGTCTGTGTGTGACAAAATTTTCAGCTTTGCTATAACTCTGGAAACAGCTGCTACATTAAGAAAATATAAAATTCTGATTGAAAGGTGTCAGTGTCAAGTGCAGTTGACAGTATGTTTATGTTATAATTCTACTGGAAATATAGGATCTTTTGTTAGAAACTTTCTGTATGGAATTAGTACAAAATACATACAACTGCCTTAAGGTAATGTACAAGAAATATAATCTTTTGCAGGGAACTTTCTGTATGACATTTATACAAAATACATAGAACTGACGGAAGGTAATGTGCTGGCCACATCAGATTTTTTTTTATTTATTTTTACTTATCGATATTTTCCATTTTGCTTGAGCTATTGCTTCAATCTAATCTAAGCATTTTATACTTTCGTTTTTGTAAATGAATGCCCTATTTTATTTTCACAGCAGTGCGGCATTTAGTTTGGTTATGTAAGTGGGTAATGTGTAACTACAGTGTCATTAATTCCTGACTAAACGTTTCCATTAAGAATGTAGCCAAGTAACATTTCTCAACATTGTATAGCTAGAAATTTGAGGAGCGAGCGTTTTTTCTACTTTGTCGCTCTAGAGCGGCAAAGTGACATTTTGCGTTGACAAAAGAGAGCGCAAATGGCTACTTTGTATATAGACTGTAGAAAAATGGATTTTGCACGTTTGCTAACCTGTAAAACAGTGCTATAACTAACGGCCCCCCGGCTCTAGAGAGGCCCCAATTTACATAATTTATAATTTTGTTATTACTGCAAAATTTTATATTTAATCTTTTTTTTGTAACATACAAATTTATTTAGTCCTTTATTTTTTTAAATGTCAATTTCCTAAAATAATATTGGCTAAGGAGCCTCTTATCCGCTATGCAGAATCAAGCTCTTTATTTTCCATCACATTTCGGCCGGTAAAAATTCGATTTCTTGGCTAATATTTTCCTGCAACTGATCCAGAGTTTTCCTTTAAAATAACCCCATAAAAAGAAGTCTGGGGCTGTCAAATCAGGACACCTGGCGGCCAATCTGTATTACCAAACGTGGGATTAAATAACGATAAGAGAATGATTTTCGCAAAATTGCTATTATTTAGACTGTATGATACTGATTCATCTTGCTAATACCATATTTTGTGGCATCCAATTTCTTTCATTTGAGATACTAAAAATGTATTAATATTCCCTGTAACTTTCACCAATGGACCGTGCCACCAATTTAATTTTCAAAAAAAAAAAGAAAAAAATACAGGCCAATCACATTTTCATAATAAATGCCACAACATACAATGACTGATGGGATGTAAAGGTGCCTAATTTTGGATTTTCAGATCTCCAACATTGGTTATTTAGCTTAGTCACAATTTCCAGAAGTTATTGTGGTATGTAGTTCTTCATGATAAACGCTACAATTAAAAACTGGTCCCAAAAACGGGCGGGCCCCCGAACTCTTAGTTACGCCACTACTCTAAAATCGAATTTGAAATTTTATTTACCCACTCCCGATATCCTAAGTGGCTATTAAGACATTGTTTGTAGGAATGTATGTTTATTTTACTGTCAATGTATCGGTTTCTATTAGCGACGTGATATAAAGATTGTCCTTACTTCCCTACCGCTGAACTTACCTCCCTCTTTGTAAAATACCAACAGTTAGATATTTTAAACTTGTATCAAATATGTACTAATTCTTATAATTTATGATTTTGAATTTGATTTCTATCAAATTGTCCTCATTTCATACATGTTTCCATTTAAAAGTTACCACTAACGTGTCAAATGTGACAGATGACAGCGTTTTTCTTCTTAAATTTTCCATGAAATACTAAGATTCTTATTTTAATGTATCAATATTCAACGGTATTCCTTGACATGTCTGGCAGTGAAAATGAACAGGTAAAAATAAATCATCGGGAGTGGAAAATTCGAAATTTGACTTAGTTTATTTAAATATTAACTTTCGTAATTAAGCTTGGTTTATTTAATAATTGGAATTCATTTCTTGAACAATAAAAATTTGATGTGGCCAGCATATTACCTTCCGTCAGTTCTATGTATTTTGTACAAATTCCATAGAGAAAGTTTCTATAATTCCAGTAAAATTATAGTATGGTATGACTAGCGAATGAAAGTTGACGTTTAAATTATTTTATAGATGTAATTTCTTTTGACTCGAGGGTTGCTTACACCTGACATGAACGAACTAGAATTTGCGGTATTAATCTTTAGAATTAAGGTCTTATCACACTAGAAGTAGTATCTCTGACTTGTCACGCATTATCCATGACTTCGGTTCATATCGCTGACTTACTCAGATGTCAGATGAAATGGAATCGGTTTCATTTCCTCTGACTATTTATCGCTGACTTCTCCATCGCGCATGCGCAACTGTCTCTGAAGTACAGGAATGTAACTTTACGGACTAAAATATAACTGCAGAAAAGTCAGAAGTAGACATTTTTTTGTTTGATGCGCATAAAATTATTATGCTTGCCCACAATTGCATTATTTTTCCATCGTTTTCATTCATTTTACTTAAAATAATTTGATATGTCAAACAAATTAGAAATATGTTGTCATTAAAGAAACTACATCATAACCAACTTCAAGTAAGAAAATCAACTAAAAGTTAGAAAAAACGGTTATTCAAAATTGCAGTGTGATAGATCTAGTTGGTCAGCTCTTCATATGAATGTAATGAAGAGGAATACGAAAGAATTATAATTTTTAGAATTGTAGTTATCGACGGAGAAAAAATTGTCACACATACACATACAGACGTCATCGTAAACATAGTGAAATCGTATTCCATGGGCTCTAAATCGTGCTCATTTACTAAAAACTCACCACCGAATTTTTTGACCAAATACACAAAAAGAAAATAGTTAAATAACAAAAAATTGGATCAAAAGTTATATTATTTCCTCAGAAACTCAATAGATTTGCCAGTATAGCGGGAGATAATATGCTGGTCACATCAGATATCTTTTTTATAAGTTTAGTACTATCGTAGTTTATATAGGAGTCACTTTCACTTCTGTAATGGTTCATTAATTTACGAAGTAAAGTGATAAGTGCTCCATTTTACTAAAGTTATTAATAATAATAATAATAAATTAATAGGGTAAATAATAAAAATAAATATACTTTCTTACCTAATAACAAGTACTCGTATTTTCAAGTTATCTGCTGAAAATGTATAAGAAACAATTTTTTTACATTCCATTAGATTAGATTGAACGATTGAAGTAATCATCAAATATTTATTTCAATATGTTGAGAAATAATAAATAATCAGGAAAAATGGAGTACAAAAAGCCAGAAATAATTTTCGAAAGAGATTTATTCAGTTCAGACATACTGTACATATTACATTTATATATAATAACGATACACATTTATCATTAAGGTATAAGAAACACTATAATTAGCTGATGTATGGCAGCGAAGCATTGTATGACGTCACCATGTTACAGTCAACTCTGTTTCATCCCAATTTAATCAGTACAATCCCATAATTAGTAATTCGGAGTCGAGAGTCGCTATGACACAGTAGCGTTGAATTTAACATGGAATTTTGCTCTTAAAAACCTAACTATATCATATATCTACACAGGGGATAGAATTCCCACACGTATACAGGGTATTCGTTTTTAAATGGGACACCATTAAGAACTCGAGAACTATAATAGTTACAAGGAAGGTTAAATTCGCAAACGATATCTATTTTATAAAACTATATGTAATAAATAGTAAAAATAATATACTTTTAAGAATGCCAAACAGTTTGGTAAAACTGTTTCTAGCAAATTTCAAAAACGTCCTATAAAAATGTCTAATTACTACGAAGATAGTCCCAGAAGTACCTGACCTGATGTATACAGGGTGTTTCCTTTAAAACAACCAGTGCTTTTTTGGGCGAACTAATGACTAGAAAAAAATGTTATATACAAGAAATGATCAAGAATAAGGGGCTAATTTATTAATAGTAACAAACAGAAAATTCGACCAGTGGTTCTCAAACGGTAGAACACAATTATATTTTTTTAAATGGTATCCTATGTAATTTTTTAGCCCATTAGATAGGTATTTTTTTCTGATTTCAACGATATAAATATGGTATAGGGTTGTATAACAATTATTTCGAGAAAAATGGCATTAAAAATAATGTTATATTACAATAGGCTATGCAATACACAGGTACACAATACGCTAGTAGTAAACCCATTTTTATTACATTATTTTAATTACAGTTTTTAATACCATTTTTCTCGAAACAATTGTTATACAACCCTATGTTATATTTATATCGTTGAAATCAGAAAATAATATTCTATTTAAAGGGCTAAAAAATTATATAGGATGTCATTTAAAAAAATATAATTTTGTACTACCGTTTGAGAACCACTTGTTAAATACTCGGTTTGTTGCTATTGATACATTATCTCCTTATTCTTGATCATTTTTGGTATAAAACATTTTTCTCTAAAGTAGTTAGTTCGCTCAAAAAAGCGCTGGTTGTTTTAAAGGAAACATCCTGTATATGGCGGTTGTTGTTTGAAAAAAAATACTTTTTTAGTAGTACCAACTTTATAAAGCTTAAGTTTGAAGTTTGACGACGCTACGTTGTGTAAAAAATAGTGAAAGTATATGCTTAATAATGAATATTAATAAAGAAATAAAATGATATAATTGAAATACTTCGGAAATAAGGGGGTTTTTGTTTTAGCAGCTCGTCACTCATATGAAATCCATACATATTATTTTGATTGGCGACTTAAAGACCGCCTATAAATATATAACGAATACCGAGTTAGGGGGTGGAGTCTACTACAAATGGAAGTAGACAAATTCAAATAGCGGACACGTGGCTACCAGTCCAGTACTGCAATTCTCAAATAGTTTTTATTTTAATATAAATTTCTTGCATTAAACTTAATCATTTTAATACACTTGCAATTATAAAGTATGTAGACTTGTGCAGTGTTATAATATTAAATTATTTTTTATAAATATAATTTAAAAATAGCATATATTTCAAGAACATTTTAGATCCACGAAGAAAACAGTTTTATATAAAAACTTATATTTGTGACGTCACATCTATATTTGTAAACTTCGGGGGACCATAACTCGCTTATTAATAGGATTTTTTTCACCGGATTTTCACCAATAGACTTAGTTTTACATATACTTTCTGATGAAATTATTTTAAAAAATGGTGGAATCCCCTATTTTGATACCATAGAAACCGACTTTTACTCTCGGTCTTCGGAAAATATTATTACTTTTCATTTTATTATTCTTGTAAAATAGAAACTGGTAGATTTTTTTCCTGTTCATTACATAACTCTTGTAAAATAATTTTTTCATTTAACCTTCTTTGCAGCTCTTATATTTCTCGAGATAGCAATGGTGGTCCATTTAAAATAAACCTCCTGTATACCATAACATAACAGTAATTCTATCCCCACTACGAATACTATCCAGCCTTATTTGGATGTTGCTTTATTTTTGTCATTTTCAAACACAAATGATATGAATAAAAATTTATACAATAATTACAACTACATCAAAATTTACGTACATTATTAAAGCAATTTCCCAATTCTGCGTTATTTACACGAATTTTTGCGAGTTTGAAAACTGGACAAATATCATACAAGGTAAATGCTACGAATGAGACATTCGCGTACGACAATGGCTCGGTTTACACTGAATGGCAATTTCTACATGCTACATAACAACTTAACAAACATTCCTTTCCTTGTACCAAAGCATGCTCCGAAAACCGTTTCTACAAAAGAAATCGGTTTAGATATTGCACTTCTGTTTTACAGAATACACTTAATTTTAAACAGTTTTGAAACGAGATTTTGACGTTTATTGCACTTTGAAGCCGAAGAGTGGATTTTTAATTATTTTAATTTACAGTCGTCCCTTTACTTTTTGAACAATTACTGAGTTTACATGCAGTTTTGAAACCGTTTTTAAAACGTTTTTAGTTTTGAAAACGCCATGTATACAGTGTCAAACCGGTTTTGAATTATCTCAAACCAAAACTAATATACATGGGTTGGACTAGAAAACTAGTTTCAAAACTATTCATGTAAACACTTAAAATTCAGTTTTGATACTGCGCATGCGTACAGAGCATAACGTTTCTGTCGCTTTGTGTTACTAACCCTCAAATATACTGACATTTATGTAGTTTTAGTGAGTAGTGGTACGAAGTATAAAAAACGAAGTATTTGGAGTGAAGAGGATCTGTCACTTACATCAGCTAAATGCGCATGCACCGAAACTGATTTCAAATCAATTTTTAAACTTGTTTTGAAAACTGCATGTAAAAAGTTTTGCATAATTTTGACTGAAAACTGAAACCATTTTCAAAACTGCATGTAAACGTAGTAATATAAATCAAATTGTTAACCACTTTTTTAGACTATTTTATACTAAACAATATGTAAATGTTATAAAATAATTTAAATTGCACAGTATAAAATTTAAATTTGTATCAAAAATATGATCATACTTAAAATTATCGTTGAATTTTATCAAACAGAATTTTATTCATTAAATTATTAATAAATTTTGTGTAATTTTCGTTCATTTTAAATTGACAAAAAATAAATTTGAATACCTACATACGTACTTTTTTACGATAATAACGGTGTTTTGTTATACATATACAGAGTGTTACGTAAGTAACGTGCCATACATTACCACTTAATAAACTTAATAAACAACAATCTCTGTTAATCTGTAATAATTACTTTTTAATGTTCTTGTTGGAAGTGTAAAAGCACTTCAAGATAGACCAATAACAATTTTTTATTTGGATAAAGAATTATTTTTTTGCTAAACTATTATTCACGAAAAATGACTATTCAAGGTCATTTATGAGCCGTCTGATATATTACTTGCAGATAACTTCACTGCATTTTATACGCATAAGCGTGCAACGCAAAATATTTATGGGTACATTTTAACTGAAAAAATAAATGTATTTTATTTGAAAATTTTGTTTATTTTCAAATAATGCTTTTCTCAAAGTTTTATCTTCATCTACGTTTTTGCATAATACCAAAATATAGACTTGACGTAAAGCATAAAATAATAATATGATTTGAATGTCAACGCCACTGGATAAATATCATTGCAGAGGGCATTATGGTAGATAATTACATGTCTGTAACTCTACGACATATGTCACTGCTATTTTTAGTGTGTTAGAAAGTAATATCTGTCTCACCACACATATTAAATAGACATACGTCAAATAATATTTCTCCTTCTAATATAAAATGTTGCTAAGCTATTGCTATAAAATACTGTGTATTCTTTCTTCGAACAAATGACCTTGAATAGTTATCTTTCGTGAATAATAGTATAGTCATTTTTGAAGCATTGAAATCAGAGGCGGAACATGGATAAGAAACTTTTTATTAATGGTGACTGTTTTGGAGCACTTCTCCTTAAACCAAATGCGTGTCGGTGTATTCTTGATTAGTGAAAATAACTGGCTTTTCTAAATATTTTAAATACTGTGCACTGGCACAAATATTGTTTTTTGGAACAACTTGATTTTTAGATTTTAATTTATTAAGAAGTTGGTTCGTAATTGTCGGCTTCATAGTCACATAACTTTTAATATATTTCAGATTATAACTTTTTAAGTTATCTTTATCATGCAGTGAACTATGGCACATATTTACATAACACTCTGTATAAAGATATTTTATTTTGTTACCATTATTCTCTATATCGTTTTCCATCAGTTTTGATAATTTTTTCTATTTTTTTTTGTGTAGCATGTATTTGGATCCATTTGAATTTAAATTCATCTGTTATTGGTATGTACTGTATGTGCAAGTAGCCCTATTATTTGATAGTTTTTCGTGACTGCCATAAAACAAAACTGCACTTTAAAAAACCAATAGTTATCAATTTTTTGTGAAGAGATTTATTATTTCATTTCAAAAAAGTGAAAAACTAGGGTCGACTGTATTTTCATTTTCCCTCGTCGGCTTCTGGTATATGCTTTCGCGAAACAAACAATAAAGACTGGTATACACTTTCCTATATAGTAATGAAAATTTAACAAAGCTTAGAGAATAGTCGTATAAACCTAACCTATAAATCAATGTAAACCAAGCACACTGCAGTGTATAGTAATTTATCGATTACAATATTTAAACATGAAAATTTGAATTTGTAACGATCGTAGCGTATACGAGCCTAATAGGCATGCTCTGGGTGTTAGAGTGAGACAGGTCTATATTCTATCACAGGCTAAGAGAGCTATTTAGACATAACGCGTAACTTAGTTCAGAACATTTAGTAGTGGCCGAAATAATATTCCTATTATAAGTATTCCTCGAACGTCCAAAAATACTTCGATTCTCAATAAATAACTGGCAAGTAAAATGGCTGGTTGTACTGCTATAGGGAATCAATGATACGGATTCTAATCTACTTAAATAACTCGTTGATAAGCGATGGATTATGTAACTTAAGTTTCAGTCGGCTTCCAAGGGAGGAAATAACACACTACTGCTTGATTCTTTTTGCACATATTTCAAGTCGGTTGGCTCTCAAAATCTGTTAATAGGCAATTTTACATTTTACACAAAAATTGACAGATTATGAATAATAATAATTCATTTTCAGCATCTTGTATATGATATGAAAAGCCTGGGTTAAAAAGATGTATGTCACAAAATGTGTTTTCAAACTTAGTCCAAAACTGGTCATTTCTTTATATCCGCAGATTAGTCAAATTTCCACATATGTCAGTCCTAATAGACCAGAAAAGTAAGATTAGAATTTACTTTTGGCGGGAGTTCATAGTTTGAATTCCCTAGTATAGGTTTCTTATGGAAGTGTGATTTTACGGCCAAAAAAAATAATTTTGTAAAAGAAATTAAGCAGCTCTTGTTAAGGATTTGATAGTTTGTTTATTCTGTAATAGATTGCAACTGTTTAAAATCAATGAAAATGTAGAGTAAGAAAATTATTAGAAAATAAAATGTTACGTGCAAGTTAAAATTTCCTTGGTAAGAAATACACGGCGATTAAAATTATGTTCTCAGCTTTATGAACTGAGTTTGAATTTGGCGCCTAAATTTGACCGTTATACTGTTCTGGTCTGTAGAATTTTACCAGTCTGACAATCGAATCTACAAGGCAAAAATGATGAAGGTCCATAAACACACATATTTTTGAAATTCAATGTTATGCTAGTTTTAGTAAGAAAAACTTACTTATTTATTCATTCTTATAATTTATAATTTTGAATTTAATTTCTATCAAATTGTCCTCATTTCATAAATATTTCCATTCAAATGTTACCGTTGACGTGACAAATGTGACAGATGACAACGTTTTATTAATGCTACCCATATCTAATAAGTAGATTTAAACATATCATTTGAAAGCCCTACTTCAAATTTATTAATAGGACCAATTATCTCACATTGTTAGAAAACGGACCTTCATCCTTTTTCCCCTGGCTCTTGATATATAATAGTTTTCACGTAGCGTCGAAATAGATAGCGTAAACGAAAAAATTCGAGATAACGTAAATGTTATTTTACAAATAGGGAGTTATTGTAACTTCTAAATGAAAGAACGTCCACGTTAACGTTATGTAGAACGCACATTATTTCAAAAATACAGCTTTCAATTTCATTGTTTACCGCATTTCATAGGGAGTTTTTGTATAGCGTTTTCCCGAAAGACGTATACGCTAACGTCTTGGTTGCTAGGCAATATCATATTTGTTACTTACGTACGTGACATTTGAAGACGTAATACGTCCGTCAGGGGTAAAAGACGAGCCAGTTGACGTACGTCTACTATAACCTAATAGACCCAGCATTTATTTTAAAACGTCAGAACCTTTTAGTTTTGCAATCAGAACTGTCATAAAAATTCGACATTTTCTTATTTATTCCTTAAATTGGGTAAAATGTTTGAAATTGTGAGTATTTATAATGAACAATAATTTGAAATTGCTAAAAAATGTAACAGAGATGAACCTTCATGAAAATATGAGGTTGAAACACCATTAAAAATAACCTGAATGGACTTTAGGAATTTTTTTCTTTCAGAGCGTGAACATGTAGAACACCTTTTAAACCTATGTAGCAAACATTAAATAGTTCTTCCATTAGTGTTTGATTTCTTTACCAAAATACAATGAAAATGACAGATATATACAACTGTCATTTGAACGTCAAAATCAACGTACGTGTGATTAAAACGTAATGCAAAATCCAAACTTTTGAAAACTCGTTACTTTGTACGTCCGTTATTAAAGACGTAACGTCAGCGTTGACGGAATCTTCTCGTACGTCATGCAAAAACTCCCTAATTAGTGTATTCACGTTAACGTTAACGCTAAATGCAACACAAACGAAGTTACAGCCGTACTTTTCACCGAAACATAACCTCAACACATACGTAACCTGTGACGTAAAACGCACGCTATTCTATCGCGAACAACGTATTAGCTTATTCGTTTAACGTGAACCTTATTAGTACGCGCGTTCGGGCTGTCTCGTGATTTTAACGTGCACGTTATTTTTGCGTTGAAGCTGCAATAACTCTCTAATTAAAATATGTATTCATGGGCATGTTATATCATCTCTCTAGTAAAATGAAAGGCGAATTAGAAAATCGTACTTTGATTGTTGAGTTGCAACTTCTACATACAGTTGCGTAAACATTTAAATTCTTCTTGTGCATTGCATTTTTTCGTGAAGAGGTTTTTACAAATCGAAGTGTGCATCTCCTACCCTTGTTGGAATACGGGACGAATTATGAATCGGGTTTCCGCCTGGAAATGGCCACTATGCAACAAAATAACAATGACTATGTACAGAATACTGTGTAGTACTGTGTCACGGGTAGCTCTTCTATATCCACAATACGTAAACTAAACTCCTAACTAACAATAAGACGTCTACAAACACAAACAAACAATTATTCGTGGTGAATTTGTACTCGTAAACGATTCTGGAATTAGACAGGTTTGAATTTCGCGCGCTGAGCTACCCGCTGCGCAGTATACGAGGCAATCACACGATCACGCACACGGACACTACAAGAAATCAGACAACATCGACCTACATCTAACAGCATATTAAGATATTACGTAACATTACGATGATATTATATGAACAGTGACGTCAAATCGAGGACCAATCACAAGATAATGTTCTACCATTGATAAACCTTACAATTGCATAAAAAACTTGTAACTTGAAAAGTATAGGACATTCAAAATGCCGTAATTTAGTATGGACAAAAACCTGATATAGTCAATTATGCGTGATTTTAAATAAAAATTAAATAAAATAATTATAATTACAATACCTACATTAATAACTAAAATGTCATATCAGTATAAAATGAGTAAAATTATGCAGGTAAATGAGGCGCATCTTAATTAAAAATGAAATATTTTAGATAATTAGTAGCTAATCTCTTCTGAAGAAAACTATGTTCATGTTAAACTTTGTTCTATTATAAATCAAAAAAGTTAAAAAATCAGCATTTTTACAGTAATTTTTATATGATAGGTATTTATTATATGAATGTGGAATGTATCATATTAGTCATCGCGAAAGAAAAAGTTTAACCACGTAGCTCGCAGGGCGAGTGGCTAATTTTCTTTAGTGACTAATATATATTCGACACGAGTGTAATACAACGTTTTATCCAACACTTTTTTAAAAACTTAAATAATTTTTATGTTTTCATTCATCATTTGACACTGACAAGGCAAATGATGTAGTATTTTAAATTACAAAGTAGCCATTGAATGGTTGTTATGGTTTTGTTATATTGTTATTGAAAAAAATTTGCTGTAATAATTATTGTCTGTTGTCTGTCACTGAGAATTATTTGAAAGAAAAATACATTAAAATGAGTGAAAATGAGGACCTTCCTTTAAAACGTATTCACTTAGAAGCACAAGCATCATCTTTGAATTTAATTCCGAAGCAAGTAACCACTAATTCGTTCCTCGTTTTCGTTTCACCAACCGTACACGACAACTGTCGTTGTGTAAAGATAATTTAAATAAATAAGTTTCATAATGTTAAATTATTTCAATAATAAAATAATTTTGTAAAATTGCTTTTTATTTATATTACAAAAATAAAACACGAAAATCTGTAATAATTCCTCCGTGACTTCTAAAATGTTCTCTCACGGAGTGACTAATGTTGTACAGGCTGTCTCATTTTCGATGTTTTTTTAAGGTATCTCGGGTAATATTAATGATAGAGCAAAACCGTTTGCACATTGCAGGGTCAACTTTTCGAGAAAAGTTTAAGTCACCACAGGAATTTTCGATCTTCTTTTGTTTCTGAGCTGAAAATATATAATCTTATTTATTATGATAGTTAGAGAAAAAATGTTTTTACAAAATTTTACCGTTTTTTAAATAGAATGAAATGGCGTAATTAGATTTTTTGAAAACTTAATAATTCTCGACATATAACACAAACTTATGATTTTTTAAATGGGAACCTATGTTGTCTCGTCTTTTTGCTTATTTTATAAGCTTTTCAATGATATATAACAAGTTTACATTCTTTTGTTTTAAACATTAATAAAAGACGAATTATTAATTTATTGAGGTGAAAATATTGTAAATTATTAAGAAATAAATGAAAAAGTTTATTACAAATCATCATTTGTTCATTTTGATTCATCTATTAATTATGTTCTCAAAATTATTCTTATCCAATTATTTTCGGGATAGTTAAATTACTAGTTATCGATGTTACAGTTGGCTTTAACACAATCCGAAAAAGATGATTTAATATACTTTTGAAGTAAATAAATTGAAAAAATGAGTAATACTGAAACAAATACTATTAGAAATATGCAAATGATGATCTGAAATAGATTTTTTTCATTTGTTTCTTAATAATTTTAAATTTTTTCAACCCAATAAATTAATAATTATTTTTTATTTAAGTTTAAAATAAAAGAATGTAGACTTGTTATATATCATTGAAAAGCTTATAAAATAAGCAAAAAGACGAGACTATTTTCAACACAGGTTCCCATTTAAAAAATCATAAGTTTGTGTTATATCTCGAGAATTATTAAGTTTTCAAAAAATCTAATACGCCATTTTTGTAAAAACATTTTTTCTCCAACTATCATAATTAATAAGATATGATATATTTTCAAAATGAGCGAAAAACGAGTTTTTGCCTGTAGCTTAGAAGCAAAAGAAGATCGACAATTCTTGTGGTGACTATTAAACTTTTCTCGAAAAGTTGACCCTGCAATGTTCAAATGGTTTTGCTCTATCATTAATATTACCCGAGATACCTTAAAAAAACATCGAAAATGAGCCAGCCTGTACATTAGTTATTTCAAATAACCATAGTAGCAGGGGCGTCACTAGGTACTTTTAACAGGGCGGGCGCAACAGGGCGCACCTTTAGAACGAAATAATTTTTGACAGTCTGATTCTGCATTTAAATTTTTTCATCTTTAAAACATAAAAATATTTCTTTTGGAAGATTTTCAAATGTAATGAAGCGAACACAAATACTTATCTGTTCTTCTGCAGTGATGTCCCGAGGATCATCTACTATTATTGCAAAATAATCACAATTATTAATTTCCGGAGTTATTTTGCGTATTATACATTTTGCACTAGTCTCTATAACATGATTTCGTGACGTAGTGAACAATAATGTGCATTTTGAGTTACATTGTAATTCTGGAGAAAAGGATCAAATTTTTTAATAACTAGAGTCTATAAAATTGGCTTTATTTGTAGAATTTTTTGTTTCATTATGTCCTTGCAATGGGATAGCTTTAAATAATTTCGTCTCTTTTATAGCCTGAATAGCGCATCATTTTGATTTCTTATAGTACCTTTCTTAAGAGGAAAGGTTACCCCTGTACTAAAATATGAAGCGAAAATTCAATTAATTGTTTCGAACTATTAACATTTTAAAAAACAACACACGACACGCATACATCCGATATTAACTTGAATTAAAAAAAAATATTATTGAAATCTATTAGTATTTGACTTTGATTTTAATGGCAAAACGAAAAAAGTCCAGTATTAATAGATTTCAATAATTTTTATTTTAAAATGCAGGTTAGTATCGGAAGGATGCTTGTCGTGTGTTGAATTTTTTAATGCGTTAATAGTTCTAATACAGGAGTAATTTATTTGAATTTTCGCTTCATATTTTTAGAGCAGCGGTAACCTTTCCTCTTTGGCTAAAGTCGTAGGTACATAATCGTCTCGCTGCTTATTGCAGATAAATAAGTGCATAATAAAATAGTAAAAAAAATCAGATTGATTTTTAATAATTTATTTAAATAAAAACACGGAAAGGGGGCGCAAAATTAAACAGGGAGGGCGCAAGCCCCCTCAGAAATGGTCTATCGACGCCACTGCATAGTAGTATCAATTTAAATAATCCGCCAATTCATATAGCTGTATTAGGTTTATGTCCGTGCTAAATCCACCATTTTAATTGTCCTGCATTTACCAAAACATAAGTTTTCTCTTTAAAACGCAATGTTAAGATTTTCCAATGGTAGAATTTATTATCTTGATGTTGGCAATCCCGTGAAATCGCAGTACACGACGTGTATTGCTGAGAAGATAAATAATTTACCATGTGTAAGGATATTCAATAGTATTATGTACTTCTAAATAGGTTATATGCTTGTAAACTACTAAATTGTTATGGTTTACTACCCTGACACCAAATTACGTATAAAGTACTAAGAGTTAATACTCGGCCGTAGTTTCAAATTGTTTTGTGTTCACTGATCATCGCTCGACGGTGGATTCGACATTCGACTGTTTGTCGTTGCCTGGCAACGCGTGTTAATCGTTACTCTTCGAATCGACCTGCTATGCTTTCCGTCAGCTTCACGTTACATTTGCATATATTTTGTATTTTTATTTTGGACAAGTTTAGGTATTTTGTTTCAATATTGTTGGCACAATTTATTTCACGGAACTAGAAATGACAGGGGTGTAACCGTATCTAATCAAATCAAAATGAAAGAGTGCCATGAAATTAAATTAACAGAAAACAAGTTTTGCAGAGTTTTACAAACATCTACAAAATCACAACAAACACAACAGATAAAATATAATTGGGGGGTTATTTCCGAAAACTGCCCAATATAACGATTAAAAAAAGTTGTTTCATTGAAATAAAATATAAACTTTTCACATAAACAATGAAACTGACGCAAAAAAACTTATTTAACTTTTTAGGCATTTTGACATACAGAACCGTGCAAAAATGTGGGTACACCTGTAGTTTTATAAAAATTAAAGAATTAAATTATTTTTGAAATTGCAAAACAATAAAACTGAATGTTTTATTTTATTTTTATCACTCTTTATTATTGATCCTTTGAATAATGTCGAACATTTTTTGGATTAAAAGGAAGTTTTCTCGAAGAATCGAAAATTTAAATTTACTAATACCGTAATGCCTAATAGACCTTTTCAATTTAACGGCTATCTCTTTCTATAGCTGCAAATAGTACAGGCGATTTCGGGCGACATACCCGTTCACTTCTTCGGATTACTTACGGTTAGTTACAGTATGACATGGTTAATGGTGGCGCCAAATATCGTTAGTTCACTTGTTGACACCGTGCTTGGTGGTTATGTAAATTCTGCGACATTTAAAACTGTCAAAAATAGTGTCTGACAATTAAAATGCATTAACGGAGAAAGATAGTTTTTTCCATATATGTCCAAAACAGAGTCAACGAAAATAATGTCACCTTGTTTGACATAAGACCACGACTCAGACTGTTTTGACTTTTGACATTTCAAAAAAAAACATGATAAAAAGGGATAGAAATAGTGAACAGAGAGCTGACTCGACTCCCAAACCCGTTCAGCTATGTGAGCACTGATCCAAGCATACCGGGTATGTTGTTCCTAGCGCCCGAATGTGTGAACGTACCTGAACGCAACATACCGCAAGTGAACGGTTGTCGCCCGAAATCGCCTTAAGAGAATGGCGCGAACAACTGCCAGTTGGTCTGTCAAACGAAACGTCAAAAATATTGCAGTCATTAAAATACCTGCATTCTCAATGAAAATTTGCATCATTAGACATTTTAGCTCCAATAAAAGCTTTTGTAACTTTTTCCGATAAGTTTTTTAAAGTTGTCAAAGATTTTTCTCACATTTTACGTTAAATTTTTTTAGAAACAAACGTCATAGATCTTTATTGTTCTTACTATGCGCAAATCCTATTGCGCATATCTTCTATCTCATTAAATTGAAAAGGTCTATTGCCCCTTTAAGACATAAATTTTAAGTGACCCTTAAACTAAAAATGTAAATCTAATTTGTGACAATAATGCATAATAATTTATCTATTTATTTATCAATTTACGGAACGTTTAAAATTTAATAAATATATTCATTTCGAATTTATAATTGGTTTTAGATTTTTTTATTGTTTTGCTCGTTAATTATTAGGTGTACCTATTTATTTTCGAACAGTACTGTTTTTCATATTATCTATTATAGCCTGTTTTTGAACTAGAAGAAATAATTCTAAATTTTCCTCGTACGATCTAAACACAAATAAATTTACTTTTACTTATGTGGTATGTGACGAAATTTAGATTTTTACGTATAATACTATGTAAAAATACCCGTATTTTTTAAATCGATTAGTTTTTGTAGTTTCCGAGAAAGAAATTATTAAATATTTGGGGAAATGATTAGTTAGTGACGTCAGCATGGCCCGAGCGTGGCAAAAAACAATCACTCCAATTCAGTAAGAAAGTTGCTAAGTATTAGCAACATTACTAAATATTGTGACCAATAGAAACAAATAATGTAAAGCCTGTCATTTATATATTTCAGTCAATATTTGTATAGTATCTGGCCATACTGACGTCATCATATCTCCAAAACATTCAATTGCAAATATTATAAACAAAATAATATTTAACTTTTATTATTGTCCAGTCATTAGTTAATTTTACCCTGCAAAAGGTCGGGTATTTCTGATTTTTGGATATTTTATATAATTAGAAATCCTTATAAAAAATACAAGTTTTCGACCTCGGGGCCCCTCGGAAACTACTGCCAACTTGGTAAAAAAGTCGCAAAAAAATATTTTTTTCAAAATATCTCTTCACCAATAAGCATTAGGGCAAAATAGTTAGTTTTGAATTTGTTGCGAATAAAATTCCCTACAACTTTCATCTAAAACATTTTTTTCTATAAGTAGTAGATTACGAGCTACAGTGCTTCAAACAGAGAATATTTTTGAAAATTGACTTTATGCTTCATTTTTACAAATTATTTATTATTATTCATTAATTATTATTATTATTTGACCACTACACATCTATATTAACCAATGTTTACCTTTTTTTTCAATTTAAAGTGGTTTTATAGTCCAGGAAATTTTCGATCTTACATCAAAGTAATTGCAACAAAAGCTATTTTATGGAATCCTGTCCAGAAAAATACGCTGCATAATATATTAATATTTTCCGGAAATCGGAGTCTGGGTACCTCCCGCCAATTGGGAAAAATGGCGACATATTTAAGATTTTTGCCATTTGCTCGTAACAATTAAGAGATATTTAAATAATTCAAAAATAAATAATATTCAAAAATCAATAATACCCGACCTTTTGTGGAATAAACCCTTATTTTTCTACCCCATGACTGGACTATATAGACTAATTATTATATTTTGTCATACCTACTTCTCGAGATTGAATTATGGTCACATGCCCCATATTGATAAAAGTACCGCGGGAGACGGAAATATCTTTTAATTGAATTTACCTGAAGATTACAGGAAACTTTTAAATTACAAAATCTCCTAGTCTTCATATTAGTTCTGTTTTAAAATTCCATAATTTAAATTTGTTGTATATTTTTTGTGATCAATCAATTTAAAATTTGCTCCTTCTAGTTAAAAAACAGACTAGAGTCTTCAATATTTAATGTAACATATACAGAATAATCATTAATGAATGTTAAGTAGGCTTACTAATTTTTAAAATTCCATTTTGAATTTCTGATAAATCATTGACGTTAAGTCGTTTCTTTTGATGTTTGTAGTTTTGGTGTTTTGGAAGATCATTTTTTCTTTTGTTTCTTGAATGATTACCTGTCAACCATTTTGAAGATAGTTTTAAAAGTTCGGGTAATTTCATTCATTTTTCATCTTTGTTTATTATTTATACGTATAAGAAGATATTTGCAGGACATTTTTCTTTGGGATGTCAGTTCCAATGGTTCCATATTTAGCATTAAATTGACTTTTGTAGCAACGCTAACACTTATTTCTTCTAACCGCTACCTTGGGCAGTTTCAGCGAAAATATACTTCAGAGTCCATAGTTTTCCACAGTATGACTGGACGACAAGTTTCAGTAACGAATTTCAAAGATTCACAATTGATATAAAACTTAAAAATAACAACATACATAACTATTTACAAATAAAAATGTGTAATGAGTAAAAATAAACGCAAAACGTACACTTGTCAACGTAACATCACACGTAACAATAAAGTGAAGATAAAAGATGAGTTATCGCGCACTGTGCACTGTGCGTCCATTTTCTGCTTAGTAGAGTCACTGGGCACTATAGGAATATTAATATACATTTGCTTAACCTAGTACGTATTTGATCCGACGTGTTGAAAAGCCTGGATGGTTTATGTAGGTACTTTGCTCACAGCTTTAAGGAGATCAGAACTTGGATTTTTATCCAAGGACATCTTCATGGGGTCGTGATGGTGCTGGTGATGGCTATGCTGTTCTAGTTTCTGCTGCTTCTCTTGCTGTTGCTGTTTGAGCCGGTCTTGTTCTTCGCGTTCCCGGCGAGCCTGTTCGTTGATTTCTTTGACGGCCCGGAGTTCTTTCTTGAGCTTCATGCGGCGGTTTTGGAACCAGATTTTGATCTGGCGCTCGGTGAGGCACAGCGCGTGCGCGATTTCAATACGCCGCCGCCGCGTTAGGTAGTGGTTGAAGTGGAATTCCTTCTCCAGTTCCAACGTCTGGAAGCGGGTGTAGGTTTGTCGACCGCGTCGTCTGGGACAGCCGTTTGGACCTGAAGCAAAGAGATCTATATTAGAAATTAGCATTTATCTAATTACATATAGGTGCAATTGTACCACATATAGTGGTGTTTGTTTACTTTAAAAATTAGAATGAATGATTTCCCTTAACTACTTTACGCAACTTTAGTGATGCACGCGAGGCGAGATGAGACGAGAAATATAAAATATCGATCTCGTCTCGTTTTCGGATCTATAATCTCGATCTCGTTTTTTTTGGGTCTCGTCTCGTTCTCGCACGAGAGTCTCGCTGTAAAAATAAGCGCTTGCGCACTACGTCTTTACGTAATAATTTAACTACAAGAGACAAGTTTGCACCGTGTATTTGCAGTCGTATAACAATTACTGAGTTTACATGCAGTTTTAAAACGTTTTTAGTGTTGAAAACGCCATGTGTACCGTGTCAAAACGTTTTTGAATTATCTCAAACCAAAACTAAAATTCATGGGTTGGACTTGAAAACTAGTTTCAAAACTACTCATGTAAACAATTAAAATTCAGTTTCGATACTGCGCATGCGTACAGAGCATAACGTTTCTATCGCTTTGTGTTACTAACCTTCAAATAAACTGACAGTTGTGTAGTTTTAGTGCGTAGTGGTACGAAGTATAAAAAATAATTGGAATAATAGCAAAACGAAGTATTTGGAGTGAAGAGGATCTGTCAGTCACATCAGCTAAATGCGCATGCGCCGAAACTGATCTCAAATCAATTTTTAAACTTGTTTTGAAAACTGCATGTAAACAGTTTTGCATAATTTTGACTGAAAACTGAAACCATTTTCAAAACTGCATGTAAACATAGTATATAATAAAGAGACGAAACACTAAATTCTGGTCACCAAATTATTTCAATAGGAACATAATGTTTATTCATTTACGGTTATCAGAAAATGTGTAAATAATTAAATTTACCTCTAAAATACCTAATTTATCTCTAAACTATTTCAATACGGACATCTGCTAATACAATCTGTCATTAATAAAACAAATTAAATATTAATTATTTTTTTTGTAACTAAAAGTAACTACACTTATCATTAAATATATGCCACTATTTAAGTAAAATTTAATCATAAAAAACCGCTACACTAGTAACTCGCTGGCAATCAGTCACTCCGCTTCTCTCCGTGTTGACTCCCATTAATGCTTAATGTAACATCCTTTAATTTTCAGAGAGGGCAAAATTTTTATTAACCGTAGTCTTAACTGGGGTGAATTAGGGGCTGAAATATTGGAGAAACTAGTTCTATTGGATGCAAAACCGATTTTGTCTTTATTTTGCATTTCCTCGCTCTGGGATCGATACCACTGAATTCATATAATTTTTCACATTCACGAGTTCTATGCACGAATTAGTGTTGACTCCACTCCTTGTACAGTGTATTTTTCATTGAATTTATGAATCAGTTATAAAATTACAAATACGTTTTATTGCGAGACTCTCACGAGAATCTCGCGAGATTTCTCGCTTCTCGCAGTTGTTATATCGATCTTGCCTCGAATTTTAAACCGCAATCTCGCTCTAGTTCTCGTCTCGTATAATGCAGCGAGACGAGACGAGATGCGAGAGTACTCTCGCCTAGTCGTGCATCACTACGCAACATGAAGCAATTTTTGTTTACATTGTACTGCAGTTGTACAAAAATTGTACAACTTATTTTCAAGGTGACAACAGGTTTTATGTATATTTTGTTTATCTAAGTTTCACTTACTTATACATACATTTATATGATTGTTCCAAACTATACGGTGCTTAATGAATTTATATTTATATTAACTAAGTTAAATTTTAAATATTACTAGAATTCAGTTATTTTTTAAAGAAAGTAGAAATTTAAAGAAACATGATTACATTTTTGACAATGAACGAAGATTGGGGAATGAGAATAAATATAAAGAAAAAAAATCAATGATGGTAGCTAAGGACGAAGGACCAATGAGAGATTATTGAACAAATAAAAGTGTAAGGAAGAGATTAGAAGCAGAATCGCCCAAGAAAAGGTAGATTTCAGAAAGATTTAGGAACTGCCAGCAGCAATTACGGAAAAGAGTTATAAAATGATTCATAGGGAGACTTCTGCTGTATGGATGATAACGTGGACCTTGACTTTGAGAAACAAGGAAAACAGGAAGAAAGAGAGAGAAATAGCGTCAGGAATGAATAGGTGTTAGTAAAAGGACTGGAAAACAGAAGCAATTTGAGAGAAATAAGAAAGCGAAAAACCAACTGTATTGAATGTATTTTAAGGAGGGATTGTTTCCAAAAAATTCGGTTGCGTTAGGTTAATTTAATAGTAATGAAACATGAATTCATAGACATAATAATCAGTAACTATTTATCGAAAAGAGCATAAATTTATTGATATTTAACGAAATATGGTATATAAAACCGGTGTATCCGAACTGCGTACCTGCCGTATCCTTAATTTCTGTCCAAAGTGCGTTTAAAACATACGACTCGAATTTTGTACTGTCAGGTTATGTTAAAGGTATGTTTAAAAAAATCGAAATATTGACAAAACAGTAAATAAAAACTAACATTAGAAACATTCGTTTTCCGGGAATGGACTGTGTCATATTTTGAGTCAGAACTCAACGTTTCGCCCGCAGTCGTATGGGGCATCGTCAGGAGCAAGGGGGATAGTACTGTCTTAAACAAGGTTACCCGACGTGTCAACCACGCTAGAGGCCGAGTTTAAGCAACACGAGGGGAGAGTCAGTTTACAAGGTTACCTGACGTGTAAACCACGCTAGAGGCCAAATAAACCAAGTGACGAAGGAAGCTCCTGTCCCTGAGTTTTACAGACGTAAATACAGGGAAACTTTAGAAATATGGAAACATCCTAATAACATCAATCGGGATGATGGCTATTTCTTGAGCCACATGTGGAAACCGGTGATTCTCGGAACACGACACGCCCAATCTACCATTACGAACTCGATTCCCATTGGTCCTCATTAGCTTTGCTCATCTACCGTATCTTTAGATTAGTATATAACTGTCTTCTCGGCCTTCCTTCGTCACTTGGTTTATTTGGCCTCTAGCGTGGTTGACACGTCGGGTAACCATGTTTAAGACAATACTATCCCCCTTGCTCCTGAAGATGCCCCATACGACTGCGGGCGAAACGTTGAGCTCTGACTCAAAATATGACAGTCCATTCCCGGAAAACGAACATTTCTCATGACTCAGACTGTGGAAGCCTACGCAATTATTTCAAAAACTACCATTCTTTATAAAAGTACTTCAATACCATCAAAAAGTGATGCCCGTGCTTTTTAGATTTGTTTTAGCCTCTTGATTCAAATCCTAAAAGTAGGAACGTCACTTTTGAGAAACCTGTATAAATAAAAAACCAATATGAAGTTATTAAATTTGTTGTAGCTATATTCATATTTATCTTAATATTAAGGGGATTTAGCACGGGTTTAAAAAAATAATTTTGAATGTGTTAAAACCGAGGTTAAAACTAGTATTTGGGCATATCCGAACTGCGTACAAGATTTTACCCGATAACATTTTGTTCGCAGTTCGGCCAACAACCTAATCATCTTTAATTACCTTTGTACCCGGCAAATTCTTGTACGCAGTTCGGATAGCACCTACATATCTGTAGATTTCTTGCTTCGGCTATAGTCAGACAATAAGTATTATTAAAAGACAAGACAATTTTTACAATAGATACAAATATTTATAACTTTACTCAACATCGTTATTGAATTGAAATTATCGTGGTGAATTTTAAAAACCCCAAATGAAATACTTACAATAAACTCCGCATTTGTTTTGTGAAATAGTAAATAGTGAATAATATAGCTTGATTTACATTAGTGGTACAGTGACGGTACAGTAACAGTACGATGACGGTACGATACTACTTGCTGCAATGTATTTTAATGGACCCATTTACATCTACGTTCTAGGTACGATGACGGTACAATGACGTCACATTGATATACACTGATTTGTGAATGTGTAGATTAGGCTATGCTGAACAAAATTACCATCTTTACGTTTTATTATTTAATATATTTTTGGATAATTATAATCTTTGTATTATTTGCATAACAACATTTTGAAGACCCAGAATAAACATACAAAGTTATCTTTAATTGTTAACTAACAATAACACATAACCAATATTCTATTTTCTATTTATTTGTTAGTTGACAGCGAACTGGACAATTATTTGCCACTGAGTGTTCTATTGCTTTAAGAATATTCTTATTCTCGTAGGAATATTTCTGACACCGATAGAACGTACCTATTGTCATGGTATTTTATTATGTTCGTACCGGGTGGGCAGGTTGTGCCCTGCACAAAGGCGCCTAGACTTTGAGGGGAGCTATTTGGAGACAGTAAAGTAAATAATAATAAATTTTTATAAAATGCTCTTATTCGTAAAGACAAAATTGCTATAAAACTTACAAATTAAGGCGATAGAAGTGAAAATATATTTTTACCTTCCGTCACCTTTAGGTAAGGAAGGTATTGTCTTTGGTCAAAAAATTCGGTGGTGAGTTTTGAATGAATAAGCACGTTTTAGGGTCCCTAGAATACGATTTGACTATTTTTACGAAGATGTCTGTATGTGTATGTGTGTGTGTATGTATGTGTGTGTGTGTGCCTGTGTGTGACAAAATTTTCTAATGCGATAACTCTAATACTACAATTCCAAAAATTATAATTCTTTCGTATTCCTCTTCGTTACATCCATGTGAAGAGCTGATTAGGTTTTGGTTATAATTGGTCAACCGGAAGTACCCTCATTTGAAGATTTTAACAGTTTTTCTTGAAAAAACGATGTTAAATATCACTTTTTCACATTTAATGTTATTATAAATATTAAAGAATATTTTATTCCCTATACGATTTGAATGCATTTTATAATTCATATTAAACGGATATAGAGTTAAAAAATTATAAAGAAATTAAATATCATAATATATTAGTCAGCTATGCTATAACTCTGGAAACAGCTGCTATGTTAAAGAAATGCTGATATTCTGATTGAAAGGTGTCAGTGTCAAGTGAAGTTGACAGTATGTATGTGTTATAATTTTACTGGAAATATAGGATCTTTTATTAGAGTTTCTAGTCTCTGTATGGAATTTGTATAAAATACAACTGCTTTAAGGTAATGTACAAGAAATATAATGTTTTGCAAGGAACTTTCTGTATGACATTTATATAAAATACATAGAATTGACGGAAGGTAATGTGCTGGCCACATCAGATTTTTTAATTGTTATATTGAAATAATAAATATGAGAATGTTGATTACAACAAAGAATATATTGATTATAACTCAAAAATATTGATTACAAGAATGGATCCCACAATGAATCCAATATTTAAATACCTACTATCATTTTGCGAAGAATCAAATGCACAAAAATCTTGAAATCTGTTGTAAAATTGTTGATTGCAACAAACGATTTGGATTATAACCTATTGATTACAAGAATGAATCTAGGAATATTTCATCAATATTAAATCTAGCATTTTTGAAGAACAAAAAGTATAGTTTAAACTTTAATTTGCAAATTTTACATCATAAGGGGGAAGGGGCGCTAAAATATAACATAGCACAAAGGCGCCTTATAGCCACAGAGCGGCCCTGCGTACCGTCGTGGTATCATCTAATGTAAATGCCTCGTGCAACTGACATACCGTCATTGTACCGTCATTGTACCGCTAATGTAAATAAAGCCTATGATTGTAAACATTTTCGTCACCAATCGTGAAATCATGCACGGAAAGATATTTAGTGAACAACAATAAAGAATGTTCGACGGGATAATAAAAATAAAAATATGTGAACAAAACGGAATATAATATTGTAATTTACGAACATGCGTGGTAATGAATTAAAACGTCATTTGGGTCGTAAAAAGCAAACATAAAGAAACATATCAGTCACGAACAGAGCATTTCCATGACAAACAGCGAAAAGGACACGTTTTAAAAACTATAAACTAATGTGTTACATTGCATGTTATGACTCCGAGCTAGGACCAGCGAACCCATAAATTACTAGATTTATTATTTCGCCATTAACATGATCTCAATTTTTCTGCACGCAACTAACTTTCGAAAAATTCAACATAGAGGATAAAAAATTATTTACTGCCGTGTAATACACACGGTTTTTTACGGATATTGCCTGAACAACTGCTTGTTCCCTCAGTTTTTATTGTGGAATGGAAATATAATTATTTATGTGCTATAAATTCACCTAATACACGGAATATATGAAGACGTTCTGAAAAATACTTCTTTATTTCGCAGATAGAATTATTTTCTTACAGACAATATCGTATGTAACAAATGTTTTTAGAAAAATTTTCGTTCCAAATTTTATTATTAAATAAGGTCTAATCTAGTTATCACTGGACATAACGTATGGTACTAAAGTTTTGAGATTTTTTTTAGATGTTTTGTATTTACACTAAATAACGTTTTATCAAATTGTCGCTGAATTCTAAATATCACAATTATCTTGTTTTCATTTTGACAGTTAAGTTTGGTTTAGTTTTTACCTCCCCCTACCCTTGGTAAGGGAGGTATAGGGATCGTGCTAAAAATCGCATATCGAGATTTTGGTAAATGACCACGTTTTAAGGTGCCTAGAATCCAAGTAAAACATTTTCACGATGATGTCTGTGTGTATGTGGATCCTCCACTCTAACTCAAAAATTATCATTCAGAAAATATTGAAATCTTGTATTCCGAACTTTTTCTGTAATGGAAAGAACCCATTAGATTTTGGTGTAAATCGGATAACCGGAAATGGCACTTTACTAGAAGCTCAAAATAGTTTTTCTCCAAAAAATACCTTTAAATGTTATTTTTTCGAGATTAATGTTATTATAAAAATTAAAGATTATTAAATTTTCTACAGATTTCCATTAATACTTTTTCTATATATTTTATGGATAAATTTATAAAATTATCTATAATTTAAATTCCGGAGCCTACGCTTTAAACAAACAAAACTCCTTGGTTGCGCAGTTATTCAAATGTATGAAGCTGACAGATAAATGTCACTGTCAAAGAACTGATCATTTCAAATTAATAGCTGTATTCTGTTTGGACAAAATCTCAGTTAATCTCAGATCATTTCAGATAAACTCAGGAAATCGATGTTCTTTCCGACACAACTGATTTGAGTTGTTCTGAGTAAACTCACTTCCTCCCTTTCCGATGCTACACTACCAGTTTACAAAACTCAAAATGCTTTGAAACACTCAGTTTGCATTTTAAGGTTATATAATACAACAAAGTTTATATTCACATATACAGATATACATACAAGTAATATGTTTTCAACATTATCCATTTTTCGTTTATAAACAGTATCATAAATCAGAAAGATGTCAATAAATTTGACAGCTGCTACAGCAAATGCTATCGGTAAAGTAGGAAATGATAAAATAGAATAAAACTTATTCTTTTTGCAAAATCACAACTCACTTTAGTTCAACTCAGTTATATACTGAGCTGAGATACAGTTGGGTCAAAAAGAATACAGCTAATAATAGTAACGTATTTAAAAGAAAAAAGTAAATAGAACAATAGGAAAGAAAATCATTACAGTTTCCAGCATATGTAAATATGTAGGTATGAATTTAGATTAATAAAAATTAACGATTCGCAAAAAAGTTTAAGCTAATTCTCATTTTTGGATTAGTGAATTATATTATATCCCGTTATTTAAAATTTAATCTTCATTTTATTATCAAAAAAGGTAGTTACTTGGATTAGATTAGACTATATTTTTAGAAATAAACTGCCAAAATTAGAGTGAAATTCGCTAATCCAAAAATAAGGATTAGCTTAATCTTTTTGTGGCTCGGGCGGTAATGGCGGGAGGTGTTGTGTTGGCCACACCAGATTTTTCTTTTAGAAGTCATTTGCGGTGGCTTTGAGAGTAATGTAAAATGGCTATCTCAGTTCGAAATACCCAATATGTGGAATCTTTTCTTGTACATCTCACCGTTTCAACTATTGTCTATTTGCATTAGTTTAAAAGTTTTAAAGCACTTGGAATTTATTTTACAATGTTATTTAAATGAATGTGCGTTTTGTATTTAAATATAATTTACTCGTATGTTAATGCGTGCATTTGTATAGCAGAATGGCTAGGTATATAGCAAACTAAATAGATTTAAACTCCACAATATTTTACTTCCAACCGCGCTCATTCTCGTATATTACTAATTTCAATAACTGCGTTTGCGCGTATGTGCACAAAAGCATAAAAATAATTTGTAGGTATGGAAACAATTACAGCTGGACGTTTATTCTTGCCAGTAAGTCTTGTTTAAAGCAGCCATTATTCCTCAGCTACCACCAACTTTGAACTGGAATTATCATTTTTATCCGCAATATATAAATACGTGACTTAAAGTACCGATAAACTTCAAGTGCGAACTGTTTACGCGGTCCGCATAAACAAGCTGCCAAGAACAGAAACAAGCTTGGGTCCATACTATTATGGCTATAGCTATAATGAAATTGTTATTGTTGTAGTAAACAGAGAATTATTTTAACCCAAGATATATTTCAACAAGATTTTTATTGTGGTAATATGTTATTCATAAAATTGAATACTCGTAAATAAAGTTAATATTTTCTTGAAATTCCAATCAATATAAACATGGTTCCTATTATTTAGAATTTTATTTTAAATATCCTAATCATTCTTTCCTTTCACTTCTTGAAAACTCCCAACCATTCTTCTTTTGGAATGCTTCAAAATAATCAATCTGAACTGAAATGTTGAAGATACTCTTTGCTATCTGGTATATGTTATTCCATATTTCCTACTTTTAAAAATTGATTAACTTATTCAAACTAACTAAACTTTTGGTGAGACGTAAAATTAGGCGTTTTCGTAAAATCGATCGCATTGATCCGCTGTAACATGAAGCGTTTGTAAAGTCAATCGGGTTAAGATGACGCGTCCGTAAACTCACTCCGATCAATCAGATCTTACGATCCGAACAAAAATTTTCAACCACGATTCATGAGCAGGGTTAGTATAGATTGCGCGCACATATTTAAAATTTAAACATTTGTGTTTCAGAAAATGTATTAATTTATTGTTTCTGAATAAACATTATAGCACCATGGCAAGTTGTAAAAAAATATGGCAGTTTGCAGGTCATGTAGTCTTTATAACCACATGGAACAATTTTAATCTAAACAATGATTCAAGTGACATTACAATCGCACTTGAGTCGTATATAAAATTATGTACGATTGCAGAAAGAAGCGCTATTTTTTTATCCATTTTAACTGACAAAAACGCATCTATTTTTGTTGATTATTATAAAATTATACATACGTGTGGCAGCTTTCGTTGCGATTTTGTTCATTATGTATAGATTTACAGATCTGTAACACTTACCTCCGGTATTATCAACATCAACAGATACTTAATTTTAAATGAGAATTAACGAACAAAAGCATATCAAATTGATATGTTATACGAGATTTCTAACATTGCAATCAGAATTTCGATGCGCTTATGTTTGGTAAATGGTCATTTAAAATTAAATGTCTGTTGATAATACCGGGGATTACAGATTTGTTCAGAATTGCAATATAAACATCTAAAACCGCAAATTTTAAAAGTCAAAATCTTATGAAGATCTGGCGCTTTTGTAAAATCATCGGTAATCGGATGGATTTGATATATATACAGTTATGTCGGATAGCTTGACTTTACGCCGATAAAGGGCATGAAAGAGCCGAATATTTAACTAATATTTTGTGTTAAGCTTAGATAGACCCTTTCAAACAGTTTTAAGGTTTAGTTCTAATATAAAAGATCAATTTTCTAATGAGCCTGCTTGACATTTTTCAAAAAGAATTTTAAATGAAAGTTTATGCAATATTTTTCTTATTAATAATTATTTTTTTAATAATTTGTTGTTATTTTCGTAAATAATTAAATACGAATATTGGCGCCAAAAACAGTGATGAAAAACAACCTCCACTCCTGTGTCATAGAAGCACATACATTACGTCATGCACAGCTAATAGAAAAACAGTTTTTCCATCACCTACATTTATTTTTATTATTTAAATAAATAAACGTAGGCGATAGTTTGTCACATGTTAATAACAAACATCTAATTTTACATTTGACGCTAACATTTTCCATTATAAATGAGTAATAATGGCTAATACAGAATACACTCAAGCTAAGTCTGACAGTTTACCGAAAATCGAAAGCTGGATGATCGCTGAATTTATATCAGAAAACGACTGTTTTACTGTTGTCGAAATAAGGTGTGTTAAAGAGTAAAGCTACATTCACAGCTACTTTTTTAATGCGTAATGATAACGCATAAGACATAACTTTAATACATAGTGCAAATGCGTAAGGTTAAGAAAAACAGATTTTCTGCAACAAAATTTAATTGATAGTTGACGTCTATATTTATTCAAATTACCTGTCAAAATTGAAGTTTATCATGGCAGGAAAGGATTGCTGAAGCGTATTTCCTTGTTTAATTTAATTTGAGCACATGGTATTACAAATGTAGCACTAGATGCAGCTATTTCTTTTCTTCGAAATTGAAGATTTTAAGATTTCTCGCAAATTTATTTTGACAGCTGTCACAAATGCATGATGCGTAATGCATACAAGTTTGGAGTTTGCAAACATTTGTTGCTATGCATTGTGTTTCTGCATTATGTGTTAATATTAAAACTAGCTGTGAATGGTCCTGTGCGTTGCCATAAAACAAACTTTGTTACGCATTATCTATTAGCATTATGTATTAACGTTATGCATTAAAAAAAGTAGATGTGAATGAAGCTTTAAGGTAAAATAAAATGTAAAAACCCAACCATCAGCTCTTCGATCTACTGCTTCTAGCCACAATTTTCTTTTCTTCGCATCTTTTGGCGTATTTATAAATTCAATAGTAGGTTTGATCATAACGCATTTTTGCAAGAAGGCACTATGCGGTACTGTAAATGACTCATTTTATATTGAATTTTGTATTATCTAACACGAACCAAACTCAAAAATTTGACACTTGTTTGACAACTTCGACAATATATTTATCATAACAGTTGTAGCAAAGTACAAAGAATTGACACTATAAAGGACCAATTGGAGCCGATGAAGATGTATGTGTTGTGACGACTCATTCTGTTTCAAATCTTGTGACTTTTTCAAAATATTATCCAAATTTCAAAAATTAATTGTAAAATATCTAATAGATATTTGGTGATATTTACAAATTTGAGGCTATTGAAATAATCATATGTTTTAAAATTTAATACTTAGTAGGCATATAAAAATTCTTGCAACAACCCTATTTGACATTATAGTGGAGGACACTAGTACTGTAAAAGTTATTTTATTGAAAATATACTAGTAGAACCCATTAAAAAGCATTTCGAACAAATTTGGAGTGATTTTCAAGCGTAACGAATCTGTGAATAATAGTCCTTTTTACCCCTTACTATTGACAAGCTATTCCACGTGCAAAAAACTAACTTTCTAATTCGTGTTTTAAATCACTCCAACCCTTGCCATAAAGCCATTGAAGTTTGCAAACTTTCTCTTACCTCAATTACATGTGCACAAAATGTGCCATAAAAAACTGCAACTTTCCCAATTGTTCACCCTTTCCACCCTTTCTTACGGATACGGATTGTCCCAGAGCAAAAAACTCGACTTTCTCTAGAGGGTCCGCATTCTTCCACGGCCGTAAAATAACCGTTACGACATCTAAGTCCTGTTTATTCGGCAAGAAAGGGCAATAAAACATTCCAGACGGCGAAGACTAAAGAATCGCGCACAAACCGGCCGCGTAAATTATCTAGACGCGTGGAAAACAAACCTCTAATGTGTCAATTTACTAAATTTACTGACACTCAGACTTTCGTGGAAGAACCGATACGATAGAGATGCCACAGCGCCAACGCGACGAGAAAATATTTGCAAGAATACTGTTAGCGCTCGGCAGTAAATCATTTTGAATATTAATATGACACATTTCGATATGATCTATGATACATATATTTTACTATTCTTGATCTATTGCAGATAAATTTGTGGTGTTGACGACAACTGTAGCAAATTGTGTGCCGTCTGGTAAATATTTACTACGGTAAAAGTATGTCGCTATTTAAAAATAAAAGATATACGAGGATATTTTAAAATTGCAGTTAAACTTATAAACTATGAGATTTAAGCAACTGTTTATATTTTCTTGTTATAAGTGTTTATCGTTAAAACAATGAAAACTTTAATTTTATGGAATATATATCTGTGGCACAATGCAAGAACAACCAATGCCTTCGTTATTTTGAGAAAAGTTATTTAAAATTAACAATTTTAATATTTGATCATTTTTAAACCCTGTATATGTGTAGGGTGTTTATTTTAAGTGGTACACTATTGCTATTTTCAGAACTATAAGTGCTACGAGGTCGGTTAAATTAGCAAACAATTTCTATTTTACTAGGCTATTTTAATGAACGTAAAATTAGCTTTTTTCAACTGGTGGTTTTCAAACTGTGGGGACCAACTTTGTTATTTTAAATGAGGTGATATGTTTTTTATTTATTTATTATATAGAGAATTTTATTCTAAGTTCAGTGATATATTTTCAGTCTCACATAACGATTTTTTTTTTTTTTTGAGAAACATGCATATACAGGGTGATTCATCGGTCTGTCCTCTCTTTATAACTCTTTTATTTTAAGTCAGATAGAAAAACTCTTTAAATATAATTTATATGATATAGTATTATCTATCTACGTACTATATCCATTTGTATACAGGGTGCTCCATTTAAGCGCAACAATATGTAACTTTATATTTCTTAATGGAACATCCTATATTTATTTATTTATTTTGATAGTAAATTAGATTCTCTTTAAAAAAGCATTAAGTAATAAGGGGTCTAAAATTATAAATTAAGAAGTTATTTACCTTTATTCGTTGAATGATATGTTTCTATCATGTTATTATTAACAAAGTAAGCTATGGATAATTTGATCAATTGTTTCGAATTTAAACAAACAAGGTGTCCAAATACTCTTAGTTTATCATTATTGATGTTGATGTGAAAATGAATAATACAAATTTTAGTAAAGATGAGATGGTTAATATAATATTTACAATAGAAAACTTTATTGAAGTTGAAGGACAAGTTTTCGAGCATTTATTATAATTTTGCATTATTTAGTCTGCCACTAAATTTTAATAGCTTCTTTGGAATTAGTGTAATGTTTAAAATAAGTATTAATAAGAAAGGATCAAAATTTTGTATTATATTATGGTTTTTTCCACTCTGAACTACTATTTTTTATGAACGTAAATAACTTCTTAATTTATAATTTTAGACCCCTTATTACTTAATACTTTTTTAAAGGGAATCTAATTTACTATCAAAATAAATAAATAAATTTAGGGTGTTCCATTAAGAAATATAAAGTTAGACAATGTTGCGCTTAAACGGAGCACCCTGTATACAAATGCATATGGTACGTAGATAGACAATAATATATCATATAAATTATATTTGAAGAGTTTTTCTATCTGACTTAAAATAAAAGAGTTATAAAGAGAGGACAGACCGATGAATCACCCTGTATAGTTTCATATTAGTTTGATTAAAATATCACTATAATAAGAATGCCACGAATAGAAAAAATGAATACATGTTATTTTTCTTTCATATAATTAGAATGCCTTGATACAAATACGTGAACATGTTGACATTTATGATCAATTGACAAAAGAAAATATTCACTACTTTCTGCCAGGGCACTGTAATTCTATGTATAAAAAATCTGATGTGGCCAGCACATAACCTCTCGCCAGATATTTTACCTGGTTGTACGCATAAAACAAAAAATATTTTTAAATACAAATACATATATTCATGTCTCACTATAAAATAATTCTCACATATATTTGCAAAATCTATGGGATATAGGTATAAATTATGCACAATACATACATTTTCTTTATATTCAATATCCTGAAATTTTCTTTTTCCACTTTCCTTTTCTTTTTCTTTATATTCCTCATTTTTTCGCAAATTCCTTTTATATTCTTTTTTACGTATATTCTTTTGCGTTGTTGACTTTTTTTATTTTCATAATCTTCATAATGATGTACAAATATTTTTGACAGTGGCATACAAATATTTTTGACAGTGACATTTATGTGTCAATTACAAACCTTTGAATTTCTTGTCTTGAAGTAGTTTGATCGGAGATTTTTTACATCAAATTATTTTATATGCATTTCTTTATCTCTAAATCTATAGAAGATATAATAATGAATTTATATTTATCGAATAAAGAATTTAACGTTCTTTAATAAATGTATTTACATCAATTTTCGATAAATAATATTTGGATAATTTTTTTCTTGTAACTACTACTTCCGGCTGTCCAATTGTTACCAAAACTTGATCAACTCTTCCCATTATTGTTAAATTGAGGAATCCGTAGTTAAAAATGTCTTTAGTTTTAGTATTTGAGAAATCGTGGATCCAACATACATACATCCACACACACATACGGACATCATCGTAAAAATGTTTTAATCGGACTCTAGGGACCTTAAAACGTGCTTATTCACTAAAATCTTGATATACGATTTTTAGCATAAATTCAATACTTTTCTTAGCGAGAGGTAAAAATTAACATGTATTAATTTTTTCCATCCGTGGCACTCTTATTATAGTCATTTTAATCATATTATTATAAAACTTTATATGCATATTTCGTTATGTGAAGGTATGAAAATATAATATCACTGAATTCAGAATAAAATTCTCCATCTAATAAGTAAATAAAAAATATATAATCCCATTTAAAATAACACAGTTGGTCCTCACAGTTTGAAAACCACTGGCTGAAAAAAATTAATTTTACGCTTATTAAAATACTTTAGTAAAATAGAAATCGTTTGTTAATTTAACCGACCTCGTAGCTCTTATAGTTCTCGAGTTAGCAATAGTGTACCCCTTGAAATGAACAATATATATTACTAATAAAGGGAAAATAACGGAGCTGCAGTCACTTCTTGTTGAAATTTTATTGAAATTTAAAACATATAACCAACGTTTCGATCACAATTTGATCATCAGGGTAACGTTTAAGGATAAATTTAGAAAAACATGAAAATGAAAAGTTTTTAAGGTCGAAACTTTCGTCAAAATTACAATAAATAAATAAAAACGTGCGTACATATCAACATTGCATATAAAATTGTTTTATATGCAATGTTGATATGTACGCACGTTTTATTTTTTTATTGTAATTTTGACGAAAGTTTCGACCTTAAAAACTTTTCATTTTCATGTTTTTCTAAATTTATCCTTAAACGTTACCCTGATGATGATCAAATTGTGATCGAAACGTTGGTTATATGTTTTAAATTTCAATAAAATTTCAACAAGAAGTGACTGCAGCTCCGTTATTTTCCCTTTATTAATACTTTCTACAGTCGAATCATTCCTAACCAGTAATATATATTACATTTATTTTATATTCAAAAATTCTTTGATTCCCGCAGAATCTCGTACACTCAATAAAAAAAATTGCATGCGAAATAAAACAAATTTACTTCGATTTGAAACTACAAACAATATTCTAAAAATAGGACTTGGGTTTACACATCCTAACAAGAAGAAAATGAACAGTTCAACTTTTTAATGCATTTTTTATATCTTTGTGCATTAATTCCCTATATTTTATTTTCCATTTTTTGATAGTTAAAACTTAACTTTAATTTTATTGAAATTTCGTTTACATTATTTATAGTAATAAAGTAATATAAATTGCGTAAAAAATATTTAAATTTTATTGGAAGGACTCCTAGATATTATTGTAATCTGCAGAGTTAAGCAAACGAATTCATGCCTCATATTTTGAGGTGTAAGAATAGTCTATTACATTGTTGATCTAGATAAGATACTAAAATTCGTATACTTATTACAATTTTAAATTCACCTCCAAAATCATTTTAATCTCCCCATCTTCCCGTATAATTTTAATAAAACGTAATCCTCCGCCTCACGAAAAGTACACAACTTCCTTCGTTGCCGACTTTTCTATCTTCTTTCTCTTACCTGCCGATGGCAGCTTTATAGATCTTGATACCCGGAATGCGTTCCGCAGAGCGGTGTAGGACGAACAGAACATTACAGCCCGGCTCATGTGTGGAAACTTTGTTCCGATGGAAATTATGAGTCTTATCGAGATTGCTCCGAGTAGTTTCTTTAAGGATACGGATTTGCAATTTGTTGCAATGGTTATGCGAGGAATGAATTAGTTTAAATTGCGAAATGCCAAACGCATAGTCGAGATATCAAAAAGAAATAGAGATAATTAAAATAGTATTTCAGCAAGCAGCAACTACCAGCGAAGCGATAAAGTTTATACTTAGTAGACATTCACCCTAATAGTAAGTAAGGACAGTTTACCAATCGAAGACTTCTGTATCAGTAAGACAGAAATATGTACCGAGTGTTTTTTTTTTCAATATACACATGAGAGACTAAAACGGGAAATCAGTTTTTTGCAGATTATTGACCCCTGTTTTGATAATAATGATTGTGTAACAATAGAAAGATAAAAATCTGGAGTGGCTAACACAAGCCTCCCGCCATTTACAGCCCGAGTAACAAAAAAGATTAAGCTGATCCTTATTTTTGGATTAGCGAATTTTACTCGAATTTTAACAGTTTATTTCTTAAAATATAGTCTAATCTAACCTAAGTAACTACCTTTTTTGCTAATAAAATGAAGATTAAATATTAAATACCGGGATAGAATAAATTTTACTAATGCAAAAATGAGGATTAGCTTTTTTGCGAATTTTAATTATTATAATCTAAATACATACCTACATAAAACTGTATAGATTTCCTTGCCTATTATTCCCTTTCCCTTATTCTTTTTAAAACTTTACTATTATTAATTTGAAATGATTAGTTCCTTGACAGTGACATTTATCTGTCAGTTACTTACATTTGAATAACTGCGTAACCAAGAAGTTTTGTTTCTTTAAAGCGTAGCTCCGGGATTGAAATTATAGATAATTTTATAAATTTATCCATAAAATATGTACAAAAAGTATTAATGCAGATCTGTAGAAAATTTAATAATCTTTAATTTTTATAATAACATTAATCTCGAAAAAATAACATTTAATAGTATACAGGGTGTTCCGCGACTCGACCGACAAACTTATACCATATATTCCGGGGGTCATTACGATCAAATGATGTTATATGACCTAGGTGAATTCCTCTTTGTTTCGGAGATATCGAAAGAATTAAAAAAAAAATGTTAATTGAGTTAGCCTTGACGATTTGACGTATGTTTGACAAATGAATGATTTTTGTGCTGTCTTATTAATTTAAGCCATTATGCCGCATTTTACTAATGCAGAATATGCCGATATGGTTTTTGTGTATGGTTTTTGCAATGGAAGTGGACGTGCTGCAGCTGCGGCACCACTACATTTTGGGAGACACGTGACGGTGTTTCTTAATGAAAATTTTCCGGTAAGGTGGATAGGACGAGATGGTCTTGTACCTTGGCCAGCTCGGTCATCTGACTTGTCGCCTTTAGATTTTTTTCTGTGGGGTTGTCTCAAATCTTGTTTGTATAGTAATGGTAAATCAGATACACGCGAAGAATTGTCTGACCGTATAGTTGAAGCTACTAATTCTCTAAAGAATGAATTGGCAGTAATTAACTGGCAACATACTATGACTCGAAGGATAGCTGTTTAGAAAATGGCGGTTCTCATTTTGAACATTAGCTGTAATTTTGTGTTAATTAGCTATCCATTGATGAAGAAATTTTCTTTTATCATTTTTTTTAATTCCTTCGATATCTCCGAAACAAAGAGACATTCACCTATAGCTCATATAAGATTTTTTGATCGTAATGACCCCCGGAATATATGGTATAAGTTTGTCGGTCAAGCCGCGGAACACCCTGTATTATGTTATTAGGAGTAGAAAGCGGTCTTTTTGTGTTGAACCCAGCTATTGCGGCCGAGGCGCTAGCCGAGGCTAGGCAAGCTGGGTAAAACACAAAAAGGGCGTTCTACTCCGAATGACATATACTATTTTTTCTTCAAGTGTTTCAAATAATTTTTTGACATTTTTCTTTTTGGAATTTTTTAATTGTAGTGTTTGCAATTTCAGCCAAAGCTGGCTGTGTACACTACAAAACAAAAAAGATACAACTGTCAAATAACAATTTTCAATATAATCTGTGATACTGTGACAACTGCCGCCGCCAGCGGTGAACTAAGACACTAACATTTTTTTACTAGTATAACAATAACAACATTTTTGTACTAGTAAGAAAATGAACAACTTCTATAGTGTGTGTACAGTAGCATAATATGAATATTGTAATACGCTTGAAGAAAAAGGTATTTTTCGAAGAAAAACTATTTTGAGCTTCTAGTAAAGTGCCATTTCCGGTTATCCGATTTAACAAAATCTAATGGGCTCTTTCCATTACAGAAAAACTTCGAAATACAAGGTTTCAAAATTTTCTGAATGATAGTATTTGAGTTAGAGTGGAGGTTCCACACACACACTCATACACATATACACAGACATCATCGTGAAAATTTAAAAATTGGATACTAGGGACTTAAAACGTGGTCATTTACCAAAATCTTGATATGCGATTTTTAGCACGATCCTAATCCTCCCTTACCAAGGGTAGCGGGAGGTAAAAATTATCTACAATAAAATGACATTAAATACATGAAAATGATGTAATACGTTGATTTAAAATTTATTCAGTAATAATATAACAAGAGAGTGAGAATAAATTGAAAAATCTGGAAAATTATTTTCTAATAGGGCTGTTGCAAGAATTTTTATATGCGTTCTAAGTATTAAATTAAAAAAGATATTATTTACATATCCATTAGATATTTTACAATTAATTTTTGAAATTTGGAAAATATTTTGAAAAAGTCATGTGATCTAAAATAGAATGTAACGTCTAACGTCACAGCACATACATCTTCGTCGGCTCCAATTGGTCCCTTTAGTGTCAATTCTTTGTGTTTTGTTACAAGTGTTATGATAAATATATTGTCAAAGTTGTCAAACAAGTGTCAAATTTTTGAGTTTCGTTCGTGTTAGATAATAAAAAATTCAATGTAAAATGAGTAATTTACGGTATCGTATTGTGCCTTCTTGCAAAAATGCTGCTAAGGAGCAAACCTACTGTTGAATTTATATATAAGATGTTAACCACCTATGTACACCTAAAAAAATACACCCGGTATATTGTTAATTCAGATCTAATAAAAGTGCCAAAATATCAATAAGAATTTTGTTATACTATTGAGAAATATGAATATTTTGAGAAATGTATCACGAGTACAATTTTATAGCTTCCAATTAATATCCATTTCTCTTAAAATAAAACCCTATAAATCACCATCGTCTCTAATTACCCCTTTGCTGGTGGGGTTGTAAATCTTCCGAAGGCAGCCGAAGTGGTCGGTTCTGCGTGTGTCGGGTGATTTACGACTCTGGCTCCTGAGAACATGTCTGCCATCAGGATCAGAGCAGTGTAGAGGAGTGCACAGGGTTAAGGGGAAGGGAAACGCAGGGCGCAGTTACCATGGCAACGGAGGTAGGAGCCATGTTGAATCTGGAAGGTGAGGGGTGGGGTATTGATTATAGGGATAATTACACATTGCTGGAAAAGGGTGCGAAGATACGGCAGGATATTATAGGATAAATATTTAGAAGATACTTCTTAAGGGGTCCAATTTATATGGCTTTAAAATAGAGTGCGCTGACAATAAATAGTTATTTTTGCTATAAGAGATGTAGGTACCATTTACTAATATGTCCGAGAATGGTCAAATGTACCTACATCTCGTGTTGCATATAAGATTTTTTCCACTTCCGATGATTTATTTTCTACCTGTTCATTTTCACTGCCAGATATGCCATGGAATACCGTTGAATATTTGATACATTAAAATAAAAAGAATCTTAGTATTCCATGTAAAATTTAAGAAGATAAACGTTGTCATCTGTTACATTTGTCACATGAACGGTAATTTTTGAATGGAAATATTTATGAAATAAGGAAAATTTGATATAAATTAAATTTAAAATTATTAATTATAAGAATGAATAAATATTTGATACAAGTTTAAAATATCTAACTGTTCGTATTTCACAAAGAGGGAGGTAAGTTCAGCTGTAAGGAAGTAAGGACAATCCTTACTTCCCGTCGCTAATAGAAACCGATATCTTGACAGTAAAATAAACATACATCCCTACAAACAATGTCCTAATAGCCTACTTACGATATTGGGAGTGGGAAATAGTTATTTATTATATGAATGTGGAATGTATCATATTAGTCACGAAAGAAAAAGTTTAGCCACGTAACCTGCAGGGCGAGTGGCTAATTTTCTTTAGTGACCAATATACATTCCACACGAGTGTAATACAAAGTTTTATCCAACGCTTTTTTAAAAAACTTCTTAAATCATTTTTATATTTTCATTCATTGTTTGACACTGACAATCAATTGATGCAGTATTTTAATTTACAAAGTAGCCATTGAATGGCATCTATTGTTTTGTTGTATTGTTATTGAAAAAAAATTGCTGTAATAATTATTGTCTGTCATTGATTATTTGAAAGAAAAATACAATGAAATGGGTGAAAGTAAAGATCTTCCTTTAAAACGTATTCACTTAGAAGCACAAGCAGCATCTTTCAGTTTAATTCCGAAGCAAGTAACCACTAACTCGTTTCACGTTTTCGTTTCATCAGCCGTTCATGACAGCTGTCATTTTGTAAAGATAAGTAACCTATTTTGGCATAAATGTTAATATTACTTTAAATAAATAAGTTTCATGATGTTAAATTATTTCAATAATAAAATAATTCAGTAATAATAGACCTTTTCAATTTAAAGAGATTGAAGATATGCGCAATGTGGATCTGCGCATAGTAAGAATAAATAAAATCCATGACGTTTGTTTATTAAAAAATAGACGTAAAATAAAGCTAAAAGGTCCAATGATGCAAATTTTCACCGAGAATATAGGTATTTTAATGATTGCAATATTTTTGACGTTTCGTTTGACAGCTTATAACTGGCAGTTGTTCACGCCAATTTTTTACTATTTGCATTGATAGAAAGAGACAGTCGTAAATTTAAAAGGTCTATTCCTCCGTGACTTGTAAAATTCACGCTAATATCTGAATTGTCACTACTGTCAAAAAAGTTAGTTTATTATGTTAAATAGTAATTAATTTTAATAGGGGAGTACAGCTCAATCGAATTAAGAGAAATTAGTAAAAAATAGTGAAAGTAGATGCTTAATAACGAATATTAATAAAGAAATATATGAAATCCATATATATATTATTTTGATTGGCGATTCAAAGACCACCTATAAATATATAACGAATACCGAGTTAGGGGATGGGGTCTACTACCAATGGAAGTAGACAAATTCAAATAGCGGACACGTGGCTACCAGTCCAGTACTGCAATTCTCAAACAATTTTTATTTGAATATAAATTTCTTGCATTAAACTTAATAATTTTGATATACTTGGAATTATAAAGCATGTAGACTTGTACAGTGTTACAATATTAATTTGTTTTTTATAAATATAATTTTATAAATAGCATACATTTCAAGAACATTTTTGATCCACGAAGAAAACAGTTTTATATAAAAACTTATATTCGTGGCGTCACATCTATATTTTCAAACTTCGGGGGACCATAACTCGCTTACTAATAGGAGTTTTTTCACCAGATTTTCACCAATAGTCTTAGTTTTACTTATACTTTCTGATGAAATTATATAAAAAAATGATGGAATCCCCTATTGTGTTATAAAATGAGGTTTTGTAATTAATAATACTATTTATTGCGTTTTGGTTTATAAACAGAACGTTTTAGTTAACAAGAAAACCTGCAAATAATTCAAAGGTATTTTTTCTGACATGCATTTATTTGTAATTTTGTGTTAATTTCATAGCTATCACTAGGAATAAGCATTATTTATAAATTTCATATTCTGTTTTACAGGATACAAAACGTTCAAAATAAATTCTGCATAGTGATTATAGTTATTAACGTCATAAGGCTGATATGAAGCAAATAACAGACGCGGTTGAATTGTAAAATTGAGGCGACAGCCGAGATTTTACAACCAACCGAGTCAGTTATTTGTATATCAGCCGTGTGACGTTCAGTATTTTTCATAATAACACAAAATATCTTCTGAAAATTCTATTTTCTATGGCATATTGACAGGTGACAGCACTTCATGACAATTTCATGATGCTGCGATTTTTTTAGGAACACATGATTTTTAATAATTGTACTGTTATAAAAAATAACGGCCGTGGCTGTTTTGACGCATATATTGGTTGAGCACACAGTACTGTTAAAGCACATTTGACAGTATGGTATTATGAAAATAATATAATAATATAATTGTTAGTTTTTTGCAACTATTAACATAGCCCTGATCATGGTTTATGGGAAACAAGACTGCATCTCCAATCCCTAACTGTAAAATATTTAATTTGATGTATTTATTTGTTTGTTATACAGTCAATTTCTAAATCTGCTATAGTTTCCATATAAAATGTAAATAATGTATTAATGTGTTTATTACTAATCAGCATGCATCCAATATAATACGATTCCCACAATATAAATATGCAAAGTTATAGATAGAATAATTGGCGTTGTGCGTTAATTATCTATCCTAATGTGGGCAATATAATGTTGATATTTACGGGTGGGATAAGATCACGGAACAGAAATCGTGCATTCGTCCGGCATGTGCCGTAAAGCTAAGTGATCCTATTACCTTACGTCACATATGCAACAGCGCATGAAATTGCTCAAGCGCAAGCTCCCGTGCCGTGTCTCCTACGTGAGCACCGATCCAAAAAATTAACTCAATTACACAGATATTCGCACCGGGGCTACAAACTACCAAAACGCTAAGCTGCATCGGATATAACACCTTCTATTTTAACGAGACGGTTTCACATTTTTTAATAGTATTTTATGTTACGATGATGATAATGCCAGGAGGGCGACGAGGATCTAGCCCGAAGGATAGATGCCGTCCGATGGGCATTATCATCTAGTAACGCTCGTGGTGCATACAAGATTTTTTTTATATTTTGCGTTCATAATGAAGTCATTACGATACGCAATTGCGTATCGTAATGACCTTCATTTCGATACTCAATTTTTTGTTTTAGACGGTTGGTACTAGATGACGTTTCTTTAACCCATTTTTACCTAATTTATTTTTAGTTAATTGACAATTCATTTTAATAATATAATGTCGATTATTTACATGAAAATATAATCACAAATTGAGTAAGTAAATGTTAATATAATGTTCGAATTAGTCCACATAGATGGACCTAGTAGTGCTAAAAATTTGTAGATTGAACCTTTGAACGATAGAAAATTATTTTTAATTAATTTTAAAGCAAGTTTTAGTTCAAATATAAGAAAAAATAAAAATTTCCTGTACACTGAGGCTGAAAGGGTTAAATTGTCAAACGTTAAAGCTGGAAGATAAGAAATTTCAATATAACCTAAAATTTCTTTTACTTAATAAATCACTTTATATAATGAATATAATAATAATTATAATAATATATATTTTCGTCTTACTTTGCATTTCAAAATAAGCAATCAAAACATTCTCTGTTACGCCTTTGACATTATTTTCTTTACACCATGTGTCAAAATTTGCAAATTCTTTCTCATAAATCTCGCGCGATTTTTAGGAAGTAGATTATTTACTGTAGTCTGAGCTATATTACGTAGCTCAGGCGGAGTGCAACTGATTTCATCTTCCATGATTACACTAAATTGCACTAAATTCACTTAAATTTGTTCGTAAATATTGAAATGACATGAACTTTCAAATAATAATTGAATGTGGTCAATTCAATGTTACCAACTACAACATTTCACTTACAAATTTCCCTAAATCAACTCGGTTTAATATTAACAGTTTTTTAAAATATTTTACTTTGTAGAAGGCGCAAAATATAAAAAATAGTATAAAGAACTCATTTTATAAGACTTTCTTTCACACTTGTCAATTAGAAAACTCGCTAACGCTCGTTTTCTAAATTTTGACGCGTGCGAAAAAAACATGTCTTATAAAACACGTTCTTTAATATACTAATGTCTCACTAGAATATGTGAAATAAGTTTTCATTTATAATAATTTTGATTACAATAATGCTCAAGCTTTCGCGTTGCTAAGGATGTTGTTTAATTGTTTTCATAATACCATACTGTTAAATGTGCTTTAACAGTACTGTATGCTCAACCGATATATGCATCAAAACAGCCACGGCCGTTATTTTTTATAACAGTACAATTATTAAAAATCATGTGTTCCAAAAAAAATCGCAGCGTCATGTAATTGTCATGAAGAGCTGTCACCTGTCAACATGCCATAGAAAATAGAATTTTAAAAAGGTATTTTATGTTATTATGAAAAATACTGATCGTCACACGGCTGATATACAAATAACAGACACGGTTGATTATAAAATCTCGGCTATCGCCTCGATTTTACAACATTCAACCTCATATTTTATTTGCATCATATCAGCCTTATGACGTTAATAACTATTTGTTTATTATCAACATTTATTTATTATTAAAACATCAACGTTCTATATCGTTGGAGATGATGGAATGGGTGAATTTGATGTATCGGAAGATATTTTATCGAAACGGTGTAAAGAAATTATTTTGAATGCTTCTGCATACTTTGAGGAAGACAAACGCATAAATGTTCCCCTAATTATTCCATTCTCGTCTGTAGAAGATCTAAGTATTATATTTTGAGGTTCGTTTTCACATGACAGATCTCAGTTCTTTATTTCTTATGCACTTATTTCTGAATATTATTAGGTACATTTTAGCGAGTTTGTACTCTTTGGGTGTGTCACATGTGACGGTAAATAATATCAAAAATGATAAAAAATGATAAATGAAAACGTGGATAAATATCGTCCTCAACAAAATTAGTGATCCGTCATCCGTCCAAAATCAATGCGAAACATTGCAGTCTGCAATTCAACGTACTTACTTTTAACATGTGCGGTGAAAATAAATTGCTTTTAAGGCCTTTTTCATAATCAATTTTAAGTATTGACAATTAAATTAAAAATGATTTCTGTGTTGTGCTTTTAAAGTTGTTTTCTTATTATATTAATTGTTGTAATCAATTAATGTATGTATTAACGAGAAATTAGTTAAAGAAAAACACTTGGTGTAAGTTTCACAAAAATTTTATTTATGACACTTTATCGATTTCGGTTTCTTAGACCATCATCAGAAGTATAATACAAGAATCTTACAGAATTACAGCTTATATACTATCCCGTTAGGGTTACAAGAAACTTATGGTAGGGGGTAATTAGTGGTTTTTTCCAACAAACATTCGAAAAACTCGGATTGAAACAAATCAACTTGATCATTTAAAATAGGTAAATTTGTTTGAATTTCATACGCTTCTAAAATATTCATTTTTTGTCCTTTATCTAAAATATGTAAAAAATTAAATTGTCTATACTGCTGCAAGTGTGATTGGTTTCAATGAGGTGTTTTACATATTTTAGATAAAGGACAAAAAATGAATATTTTAGAAGTGTATGAAATTCAAAAAGCTTTAAAAACGAATTTACCTATTTTAAATGATCAAGTTGATTTGTTTCAATCCAAGTTTTTCGAATTAATTACCCGTACCCCCTCCATAAGTTTCTTGAACCCTAATGGGATAGTATATAAGCTGTAATTCTGTAAGATTCTTGTATTATACTTCTGATGATGGTCTAAGAAACCGAAATCGATAAAGTGCCTTAAATAAAAATTTTGTGAAACTTACACCAAGTGTTTTTGTTTAACTAATTTCTCGTTATTTAAATATGTTTCATCAAGTGCCTACCACCGAATCTCTCTATTAATGTATTAGTTGTTGTAATCAATCCTTATTATTATTGTAATGAATTATAACTAAAAAGAAAATTATTTTCATTATATATCGTTCATATTATTTCTAATTTAAAGTCCATAAACGATGATCGGATTATAATGACAGCATAATGAATTATTATGCTCTCATATAATGCACGGTTGTTATAGATATGTTTATATACACCGTAAATGTTTATATACACAAAAGTATCTTAAATGAAAGTTTATGCAATTTTTTTCAAGTAACAACACAAATAATAATATAAAACAGAAATGAAAAACAACCCCCCATATCTCGGTGATATTTTCGTAAATAATGAAATGAAAAGATTGGCGCCAGAAATACTCAAGAAAACAAGGAAAGAATGGTAAACTCTATTATTGTTGAAGGAAACTATCATATGTTATTATTAAGAATAATAATAATAATAATAATAATAATAATAATAATAATAATAATAATAATAATAAAAACGAACTATTAATATGGTTTTATATTCCACAAACGTTTTTCCTAAAAAGAACGGTTTGTCCTGATACGGTAGGGTAGAAGTGAAAGCTTCCTCTATCATGGACAATAAGTTTTTACTTTTCGTTTCTTCGGGACCATCTGAGCAAACATTTTCCTGATTGGATACTCCTGGAATGCACATTTTATTCACTTCTATTAAGATTTCCCTCGTTACGTTCACTTCATTTCATTTAGAATTTTCATTACTATTCACTATCTAGGGATAATACCTTCTCTACGCTTTTAGAACTCGAATTTAACTATGCATACGAGTATTCCACTTGCTTTTTTACTAATAAATAATACATTTTTGCATTCATTTACATTAAATTTGGATTCTAATTTCGTGTAATAAATTAAAATAACAGTTTTGGTAAGCTCCTACTGAGTTAGAAATTTATGAGTGGATTAAGATGTTATTTTAAGTACAATGTAGTCATAAATTTGTTAGTTACGGTATAATATTTAAATTTTAATATGTTTATGTGAACTTAACATATCATTCCCACAATATGAATAGAATATTTATAAATAATTACATATATCAAATTCCATTCTTAATAACTTTTAACAAGAAAATATTTTGTTCAAGTATTTTGAATCATCATCATCGATAAATTAAGACATACGAGGTAAATTCCAAAAGTTTTCAGTAGGACATAACATTTGCGTCAACTTTATACCATAGGCGAAGTTAGACTTTAAAATTAGGGGGTGCTAAAGTCCCTTACCTTAAAAAGAAAAAAAAGTTGGTTTAAAAAATAAAAAAATATTGATTTGATTAATTTATAAACAAAAACATAAAATATTATTTAAAGTAACAAAATAGTTAAGTGTTAAATAAAAGTGACATTTTAGTTCGTAAAAAGGAAGTTTGGAACAAGACGCGAAGCTAATTTCCTGTTTCCTTTAAGAAGAATAAATTCTTGCAAAATATCTTAGGTATTATTTATTTATTTTTTTATTATTGTTATTTTTTTTTCTTGAAAGTTTATTTTCTATATTCTATAGGTACTGATCTACCTACTACTAAATTAGTAAAGCGATTTTGTGTCATAGTAGTGCTTAGCCAGTTTTTAATTCTTCTCATAGGTAACAGAGAATAATCTTTCACAAGTTTTTGTGTATATAGGCAGAATGAGCGTAATTTTATAAAGTTACCTACATTAAGTACAATTTTAATATTATTTGATTTTTGACTGCTCATCATGTTCTTTAGAACAGTAATATCAGCTTTCAAAATATCTTTTTTTTGTGGTATAATGATCTATATCTACGGCTATTGCTAGTTCTTCGCTTTCTAGGGAAAGTTAGAGTTTTAGGTGTGTAGTTATTGCATCAATTATATGGTAGTAAAGTTAATATATGAATTCGAAAAGAATCATCATCAAGAATTATCAGCACAAGTATGTAAGTCAGTATCATGTGAACTAGATCCAATTGTTGATGCGACCAAATAATTTTTGAGTAATTTTGACTCGCTTTTTTATTTTTGTAGTTTTAATAGGTTCAATTTCAATATTGTTATTTTTTGAAGCAATTTTAATATCTCTCCGCGAGTACAAAAATACATACCTAGTCAGTTCATTTTCTTCTAATATTTTTTTATTATATCATTACTGACAGTTAAATTCCCTTCTTTGCTTTGAAGGTTCTGTCTTAATATGTTGATAATATTTAATATAACAGTCGATATGAATAGATGTGTCTAAAATGAAATTATTAAAATTTATAGAAATTTTGTTTGGGGGTGCTAAGCACCTGCATTAAGCCATATATATATATATATATATATATATATATATATATATATATATATATATATATATATATATATATATATATATATACAGGGTGTATATGAAATAAGTGCATTAAATTTGACCAGTAGTATAACTCATCGAGAGCAACAATATTTCTTAATAACTTTTTCTCGAAATCGCATATTTTTTTAGCATTTTTACCACCCCGTAAATTGACGAGTCGTTCCAAATATTTTTGTGATAATTGAATGCAGCAGCAATAGCTATGAAAAATTTTGTTTTAGCAATTGACAGTCCTGTCAATTGTTGCAATTAAATTTTGACATTAGTAATAAACTTGTTTATAAGGTAAAATTCTTTCAAAATGCGAGTACACAGACATTGTAATTACTTACCTATGGTTTATTTATTTATTTTTTACTCGTATCTGTACTACATTTTACTTGACATCACGGTTCACATAAAGACAGTGTCATGGAGTTGCCAAAGCATTTACACGGAGCGTTTCCAAATCATCACCAAATCATTCTGTTCTTAATATTCGCACATTTGTTAATCTTGTACATCTTTATCACAATACGGAGTGTCATATGACAATTTTTTAAAAAGCAACCGTTGTATCCATACCATGTGCAAAAAGTTCAATGTTTTCAGCACATAACAGACTTCAATTTTGGGAATGGCTCATAATGTTCATTTATGAGACTGAATTTACTTGGGAAGGTGTATTTATTATGCACAATACACATCTTGACAGACGAAAATGCTGTAAAAAATGTACCTCTTTTAAATGGACAAAAGTTTGTACTTACATTTTTTGAATAACGTATTTAAACTATTATGATTTATCGACGATAAATAATCATCTCATAACCTAATAACTATGCTTTTGCTCTTCGTCTCGTTACCTCGTTTCTCCTTGTCTTCCACTATTCACGTGATTAAAAGCCTGGTTCAATACACAACTTTATACTTTTGTTATCCAATATTTAAATTTATTTATTTTAAAAATTGTACTATTACGTATTAATTAATAATAATGTTATTTCCCTTGATTAGTTTATTAATGACTGTGACTGTAAGTGTAACCGATAACCGAGAATTTTTGAGCTGTTTGTATTACACTTGAATACGGCAGCGCAGCCATTTGTCTCTTTGTTCTCCATAGGCGGGTAACGAAATATGCAACAAATCTTTAAAGAATTTTAACTCAAAATCTAAAAGACTTAGAAAAAAAGTTATTAAGAAATATTGTTGCTCTCGTCGAGGTACATTACTGGTTAAATTTAATGCAGTTATTTCATTTACACCCTGTATATATATATATATATATATATATATATATATATATATATATATATATATATATATATATATATATATATATATATATATATATGTATATCCAATTAGTGTATAGAACATTTACGTTAAATTCAACATTTTCAAATAATCTTGAAAGCAATAATAAAAATTCCCTTGCAATTCTACTTTGTTTGAATTTGGAATCCCTTTGAAAATTGTGTGGATTTACATACTCATGGATTCCCTATAACCCTAAAGCCCAATTGAGTGTAGCACACGTAACTAACATATTTCTCGGGTTTATTCCCTATACCGCATTTCTCCTAATGCTTCTCGCCTTTCGACTACCAATTCGAATACGAAGTCTTACCCTACTGTATTTATTCCGCTGGCTGGTGGCTGGTGCAGTAAGGTTTATCTAGACGCCGCGCTGAACAGTTTCGGGTTATGTTACTGCATTGTTTGTGAACTGAAAATGGCGCTGTGGATTTTATTCTTTCTGGAGAAGTTCTCTGTACTTGTTTTCATGTGAATTACGCAGAGATTAAATGGATAAATCGGGTTTTGTCCGCAAACTTACTTCGCATTGCTCTAGTGTTGCAAACAGATAAAACTTACTTACTGGGTTAAGATGTAAAATATAATTTACATATGAACGAAGTTTCCTAACTTTGAATGGCATGGATTTTATGATAAAAGATTATTTTCTTCCTAGTTCATATGACTTTAATATAGATTCTGAAGATTAATTTCAAATAAAATCTTAAAAATATATTAAGCTTTCTATTCCTTTTTAGTTTATACAAGAAATCGTAATTTCTTACATTTGTACAAATTTAAGAGAAAGAAGAGAATCCTGAAATAATTTTCCAGGCTAGGAATGTTTCATACATTTTTTTTTATCAATAATATACAAGTGTCCAGATAGCATGTTCAACATGGCGATTTCGAGAACTATAAGAGATACGAAGTCGGTTTACTTAGACACAAGTTGTTCCATTCAGGATTCTTTGAAGTTAAATAAATTTTATCTACGAGCAACGAGTGCATAATAGCTATTAACATACCTAGGAGTAATTGCGTAGGCTTCCACAGTCTGAGTCATGAGAAATATTCGTTTTCCGGGAATGGACTGTGTCATATTTTGAGTCAGAGCTCAACGTTTCGCCCGCAGTCAAACCAAGTGGTTTATTTGGCCTCTAGCGTGGTTTACACGTCGGGTAACCTTGTAAACTGTCTCCCTCCTTTGTTGCTTAAACTCGGCCTCTAGCGTGGTCGACACGTCGAGTAACCGTGTTTAAGACAGTACTATCCCCCTTGCTCCTGAAGATACCCCATATGACTGCTGGCGAAACGTTGAGCTCTGACTCAAAATATAACACAGTCCATTCCCGGAAAACGAATATTTCTCATACCTAGCAGTGTTATGTATATCATAACTGCTGAAGATGTAGGTTTTGACATCCGAGCTCATAGAGCGAGGATTTTAAGACATCTAAGGCTTGTTATGATTAATAACATCCGTGGTTTGTTCAATAGTTTATCGGTTTCAGAAAATTAAAATATTATTGATAAATACCATTTTTTGAAATTCTCTCATTAATTCTACTTTCAGATTGCTATGGTTAACAACAATTATTTTGACATATGTCAATATGACAAATATTCAAATTATGTGCTTTGTTTCACATGTTTATTACTTTAGAATAGAGTAGACCATATTTGAACGATTATGTGTATGTATTTGTGAAGAGCATTATATTTTCATTTTATTTTATTTTCATTTTGTAGACCGTTGCTGACTAGTCAGTATGGTAATAATATTACCACACAGATACAGTTATTACTTAGTTACCAGGCTACTTTTGTACATGTAAAATTTCTAAACACGCTAATAATACAAAACCATGGTGAATATTTTGTTATAATGCATGGCAAATTTCTCATTTAATACTTTGTTTCTAATTCATAAATAATAGTTATTTATTATATGAGTGTGGAATGTATCATATTGGTCACGAAAGAAAAAGTTTAGCCACGTAGCCCGCAGGCAAGTGGCTAATTTTCTTTAGTGACATATACATTCCACACGAATGTAATACCTACAAAGTTTTAGCCAACACTTTTTTAAAAATTCCTTAAATCATTTTTATGTTTTCATTCATCGTTTGACATTGACAAGTCAATTGATGAAGTATTTTAAATTACATAGTAGCCATTGAATGGTTGTTATAGTTTTGTTATATTGTTATTGAAAAAAATTTCCTGTAATAATTAATGTCTGTCATTAGGAATTATTTGAAAAAAAAATACATTAAAATGGGTGAAAATGAGGACATTCCTTTAAAACGTATTCACTTAGAAGCACAAGCAGCATCTTTGAATTTCATTCAGAAGCAAGTAACCACTAATTCGTCTCGTTTTCGTTTTATTTCATCAGCCGTACATGACTGCTGTCATTATGTAAAGATAAGTAACTTATTTTAGCATAAATGTTAATATTAATTTAAATAAATAAGTTTCATAATATTATATTATTTCAATAATAAAATAATTTTGTAAAAACACAAAAATCAGTAATAATTTCTCCGTGACTTCTAAAATATTCTCTCACGGAGTGACTAATGTACATTAGTTATTTCAAATAACCATAGTAACAAGTATATTATGAGTCGGTGTTGGATAATAGTATATTATGTTATTAGGAGTAGGAAGCGGTCTGTTTGTGTTGAACCCAGCTATTGCGGCCGAGGCGCTAGCCGAGGCTAGGCAAGCTGGGTAAAACACAAAAAGGGCGTTCTACTCCGAATGACACATACTATTTTTTCTTCAAGTGTTTCAAAGAATAATTTGACATTTTTTTTGGAATTTTTTAATTGTAGTGTTTGCAACTTCAGCCAAAGCTGGCTGTGTACACTATAAAACAAAAACGACACAACTGTCAAATAATAATTTTCAATACAATATGTGTTGCTGTGCCAACTGCCGCCGCCAGCGGTGAACTAAAACACTAACATTTTTTTACTAGTACAACAATATCAACATTTTTGTACTAGTAAGACAATGAACTTCTTCTATAGTGTGTGTACAGGAGCATAATATGAATATTATAATACGCTTGAAGAAAAAAGTGTTTTATTATATATTTTTTGGTTTACTAGATTATATTGTAGATAAAATATTGTACGATATACATACGTAAAGTATCTTTAGACATTCACTGGTCTCGCTGCGCTCGTGTTTTTTTTAATTCTGACCCATTCGTAACTAAAGATTAGCTTTACGACTTGTATTATAAATAAAAATAACAACTATTTGTTATTGTGTTTTACTGCTTCAAGAAAGATCTGAGGTACTATATTACCAAAAGCAATTGTTACGAAGGCTGCGTTGTTCCTCCTCGGAACTATATGCTTCTGCTAAAATAGACCTTTAAGTTTATCTGTTTTATTTTATTACATTCAGTTTTTGACAAGTTTGTCATTCAAATCATATTTATTCTCCTTTCTTCCACGAGACTAGATTACAATTTTTTTTAAAAAAATTATAAATCGGAACAACAACCTTAGTCCATTTTTATGAAAAGAAAAAACTTTCTAACTTCCTAACTTTTACAGATTTCTGTAACTTAATAATTTAACTCAGGATCTTGTTTAACCCTCCCGTGACCGTGCAGGGTAACTTAGTTACCCCAGACGCAAACTTTTTGTAATTATTTCTAAAATAATATATTTACAGCATTGCCGCTTTATGTACGCCTTCAGTAAACATTAACGGTCCTAAAACACGTATTTTTACCTCTCGCTAAGAGAAGTATTGGATTCATGCTAAAAACCGAATGTCCAGATTTTAGTGAATAAGCACGTGTTAAGGTCCCTAGAATGCGATTATAACATTTTTACGATGATATCCGTATGTGTGTGTGGATGTTGGATCCACGATTTCTCAAATACTATAAGACTCAGACATTTTTAACTATAAATTTTTCAATCTAACAATAATGGGAAGAGTTGATTAAGTTTTGGTAATAATTGGACAACCAGAAGTAGTAGTTACAAGTAAAAAATCATCTAAATATTATTTATCGAAAATTTATGTAAATACTTATATTAAAGAACGTTAAATTCTTTATCCACAACTGTCAAATAATATACCCATAATTCTACCGATTTTTATCAATTAATGACCTTCGTTACTGTTACTAATTGAATAATATTGACAGTTCAATGGAATAATATTATTCAATCGTTATGCCAAATTCAAATCCTACCTTTCAAAGAGTACACACAAAATTACTTTTAATAAGTAATTCTTTCCACATAAAAAGCCAAAATTACACTAGTTTTGTCATTTTTCATACTTTTATTTTCTTCTTAAGCTTGAATTGTAGTTGAATAGTCGGTTTTAAGATTTTATATTAAATGTCAAATCACTTCATAATTTTGTTACAACTACACCGATGACTAGATTTGTCTATGTAAACAAAAACATTTTTGCATTTGTCAGTGAGAAAATTCTACTTATTTTTCAAAACCAATATGTCACTCATATGTTATTATTTGACAATTGTGGATAAAGTATAGTATTCTATTCGCATGTAATGATTATTACTCATTCGAATGATTTACATCACTCGCGTTCGCTCGTGATGCAAACTTCATTCTCATGAGTAATACCATACGTTACATGCTCATTGAATAATATACTATTATTCGATAAATATAAATTCATTATTATATCTTCTACCTATAGATTTAGAGATAAAGAAATGCATATAAAATAATTTGATTCTCAAATCAAACTACTTCAAGGCAAGAAATTCCAATGTTTGTAATTGACACATAAATGTCACTGTCAAAAATATTTGTATGCCGCTGTCAAAAATATTTGTACATTATTATGAAGATTATGAAAATAAAAAAAAAATCAACAACGTAAAAGAATATAGGTACGTAAAAAAGAATGTAAGAGGAATTAGTGAAAAATTGACGAATATAAAAAAAAGGAAAGTAGAAAAAGAAAATTTCAGGATATTGAATATAAAGAAAATGTATGTATTGTACATAATTTATATTAAAATAATTATTTTATAGTGAGACATGAATAAATGTATTTGTATTTAAAAATATTTTTCGTTTTAGGCGTACAACCAGGTAAAATATCTGGCGAGAGGTTATGTGCTGGCCACATCAGTTTTTTATTTAATGTTAATAGGTAAATCCTCATGTTCATATACATAAACGCTCGTAAAATTTTAAACGATTCCTTATTTTTTATCTAGTAAAAGCAGTTGACACTTGAAATGTAACTTGTCATTTTGATTCTATTTGTAAAAATTTGTAACGAGCTCATTTGAAACATTACGAATGTTTATGAGTATGGGCATATAAATCTGCTAGTGCGAACGGTTACATTTGATTACATTGCTTCAAATAAAACTAAAAAAAATATATAAACATTCTAATTTTTATTTATGAATGCACCTTCACTGTTGATAATATAAAAAATCCAGTTAATTGCAAATAAATTTCCTGTCATTGCCACTTTCTCGCACATTTTGAGGATGTCTGAGTCGTCGTTAGAGGTTAGCATCTCGTTAGGGTGAGTGTGTTTACGGCATAAGTCACCCTCAGTCTGTCCGTGTCTAGCTGATGGATAACGACCCCACAGACAGCCATTGCCGCGATGGATGGCATGTCTCTTACAGCCTGCTTGGGGTTGGTCAGGTCGGGGTTGGCAATAGCTATTGCTGGTATGGTCACTACACATGCCATAGGTACTTACAACTTATAAGGGAGTGTGAAATATTACACAAGGAATTTGTAAAAAGATGAAAAGGGTGACAATGAAATAGGGGCATGGGAAATGCAATTGAGAAAATTCCAAGGGGTCAATTTCAGGTTTCCAAATAATGTAAATACCGGAATCGCGCTAGAATTTTATTTTAAATATGCTCAAAATAGTTCCCTTCAACCTTCTATAAAAATACACGCAACCATTTCTACCTTCCATTTCATAAAAGTTTTCAACCAATTTTCGTTTGGAATGCTTTCATATTTATCCTTCAAGTTCAAGAAAAATAAATCATACAGTTAGTTGATTCCCTTAATAGCAAAGTACATTACATAAAATAAAATCTTTACTTATAACATAATAATATACAAGTTGATGTTGTATACACCGAACTCAGTAAGGCTTTCGATAGAGTAAATCACTCAATATTAATTTTAAAAAAATCTGATGTGGCCAGCATATTACCTTCCGTCAGTTATGTGAGGCATTTAGAAAAATTCTACCTGTGAACTATTACCGGTAAACTGCTGTTTATCAGGTTATAGCTACCGGAATCGATATTTTAACAACGCAAATGGTAAAGAGGGTAGATTCATAACCTATAAAAAAATCTGATGTGGCCAGCACATTACCTTCCGTCAGTTCTATGTATTTTGTACAAATTTCATACGGAAAGTTCCTTGCTAAATTAAATATTCTATTTCTTGTACATTACCTTCCGGCAGTTGCATGTATTTTATGCAAATTTCATACAGAAAATTATTATTTTGTGACGTTTTCTATATACAGTGTAATGTATCTGCAGAAATAAAAGATTTATTATTATTATTATTATTATTAATTCTTGTACATTACCTTAAAGCAGTTGTATGTATTTTATACAAATTCCATACAGAAAGCAAAAGATCCTATACCTATTTCCAGTAAAATTATAAGACAAACACACTATGTCAATTTCACTTGACACTGACATCTTTCAATCAAAATTTTCTTGATATAGTAGCTGTTTCCACAGATATGGCTACTTTATGAAATTTAATTTCTTTATAATTTTTTAACTCTATATCCATTTAATATTAGGTATAAAATGCAGTCAAATCGTATAGAAAATAAAATATTCTTTAATATTTATAATAACATTAAATGTGAAAAAATGATATTTAACATAGTTTTTTCAAGAAAAACTGTTAAAATCTTCAAATGAGGGTACTTCCGGTTGTCCAATTGTAACCAAAATCTAATCAGCTCTTCACATGGATGTAATGAAGAGAAATGCGAAAGAATTATAATTTTTAGAATTGTAGTATGGAAGTTATCGTAGACGAAAATTTTGTTACACACACACACACACACACACAGACACACATACATACACACACACACACACACATACAGACATCATCGTAAAAATAGTAAAATCGTATTCTAGGGACCCTAAAACGTGTTTATTCATCAAAAACTCACCACCGAATTTTTTGACCAAAGACAATACCTTCCTTACCTAAAGGTGACGGAAGGTAAAAAATTGAAAATTTGAACTAGGTTAGAAATTTGATATAGTTATCAAACTTTTAACGCGCGCGCTTTGCTTTACATCACTACCTTTTTACCTCTCGCTAAGAGAGGTATTGTATTCATGCTAAAAATCGCATATCCAGATTTTAGTGAATAAGCACGTTTTAAGGTCCCTAGAATCCGATTATAACATTCTTACGATGATGTCCGTATGTGTGTGTGTGCGTCTGTGTGGATGTGTGTGTGTGTGTGTGTGTGTGTGTGTGTGTGTGTGTGTGTGGATGTTGGATTCACCATAACTCAAATACTATAAGACTTAAGACATTTTTAACTACGGATTCCTCAATCTAATAATAATGGGAAGAGTTGAGTCAATTTTGGTAACAATTGGACAACCGGAAGTAGTAGTTACAAGAAAAAAATCATCTAAATATTATTTATCGAAAATTTATGTAAATACTTATATTATGGAACGTTAAATTCTTTATTCGATAAATATAAATTCATTGTTATATCTTCTATAGATTTAGAGATAAAGAAATGCATATAAAATAATTTGATGTAAAAATTCTTAGATCAAACTACTTCAAGGCAAGAAATTCAAATGTTTGTAATTCACACATAAATATCACTGTCAAAAATATTTGTATGCCACTGTCAAAAATATTTGTACATCATTATGAAGATTATGAAAATAAATAAAAAGTCAACAACGTAAAAGAATATACCTATAAAAGAATATAAAAGGAAAAAATGACAAATAAAAGAAAAAGAAAAGAAAAGTAATAAAAAATTCAGGATATTGAATATAAAGAAAATGTATGTATTGTACATAATTTATATTAAAATAATTATTTTGTAGTGAGACATGAATATATGTATTTGTATTTAGAAATATTTTTCGTTTTATGCGTACAACCAGGTAAAATATCTGGCGAGAGGGTATGTGCTGGCCACATCAGATTTTTTAGTTTGTTTCTTAATACTTTTAAATTTTTTCACCCCAATAAAGACAGTAATTTCCCTAAAAAGTCACTAAAAACCAATTTTACACTGCACAACAATTTTTAAATGCTCCTTTAACTAAATATTTCCGTAAAACGTTTGATAATATCCACATCCAATTTAAATGCGCATTTAATATAAATACTACTTAACTAAAGGGTCTTCTAGATAAATTTGGTAATACCGGCCGTAAATATAACTTCATAGCATTTGTTTTGTTTTCGGCTGGACAGAAAGAGACAACTAAGGATAGAGATATGTTAAGTCCCCTCACGGAGTATTCGCTAGATGTCACTGCTTGTCTTATTAAAATGAACTGTACTATATTTGTAATATTTGAATTATTATTAACGAAAACCAATTATAAAATGCATGAAACAAATTGTTATTAGTATTAAGAAAGGGTAAATAGAATTGTATATAATTATTTATTTTATTCTATTGATTTTTAAATAATATTATTTTTATGTACATGCTTCTTGTTCTATTTGTAGTTTTTTCTAAATTTATTTTTGTTTCATGGTGGATCCGGATTTTCAAATAAATGTCAAAAATTAAATAGAGCAACTGAATGCCATGTTTATTTAATGGATCGTGATCCAGGATATCGTTATGAATACAGTCCGATCGAAATTCCCATAGATAAATTTCTCATGCTAGTATTAATTAATTGTTTTTAGTTTAGTTTTTAGAATTATGTACATTTTATTTCAAAACTTGAAAAAGGCAGATTTATAGAGATCAATGAAACCGGAAAACTTTGAACAAGCGACCCTCGATTTTTTAACTTTAAGTTAAATTCTGTCTGATTTCAAATTCTGCCTGAATTCAAATTCTGTCGGAATCGGGTTTTCCCCACTACGAATTCTATTGCTCCAGACCAGTAGAATTTGAAATGACAGAATTGAGATTTCCCTAATTCTTTCTCCGGAAAGATTTCAAAGAGCAAAATGTCACAAATACATTATAAGGACCGTAGAGACATCTCTTGACAAACTTTAGAGTAGACTTTATATATCTCTATCTCTAGTTGTCTTTTTCTGTCCAGCCGAGAACATAACAAACAATAGTGAGGTATAGGGCATGTTTTGTCTAGTATATTTGTGGTCGTTGGTTGTTGCCCTTAATAACAAAGTACATTACATAAAATAAAATCTTTACTTATAACACACTTTTATTATTTCTAAGGAAATATAAAAAATAGTATTCTTCATATTCGAGTTTTTAACATTTTAGGTATGTGAAAAACTTGATTTTAAAATTCTATCTAGTTCTAACAACTACACACGTATTTAAGTGTACGTGTTTGTCATTCTGGTTTGGTTAGTATTTCTGAGAACTTAAGTGGGAAAATATTTTTTTAAATGTTAGCGATATCATCACTGACATACCGTTTAGGATTTGAAATATGTGACTTCAAACTTTAAACTTACAAGTACTGTAAATTAGCACTTAAAATATCAACCACTTGAAGACGTCACAAACACGACAGATAAACAATTTATCAAGATATTTATGAATTATTACATCTTATTCCGTATTTTGTGTATGACAAAACCTCATTGCTGGTTCGTCCACATTATGTTTATGATTTATTACCTTCCATCACCTTTAGGTAAAGAAGGTATTGTCTGGTCAAAAAATTCGGTGGTGAGTTTTTAATGAATAAGCACGTTTCAAGGTCCCTAGGAACACGATTTTACTATTTTTACGATGATGTCTGTATGGGCGCGCGCGCGCATGTGTGTGTGTGTGCGCGCGCGCGCGTGCCTGCGTGTGTGTGTGCGTGCGCGCGTGCTTGTGCACGTGTGTGTGTGTGTGCGTGCGTGCGTGCGTGCGTGCGTGTGCGCGCGTTTGTGTGTGTAACAAAATTTTCGTCTACGATAACTCTAATACTACAATTCCAAAAATTATAATTCTTTCGTATACCTCTTCGTTGCATCCATATGAAGAGCTGATTAGATTTTGATTATAATTGGTCAACCGGAAGTACCCTTATTTGAAGATTTTAACAGTTTTTCTTGAAAAAACGATGTTAAATACCATTTTTTCACATTTAATGTAATTATAAATATTAAAGAACATTGTATACTCTATACGATTTGACTTCATATTAAATGGATATAGAGTTATAAAATTATAAAGAAATTAAATTTCATAAATTAGCTAGCTATGCTAGAAACAGCTACTATATTAAGAAAATTCTGATTGAAAGACGTCAGTATCAATTGACATATTCGTAGTATATTTGTTTTATAATTTTACTCGAAATATAGGATTTTTTTGCTCGGAACTTTCTGTATGGAATTTATATAAAATACATACAACTGTCGAAAAGTAATGTACATACAAGAAATAGAATAGAATCTTTTGCAAGGAACTTTCTGTATGGATTTTATAAAAAATACATAGGCATTTACGAAAATTCTACCGGTAGATACCGCATCTGCCGACTATGTTCGAAAACACGAGTGGTAAAAAGTTACCATGTTCGAAAATTGTACAATATCTACCAGATCCAGCTACCGGATTTATGAAGAATCTAATCTCAAAAAAAAGGTAGTGATGCAAAGCGAAGCGCGCGCGTTAAAAGTAGGCTCAGTTTGTTAACTACATCAAATTTCTAACTTGTTTGCAAATTTCAATTTTTTTACAGGTTATGGATATACCCTGTTTACCACTTGCGTTCTTAAAATATCGATTCCGGTAGCTATAACCTGATAAACAGCTGTTTACCGGTAACAGTTCAACGGTAGAATTTTCGTAAATGCCTCATATAACTGACGGAAGGTAATGTGCTGGCCACATTAGATTTTTTTTGTAATAGAAACTTTCATTCACCTGCCTCCATAGTCACCCCCCCCTTTTTACAACCTCTGTTCGCCTCATAATGCCTTAGTAAAACTAGGGAGGTTACTCTGTAGCACCCTGTATAAAAACTAAAATAGTTCCTGAAACGGATAAAAAAGATGTTTCATGTTTTCCGAAAAAGACAAACGATAAATTCTACTTATCAAATTTATATTATGTTATCATAAAAACAGTATACAGTGCACAGCACAACAATAACCATATTCCAAATCTCCCTATCCATTTAAAAAACGTCTACACCATCATCGGACTAACTCATCAGGGTAATTGTCTTGCCGCGTGTTCCGTTAGCAATTTCATGCAAATCAAACGGCGTTAAATTCCCAGACTGTGACTGTTTACTCGCATTCCGTGCTTTGTGCCTCACAGTCTCACCCCTTGAAGTTACAGTAATGGCCGCCAGCCGGCGCGCGATTCGTGACTGCGCGGATATTGCAAGGGAAGCCACCCTCCATACATTAGCACATTCTGCAAGAGCTTTAGATTAAGAAAATGCCGAGTTATGGGAGCTTCTTTGTGTTTTATGTTATTTCATTTGGAAATTGCGAACAGTTTGTTCATACTGTTTATATTAAAAGTTCCCAAAAACTTGGAAAATTACTAAATTAACAACACAACAAAGGGAATGGTTCGTTATCACGCTTCTACACAAGTTAAATGTTTGTTGTTAAGCTTTAATAGTTTTTTAATTATTGTGTTAATAAGGGTGATTAATTGTCGAGATTATTAACCACCATTTAACAAAATGAGTTAGTTACAATATTTTTTATTTGATCACATTGAAAATATAGTAAAATGGCTGAACGGAAATAAATTAAAATGAAATGTAAATAAATCCAAGGCTATGCTTATAGGGCAGAAAATAGTTAGAACTGAGTGGGTAGGTATATAATGGATTTTGTATCAAAATTCAAAATGAAATTGTAGAAATAACAGAAATAAAATATTTAGGAGTTATCATAGTGCCAGATTTAAAATTTGATAGACATGTAGACTATATTTGCAAAAAAATATCAAAGAAAATAGGTTTTTTATACAGGGTTAGTACTGTTCTAAGTAAATGAACACTAACAGTTTACAATACCATTATATTACCTCACTTTCATTTTTGTAGTACAATAATTTTTTTAAGCAATTCTATTGATAAAAAAAGATTGCAGCTTCTTCAAAATAGAGCAATGAGAACTATATTATCATATGATCGATACCAAACTATTGAATCTATGTTGCGAGAATTGAAATGGCTACCAGGGGAACAATTTCTAGAGATAAAAAGTCTAATTTTCATTCATAAAATTGAAAAAGGAGTAATGCCTAAATATTTCGATAATGCAAAAAAAAACGAAAAATGTTCATAATTACGAAACAAGACATGCGGAATTTTTTTTCATAGATAGAAAAAAAATATACAAAAACTCAAAACTCGATATTTTTTAAGACACTTATTATATACAACAAATTACCGAATAGAATTAAGATATTAAATGTAAAAAAAATTATAATAGAAATTAAAAGATATTATATGTAAATATAAATGCATTGTTATGTTTATAGCTTGTTAGCTAAATAAAGATATTATTATATACATCTTATAAACTTGACAAAATTAAATAAATTAGAGTTAACTTTTTGTATTTGTTTGTTTAGGAGCAGCGAAGAGGCCACTTCTCTGCCAGGGATTTTTGAACGGTACTCCATTGACGTAAAGGTAAAATTTTATTTTTTATTTAAGAAAAAAAAATTGAACCATCTATACGTCAAAATGAGCTTGAGTAATAAATCAAAATATGAATTTGCTATAGTATTGGATTTTAGGTGATTTGTTTTTCGTTTTCAAATAATTAGCACTCATTGAAAATAATGTTTCAAATTAAAATTAGTGTTGACAAAATCCAAATTTTTGAATTTTAAAATATTGGAAATTCGAAAAATTTTGGTATATAACAGGATATTTTTCACGAAAATCTGTTCAGAGCTCCAAGTAAAATATTATTTCCGGTTTATCAATTTTATAAAAAATCTTATATGTCGTTCTCATTAATTTAAAAGTCTTAAATACCAAATTTGAAAAGTTTTGGAATATATCAAAATATTTTTCACGAAAATCTGTTCAAAGCTTCAAGTAAAGTATCACTTCCGGTTTATCAATTTTAGCCAAAATCTAATATGTTGTTCCCTTTCATATAAAAGTCTTAAATACTGAATTTAAAAAGTTTTTGACTATGCCGTAATATATTTTTCACGAAAATCTGTTCAGAGCTTCAAATAAACTATCACTTCCGGTTTATTAATTTTAGCCAAAACGCACGCACGCATATACACACACATATCCACACACACCCACAGACATCATCGTAAAAATAGTAAACACGTGTTTGGGGACCCTAATTCGTGCTTATTTACTGAAAACACACCATCGAATTTTTGGCACGATTACATAACCTTTTCTTAAAATATCGATTCCGGTAGATATAATCAAATCCCAATTTGGACGCCGGATTAGAAATCCTTGGGGTCGAATTAAGGGGTTGCCATGTCTATCTCAAAAATTTTTTTCCCGATCGAAGATGAAAAAGGTGGTGTTTTTAAACTTTTTGACTCCGATTTGTTTCAAATTTTGTATACTTTAACTAGGGACAAGATACTAATGGATAGCCAAATGTGAGCCCCTAGGGGTTGATATTAAGGGAGTTATTGAAGTCTGAAGTGGGTTTTTGGAAATAACTGTCTAATAATGTTTTTCTGTGTGATTACAGGATCAACAGCTTACCAAGGACCACTTAAGGACATATCAGGATACATTATTAAATAATTAATTTAATTATAAAATTTAGTTGTGTAGGATATATTCAAAAAAATATTTTTTTTTTCAAATAACGTACGCCTTACCTTCACCCATGAATTCCTTTTAGCTTATAATACAAATAAAATGTTTGTAATTGTTCTAATTGTGATTGTTATTAATTGTGTAGACGATGTACTATTATTAATTAACAATAATGTACTTGTAATTGTTGCAATAAATATTTATTTTTATTTTAAAAAATGTTTTATTTATTCTTTTACAGATAGGTATTTGTTCAAAACGACATTGACCCCTAAACTTTGTTGATTTTTTAAATATATCTTGCCATGCACGCATAAAAATTTTTTCGGTGCATAGATGCTACCTTGAAGTAGCATCTATCCACGATTAAAATTTTTTTTTGGTGTATAGACGCTACCTGAAAGTAGCATCTATACACGATTAAAAAATTTTTTTGGTGCAAAGATGCTACCTGAAAGCATCCATGCACGATTCACTGATTTTAAAAAAGAAGATCCATACACGATTTACTAGTTAAAATTCCCAATAGGTATACATCCCATTTCCAAGGAAGCATCCATGCACGATTTATTGTTTAAAAAAGAAGCATCCATGCACCATTTACAGAGTTTAAATTCCCAATAGGTATACCCGCAAGGCTTCTCGACAGATGCTGCCCTCTGGCGGTCAATTTGAGGATTATATACGTATAGTTTATAAAACGAATTTATATTATGTGATTTAATTATACGATTTTCTAGTAAAAAGGTGTAAGGAGTAAGAAACAAACTAATTACATTTTTTAATTTATATTTTATTGTATAAAATATTGAACATTACATGAAATACAATGTAAAATTCAAATAAACAATAAATACAATTAAAATTAATACAGACAATTATTTAAACAACCATATTTCTAATTTTTCAGGACAAGAAAATATGTTTATATATAAAATACCTAGAATAAAAATAAATAAACCATGTTTGACACAGTCACAAATTATTAGATTTGTTAACAAATTTAGTAACACTTATGAGCAGAATTATAACAAATGAAACGCAAAACATTTTATCGCGCATGAGCGGCAAAGTGACATTTTACTTTGACAAAAGAGAGCCGCAAATGGCTACTTTGTATATAAACTATAGAAAAATGTCTTTTACGTTTCATTTGTGTTATAATTCTGTTCGTAAAGTGTTACTAAATTTATTAACAAATCTAATAAAAATTTATGACAGTGTCAAACATGGTTTAGTTATAAAACTAAAACGTTTGTTACCAAATAAAATTACCAGTATTATTACAAAATATAAAGAATTAAAATAAATAATTTAATCTACAAACATACAACATAATAAAGACAACAATGTATTCCAAATGAACAATAAGTATTAAGTAAACCTTATATACAGGGATGGCGAACCAATGGCACGCGTCACAATATTTTGGGCACGTCACTGATCACAAAATTCATTATGATGCACTACGAAAAGAAGTGGGAAGTAGGTGTTATATGAGGAGCGAACGCGAGTGATCCCTACGCTACGGAATGTTCGGGTGCGGTGCGCGGGTCATTTGATAAACTGAATTTGTCCCAATTCGATTGGTTGAAAATTGAAGAATTTGAAATGCAGCTGATTGATTTCCAGTCTAATTCAATATGGATTCAAAAATTTATTGAAACAAGGAAAGAGTTAGAATTAATTGAAACAGAAAGATTGACAAGTAATATAAGTGAAAATGCTAATAACAACATTTTGGAAAAATGGAATGCGTTACCAGACACATTTAATTGTTTGAAGAACCTGACTCATGCTATTTTAACAATATTTTCATCAACCTATATGCGTGCGAGTCATTATTTTCAGAGATGAATAACATTAAAGACTCGGTTAGAAACCGTTTGACAGATAACTCCAGTTCAGCATGCATTCTGCTAAAAGTAACATCTTACAACCCTAACATATGTTATTTGTCATCGAATCTGCAACAACAGAAGTCACACTAATTTTACTTTAATTTAAATTACGCGTATAATTGAAACATTGCAAAATGTTCCTATTTTTTGTAGTAAATAAAGAGTTTTGAGTTGATAGTATTTAAAAATTACTAATAGATGGAGTCTAAGGTTAAATTTAACTAAAACTATTATAATTACCCCTTAACCTTAAAATTAATTTTAACAAAAACTAGATACGTATTTCGAGAACTAAGTTCTCATCATCAGTAATACAACAAGTGAAAAGTTAAACAGAGTAGTCAAGATTACTCAACATGTCAACCATGCCAGAGGTCCTAACATGCCAGAGGTCCTAACAACAAATTTGAGAGTTGTTAGGACCTCTGGCATGGTTGACATGTTGAGTAATCTTGACTACTCTGTTTAACTTTTCACTTGTTGTATTACTGATGATGAGAACTTAGTTCTCGAAATACGTATCTAGTTTTTGTTAAAATTAATTTTAAGGTTAAGGGGTAATTATAATAGTTTTAGTTGATAGTATTTATTATTATTATTTTCCCAATAATCACAAAGTCAAAATTATTTGACGGCACGTCTTTGACCTCATTAAACATTTCTTTAGAAAAATGGCACGTTGATACGTAAAGGTTCGCCATCCCTGTTATATAATAATATCTCATCTAAATGCCTCCGTAGGTAAGATTACAAATAGAATAAATTTGTTTATCGTTCATAATTCCCGCCAGTGTTTACATCTCAGTAATGAGATCTCCCCCTCCCCCAAAGTCCTAATTTGAATAAACTTGTATTCCGAGGCGGCATTTCATTTAAATGAATTTATATTTAATTTAAATGGCAACCGCATCCCAACCTGAATCTTGACTGCTGTTTATGATAAAATCGCGAGTTTAATGAACGCAAGAGCCAAGATGAATTTTAATCCTGCGACACAGCGCCCTCTTCCTTGCAAGGATCCTGCGAGGAATTTTAACTATTTCAGCGCTGTTGACTAGAGCATGATCTTATCAACGCTGGAATTTCTAATTGTTATGAGGTGCAATGTACCAATCAAATAGGCGCCATGTTATTTTAACTTTACTGGATATTACAGTGCATACAGCGTAATAAAAATATTAGTACATACTTCTAAACTGTCACCATTATATTTAAATTTTATCATACATTATTTCCTAAATTAAATCAGTTTCCCTACACATTTAAATAAAATGAAAACTTTTTATTAAAAGCAAATTCAAACTAAAATAAAGAAAATAATGAATTCCAAATTATACAATGAGGTCATGCACGATTTTTCTTTTTGAACTTTAATCGATAGAGTAATGAAAAATAATAGACCCGTATTTTTATTTTTCTTCAAATCGAACTTTAATACTGAGAAAATTGCAATTAAAAATGACACTGTTCAAAACACTGCTGATTTTCTTCGCCTCGTCCCTTGCCCAGTGACGTCAGCGTTTCATCAACGCGGCCATTTTGATTGTCACAATAGATCAATCCATAATAAATGAATTTAGTGGAGGGCAGCTGTCAAAAATTAATTGCATACATATTTTACTCAATGATGGAGTAATGGAAAAAATTATGGTTTAATTTTATGAATAATTTGTATCAAAATTTCTCGATTTATATAATATTAGTCAAATATATAAATAAATCATTTTTAAAAATATTAATAAGTGAGGATAAAATCACACCTGCCCTCCACTTATGACGTCATGTTGGATTGCCTTATAGGTTAAACGTCAACGTGACATTTAAAGATAACCTGAAATTTACGAAAGTAAACATGTCGGTGACATGTTGTTTTGTGCCATCGTGCCAAAATACTAGCGAAAATAGTGAGAAAATATTTTTAATAGAACCGCAAGATACAAAAAAACACAACTAGAAAAACAGTTACTGTTTGTATTAGGTTTGTTCGTTCCGCTATGCTGCGTTTTACCGCAAAACGCGGCGGTAATTGTCGCTGCGTTTTGCGATTCACTGTCAATCGTCGCGTTAATAATTTAAGTTACTAGAAATTATTTTTCTGTTCGATACGTTTGCGTTAAATTATTTTTGAAGATACTTCAGACTATTATAATTATAAATGATACTCAGTAAAAATATATTTTTCCATTTTCTATTATTTTAATGATTTACTCTTGTTTCATTTAAATTTACCTTATTACAAATCATAATTCATATGACACTGACATATATGACACACAATTTTTTCCTAATATTTATATGTCAAACACTGTCATACTGGCACTTCATATGTAGACGCGAACATTACCGCCGATTATTTTTATACGACCGACTCATGAGTCACTGTAAAAATTATCACCGCCAGCTGCCGCGGTGTTTTACCGCAAGTTACAAGAAAAACCGAACGAACAGAATCTAGTGTCTATACAGTGAACCGCGAATCGGAAAGAACAGCTAATTTCACCGCCGCGGTTTGCGGTAGACGCAGGGTAGCGGAACGAACAAACCTATTGAAAAATACATTTGATACGCAAAAAAGCAACATTAAAGAAATTCTGAATACACAACGAACAACGTAGACAAATGTTAATTAGACGAAAAAGTAAAAACGAATGACTAATGACCAGCAGCTGAGTGATACGTGGATAACTTCAGGTCAAATGAAAATTATATTTATAAAAATGAATGAATGATGTTATGTTAATATGTTATAGCATTTCTATCAAATATTTAGATATGTTATTCTCAATTTATAGTCTATATAATTTTTTCTTTTGGAAGTGTTGTGTCGATATAATAAGGTTGTATGAAATGAGTCTTAACTTGCAATGTGAAACGCTGACGTCACAACATGGCTGGCTTTTTGCAACTTTTTGAAAATGTCATACTTTAAAACGATTTTATACCACAAAAAATGTAAATAAAAAATTATTTATTCATACAGATCGATAAATTAGACTATACTTGTTGGATTTAAAAAAAAACAATTTTTTTGCATAACCTCATTTTCAAAAAAAGCTCACAATAAATATATGGCTTTTGATACTGCAGTTTTCATTCCCATAGGAGAGATTGTGTATAATATATTTCAGTATGTAACTTCTTTTAGTTCTCTTTATCATACTATGAACTATGGCATATTACATACTTAACTCATTTTAGACATAAAAAAATTTTAAACAATAAAATTTATACAAAACTATATATAAATGTGTCCAAATTTATCTTAATCATGCCAAATATAATAAAACATAAAACCAATAAAAATAAGATAAATTTAGATCTACAATATTTAAAAAAATAAATCAATATTAAAACATCAAGATGAAACAATTTCGAAAATATTTTCGAGTGTAGCCCGATGAATCGTTTAGGAAATACCACGGCCTGCAGTTGTTCCAGACCGTATTTATGGTGAAAATAATTTTGACAGCGACCGAGCGAGTTGGATTTTCTAATTTTGATGCCCAAATGGCACCAGGACACAATTTTGAAGCAGAATAAATTTTGATGGCAGGACCAAATTTTGTAACCTAGAAAACCAAACAAAAACAAAAATTACTAAATCATAATTTCGATAGAATTTAAAACGACCAATATGAGGTGAAATTTTGATGATAACAATGATTTCATTGCATGAATTGACAAATGAAATTAAAAGGTGTTAGAGACATGATTATAGTGTTTCACACATAGTGAAATGGAAATGGCTGAGGCAAAGAGCCCGTTCGCGTGTCTAAATGAAATTTTCTCTCCACCATGGGAAACAAGAATTCTATCTGTTATGGCTTGGAACACTATAACACGCTGTAAAATGGCGTGATAATACTTTTCAGTTACACACGGTTTGTAAGTCGTGAAATTAACATAAAAATCACGATTTGCGAACGAATTTTTCACTTGTTTTTATTATTGACCAAAACTCTTTTACCGGTTTCAGGATATTAAACCTTTGTTTACATATACAAAAGTAGGCTGGTAACTAAGTAATAACTGTATCTGTATGGTCAACAACAGTCTACAAAATGAAAATAAAATCAAATCAAATTATAATGCTCGTCATTAATACATACAGTTAACGTTAGTGTATCGTTCTTAACACAGTTTACTCTATTCTAAAATAATAAACACGAGGAATAAATCATAATTTTAATATTTGTCTTATTGACATAAATTTCAAAATAATTGTTCTGTTTATCATGGCATTCTAAAAGTAGCATTAATGAGAGAATTTCAAAAAATAATCTTATTAATAATGTCTTCATTTTCTGAAACCGATAAACTATTGAACAAACCACGGATGTTATGAATCATAACAAGCCTTAGATGTCTTAAAATTTCAAACTGACATCTGCGGCAGTTATGATAGCCAAACAATCCTAGGTATGTTAATAGTTATTACACAGAGATATATTTATTTACCTTACAACAGTATATATTTCATGAAAATTCAATATTGAAAATTTTATGCATAGGGTACACGATATTCCAATAATATTAACTATATGAGGTCTTGTGACTAGGGCACGCGTGCCTGAGTGTAATATCGCGAATTTGCGAAATGGCACAAAAGTGGCCTCTGTGGTACACTGTTCACGACAGCAATGAGTGTCCGTAAAGTGACGCCTGGTAAATGCACATATATAATGATACAATTATTATCATTACCGAAATCTATGTACAAAGTAGATTGCCACACCCAGCAATGGGTAATATGTCGTGATGATATATCTATTTAAGTATGTGACACGTTTTTCAAAGGTTTCAATAGTAAGATTTTTTAAGACAAGTGAAGCAAGTGTCTAAAAATCGAAGTTTATAAAACGAGCCACACATTCCACTTATCCTACGATTCCAAATTAATATTGCAGATATACAGAAACATAGTTTTTAGGCTAGTTATTTTTACAAATTTTTACTTTGTTTCAATATTTCCTGTACCTGGAGTAATAAGTCAGTCCGTCAAAGATATTCCAGTGCATCAATAATTGTTTACTAAGTGATAGTCCAGTAGCATACCCAGTGGGAGGCGCCCCCCCCCCCCCACTAGACCTACTCATATTTTTTTATATCAGTGATATTTCGAGTTAGTTTAACAATTGTCATAAAACTGCTCTAAGTTTTGTTCATTTATCACGAAATTTTTTCTAATAATGGCCCCTCACTTAAGTAAATCTGACTTAAGTATCGTTCACAATAAAAAAGAAATTGCAACTTGTTATGACGAAAAAAATTGGAGCGATGAAAAAAATTGCGCTAGAATTTCTAGGAAAGAGACAGCCATTTTCGAGTATAAATCATGCTATTAGGTGACAGATTTTCTTGTTTAATATTTCTAATATTTTTAATGTAACGTTCCTATATCTTAATATCTTTAAAAAATCTTTGCTTTTATTTTAAATATGAGAAAATAAGTTTATGAAATTCTTTAAAATATATGTTTATTAGGGTGGACCTTAAAAAGGGTCGAGTCGAATTTTAACCGGGACTCCCTCTAAAATGGTTCCAAATAAATAAATAAAAATTGTGCTGGTAATGATTTTGCTTAATATTAATATTTGACCGTGCCAAAATGCCCTTGATTTTCTCTATTTAAGTAACATTGGGTTTTGACACATTTTGGAACTTAATTTTTTCCTAGCTAATAGAAGGTTTTAAAAATCCACTCAATATTGGAATATATACTAAAATGACCCGAGAATATGTGGACAAAATTTGAAGTCCCAATCATTATTCTTAAGATAATTATAGATGGTTAAACTATCTCCTAAAAGCCCAACAAAGCTATCTACAATTGTCTTAAGAATATTGATTGGGACTTTAAATTTTGTCCACATATTTTCGGGTCACTCTAGTATATTTTCCAATATTAAGTGTATTTTTTAAACGTCTTATTGCCTTTGACAAAAATACAGTTCCAAAATGTGTCAAACCCCAATGTTATTTAAAAGGGGAAAAATCAAGTGCATTTAGGTACGGTCAAATATTAAGTGGAATCATTGCCTGCGCAATTTTTTAAAAATTTATTTGGAACCACTTTGGGGGCGGCCCGAATAAAATTCGACTTTACCCCTTTTAAGATCCACCCTAATGTATATATTTAAAAAAATGCGAAAAGCAAATACACAAAAATTATATATAAATTTTCTTTATATCGACACCCCCCCCCCCCCCCACTAGACAAAAATCCTGGGAACGCCACTGGGATAGTCCGCTTCGGTTCTCAATTATGAACTCACCGTACGTTGAAAGAAATATAAATTTTGATTAAGAACTTTTATGTGTAGATAATATGAAAAATACATAAACCGGTCACTGAGAACTTCATCTACTCCTACGTAACTCTTCAAAGGGGATTATCGATACGTTTATTGAGATCTATTTATAAAAATAGGTAGGCACACCCAAAAATAGGTAATAAGCCATGATGATATATTTATTATGCAGTAATATTTTTTTAAAATTCAATTCATCTCTTTTGAAATCCTTTCCTGCTCTATTATCTCTCTCCGAAACATCTATTTCTAAAGACAAGACAATTCTACGAAATGATTCCCATTTGAATGTAACTTTTTGAATGCCTTCTTTGGCAGATGTGTCACTATCGCTATTCGTGTTCTTCCAGCTGAACATCTTATAGACCTAGGGGAACCGAAATAGAGAATATATAGGGGACGATAGAACATGGGGGATACAAGATGTACACTTCCCCAGGAAAGATGATTAGGAAATGTGTTAGCACGAGAACGGATTATCAGATTTAGAAGTTTAGGAATATTTATTGAGTGTCAAGAATTAGTAATGGCTCAAATATTGGGATCTCGGAAGTATAAGAGATACGAAGACGACAATTGCTAGACATAAAAGACCATTTTAGTTCTGTATTATGTTCTTCCTGCATAGATATCTATATCAAAGCAAAAATGTAAAATTGAATTATTTTTTCTTACTCATCATTACTGTATTTTTATAAATCCCTTTAAGTTTAAAGGCTTTATTTGTTCACGAAAATTAATTCAAATAAAACTGCGAATTAATAACAAGAACAACCAATGTCAACATTATGCAATTTTGGCAATGGGTGATATCGCATTAGAAGAGCCAGGGAAAAAAGGATGAATGTCCATTTTTAAGAAAAGTTACAAGGCGCGTAGCTATCACGGGGAAATGCTTTTTACCTCCCGCTACCATTGGTAAGGGAGGTACAGAGATCGTGCTAAAAATCGCATATCGAGATTTTGGTAAATGACCACGTTTTCAGGTCCCTAGAATCCAATTTTAATATTTTCACGATGACGCCTGTGTGTATGAATATATGTATGTAGGTATGTGTGTGTATGTACGTGTGGATTCTCCACTCTAACTCCAATACTATCATTCAAAATATTTTGAAACCTTGTATTTCGAACTTGTTCTGTAATGGAAAGAGCCCATTAGATTTTGGTGAAAATCGGATAACCGGAAATGGCACTTTACTAGCAGCTCAAAATAGTTTTTCTTCGAAAAATACCTTTAAATGTTATTTTTTCCAGATTAATGTTATTATAAAAACTAAAGATTATTAAATTTTCTATAGATGTACATTAATACTTTTTCTATATATTTTATGGGTAAATTTATAAAATTATCTATAATTTAAATCCCAAATGTCACTATCAAAGAACTAATCATTTCAAAATAGTATTAGTAACGTTTTAAAAAGAATAAAGTAAATAGAATAATAGAAAAGGAATTCAATACAGTTTCAAACATAAGTAAATATGTAGCTATGTATTTAGATTAATAAAAATTAACGATTCACAAAAATGTTTAAGCTAATCCTCATTTTTGGATTAGTGAATTCTATTTTATCCTGGTATTTAAAATTTATTCTTCATTTTATTTTAGCTCCGGTGGTTCAATGGTTAAGAGCAACGTCTCTGGGGGGCTCGGGGCTCTGGGTTCGAATCCCACTGCATGGATGTGTGTAAATGTGAACCCACTCTGTAATTGGGATTTAATCCTGTTGAGGGGTTTAAAAAAAGGTAGTTACTTGGATTACATTAGACTATATTTTAAGAAACAAATTGTCAAAATTAGAATAAAATTCGCTAATCCAAAAATAAGGATTAACTTAATCTTTTTTGTGACTCGGGCTGTAAATGGCGGAAGGTATTGTGTTAGCCACACCAGATTTTTAAATTTAGTACCACTGCTGTGTATTGGGGAGTCAGCCGAAACAAACGAGCCGTGCCTTACTTTAATAGTTGTCTTGTTGTGGTAAAGGTTTAAGATATGAGCGCCCTCATTTCGTCTCCCGCCAAATCCGAAGTGCGCACTATAATACGCTACCAGAATGCAAAGGGCATGAGCGCTGACACGATTCATTGAAGAAATGTGTAATGAAGTGAGTAATAATGAAAATAGTCAGTATGAAGCTTGGCAACAATGTATTGCACTTGTGCATCTGATTCAATTGATACGGATGTCTTTATTAACAGTGCAACATTGCAGCCTTCGGGTCTTGTTTATAGAATTGGCCGTAATGAGAATAGATCAGGTTATTATGCTTTATAGCTGAGGCTACTGCTTTACGACTTATCACATACATTGTCCTATTTTTCAAATTTGTCTGAGTAGCCATTAAATCTTTTTTTACAATTTTTTTATACGTGTATTTGGAGCTAAAAGTGCGTTACAACTAATTGTAATTGAGATTAATTAGTGTAAAATTGCGAGCATTATCTTATCTGATACATGAATAATTACTATTGTGTACAAATTTAATGTATTCTGTCACGCAAAAAATTGTTACACTAGCGATTTAAACTTGAATTTGCATACAAATAAAATACGAAATGGAGATAAAAATAGTTCATTAACTTTCAATTTGACATTAGAAAATATGTGAACACAACTGAGTGTCTGCGTGCGTGCGTGCGTGCGTGCGCGTGTGTATGTGTATGTGTGTGTGTGTGTGTGTGTGTGTGTGTGCGTGCGTGCGTGCGTGCGTGCGTGCGTGTGTGTGTGTGTGTGTGCGTGCGTGCGTGTGCGTGTGTGTGTGTGCGTGTGTTTGTCTGTGTATTATAATTCTTTCGTATTTCTCTTCGTTGCATCCATGTGAAGAGCTGATTAGATTTTGGTTATAATTGGTCAACCGGAAATACCCTCATTTGAAGATTTTTCTTGAAAAAACGATAGTATATAACATTTAACGTTATTATAAATATTAAAGAACATATACGATTTGACTGCATTTTATACTTCATATTAAATGGATATTCGCAATCGAAATTAACGATAGAGGCGCTGATTTTCGAAACAAGATGGCCGCCATACGATGGGTGTGACATATGACAGTTCACATTATTCACTGTATTTCGTTGACTGTGTATACAAACCGAGTTCAAAAACTTATTTATACGAAGGCGACAAGTTAAAATATTTAATTATTAATTACCTACTACACTACTAACTCAGTTGTCACTTGTCCAATATGGCGCTTGTACGATTGCTTTTCGTAGTACTGATTTGCGCCACTAGAGGGAAAGTTTTATCTACGATTGCGAATAGAGTTATAAAATGACAAAGAAATTAAATTTCATAAACTAGCTAGCTATGCTAGAAACAGCTACTATATTAAGAAAATTCTGATTGAAAGATGTCAGTGTCAAGTGCAATTGACATATTCGTAGTATATTTGTGTTAGGATCTTTTTGCTCGAAATTTTCTGTATGGAATTAGTTTAAAATACATACAACTGTCGAAAGGTAATGTGCATACAAGAAATTTAGAATCTTTTACAAGGAATTTTCTGTATGAATTTTATAGAAAATACATACGCATTTACGAAAATTCTATCGGTAGATACCGCATCTACCGACTGTGGTAAAAAGTTACCGTGTTCGAAAATTGTTCAATATCTACCAGACCTATCTACCGGATTCATGAAGAATTTAATCTCAGAAAAAGGTAGTGGGGAAACGTGTTCAAAGTAGGACTCTGCTCAGTTTGTGAACTACGTCAAATTTATAACCTGTTTTAAATTTTCAAATTTTTTCATCTACACTGTTTACCACTTGCGTTCTTAAAATATCGATTCCGGTAGCTCTAACCTGATAAAAAGCTGTATACCGATAACAGTTCACCGGTAGAATTTTCGTAAATACCTCATATAACTGACGGAAGGTAATGTGCTGGCCACATCAGATTTTTTCTTGATGGATCTGACAGTCCGCGGATGAGTTTATGTATACGTCCGGACTAGCTGTAGGAACAAACCTATTACTTTCACGTCAAACTATTTCTGGCTAGACGAGATTATAGTATTGCTAATTTGAAATTCATTTAACGTCTTCTCCAATTCAAATCTTTCCGTTCTCATTATAATTCCCTGGGAATAGAAAACTAAGTAGTGTATGTGGATCTGGGAATATATAATTTAGTTGGTAAAGGCGTTGGCGGATGCGTGCAAAGTGTACGAAATGGAAAATTGAGATCAACTAGCTACACCCTCACCCCCAACTCTGCTCGAGCCAGCGCGCCTTCAAAGCGATAACTATAAAAGAAATGGGAAGTAAGGAAATGAAAAGAACTCGGGCAATGGAAAGGTGCAGACCCGGACGAGGCCCGAGGAGAAAACAGAGATTCCCAAACAATCACAAAAAGAAAGGAAATTTTCTTCACGTAATACATACGATAAAATACGGCGTTGTCGAGTGAACTAAATTTCCAATCATTGTAGTTACGTATTTCCCTTGATAAAAAGATTTCCTGTTTCGGACTATCATTCTAGAATGATTCAGAATTATAAAATTAGATAGGCCGAGGAAAACAAAATTTGCATTACATTATTTTAAAAAATCTGGTGTGGCCAACACAATACCACCCGCCATTTACGGCGAGTCAAAAAAAAGATAAAGTTTTTTGGATTAGCGAATTTTACTCTAATTTTAACAGTTTATTTCTTAAAATATAGTCTAATCTAATCCAAATAACTACCTTTTTTTAAACTCCTCAACAGGATTAAGTCCCAATTACAGAGTGGGTTCACATTCACACACATACATGCCTTAGTGGGATTCGAACCCAGAGCTTTGAGGGCACTCATGACATGAGGCGTTGCTTTAACCATTGAGCCACCGGATCTATAATAAAATGAAGATTAAATTTTAAATACCGAGATAAAATAGAATTCCCTAATCCAAAAATGAGGATTAGCTTAAATATATTTGTGAATCGTTAATTTTTATTAATCTAAATACATGTCAACATATTTACTTAAGCTGGAAACTGTATTGAATTCCTTTTCTATTGTTCTATTTACTTTTTTCTTTTTAAAACGTTACTAATATTATTTTGAAATGATTAATTCTTTGACAGTGACATTTATCTGTCAGTTACATACATTTGAATAACTGCGTTTTGTTTGCTTAAAGCGTAGGCTCTGAGATTTAAATTATAGATAATTTTATAAATTTATTCATAAAATATATAGAAAAAGTATTAATGCAAATGTATAGAAAATTTAATAATTTTTAATTTTTATAATAACATTAATTTCGATAAAATAAAACTTAAAGGTATTTTTCGAAGAAAAACTATTTTGAGCTTCTAGTAAAGTGCCATTTCCGGATATCCGATTTTCACCAAAATCTAATGGGCTCTTTCCAATACAGAGAAAGTTCGAAATACAAGATTTCAAAATTTTCTGAATGATAGTATTTGAGTTAGAGTGGAGGATCCACACACACATACATACAGACATCATCGTGAAAATGGTAAAATTGGATTCTAGGGACCTTTAAACGTGGTCATTTACCAAAATCTCGATATGCGATTTTTAGCACGATCCCTATACCTCCCTTACCAAGGGTAGCGGGAGGTAAAAATTATTTATCTGTTAAGTGTATAGTATAGTATAGTATTAATGAATTTTTTTTAAGTATCATTGTGAGAGAAAATAAAGTATTCAGGTTAATTTTTTTAACCGATCAAGTATGTTGACATATAACAACAAAAGGGATTTTTAGTTGTCAAATCAATATCTATTGGATAAAAAATTTAACCAGTGGTTAAAAATTAACCACTGAGTTAAAGAATATGCCCGATTAACTAGTTCACTTTTTGGCTACAATAATAGGGTATGTGACCATATTTGAATTTCAATATATGTCATAAAATAGAAAAAAAACTAACCACTATAGCATCCCATTATAATAATAAAATGTAAACATTAATTTGTAATCATATGGTTATTAGCAATTTATTGTTTTGGAGAAGGGATATAAATGTCGTAAGCACGTTAGAGTCGTGGAAAAAGACAGATAGACTGCGGGAAGGAAAGAGACAATTATAGATCAGCCTATTAGCATCGCAATTATGTTGTGGTAGATGTGATTCGGTGTAGCATGACCACAGCTGGCTATAACCATCTCTTTCTCTCCCAGTCTATCCCTCTTATTCCACGCTTCTACCATGCTCACGTCACAAATCCCTTCCCTAAATTTTTAATAATTATTGTCTCGCAAAGTACGAATAATTAATCGATTCAAAAAATACGGATATATAAATAACATTTTTTCAAATTTAATGTTATTATAAATATTAAAGAATATTTTTATTCTCTATACGATTTAACTGCATTTTATACTTCATATTAAATGGATATAGAGTTAAAAATTATAAAGAATAAAGAAATTAAATTTCATAAATTAGCCAGCTATGCTATGACTATGGAAAAAGCTACTATTAAGAAAATTCTGATTGAAAGATGTCAGTATCAAGTGCAATTGAGTATGTTTGTGTTATAATTTAACTGGAAATATAGGAACTTTCTGTATGGAATTTGTATAAAATACATACAACTGCCGGCACGTAATATACAAGAAATATAATCTTTTGCAAGGAACTTTCTGTACGAAGTTTGTACAAAATACATGGAACTGACGGAAGGTAATGTGCTGGCCACATCAGATTTTTTTAATATGTTCAAAGTAGTTCTCTTCAACAATTTTACACTTCACCATTCTTTTTTTCCACTTTTTAAAGTTCCCAACCAATCTTCATTTGAAATGTTGAATGCGTTTAAAATAATCATCAATTTCACTATTGCAGCATCAATTTCTTCTTCAGTCAAATTGTCATAAGGCGCACACTGTCAAATCAAATGAGTATTGCTTTTATTTTTTGTCACAAACTAAAGAATTGCTCTCATGTTAATTTGATTTTTTAACTGAAAATAGGTTTTTTTAATATTTACTACGTTCAAATTAATTTAACTTTTGTAACTTAAATTTAAATGACAGATACTGACATATATTGTAGGGTACCTTTATGACCAGGGTATGGCCATGGCGTGGTTCACGTATCGTCCGCCATAGTCCGGCCCTCTGTCATATGTGTTGTTTTTGCGCGAATTATTATGTGTTTTCGTGGCTGTTTATTTTATTTTAATGAAAAACATATTTAGTTATCATTTTAATATGTATTTAAAGTGTAAGTAATATATTTTATTTTATTTACGTGTATAGTTTGTTAAGATACCCACCACGATTACTGACATATTGAAAACAACTATAAATTACCAATATTAAGCACAATCATTTAAATTTTTAAAAGGTAAGTTTAGAATATACAATTATTATGTAAATAAGAACTACAGATATTAAATTAGATGTGATAATAACAACCCATATCATATATTCTACATAACCTCTAAATGTATGTCTTAATAATAATTGTGTATCTCTTAAATTAATTAATTTTTATTACCTTTATAAATTCACAGTGTGATAATTTAATATTCTTTTATAATATAATATCACATTTATTACAAATAAATAGGGAAATTAATTACAGATAATGGCGGTGATCTTGGCCGATGGCCATACCCTGGTTATAAAGGTACCCTAAAAAATACATGCCAATAGCTATTTAAAATGATAGTGCAAATTTTGTTTTCTATGCTTTAATAATACTAGCGTAACCATTGCACTGGTATATTATCAGTATTAGAAATAAAATAAATATGTAACATCTTAAATGGTTTTGCAAAAAATGTCTTATTCCCAACTTGTTGTTGGTCTCTGTTGAAGGGAAGTCGAGGCCATACCGACGAGCTGTTCACCGGAGTTTACGATCGCGAAGATTGCCTAGGGGAAGCAGACAGGACTACAGTAGTCCTGTTCGGAGAAATTGCGCCCTACACCCTGATAAATCATGCCAACATAAGTTCCTGATAACTTCTTCACACGCACACTGACTTTTCACCTCATCGCGCAATATTCCATATGCACAATCGATACGTGACGCAAAGCAACGTAAACAAACGATACGACTACGTTGCTCGTTCTTGTAAACTCGATGTTGGGAATAATCGGAAGAGGATCACGGAAGCGAAAGTCGACAGTGTTCGTGAATCGTGATCGTGTTGGAATCTCTACATAACTTTACTCAAGAGAAAAGCAGGAGAAGACAAACATTGCTATGTTTTAGGGAAATGTCAAAGTCAAATGTATAGACATTATACATACGAACATTCAAAAGATATACATATTATTACATATATACACGAAGGGAGATTGTCAATTGCAAATATTTGTTGTCAAGTTGCTATAACATTTGTTGTTTGTTTCTTTACCGGTTTCAGGAGATTAATGGCCGATTGCACCGCTAACGATTAAATTTTAAGTGTTCCTTAAATTGACAATATCGTATCGAAACGAAATGTCAAATGAGAAAGTGAATATTGCTGTCAAAATTTCGATTTACAATAATTTGTTTAAGTGTAACTTAAAATTTAAGTGTTAACGGTGCAAATGGGCATAAGCCTTTGTTTACATTACAAAAGTAGGCTGGTAACTAAGTAATAACTGTATCTGTACGGTAATATTATTACAATACAGACTTGTCAACAACAGTCAGTGCCGGCTCTAGAGTTCCTTGTGCCCCAATGCAAATTTAAATTGAGCGCCCTATAATTTATTTAAATTAATGTAGAATTGTGTACATCAGATAGGTATTAACAAACATACTCGTACATACTAACAACAAATCAAAATTTATAAAAGTTCACAGAGACCTGGAGCCGGCACTGACAACAGTCTACAAAATGAAATTAAAATAAAATGAATGTATAAAGCTGTCCATAGAGATAACTTTAGTGTATCTTTCTTAATACGGTTTACTGTATTCTAAAATAATAAACATGATGAATACAGCACTTAACTTGAATATTTGTCATATTGACATATGTCAACATAATTGTTCTGTTTATCAGAGCATTCTGTGGCAGTTATGATACTTATAAGGTTTGATTCAAATTAAAAGTGTGTTGTAGTTTTTACGATTTTACGGAGATTTGATTATGATAAAACTAATAATAGATGGAGTCTGGAGTCTAAGGTTAAATATAACTAAAACTAATAAAATTACCCATAACCTTAAAATTAAATTTAATAAAAACTAAATACGTATTTCAAGAACTAAGTTCTCATCATCAGTAGTACAACCAGGGAAAGTTAAACAGAGTAGTCAAGATTACTCAACATGTCAACCATGCCAGAGGTCCTAACACCTCTGAAAAACATGGGAGAGAACTGGGATTATATAGGGACGGGAGTAACAGGTGAATGGTTACCTATAAACTAAGATAAATTTCGTCCAATAATAATGAGTCATTAAATTTTAAATCGTCCAATAAAATTTAACTTTGTATTACTCGTAAATCGAAAAGTTTTGAGTTTTGTATAGGACCAAGATTTGCGTTCATCAAATTATTTTTATATTTCTTTATTATTAAACTCGTATGCATCTACATATCTATCATTATTAATATGTTTTAACGTTTAATATTAAAATTTTTAATTTTGTTATTATTAATGAACATATGTTGAGTTACGCTAGATTATTCGGGATTACCGCTTTTTAGATGATAAAAATGTTTGTTTAAACCGAGTGTCAATTTATCTTGTACGACCAAAAATGGTAATTGTTTATTGTTTTAAATTATAAAGGGAATATAAAGTCAACTAAGAAAAAAAACGAAACAAAACCAAATATTTTTAATAAAATTTTATTAAAATCGAAACGTGAATTACGAGTATAGAGCAATATAGCATTGCAACTAAATAAAAAAAGACAAAAGAGATAGGGTATCCGTCGCGTACTTTCGCAACATGGCAGCATACATGTCCATTTTAGAAATAAGAAAATAATACTAAATTCAATTATTTGTCGACGTATTTGTATTGTAATCAGTTCATAATTAAAGAGCGAGGGGAAAAGAGATAAATGTTACAAATTTTGTTTTTTTTTTCATTACGCGAATTTTAAAGTTTGAAACCCCATCTAATGTTTTTGGAATGACAAAGTGTATTAATCTTATTTCGAAACCCACAGATGGGTCAAGTTTCAACTTATGTAGGACCCAGCTCCGGTTCGAAGTCCTGGTTTAATTAAAGGTCTCGTGGAATAGACTATAGGTAGAAATTATGAAAGTCCATGAACTCCCATATTTTTGAAATGCAATGACAAGTTATTTTCAAATTGGTTCTGAAGCGTTGGTTAATAGAACATTTCAAATGTTCACAGGAAAAATCTTCACGTTTCACAACTTTGCAGTCGGAGCTTTTTCATTACATCAGTCACTCGTCCAAACTTTTTGCGTCGTTTGTTGGTTTTTTTTAATTGTGTAATTCAGTGGTTAATTTTTAGCAACTGGTTAAAAATTGTATCCAATTGTTTGTTATATTATGTCAACATAGGTACTTAATTGGTTAAATTTTTAACCAGTTGCTAAAAATTAACTACTGAGTTACGGCATCTCATCAGATAGCTAGTGACACCGCTCTTAGCTTAACAAATTTCTGTTCAGTACGAGTACAGAAATCGGCTGACCAAGTTATAATATACGCATATCGCTGTCGAACATTAATCTTTTTATACCCTGACGCTTAGACCATCATCCTTTTTAGATCTTGTCTTACAATTTCTGAGGCCTGTATCTTAAGATTGTTACCGTTTTGCCTCCTTTACATATACCATTTAAAAGCGCCTACCTTCAGTCTACAAGTAGCAATCATCTTATTTTGCTAGAAAATGGACATTCATCCTTTTCCCCCTGGTTCTTAAATTTGCTTTAATTGTTTTTTATTTAAAAAAATTAAGAACGTGCTCTGCTCGATGTACCGCCCTTTACGTATCTACCGCCGGGGGCTGTAGACCCCAAAAGCCCCCGCGTTATGCCGGTACTGTACAGATATATCGTCTTTACCAAAATCAAAACATGTGAATAAATGCTGATTGGTACACCCTGGAATGTGTAATAAACCGTGATGACATATTTATTAACATTTTCCATTTATAACTGTTACTGCATTACTACACACCGTTGTGTTCAGGAGTAAAAATTGGTATTAGATATTTGTGCTGCATGCACTGCAGCACCACAGGTGCGGTCTGCCATTGGCATTACAATAACCCCCCCATCTTTTCATTCCATTTTCATAGAAACAACGGTGCAGTGTGCATCCCAGTAGGCACTGGTGCAAACTGCAGCATATGAAGATAACGCGCTCGTAACCACAGCAACTGGATCGAACGGCTACAGCGGCGTCCCACAGGGGCAGCCAGGGCATGCATACATGAAGCCCATGCAGACAGATTTTGTCAATTTTTAATTAACGCCAGTCTAGATTGCATGCATTCCCAAATGAAATACGACGTCGTTGGTGTAGATTAACATTTGGCTATGGACATGGACAATGCATTTTCTAGTGCTAATTACTTTGTTATCTTTGTTGTTAAAATTAATAGGGGGAATAAACAGGGAATTAGATTTTATTTTGTTTATGGCTGACACACATGTGCTCGTATATTCTGGTTAGAGTGGCTTAATTCATTATTCGTTCATTACATATTAGATTACTTTGCACTACACTGCCACTGCTACACGGACATATTGTTTTATATCTCCGTTGATTTACAATGAAGTTTTAAAATAATAAATATAACATACTTTTTTATATTTTGCGTTCATAATGAACTCATTACGATACGCAATTGTGTATCGTAATGACCTTCATTTCGATACGCAATTTTGTGTTTTAGACGGTTGGTACTAGATGACGTATTTTAACCCATTTTTACCTAATTTATTTTTAGTTAATTGACAATTCATTTTAATAATATAATGTCAAAATTATTATTATTATTTTTTATATAGGGAAGATTATTTACATGAAAATGTACAAATGCTTACAAATATAATCACAAATTGAGTAAGTAAATGTTATTCTAGAAGGCGCAAAATATAAAAAATAGTATAAAGAATTCATTTTATAAGACTTTCTTTCGCACTTGTCAACGCTAACGCTCGTTTTCTAAATTTTGACGCGTGTGAAAAAACATGTCTTATAAAACACGTTCTTTAATATATTATTATGCAATATTTTTCTTATTAATAATTTTTTTTAATAATTTGTTATTTTTATAAATAATTAAATTAAAAGTTTAACGCCAAAAATAGTCATGAAAAACACGTACATTACGTCATTCACAGCCAACAGATTTTCCATCACCTTCGTTTATTTTTGTTATTTAGATAAATAAACGTAGGCGTTAGTTTGTCACCTGTTAATAACAAACTTCTAATTTGACATTTGACGTTCATATTTTCCATTATAAATGAGTAATAAAGTAATAATGGCTAATACAACCTATATAAAACACGTTCTTTAATATACTATTAATGAAAAACTATTTTAAAATGTAATCCAAAACTTTTCAAATTTGGTATATAAGACTTGTATGTCATTGGGAATATATATAGTATATTTTGGATAAAATAGGCTAACCGGAAGTGATATATTACCTGAAGTTGTTAACAGTTTTTCTTGAATAAAATAGTGTTATTTTGATTTTAGAAATAAATGCTTTAGGGCCGGTATTTCCATCTTCGGATAAAGTGCTGGATAACTTATTTGTCCGATAAATGAACAATATCGCATCAAAAAAATGGCATTCAATATAATTTACTTCATTTATGCTTTTATTTCGATGCGATATTTTATCATTATCTGACAGAGGGTTATCCTAAACTTTAACCGGAGATAGAAATACCGGCCCTTAGAGAATTAAATTCTGGGTCTAGCACATCCAATATTATTAAATTAGCCATTTGTATAAGCGAGATATATAAATTTAAAAATGGACCTTTTCAATTTAAAGAGATAGAAGATATGCGCAATGGGGATTTGTGCATAGTAAGAACAATTGAGATTTATGACGTTTGTTTTTAAAAAAAAATTGACGTAAAATGTGCGAAAAATCTTTGACAACTTTAAAAAACTTCTGGAAAAAGTTACAAAAGCTTTTATTGGAGTTAAAATGTCTAACGATGTAAATTTTCACCGAGAATACAGGTATTTTAATGACTCAATATTTTTAACGTTTCGTTTGACAGCCCAACTGGCAATTGTTAGAGCCATTTTACTTACTATTTGCAGCAATAGAAAGAGATAGCCGTTAAATTGACAAGGTCTATTATGCAAAAAAAAATAGAATGTATTGTGTAAGTTATTTTTAGTATATTTTCTTTACTATTATTTACTGTCTTGAAATGTCGCCCCTGGTCAGGCGCCTTTGTGTGGGGCATAACCTGCCCACCCGCAAATTGCGGGCACTTTATTCTTTCAAGAATGCATGTAAATTATTGCATTGCTGACAGGTTCATTTAAAATTAGTGGCTAAAAAGTTAAAAGTTTAGTTTACAAACGCCAAACTTCAACTTTACTAATTTTTCGAAAAATGAAATATTTGCGAAGGCGCCTAATTTGAAATTCGATAGCAACCAAATAAAACAATAAATAAAATAATGAATGCAATCTTCTTCTTATGTAAATTCAACTACAAATTATATTCTCCATTGCGAATAGTAGACATAATATTGGTGTACCTAATACTAGTCTATGTGAACTTTTATATATTTTGCTTTCTAGTTAGTATGTACGAGTATGTTTGTTAAAATCTACCTGATCTACATTAATTTTAAAAAAATTATAGGGCGCTCAATTTAAATTTGCATCGGAGCGCAAAGAACTCTAAAGCCGGCACTAGCTGGAGCTGGAGCATTGTGCCTATTTCCTGTGTCCGAATATACTGTCGATTTAGCATTCAATGCCATTTCATTTAACCTCACTTAGTATCAGAGTAGTAACCTACTGGTACTAAAATTTCGAAACCGTCTTCTTTATAAAAATAATTTTATTAGAGTCTCTCAGACATCTAAAAAATCCTCGTCACTATCTAGTAGCCAATATTCATTCAAATACAAGCCAGCTATTAGCTCTTAGTCAAATTTATGCTCAGATTTGCGCCCTTCAGGCTGAAAGCATCTGCAATATCCATAACTATCTCGGCTGCTCGCTTATTGACAAAGTTTCGGTGATTAAATTTTGCACAGCGCGGCGCATCGGTAATGTCTGGCGCAGGCGTACTGCCCGGCCGCCATTATTGTTTACAGGGCGTCGCGACGGAGGATGAGTGGAAGCGTCGGGTGAATGCAAATTAATTGCAACCCTGACGAATTTGGAATCAACCTACCATATGCATATGATACATATTAGAATTAGGAAGCATCGATAGTTGATAATTTTAAGAAATGAAAATGTGTAATATTGTTGTTTAAAAGCACGGTTTATTATTTAGCAAAAATACTAGTTAGTATTCGCATTCATTGATGTCTTAGGAACATGCCCATGAATATAACAAATAAACAATTAATAAAAAACCATCTGTATTAGCTATTTCCAGTGGAAAAATACATCATTATTTGACAACCCATATGCGGTGGCAACATGATCTAAAATCACTAATATTTTATCTAATCTTATCATTTTCTATAAAAACCATTAACTACAGTAAAATTTGTAAAAGGTACTATTAATGACACCTCGATTGGTTCAGGTCCTATTTAACAGGAAGCGAGTTACAATAAATGGTTTTCTGTCAAATAAATTTATTATAGCATCAGGGGTTCCTCAGGGCTCCCATTTGGGACCACTTTTGTTTAATATTTTTATTAATGATACTTCCCGCTGTCACAAATTTCGCAAGTTTTTTTTTATATGCTGAGGATCTAAAAATGTTTCATTCTGTTAACAATGCCATAGATTGCATAGAAATACAAGAAATATAAAAAATGTCTAATCACTTTTTCGAGAATAATGTAAACTTCTTTTACACTATCTCTAATGATGCAATTACGCCTGTATCAGAAGTTAAAGATTTGGGACTAATCATAGTTAAAAAATTATTCATGATGTGGCCAGCACATTACCTTCCGTCAGTTCTATGTAATTTATAAAAATTCCATACATACAGTTTCTTGCGATAGACTCTATATTTCCAGTACATTACCTTCCCTCAGTTCTATGTATTTTGTACAAATTCCATACAGAAAGTTTCTTAGATTTGATTTCATATTTGCAGTAAAATTAAAACACAAACTTTCTATGTCAATCGCACTTGTCATTGACATCTGTCTATCAGAATTTTTTCATTTGTATTAGGGTTATTGCATAGCTGGCTGCTATATGAAATTTAATTTCTTTATAATTTTTAAACTCAATATCGATTGAATATGAAGTATAATATGTAATTAAATCGTATAGAGAATAAAATATTCTTTAATATTTATAATAACATTAAATGTGAAAAAATGATACCTATTTAACAGTGTTTTTTCAAGAAAAACTGTTAAAATCTTCAAATGAGGGTACTTCCCGTCGACCAATTATATAACCAAAATCTAATCAGCTCTTTACATGGATGTAACGAAGAGGAATACGAACTAATTATAATTTTTAGAATTGTATTGGAGTTATCGACGGAGAAAAAAAATCGTCACACACACACACACACACACACACATACACATACACACACACGTACGCACACACACACACACACACACACACACACACACACACACACACACACACACACACACACACACACACACACACACACACACACACACACACACACACACACACACACACACACACACACACACACACACACACACACACACACACACACACACACACACACACACACACACACACACACACACACACACACACACACACACACACACACACACACACACACACACACACACACACACACACACACACACACACACACACACACACACACACACACACACACACACACACACACACACACACACACACACACACACACACACACACACACACACACACACACACACACACACACACACACACACACACACACACACACACACACACACACACACACACACACACACACACACACACACACACACACACACACACACACACACACACACACACACACACACACACACACACACACACACACACACACACACACACACACACACACACACACACACACACACACACACACACACACACACACACACACACACACACACACACACACACACACACACACACACACACACACACACACACACACACACACACACACACACACACACACACACACACACACACACACACACACACACACACACACACACACACACACACACACACACACACACACACACACACACACACACACACACACACACACACACACACACACACACACACACACACACACACACACACACACACACACACACACACACACACACACACACACACACACACACACACACACACACACACACACACACACACACACACACACACACACACACACACACACACACACACACACACACACACACACACACACACACACACACACACACACACACACACACACACACACACACACACACACACACACACACACACACACACACACACACACACACACACACACACACACACACACACACACACACACACACACACACACACACACACACACACACACACACACACACACACACACACACACACACACACACACACACACACACACACACACACACACACACACACACACACACACACACACACACACACACACACACACACACACACACACACACACACACACACACACACACACACACACACACACACACACACACACACACACACACACACACACACACACACACACACACACACACACACACACACACACACACACACACACACACACACACACACACACACACACACACACACACACACACCATTGCAAAATAGCAAAATCGTATTCTAGGGACTCTAAAACGTGCTTATTCATTAAAAACTTACCATCGGATTTTTTGACCAAAAACGATAACAATAAGGTAAAAAGTATCTTATATTTATTATTTTAAAACTTCATTGTAAATCAACGGAGATATAAAAATTACGAAACAATTATAATTTTTAGAATTATTGTAGTGTTGGAGTTATTGACGGAGAAAAAATCGTTACACTCACACACATACACACAGACATACAGACATCATCGCAAAAATAGTAAAATCGTATTCTAGGGACTCTAAAACGTGTTTTATTCATTAAAAACTCACCATCGAATTTTTTGACCTAAAACAATACCTTCTTTAAATATTTACACAATAATTCAGCAAGTCGGATATAAAAAAATCTACCACTGTTTTATAAATCACTGCTTTGATTCAATTGGATGGTTTTGGTATTAACCAATAGTATACATTTTCAACACAGGTGGTTATAATAGTATATTAACAGCAAAAGCAATATTAAAAACAATCAAATTTATTTATTTAATGTAATTCAAACTCAGAAGTGTCATGTCATCTACCGTTAATTTTCCCTTATTATTAAAAAAAATGTATATGAATTTGTGTTCCCCGTTCGTTGGCTTGTCATGTTAATAATTTTGTGCAGTTCATTTAAGAGTACATTAACATCTCCATTCTCAATCTCAACATATTGGCTTTTCTTTCCCGTTTATCGTTTATTATTATAAGTGAATGCGGACATATAAAATAAGAGTTCGCATCTTTGCGAGATGTACAACACAATATATTTTATAGTGCTAGTTATAAATTTATTACTTGTATATTTTAAAAAGGCAAAATTACATCTTTGTTGTGTGGATGTTTTATTGGTGTTTAGGTGTAAAAACTTTAACTCATAAATGTTTTAATGGCCTGTAAAACTGTTGTGAATGAATGTCGGTAGCTTTAAACATAAGCATTAAATTCATCGTAAAAGACACTGACTACGGACAAATCTGTTTGCACTTGTGACAAATGTTTTGACGTTTTGGTTATTTCATTGCTTTAATTGCTCTCACTAAAAATTTTATACTGATCAGTCTGTTTCAATAAACATTATAATAAAGTATAGATATTCATAAACATGTTTAACAAACTTGTTTATCTATTTTAATTTTCGTAAATATTGCAATATTATTTAAGACTTTTAAACAGACATTTTACTGTATCTTTTGATGTTGGATATTAAAACACAAAACCATTTATTCATACAATAATTGGTCTGCCCACAATAAAAATTTTAGTTTTACATAAGAGCGTCTTTAGAATCTGCTATTGAAGATCGAACTCACGTCGTTTAAACTTTTTTTTATTCATTTTGATTAGTACTAAAAAATTTGAATGGACAATATTGAAAATGTTTATTACTACAACAATTAACATAGCTTAGGCTATATATATAGGGTGTTTATAAATACTGTAAAAAAATTTAATGGCATACACAGTACTAACCAAAATATGTAAAAAAGCTTAATCAACATAGGACTGATCTTCAACTGTTTCCGAGAAAAGCGAAAAACCGAAAAAAAACTGACAAAGATAGTGATCGAACAAAATTTTGTCTATGTCAGTAAAAAGACTATAAAAAAACAATAAAATTTTATATGAAACGTTTTTCTCAATTTCTAATAGTTACGAAGTTATTTGAAAATTAAATATTGGCCAAGGTCGCCACAACATTCAACATAGTACAATTATTTGATTTTTTAAAAAAAACAAAAGCACATCTAAGATGACCTCTGAAAGGTAAACAAAAAATCCCATTTAATCAGTCGTAACTCTTATACTTTTCGAGATAGCAGACGTAAAATCCGTAAAAACTCATTTTTCACTGCCTCAAATCTCGGAAACTATGGAAGATCGGACCCACGTTGATTTAGCTTTTCTACTCATTTTGGTCAGTACTATATGCCCTTAATTTTTTTACAATATTTTTGAAACACATTGTATATTGACTGTGTGCAATGTGTTGGTGGATGGTGTGAAATTGGAGCAAGTGAATGAGTTTGTATATTTGGGTAGCATGATGTCAAGGAATGGTCGAATTGATAGAGAAATTGAAAGGAGAGTGTGTGCGGGGTTTAAGGTAATGGGTGTTCTGAGAACGTTTGCTCGAAACGTAAACGTATCTAGAGAAGCTCGTTTAAGTGTGTATAATGGAGTGCTAGTGCCTGCTTTGATGTATGGAAGCGAATGTTGGGCATGGACGGGAAAGCATAAAAAGAGAGTGACTGCAGTGGAAATGAGGTATTTACGTGGTGTATGTGGATATGTAAGACGGGATCGCGTGAGGAATAATTTGGTGTATGAAGAATGTACGGTTAGGAAGAATGTGTTAAGAGAGTTGGAATGAATCAGTTGAGATGGTTTGGTCATGTGGTGAGAATGAAGAGTGAACGGCTTATAAAATGTATATCTTGGTGAAATTGAGGATGTTCGATTGCGTGGCCGTCCACTATGTAAATGGATAGATATGATTGATAATGAGCTAAAAGAGAGAAAGTTTCCGAGTGGGAAGAGAAGAAGAGCGTGTATGAATGCGATTATGAATGTGGCCGAGGCAAAAGAAGTGTGCTTAGACAGGAATGTGTGGCGAAGGATGATTGTTTCGTAACTATTATTGCGGTCCGGTTGTGGTATTTCGCTACCGAAAAGCGGTCACTTTAATATGTTAAGAGTAAGGAATATTTGTTGTATGATGTCAGGTTAGTAAGAATGTTGTCGAAAGAGAGAGTGATTATTTTTGATGTTGATATTATTATTAGCTAGTGACTCATTTTCTTCTATACGCCGAAGTTTAGTTCTGACTTGGCCCATGACACTTTGGCAAGTTTCAAAGTTTACTTCATGTATCTACAAAAGTCCGTATTCTCTCTAATTGTTCTCATTTTGGGGCTCCTACTCATTGTTGTACATCTTTATTGTACGAGGGTAGTACCAGGAGTACCCGACCTCATGTAAAAATGGCTGTTGTTGTTTGAAAAAAATGACTTTTGTAGAAAGTACCAATCTTATAAATCTTAAGTACCTACTCAGCCTTGTTTACTTTATTATCTTATATATATATATATATATATATATATATATATATATATATATATATATATATATATATATATATATTCATCTATTTATTTAAAGAAAAATAGATCTAAAGAACAAAATGTCAAGAAATGCAAAGTAAATAGCGCGAATCTGGATTTGCAAATATTTGTGTGGAAAGAGTGCAAAAACTAGACCATCCACGATAATGGCAACAGCATATTTATGGTTATTTTAATCTCGATGCAGATATTTGCATGCAAAGATCTAGGTCGCCTGCCGTGGAACAAAAGAAAACCGCTCGGCAAGACCGTCTACCGAAAATGCCAATTTCCAAAACGACCACATTCGCGGCGATAAACAAAAGCATGCCACGCCACGCCGCGCCGTTTCTCTCGCGACAGAAACAACAATACATTAACAAGAGACAAAACCGGTGTTGCCGTTTAATTTTATCTCTAGGCGAGAAAGGCTGTTATCACGGGGATTTTGTGGTGTAGATGGGCTTTGCACGACCGGAAAGTTCAACTTTCACTAGCAGCGAAAGGGGAACGTTGAGCCGAACTTGGTAAACTGCGAATTCTTACTAAAGAATAGTTAAACTATTAGTTAAGCTTGCAAACTATTATCCACGAAATAGCTATGGATCCCGGGCTCACGCGTGATACTTTTTCTGTGGCCAATCCGTGTTTGGGGTGTGACTGTTACTATGCGTTGGTGGAAATTTGAATGTTAGTATTCTGAGGGTGAAATTATCAAACTAACTTTTAAAGTGTTAGGTTATTGCTTAATATTCGCTTAGTTTTTTTTTTGTTTTGCTGCATTTTTTACTCTTTTAGTGTGTCTTTTATTGTTCTTCTAATTTTTATTGATACTTTGAACTTATATAGTATTTATTGTGTTCAGTTATACCGGGTATCTTAGCCCGACCGACACATAGGAGGTTAACATGTGAATAGTATCTCCCCAGTGCAAGATATTAAGTTGCAAATTTGGGTACTTATTGGGGGATACTAATTCTACGCATTACAGTCCAAATTAGTAAATATAAATGTATATCAGAAAAAAATAAGGAAATTTGTAGAATTTCCAGGATTGTTATTCATATCCCGAAAAAAATGGTTACCAAGTAACAGCTTAAATAGACTACTGGTAGCCTGTGCGCTTTATAATAAACAAAATTCGGAGAGCCTGCAGCAAAATTTTACTTTTAATTTTTACTTCTTAAAATATTTTTTATTGTTAACATGTACTTAATTTTTTTTTTTTTTTGAAATTTATAAAATGGGTACCTTTTTCTTAAAAACGGTGATCCGTATCGAAATTTTATACAAAATAAGATTATTGTATTTTTAACCTAGGATGACCCGTTAAAGAGTTAAATTAGATTTTCCGAATTGCAAAATAACGAAAAGTATTTATACCGAGACTTATACCTACACTGAGAAACATTTTTTTTCCCTATATACAGGGTTAGTCACAGAAGAGTTATTTTGAAAGTCCGTTCGTTTGCAACCCAAAATACTAATGACAACAGACCATATTTAATTGTTTAATATCAAAATGACAGAACCATCTCTAGACAAGCAAAGCAATCGTGAATTAAACATTCTATTTTTTTAAGAGAGGAAGCTAGACGCTGTTGGAAATTATATTTCGAGTTGCACAGAAACGGACTTTGAAAGTAACTCTCTTGTGACTAATTCTGTGTATTGTATTACCAAAAATAAAGCAACTCCAACAAAAAAAAAATCTCTGTATTATTTTAAATATCCAAAATATTTTCAAAAAATTTCATTCAGATTCAGATTCTGTGAGTGTTCGCGAGTTATGGACACAAATCGCCTCTTTTCTATTTTTTGTACCTATATAATCTTGTATGTAATAAATGAGGGGCGCAATGTACAATTTTCGCCTGGGGCGCTCAAAAGTCTTAGGCCGGCACTGACGTGAAGGACCACGTGTATGCCCACGATGTATATTCAAGTAAATTAGAACATTTTATAAACTAGTGGTCGATATTCTATAACCCACGAAAACTTCTAAGTTGGAGCCATAAGGACATCAAGTTCGCGTTTAAGCAAAGCAATAATACTGAAAAAACTTGTAAAACTAACAACAAATAAACCAAATTAATATTTGTTTTTTAATTACTTGCAGTAATATTTAATAAAGATTCAAGAAATGTTTTTCCAAAATTATGAGATATCCTATTTAATATTTAAATATTTTTTCCAAAATCCTTTTGCCCCGTTTGTACATTTACTAATTACCCGTCCTATCCTCCATACATTGTCTTCCCACACCTAATTTCTCTTCTACCCATTCCATAGCAGTGTCCCGTGGGCGAATCGATATCCAGATACCCGATAGCGTTCTGGAAACGAGGTACCGGGGACTCGTAAACGCCAGAACTCTTTGTTTCCCGCCCTGGTCACAAATCCCGACTGGGGTAGGGCTAGGGATGCAATTACCCCTGGACCAGGGCAGTTAGCGCACCTGAGATTAGCAGGGGATGCTAAGGGTACTATATTTATGGGAATCAATTGTTGTAAATACTCGTAGAGAGTGGAGGAATGGGGTGGTTGTTATATAGATACAAGCCATTTTGAAACAAAGTAAATTAAGTTGGATAATGTTGGAAACATATTGAAATACATCAATTATAATATGACTTTTTACCTCCCGCTACCCTTGGTAAGGGAGGTAAAGGGATCGTGCTAAAAATCGCATATCGAGATATTGGTAAATGACCACGTTTTAAGGTCCTTAGAATCCATTTTATCATTTTCCTTCACTCTGACTCAAATATTATCATTCAGAAAGTTTTGAAACCATGTATCTCGACCTTTTTCTATTATGGAAAGAGCCCATTAGATTTTGGTGTAAATCGGATAATCGGAAATGGCACTTTACTTAAAGCTCAAATACTTTTAAACTTTAAATATTATTTATTCGAGATTAATATTATTATTATCAAAATTAAAGATTATTAAATTTTCTATAGATTTGCATTAATACTTTTACTACATATTTTATGGATAAATTTATAAAATTATCTATAATTTAAAGGATGATTGTTTCGTAACTATTATTGTGGTCTGATTGCGGTATTTCGCTACCGAAAATCGGTCACTTTAATATGTTAAGAGTGAGGAATATTTGTTGTATGATATCAGGTTAGTAAGAATGTTGTTGAAAGACAGAGAGAGTGATTATTTTTGTGGTTGATGTTATTATTATTGTTTCGGGTTTGTGCTAACCCACAAAGTGGGAAATGCGTGATTTTATGTATATATGTATGTATGTATTTAAATCCTGAAACCTGCGCTTTATACAAACAAAACTCCTTGGTTACACAGTTTTTCAAATGTATGTAATGACAGATAAATGTCACTGCCAAAGAACTAATCATTGGAAATTAATAATAGTAACGTTTTAAAAAGAAAAAAAAAATAGAACAATAGAAAAGGAAATCAATACAGTTTCCAGCATAAGTAAATATGTTGATATGTGTTTAGATTAATAAAAATTAACGATTCGCAAAAAAGTTTAAACTAATCCTCATTTTGGATTAGTGAATTAGTCTGTCCTGGTATTTAAAATTTAATCTTCATTTTATTATTTAAAAAGGTAGTTACTTGGATTAGATTAGACTATATTTTTAAAAATAAACTGATAAAATTAGAGTAAAATTCGCTAATCCAAAAATAAGGATTAGCTTAATCTTTTTTGTGACGAGGGCTGTAAATGGCAGGAGGTATTGTGTTGGCCACATCAGATTTTTCAGACTGGCTCTTCATTCTGAGTAGATATTTATCTATCATTTGAAAATAAGCTGGGAAAGTTACATAGTTGTAACTTAATTATTCAAAGTATCATGATTTATAATTTGACAGTCAGCCTGAAATTAGTTTTACTGTTTTAGTACCCCAGTAAAAAAAATGAGATTTGGCAGCTTTCAAGTAACTAGAAATTATTGTGACTGCTTGGACAATTTTTAAGTCTCCATACTTTGAAAGAAAATAAAATTGGTTAGCAGCTTTTAAGATACGGAAGGAAAGAATGGTGAAGTAAGTATTGTTGAAGGGAAGTACTTTGAACATTATTTAATAAAATTATAAAAAATATGAACCATTTGTCTTACTCTCATTTATTCTAGCGTAAAGATCGCACTTCATTTTAATCCAAAAATTTGTAAACATTTCGCTAATTCTTGTGTTAAAAACACGCAAAAATTGACAGTTCGTAGAACCGTGCCGTCAACTTATAACTATAAAAAGTCCCTAATTTTACCACCCTGGTTTGTAAAAGAGTGTTTCTGACCGATTTTGAGTATGTAAAACTAGACATAACGGACAAACAAAAACGTAATAGTCAATAATCAATAACTCATATTACAATAGAAAAAACTAAGTAAAAGTAACAAAGACTAACAGTACCTGTGTATAGAATAGATATTATTTATGTATTTTTATTATTTGTGTAAGTAGGTTAAACAATCAATAAAAATATATTTTCCGTTAAGGGTATTGTTACAAACACATAAGACAATGTTTGCTAATAACTAATATATGTTTTTAAACAATAGTAGTAAAACAATATATCTGTTCATAATTCACGTTGTTAACTGTCCATTACCATAATTTCATAATTGCAGTCTGCAATTACGAGGAAAAATAAATCGTACAATCTTTCCACAACGGCGCAGATAGCTCTACAACATGCAACAGACTGTGATTGAAAGTAATTAATGCAGCTAACGAAGTACTACTTATCGTACAAGTAAATAGTGGTTATGCATAAACATTAGCACAAGGTAAAACGCATACAGTTTAATAAAGATTATAGGAGCTCGATTTATAGTTCAAAGCTATTGAAAGTTTGCAAATATATTAAAATATCTGTGGGAAATATCTTGATTGTGGTATAGATTCTCAGTTATTTGTAAGTTACACTTAAAAATATAAATAGATAATGCAAAACAAAGTGAAGACGAGTGCCATAATATCGATGAGAATTTGGTTTTCTGTGGTACGCTTCGCACTGGCACTAGTAGTCCGCGGTTAGAAGGTCTTGTGTGTAACAGTACGCTTACGAAGAGAGAAAAGGACAAGTAATCGGTCTTAATTTTCCGTAGTTTTTTTGTTTTTGACTTTGCCTAGATCTCCTGACATATTGTCCTGTCTCCCGAAATCAATTCTATAAACACTGGATAACAGAAGGGCTGATACGAAGGTATCTGCTAACATGAGTGGCTTGAATTTCACTAAGATGCCTCATTTTACTGCTAATCAAAAAAATTGACAAATTAATTCATTTATCATCTTTATTAAGCTTTTAAACCTATATTCAAAGAATACTTGACAGTTTTTACTTCTTTGTACATAGTAAAGGAAGTATTGTAATCGCGAAAAATTTCGGTTTTCAGATTTCAACGGAAATATCCATTTTGACCATCTCTGAATCCATTCTGACTAATTTCGTCGTGATGTCTGTACGTACGTATCTCGCATAATTCAAAAACGTTAAGCCGTAGCAAGTTGAAATTTTGTATTAGGACTGCTATAATATCTAGTTGTAAACCTCCCTTTTTGGTCATTACATAATTTCCAAAAGTGGTACTTTACTTGAAGCTTTTAATAGATTTTAATGAAAAACTATTTTAAAATATAATCCAAACCTTTTTAAATTTGGTATATAAGACTTTTAAATCAATGGGAATAATATAGATTTTGGTTAAAACAGGCTAACCGGAAGTGATACTACCTGAAGTTGTTAACAGTTTTTCTTGAATAAAATGGTTTCATTTTGATTTTAGAAATAAATACTTCAAATAAGAGTATTAGAGAATTAAATTCTGCGTCTAGCACATCAAGTATTATTAAATTGGCCCTTTGTATAAGCGAGATATGTAAATTTGAAACATATACTTTTTGGTTTTTGTAATGAAGCTTGCTATGGATTAGGACAAAAAATACCAAAAAATAATAAAATAGATGTTAATGTCAAATTACGTCAAATACGTGCAATTTTATAATTGAGTCTTTCCTTCATATTGGTCTTGCTTACAAGGAAGTCATGTGGTGTCCACATCAGATTTTTAAATTTACATATCTCGCTTACACAAAGGGCTAATTTAATAATATTGGATGTGCTATATGCAGAATTTAATTCTCTAAAACTATTATTTGAGGCATTTATTTCTAAAATTAAAATAAAACCATTTTATTCAAGAAAAACTGTTAATAAATTTGAAAAGTTTTGGATTATATTTTAAAATAGTTTTTCATTAAAACCTAATATAGGCTTCCAATAAAGTACAATTTCTGGAAATTATGTAATGACCAAAAAGGGAGGTGCACAACTAGATGTTATAGCAGTTCTAAATACAAACATTCAACTTTCTACGGCTTACCGTTTTTGAGTTATGCGAGATACGTACGTACAGACGTCACGACGAAATTAGTCAAAATGGATATTTCCGTTGAAATCTGAAAACCGAAATTTTTCGCGATTACAATACTTCCTTTACTATGTTCAAGGAAGTAAAAACTATATACTTTTTGGTTTTTGTAATAAAGATTAGGACAGAAGAGTAAATAATTAATGTTATGTTAAATTACCTCAAATACTTGCAATTTTATAACTGGGTCTATACGAGTATTTCATTTTGGTCTTGCGTACAAGGAAGTCGTGTGGTGTCCACATCAGATTTTTTGATTTTGTTTTTTGCAGGTCTTTTATATTTCTCAGAGTAACTTACATCTAATTTATAATTCTACAATTTTTATGTCAATTTTAATAGCCGAGATCCCGGGATTATTAGACATTGTTAACATCATAATGTAAAGCTATAATTTAAAAAAATACAGTTATTTATTTTGTAAATGATAACAATAATGATATTATAGAGGTTACTATTAAATCGTTGAAGCCATCTTAAATTTTATTACTGTTTGCAAGATTATGAGTGAAAAACATAGGATAATAATTTTTAGACTATATCTGCTCTGGAGATATAGAAAGAACTATAATTTCTAAAATATGGCATCGATAAAACCGAATAACAATGCAAAAAGTTATTGTTTATTTTGTAGAGTCGAACATGAGAACAGAGAATATCATTGAGTGTTACTCTGATAGTCGTGCGTCGCGACGTCTAAGAGTGCCAAGTATGGGAGGAATACCCTGTTAAATCAAACCAATGCAGCGCTGCATCTCCACTCGCTATCTAACTAACAAAAATATGTTGCAATACATGCCAGGAGAAAGATATTTATAGGGGCAGTTTACAGTGGGGTAAGGCCAAACGGGCGCTCGAGATTAAAACACATAACTTATATTTTATTCCTCTCCCCTTTCGCTTCTTTATCGCTCTTCCTCGCGCACGAGAAAAGGAGAAAAACTTTCTTCTTTCTCTCGCCCCAAATGAGTTTAGAAAGTTGGCGAACTTAGACGGTACGAATACGAACGAGTGCTCGGAGAGGGTGTGTGGTGTGCGTCTGACACTCCCGGTAGATAAATTAGGATGCAAGGGCCTTACTAACGCCGTGATTCTCCGTATTGGTGATTCATAATTGAATAGGAGGGTGAATGGGTAATTTACTAATGTAATTGCTGCCAATCTAATTTACTGCTCTGCCACTGATGCTATTTGCAATTAAGAAAATGCAAAGTATGGCGACGTAAATTGCTTAAACATCGTATACGTAATTTAACGATGGATATTATAAATAAATATACTTTTACATATATTTCTATCAGCATTATAAATTAAGATCATATCGCTTATAATATGTTAGTCGCATTCTTTTTACCTTCCGTCACCTTTAGGTAAGGAAGGTATTATACTTGGTTAAAAAAATCGATGATGAGGTTTTAATAATAATAATAAATAAATAAATAAATAAATGAATAAATAAATAAATAAATATAGTATTATTCACGAAATATAACTAATTAAGGTCATTTGTTCAAAGAAAGAATACACATCACTTTACAGCAGTAGCTTAGCAACATTTTATATTAGAAAGAGAAAGATTATTTGACCTATGTCTATTTAATGTATGTGGTGTGACAGATATACGTAAATAGTGGCTTTACTTTCTAACGCACTATAAATAATAATGACATACCTAATTATCTTCTACACTGCCCTCTGTGCTAATATTTACCCAGTGGCGTTGACGTTTAAATCAAATTATTATTCCTTGGTTTATAGTGAAGTCCATGTTTTTGAATTTTGCACAAACGTGAGTAGAGAACATAAATCTTTCAGTTAAAATATGCCCATAAATATATCATGTTGCACGCCTATGCATACGAAATGCAATGAAGTTATTTTCAAGTAATATTATATCAGACGGCTCAAAAATGACCTTGAATAGTCTTTCGTGAATATACTTTATGCATGTGTGTGTGTGACGATTTTTTCGGATCGCATAACTTCAATACCACCTTTCTAAAAATTGTAATTATTGCGTATTCTTTTTCTTTACATCTACATGAAGAACTGATTAGATTTTGGTTATAAATGGTCAACCGGAAGTACCCTCATTTTAAGATTTTAATAGTTTTTCTTGAAAAAAGTGTTAAATATAATATTTCCATATTTAATGTTATTATAAATATTTAAGAATATTTTATTCTCTATACGATTTGATTACATTTTATACTTCATATTCAATGGATATAGAGTTAAAAACTTATAAAGAAATTAAATTTCATAAAGCAGCTAGCTATGCTTCAACCATGGAAATCGCTACTATATTAAGAAAATGCTGATTGACAGATGTCAGTGTCAATTGCAATTGACATGTTCGTATTACAATTTTACTGGAAATATAGAATCTCTTAGGTATTAATAATAGATGGAGTCTAAGGTTAAATTTAACTAAAACTATTATAATAACCCCTTAACCTTAAAATTAATTTTAACAAAAACTAAATACGTATTTCGAGAACTGTTCTCGAAATACGTATCTAATTTTTGTTAAAATTAATTTTAAGGTTAAGGGGTTATTATAATAGTTTTAATCTCTTAGGTACATGAAACTTTCTATATGGAATTTGTACAAAATATATAGAACTGACAGAAGGTAATGTACTTGAAATATGGAATCTTGTGCAAGAAACTTTCTGTATGGAATTTCTATAAAGTATGTGGAACTGATGGATGGTAATGTGCTGGCCACATCAGATTTTTGGTTCTCAACGATAGGTATATAATTGTTCTAAGTTCATTTGTTTCAAATAGCTAAAAAATGGTAATTATTAAATGTGTTGTGGCAATGGAACAAGTTATAAACCCATTATAATTCTACAATAATTATAATAAAGAATTTCTGTAATGTAACTGGTTGTAAAATAACTTTACATCTACTAAGTCTACCACAGTCATAGTCACATCCAAATGGCAAGCATAATTACAGTATCCCAATCCTACCCCATTGGGGGTGCGAAGTTTACAACGCCCTAACATTTTTGATGTGCAATGTATGGCGCAGTAATTTTGAATGGCTCAATAATGCCAGGCCCCCTGTCGACCGGTCGACTGTTGACATTTAGATTGGTTATGTTGGCAGCACTGCATTTGTATCGGCATGCAGGCATAGGGGCTAGGGATTTTCGTTTTACGACAGTGCAGTTGGTCGCCTTTATTGACTGCTCGGAATGGACCTGTTATGAATATGAGTGTTTGTATTGTTTTATGTGTTTTCAAATGTTTTTAGTTGGCGAGAATAACCCCAGGCATTGATATATGGGTGGTTTTAGTGTTTTTCGACACCATGAGAACTCTATTATTAAAACGAGCCAAGTTTAATTTGATGTGTAACAAATCAGTAGGTACTATTGTTTAGATTAGCACTTTTTTTCGAATTGAACAAATACGATCTATGCTTCTAATGAACGATTTCATCTACGACTAAATATTACCTGTCTGGATTTAGGAATTATTTAGCTGGGTACGAGGGTCACGCTAGAATTATTGAGAATTAGTGTTACATCAAGACAAGAAATATTGTCTTGATGATCATTCCTTGTCTTGGCTTGATTTTCAAGACAAGAAAATAAAAATTTCTTGTCTTGCTCGTTTCTTGACGACGTAATTCTTGTTTTGTTTCAAGAATTTTTGATATTTCTTGTTTCTTGACATTTTAGGGGAATCCCCTTTCTCTATCACTTTATCCAATCCGAAAGCTAAAATGTAACGTTGGCGTCTGCGTCTGTCCTTGCCCCTTTTAGTCAAATAATGTTATTTTGATTGTCGCGTCGCGCATGAAATGGATTTGCTAGATATTGTTCATTTGTTATTTATTTATTTATTGTGTTATTTCAATATTCCGTAGTTTCTATATAAAACAATGAGTTGGCAAAGAAAAATAAATTAGATTCGGAATCGGTTTTATCACAAAATAATATTTAACCCTCTCTAATCTAATAAAAATCTGATGTGGCCAGCACAGTACAATACCTCTCGTCATTTAATTTTTATTATATTTCGTTCATTTCACATAAGATATGCCAGGCACACGGGTCTCGAGACATCAGAGGCCCCACAGTAATTGAGATGTTTCAGAAAATAAAATATGTATTACTAAATTTCAAAATTAACATATACCACAGCATATTATTTAAAACACACACACACACACACACACACACACACACACACACTCACACACACACACACACATACACACACACATACACACACATACACACACACACACATACATACACACACACACACACACACACACACACACACACACACACACACACACACACACACACACACACATATATATATATATATATATATATATATATATATATATATATATATATATATATATATATATATATATATATACCCAGGTGGAGTAGCGGTAGCGTTGTCGCTTCACACTCCAAGGGTCCTGGGTTCGAATCCCGGATAAGGCATGGTTGTTGTGTGTGTCTTTCATTATCTCATCTTCATCACCGGCGCATAAAAAGTGTAATTATATAAAATAGTTGAAGAAAAAACTATCTCATCCCCATATAATTTCACCGCTTATAATACAATAATGTATCAAAAAGCGTGTAAATAATTAAATTATATATATATATATATATATATATATATATATATATATATATATATATATATACATACATACATATATACATACATACATATATACATACATACATACTGAGTTTACATGCAGTTTTGAAACCGTTTTTAAAACGTTATTAGTTTTGAAAACGCCATGTATACAGTGTCAAAACGGTTTTGAATTATCTCAAACCAAAACTAAACTTCATGGGTTGGACTTGAAAACTAGTTTCAAAACTACTCATGTAAATACTTAAAATTCAGTTTCGATACTGCGCATGCGTACAGAGCATAACATTTCTGTCGCTTTGTGTTACTAACCTTCAAATATATTGACAGTTGTGTAGTTTTAGTGCGTAGTGGTACGAAGTATAAAAAATAATTGTAATAATACCAAACGAAGTATTTGGAGTGAAGAGGATCTGTCACTTACATCAGCTAAATGCGCATGTGCCGAAACTGATTTCAAATCAATTTTTAAACTTGTTTTGAAAACTGCATGTAAACAGTTTTGCATAATTTTGACTGAAAACTGAAACCGTTTTCAAAACTGCATGTAAACGTAATAACAGATAGACATCATCGTAAAAATAGTAAAATCTTATTCCAGGGACTCTAAAACGTGCTTATTCATCAGAAACTCACCACCGATTTTTTTGACCATATACAATACCTTTCTTGCCTAAAGGTGACGGAAGGTAAAAATCTCTTTTGAATGGTGAAACTGTCTACTATAACGCCCGTTTGGAAATTACTATTTTGTCATTAAACTCGAAATCCAACAAGTATGTATCACCATTTGAAAGATCATAAAATGTGTGCTAAATAGGTGAAAACTAAAATGAGAAAACCAGATGACAGATATACGTTATGTTTACTAGGATGGACATTAAAAGGGGTCAAATCGAATTTTATCCGGGCCGTCCCCTAAACTGGTCCCAAATAAATAAATAAAAATTGTGTAGGCAATGATTTCGCTTAATATTAATACTTGACCGTGCCTTAATGCACTTGATTTTTCCCCATTTCATAACATTGGGTTTTGACATATTTTGGAACTGCATATTTGTCAAAGGCAATAAGAGGTTTAAAAAATCCACTCCATATTGGAATATATACTAGAGTGATCCGAGAATATATGAACAAAATTTAAAGTCCCAATAAATATTCTTAAGACTACTGTATTTGTATATAACTTTTTTTGGGTTTTTATGTGATAGTTTAACCATCTATAATTATCAATTTGGTGTAGATTCAATATTCTATTTATCTTGGTATAAATCAGTCAAGGAACAAATAATGTATCTATGATACTTGCTTCTTACTATAGGGTTATCGTACTGATGACGATGTTTGCAATTATTAATGGATGTTGGAACGAATTGTGCATTTATAGAAAATGATGTGAAGAGATGTAGGTACGTATACATGTACTACTTTTTGTATAATTTATTGCACAATGTAATATATTAGCAATACAATAAAAATCGCCATATTATGATGTATGTGAGTATTGTATTCCTTTTTTTTCTTCTAGGAAAACATCTTTTTTGCAATAAACCACGTTTTTAAAAACTTTCCAATAATAAAATATTACCTATAAAACAAATTAAATTTTATGTCTGCAACAATCAAATATGATGAATTTATGACTATCCGTTAAAAATGAACAAACAGCAATTACGTTATAAGTATTCTCTTCCTTAAATTATATACTGTCACGATGATGAATTATTGTCTATTGTAAACACCACATGACATTTCAGATTCTTCCGTCAAAGAGAACGTAATTTTCCATCATATGTACGCAATTAAATGCAAAGAATTGAAAAGACAAAAAATCAAATAAATGTATGATAGAAATCTATAATTAATATTAATACCTACACATTGCGTCAAAAATAGGGTTGGCAACGATATATCGATAAATAAAATATATCATATATTCAAAAATGTATCGAATAAAAATATTTGATAAATATTTGAACGATATATCGAGTAATTTATCGATATATGTAGGTGCGATATATCGTTACGATAGAAACATTTTTGTATTGTTTTGTTATCAACTTTTACAATACTGCTAGGTGCTGTCATCTACTGGCCGTATAAATTTCAACATTTATAGAATACCTATCGAGTGTACCTGTATTTGATCATTAGAACCTAGGTAGGTACTTCATTGCCACTTTTATTGACAATGGTTGTTTTATTTATTTATTTAAGGGATAGTTGGGGAACTGCAGTTTTCAATTTCAACCATACATATATTAGGCATTTAAGTTTCAGTTATTGTTATTTATATTACAATAAATGCTAGGCAAAACGTCTTATAATTTATTCTAAAATAATTAACAATAAATGAAACTTAAATGCCCACTATATATTTATTAATAAATTATGAATTGTTTTTAATAATAGGACCACCTTTAAGTTGTGTAGTTATGTGTTTTTATTTATTTCTTGTGGTTTTTAGTACATTACCGATATATCGATACTCGATATATTCTCATCGATATAACGTATATATCGATATATTCTCATCGATATAACGTATATATCGATATAGCTTTAAAATATATCGAATGATACGACATATGCTACTACTTTTGCCATCCCTAGTCAAAAAGAAAAATCTGATGTGGCCAACACTATACCTCCTGAAATTTGATTTTTATTAATTTAAATATGCATACTTACATATTTATTTATGCTGGAAACTGTATTAAGTTCCAATGTTCCATTCCATATAACTATGGTTCTATTTACTATTTTCTTTTTAAAACGTTACTATTATTAATTTGAAATGATTAGTTCTTTGACAGTGACATTTATCTGTCAGTTACCTACATTTGAGATATGAGCTGTGTAACCAAGGAATTGTGTTTGTTTAAAGCGTGTGCTCCGGAATTTAAATTATAGATAATTTTATAAATTTATCCATAAAACATATAAAAAAAGTATTAATGCAATCCTGTAGAATATGTAATAATCTTTAATTTTTATAATCACATAAATCTCGAAAAAATAACATTTAAAGATATTTTTCGAAGAAAAACTATTTTGAGCTTCAAGTAAAGTGCCATTTCCCATTATCCGATTTACACCAAAATCTATTGGTTTTTTTCCATATTAGAACAAGGTCGAAATACAAGGTTTCAAAATTTTCTGAATAATAGTATTTGTGTTAGAGCGGAGGATCCACACATACACACATATACTATTATTCACGAAAGATAACTATTGAAGGTCATTTGTTCGAAGAAAGAATACACATCACTTCATAGCAGTAGCCTAGCAACATTTTGTATTAGAAAGAGAAAAATTATTTGTCTTATATCTGTTTAATTTATGTGGTGTGACAGTTATACGTAAATAGTGGCATTACTTTCCAACACACTATAAATAATAATGACATATGTCGTAGTATTACCGATATCTTAAGTTAAGTCTATGTTTTGTATTTTGTAAAAATATAAGTGAAGAACATAAATCTTTCATTATTTAGAAAGAAACGAAATTTTCAAATGAATTACTCTTATTTTTACAATTAAAATGTGTCCATAAATATTTCATGTTGCACGCCTAAGCATACGAAATGCAATGAAGTTATCTGTAATTAATATTATATCAGACGGCTCACAAATATTAAAATCGGATTCTAGAGACCATAAAACGAGGTCATTTACCAAAATCTCGATACCTCCCTTACCAAGGGTAGTGGGAGGTTAAAAAATAAAATAATGTAATAATGAAAAATTAAGTGAAATACGTGCAATTTTATGATTGGGTGTAAATTTCATGTTGGTCTTGCGTACATGTAAGTCGTGTGGTGTCCACATCAGATATTTTAATATGACAGTTCATTGTGTTCTCAAACAGTGGAGTTCACTAATAATTTTGTAAGTTGATTTATTTCAACAATTATAAAAACATGCAACTTTATTTAAAATAACTATCATGGTTAATATGGAAATATGCATGTATAATACTTTTAATATGAATGGTCTAACATGTAACATATAACTATCGTGGAGAATTTCATTAGCAGTCTAACGGTCTAATTCTCTAAGCAAAATTGTTAAAATTAACAACCATTTTCAGTTGTTAATTTCAATGTCAGTTGCTAAGTTCAAAATCCCAATTCACTATTACATCAAGTTGCTAAAATTTAACAACTAGCCGTTACGTCGAGTTGTTAATCTAGCAACTGCATTTCTCTCGTTGCTAGTATTGAACAATCGTTGTTAAATGGTTTTACCTGAAAATTTTGCGATAGGAAATAAACTTTTACTGGAAATAGAGGGACGACAGCAAAAATAAACTATTTATAAACTAATATATACCTACATGCCCAATAATTATATACATAAGATTGCAAATAAATTTGCGAGATGTTAGTAATCCATTCCTGATACTGACAGCGGGAAAAAAATATTTACAGAGATATTCAAACAGAGCAAGTGTCGTTTAATTCGTGAATTGGATGGTCTCATGCTTCAAGCATACTGAGTCAGTATATGCCCGCATGTCTCATGTTACAAGATGAAGGGTTTAAATTTAATCCAAACTTAAATATTTTAATTCTTATTGAACAAATTTTCAAATTCTCTCCCGAAAAGATCTAAATTCAATTTTTTGAAATTTATTTTCATTTACCTTACACATTTAAATTTAAACTTCTAGACGATGGTAATGCGTCATTCCCGATGATAAGATTCTTGAAATTTCGAAATCGGTCGCATCGAATGAATAAACATATACTAAACTGAAGAACTTCATCAGATTCTCCTAACAATTAAGCCTAGCTATGGGTCTTATAAAGAGATTACAGGGCAAAATTTTCAACTAGCAGTTATCAAAACTGAAATGCAAAAGTAGCTTTGTTATTTAATTAGTCCGAAATGATCATGAAATCTACCATTAGAGAATATTGTTCCGCGGAACATCTTGCACCCCAAATTTTATTATCAGTCATTTAAAAACTCAAACGTCAAACGAATCAAAATCTGTCACTTTAGGTTGTGAATAGAGTAGAAATATGTACAAATATTGAGAATCGACATGCATTTTAACTCACTTGTTCATAACTTCACTGCTATATGTAACAACGATTGTTCAGAACGACCGTTTTTAACAATGTCGGTAATTATGTATTCACTGAATACCAATTAAATGACAGTTGTTACAAGAGTTGCTAAAAATCGTTGTTAACTCTCAGTTGTTACCTAACGACTATGTTAACAACTATCTTAGAGAATTAGGCCGTAAATGTGTAATGATTCAAACAATGTAATCCATTTAGTTTCCGTTTTAAAAATTTAATTCCTCATTTCAATTTTATTTATTAACCATTCAATCCATTTCTGACGTGTCTGTGTGAGGTTCCGACATTATTTACAGTTTCTCTCGTACATCTTCCAACAAATCTGTTTTATTTTCGTAGCAGGAAACTTGTAAAAATAATTCGTACTGTAATTTGAGCCTGTTTTTCTCTAGCAATATGAATCCAGCTCTTGTTTCTCTTCCACAATGCATAACTAGTTTGGTTGAGCCGCGTGCTAGCGGCTGAATTTTTCATCAGCGCAGTTTGCTCGCCATGAGCACTACAGTTTATCTAGTTAAGAATTCTTCAGAGCGCCAAGCAATTTACATACATAACGAAACCACCGTCATCATAAATTCAGAGTTTCCTTTTTCATATAAGTTTCTTCCTCAACAAGGTAAAGATGATGGACGAATGACGAAATTGACAGAAGAACTTGGAGGGAATTTGCAGTTTCCCGGCTTTATATACAGTATATGTATCATCGCACACAGTTTCAAGGAAAATAGAATAGTTTCTAACCTCACCACGACAAAGAACAAACTTCAATGACATATTTTTACAGATAAAAATGTAACGAAAATTATTGGTTTAAACAAATGATCATACGTAATAGGAATTGCCAGAAAAAAATTTTTTTTTCCAATATTGAGAGTAAATGTAAATTTCTATGATATCAAAATTGATCAAAAATATACACCAATTTGGTTCTTGTTTCCCTAGGGGAGATTTTATTATTTTGTAAAGTATAGTTGTTTATTATATGATTGTGGAATGTATCATGTTAGTCACGAAAGAAAAAGTTTAGCCACGTAGCCCGCAGGCCGAGTGGCTAATTTTCTTTAGTGACTAATATACATTCCACACGAGTGTAATACAACGTTTTATCCAACACTTTTTAAAAAACTTCTTAAATCATTTTTACCTCCTGCTACCCTTGGTAAGAAAAGTATAGGGATCGTGCTAAAAATCGCATATCGAGATTTTGGTAAGTGACCACGTTTTAAGATTCCTAAAATCCAATTTTAACATTTTCACGATGATGCCTGTGTGTATGTGTGGATCCTCCACGCTAACTCAAATACTATCATTCAAAAAAATTAACCTTGTACTTCGAACTTTTCTGTAATGGAAAAAGCCCATTAGATTTTGGTGAAAATCGGATAACCGGAAATGGCACTTTACTAGAAGCTCAAAATAGTTTTTCTTCGAAAAATAGCTTTAAATGTTATTTTTTCGAGATTAATGTTATTATAAAAATTAAAGATTATTAAATTTTCTATAGATTTGCATTAATATTTTTTGTATATATTTTAGGGATAAATTTATAAAATTATCTATAATTTAAATCTCAGATCCTACGCTTTAAACAAACAAAACGCAGTTATGTATGTAACTGACAGCTAAATGTCACTATCAAAGAACCAATCATTACAAAAAATAAAGTAACGTTTTAAAAAGAAAAAGTAAATAGAACAATAGAAAAGGAATTCAATACAGTTTCCAGCATAAGTAAATATGTAAGTATGTATTTAGATTAATAAAAATTAACGATTCACAAAAATGTTTAAGCTAATCCTCATTTTTGGATTAGTGAATTCTATTCTATCTCGGTATTTAAAATTCAATCTTCATTTTATTATAGTTCCGGTGACTCAATGGTTCGAGCAACGCCTCATCTGATGAGTGCCCTCGGGGCTCTAGGTTCGAATCCCACTAAGGCATCATGGATGTGTGTGAATGTGAACCCATTCTGTAATTGGGATTTAATTCTGTTTAAAAAAGGTAGTTACTTAGATTAGATTAGACTATATTTTAAATTTTAAGAAATAAAATATCAAAATTAGAGTAAAATTCGCTAATTCAAAAATAAGGATTAACTTAATCTATTTTGTGACTCGGTCTGCAAATGGCGGGAGGTATTGTGTTGGCCACACCAGATTTTTATGTTTTCATTCATCATTTGACACTAACAAGTCAATTGATGTAGTATTTTAAATTACAGAGTAGCCATTGAATGGTTGATATGGTTTTGTTATATTGTTACTGAAAAAAAAATTGATATAATAATTATTGTCTGTTATTGGGTATTATTTTCCTTTAAAACGTATTCACTTAGAAGCACATGCAGCATCTTTGAATTTAATTCCGAAGCGTGTTGTAAAATAAATAAATAAATAAATATATATATATATATATATCATCACGGCATATAATACACATTGCTGGGTGTGCCAATCTGCTTTGTTCGCAGATATCGGTAATGATGATGACTTATTTGTACCGTGCGGGCGTTTACCAGACGTCACCTCACGGGCACTCATTGCTAGCGTGGAGAGTGCACCACAGGGGTCAATTTTGTGCCATTTAAAATTCGAAATATTTAGCGTCGGTCGGGATCGAACCCGGTTTCCCAGATTCACGACCAGACACTCCGGCACGCAGATCCTAATTCGTGCTTATTTACTGAAAACTCACCATCGAGTTTTTGGACCGATAACATTACTTCCCTTACCTTCGGTATGACGGGAGGTAAGAAGAATCGGTGAAGTTGTCGATGTATTTATTACGAATTTAAAAAAGCAAGCTAACAAAACTAACTCCCATACGGGCGAAATTCGTTTGCGTGCAACTTGGTTTGTGTGAAAATTTGACCCCCACTTATTATTATTTTTCCTATGTTTGACAAAGTTTTATCCAAATCGGAGGTGAGACGGTACATCGACAACTTTACCAAAGAATCATTTAAATTGGCCCAGCAGAACTTTCAAACTAAATATATAGATTGACAGAACCAAAGATAGAAAGTGTAGGATCGGAAAGTAGTATAAGGGCTAGGGTGTTCCTCGCAAGTGACATGCAGTTGTAGCCTCGCCTGATCCCTGTGCCAAGTCGGTTAGGGCTATCCCGTCTGGACGATCAGGGTTAGAGAAGCTAGCCCGCAGGATTAGAACTCTCAAATATCGGAAGTATGGGGAAGGCCAAAGAGAAGGTGAAAGAACTGTCTGTGACGCAGTAGACTTGAGTCAGAAAGGGCTGTGTGAAGATGCGTTGAACAGAAATGAGTGGAAGAAAAGAGTAAAGAACAGCGACCCTTTATATAATAGAGAAAAGCTGAAGAAGAACAATATTTATTAATAATGTCTATATTTTTTGCATCCGATAAAACATTGAACAAACCACGGATGTTATGAATCCTAACTAGCCTTAGATGTTTGAAACTCTGCTCTACGAACTCTGATTTCACACCAACATCTGTGGCAGTAATGATACTCTTAATAATCCTAGAGGTATTTTACTGCAGGTCCTACTCAATTATAGCCCAGCATCAACGTGCCATTAATTTCCAAAAGAATTGCCAAGAAAAATCTTATTTATGGTCGTTTTGGGAGAAAAGAAACATCCATTCTTACTTCCTTCCAATACCATTCGTTCCCTTCTCTTTCCAGAGAGTTCACAGGTGATCTACCGCGTTCCACCCACCATCTCACTAACTCACATGCATTATAGAACAATGGGGAGCGCTCGGTCTAGCCAGGGGTTGGCTCTGCAATTAGGGGATGCAACATGACTTTAAATTTGCAAGCGAAACAACTCTAATGGAACTTCTGGGCATGCTGATTCATTGGAGGGATTTTTAAATTAGATTTTAAATAGAGAGGGATGATTATAAAAAGAAGAGATATGCAAATCAAAATGAATGTGAAGCAGAATATACAGGGTGCTGATATGGAGTTCTTTATAGTGAAGATGAATGTGTTTGAAATGAAGAGAAAGTTTATCAGACTTTATCAAAGTGGCCTGTTTAAAATAACTGAAAAATGAATATTTACATTTTTTAAATGAATGGCTATGGTTATTATATTTTGCTTTTAAAGTACGAGCCCAAAATCATATTAGTTGGACCGGCACAATATTTTACCATAATAATATTTCATTTTATAACAAAAAACTTAATAAATATTTTATTCTTAGAAAATAGTTATTTATGCTACAAGAGATGTAGGTACCATTTACTAACCGAGGACGATTTTGCGCCCGAGCGATAGCGAGGGCTAGCAAATAAGTTCGAGAGTGGTCAAATGTACACCTACATCTCGTGTTGCATATAAGATTTTTTCCACTCCCGATGATTTATTTTTTACCTGTTCATTTTCATTGCCAGATATGTCAATGCTGTCAAGAAATACAGTTGAATATTGATACATTAAAAAAAAGGATTTAAGTATTCAACGGAAAATTTAAGAAGAAAAACGCTGTACTGTGTATACCCAAACTCAAATAATTTTGCAATTTTGACGTATATTCCTTTTGGAATAACTACTTTCACAAAAGAATATTTCCAAAGTAATAGTATATTAAGTATTAAGAACGGTAAGGACAGTTTACCGATTGAAGGCAATGTTTGGAGACTGAGCAAAGCGAAGGTCACAATTTTATCTGAGATCGGTAATTCCTTAACGTTCGTGATGCTTATACTATTTTTTGCATGATCGACGCATAAAAGTTAAAAGAAAAATAAGATTTGAAAATTACTTTCACATATTAAAAAATTTTATTTGTCATTTTTGAAGTAAGCTTTGATTTTTGTTTTTATTTATTTACCGGTTTCAGGATATTATTCCATTGTTTACATGTACAAAAGTAGGCTGGTAACTAAGTAATAAGTGTATCTGTCTGTATGGTAATATTATTACCTTACTGACTTGTCAACAACGGTCTACAAAATGAAAATAAAATAAAATGAAAATATAATGCTCTTTATTAATACATACAGATAACGTTAGCCTGTCGTTCTAAATACGGCGGTCTATTCTAAAGTAATAAACATGTGGAACAAAGCACATAATTTGAATATTTGTCATATTGACATATATCAAAATAATTGTTCTGTTAACCATAGCAATCTGAAAGTAGCATTAATGAGAGAATTTCAAAAAATGGTATTTATCTATAATGTCTTAATTTTCTGAAACCGATAAACTATTGAACAAACCACGGATGTTATTAATCATAACAAGCCTTAGATGTCTTAAAATCCTCGCTCTACGAGCTCGGATTTCAAACCAACGTCTTCGGCAGTTATGATATACATAACATTCCTAGGTATGTTAATAGCTATTACCGTCTCGCCTCCTGGACGGTAAGTAAAGCACATCAGTTACCGACGTGATTCACATCACTTACCGTTCAGTAATTTGTAAATAAGACCTACTGTCTTGGAAACATAAATAAATAATAATAAAAAATCTTTAAGCACGATATAATGACAAAGTATAACCACAAAGAAATAAAAATTTTCCATGATCGAGAGAAAATATTAATTTCGTTGATATCAGAATCGAAAGAAAAATTCGCCATTTTGCCTCTAGAATAATGGAGAGACCCATTAAAACCTTTTTATTTATACATAATAAAGAAAAGCTTGTAGAAATAGTTATTTATGATATAAGTGTTACAAGTGACATTTTATTTTGTGAGAAGGAAGTTTGGAACACGCCGCGAAATCACTTTTAACACGTATATCATACACTATTTTTTCTACAAACACTATTTTTGAATTTAAATTTATATTTCTAATAATTTTTTGACATTCACTTTTAACACTAGTGTCAAAAGCAACAATGATCTGTCACTTTTAACACTAGTGTCACAAAATGACATTTTTAACGCTAAAAACAAACATTAAAAAGCCTACTTTTAATAGATTTGTAGAAAAATTATATTTTGATTCCTATATGTACAAAACATTCTTTAGTTCAGTTATTAAACGATAAAAATTAGTTTAAATGGTTTTATTATTGAAAAGTACGACTTCGAATGTACATAAAATTCTGACTAGCGAATGAAAGTTGACGTTTAAATTATTTTGTAGATGTGGTTTCATTTCACATCCAGGTATTCAAATTTTTGCAAGTACCCATTCAAATACTGGACTAAGAAATCCTAGAAATACATTAGCATATTTTTTTCCAAAATAGATGGATGACTGTGAATGATGAAATATTTTAAATGCATATTTGTTATCTGCTCATATCTGAATGTGAAATGAAACCGCAAAATCATTTAAACGTCAACTTTCATTCGCTAGTCAAACTATACCTATCATTACTGCATTCAAATTGTTCAAATATGCATCACTAACCTTTGTACTTTGATTTATAATGGTCCTTCACCAAGTCACCCCTGCGAGGGTTTTCGTAAGTGGAGAATGCTGAATGCACCACTTTCAAGATCATTTCATGTGTCGCACTTTCACTGTACTGTGTATAGAGTATGGATTGTACGATTTTAGCTTCATATAAAACTAAGGAACGAGTAGAGTTCTGCGCGACAATTATCATAAATAAACGAGTTGTTACGTTACGTTGCTTCTTAATTGAATATTATATTGGAATTATTCAGTGGCGTAGCAATAGGGGATTCAGCGAAGCGGCAATACAAGCGATAGAAAAACACTAACAATGATATTACGAAAATGAATTAATACAAGGATGAAGGTATCGTCATAGTGATAAATCCGTTCATACATCAGAACTACAATAGTTTAACTTTTGTAGCTCTGATGTTTTTCCAACTATATATAAACACAGCCCTTATCTAATGACGGTTTATTAGGAACCGAAACGTCAGAATTGTTAAATAAATGACAATTTAATAAAATCATTCTACCAAGACTGCTTCTCCAATAATTTTTCCCCAACATCATACCAGCAGTCAAGAAATACCAATCCTATATAATATTATTAAAAATTACACATTGTTGGGTGTAACAATTTCTCTCCCTTGTTGTATACTATATTGTTTATCAATCAAAAGCCTTTGACAGGTTTGTTGAATAAATTGCAGCTTTTCTCTCTATCTGCATCTTTAATTTCTCTTCTCTCTTCTTACTTACAAGAGAGGTTACTTTCTGTTCAATTGCTAGGATATAATTCATTTTCATTTACTGCCACCTCTGGTGTGCCACAGGGCTCCAATTTGGGTCCATTACTTTTCCTATTATTTATCAATGACATCACGCATGTCATCCATTGTGGTAAATTACTCTTTGCCGACGTTTTGAAAATTTTTCACCCGACCTCTTCATCTTCTGATAGTGACATTCTTCAACGTGACCTAATTAATCTTTCCAACTGGTGCCTGTCCAATAATTTGTTTTTAAACCTTGATAAATGCCAAATAGTTTCATACTACAAGAAATTCTCTCCAATTTTGTTCAACTACTCCCTAGATAATAAAATTCTAACCCGTAATGATCTCGTTACAAACCTTGGAGTAAAATTCGACAAGAAATTAACATTTGTGGCACATATAATCTTTATCTGTAATGCAGCCTTACGCTTACTAGGTTTCATCATTCGTAATACACGTTCTTTTACTAATGTAAATGCAATCGTTTGTTTATTTTATTCCTTGGTACGATCAAAATTGGAATACTGTTCTCTTATTTAGAGTCCTTCTGCTGAAGTTCATCAGGATCGCATAGACACTATTCAAAAAAAGTTCCTTAAGTTTTTATTCCTTAAAACAAATGGTACATATCCCGACCGTTTCATGTCTTATCACCAGTTGCTACTTACATTTAATTTTTTAACTCTTTGCGAGCGACGTAATATTTATTCTGTTTACCATCTTTCTAAGATAATCCAGAACAATGTTGATGATCCACAGTCATTAAATCTTATTAACTTTCACGTACCTATGTACCTCATTAGATACTCATTTACTTTTTATTTACCAGCAGCAAGTACCAATATTTTCTTCTCTTCTCCTACTAATAAAATGTGTCTTTTATACATTTCTAAATTTTCGTCTCTAGATATCTTCCTTCTATCGTCTAAGCAATTTTACCACTGTCTTCCGAAGTTTTCCGTTGGTCAAAACCACAACCTCTCGTTATTACCTCGTTAAGTTATTTCTTTACCCACCTACTTTGTTCCTCAACCTAGTTTTCCTCTTTACTGTAATTGGGCTCTGCCTGTTGTATGGAGTATTTAATAATAATAATAATAATAATAATAATAATAATAATAATAATTTTTCCGAGTTCAAATTCATCAGAAAAAATAAAATTTATGTGGCCATTCATTCGACCATTAAACATTATTATTCAAATCTATGTGGGCACCAACAATCGAATTATGCTCTTTGTATAATTATAAATTAAAATGATCGTTTTTCTTGTCCAGTCTTGAAAAAAATCCTCCTGCCATTCCTTTGTAAATTATACGGCAGCTCCGTAGTGTATCCCATTAGTCTCACATCCACAATGGTCTCCAGCCACAAGCGAAGCCTTCTAGATCTTGATTGGTTGGCCATACCGTAGGGGCTCTAGCCATCCCATGTTTCAGCTGATTAACGTTGCCTTCGTCTGTCTTGCACAATGAGAATAAAACGCCGAGAGGGCAGGTACCCAGAGATTTATACGACGGATACGTCGAGCTCTTTTCCAAAAGCCGCCGAAGACGAGAATTGTCAGTTAACTGGTTTGATAAACCGCAAATACAAGTTTCACAACACTCTTCCCATCTATTCAATTTGGAAGAAGTTATTATGTAAATCAGATGAGGGTACTTTATGTACTTGTATGTTGTCTATTCCAAAGAATCAGTTATAAGTGAAATATACAATTTATGTCATACAGGTTTCTAAAGCAACATTTTTTGAATGATTTTTAAAACAAAAATCTTGTGTGGCCAACACAATACCTCCTGCCATTACCGCCCGAGTCACAAAAAAGATTAAGCTAATCTTTATTTTTGGATTAGAGTATTTTAAACTAATTTTGGCTGTTTATTTCTTATAATATAGTTAATCTAATCCAAGTAACTACCTTTTTTGATAATAAAATGAAAATTAAATTTTAAATATCGGGATAAAATACTAATCCAAAAATGAGAATTAGCTTAAACTTTTTTGCGAATAGTTAATTTTTATTAATTTAAATACATACCTACATATTTACATTCTATTTACTTTTTCTTTTAAATACGTTACTTTTATTAATTTGAAATGATTAATTCTTTGACAGTGACATTTATCTGTCAGTTACATACATTTGAATAACTGCGCAACCAAGGAGTTTTGTTTGTTTAAAGCTCTGGGATTTAAATTATAAAAAACTTTATAAATTTATCCGTAAAATATATAGAAAAAGTATTAATGCAAATCTGTAGAAAAATTAATAATCTTTAATTTTTGTAATAACATTAATCTCGAAAAAATAACATTTAACGGTATTTTTTGAAGAAACACTATTTTGAGCTTCTAGTAAAGTGCCATTTGCGGTTATTTGATTTACACCAAAATCTAATGGGCTCTTTCCATTACAGAGGTTTAAAAATTTTCTGAATGATAGTTTTTGCATTAGAGAGGAGAATCCACATATACACACAGACATCATCGTGAAAATGTTAAAATTGGGTTCTAGGGACCTTAAAACGTGGCCATTTACCAAAATCTCGATATGCGATTTTTAGCACGATCCCTATACCTCCCTTACCAAGGGTAGCGGGAGGTAAAAATCTGATGTGGCCAACACAATACCTCCAGCTATTTAATTTTTATTAATTTAAATATACATACTTACATATTTAGTTATGCTAAAAACTGTATAAAGATCCATTCCATATAACTATGGTTCTATTTACTATATTCTTTTTAAAACGTTACTATTATTAATTTGAAATGATTAGTTCTTTGAGTGACATTTATCTGTCAGTTACATACATTTGTGATATGAACTGTGTAAACAAGGAGTTGTACTTGTTTAAAGCGTAGGCTCCGGGATTTAAATTTTATAAATTTATCCATAAAATATATAGAAAAAGTATCTATGCAAATCTGTAGAAAATTTAGAAATCTTTAATTTTTATAACACAAATCTCGAAAACATAACATTTAAAGGTGTTTTTCGAAGAAAAACTATTTTGAGCTTCAAGTAAAGTACCATTTCCGGTTATCTGATTTACACCAAAATCTAATGGCTTCTTCCCAGTGGGGTCCTCCACCGTACCAAAAAATTATAAAATGTACATTTATAGTTATAAATAGCGATTCAGATTAAAAAACAATTTTTAAATAATTATTTTGTTAAATATTTGTTGTCAGTGTCACTATAACGTCACACTATTGTTATCTTTCTCTCGCAGCCTAATATAGTCTGGTGCGAGTAAAATATAGCAATAGGCGACGTCATATTGACATGGACAATCAAATGCAGTTAAACTAAAAACAATTAAGACTTTTAACACTACGAATTGTTCCATATTAAACGACTGGTGGACCCCATTGTAAAACTTCTAAGAAACATGTCATATTAACATAACACATAACTAATACTTGTTTCGAATAAAAAAATGTTTATTTTTGTGGTTCTTTTTATTTTTATTTTAATTAACAAAGAAAATATTTAATGAACTTTTTGTGACTTCAAATATTCACTACATATAACTGAGATTTCGAAGAATTGTTAACACATTATTATTATTATTGTACTGAGGAATTGTGTGGTCTAAATTTATTTAAAAAAAATCTGATGTGGCCAGCACGTTACCTTCCGTCAGTTCTATGTATTTTGTACAAATTTCATATAGAAAGTTACTTGCAAAAGATTCTATTTCTTGTACATTACTTTCCGGCAGTTGTGTGTATTTTATACAAATTCCAAACAGAAAGTTTCTAGCAAAAGATCCTATATTTCCAATAAAATTATAACAAAAACATACTATGTCAATTGCACTTGACACTAGACACTGACATCTTTCAATCATAATTTTATTAATATAGTAGGCTTCCATAGTTATAGCATAGCTTACTAATTTATGAAATTTAATTTCTTTATAATTTTTTAACTCTATATCCATTTAATGTGAAGTATAAAATGCAGTCAAATCGTATAGAGAATAAAATATTCTTTAATATTTATAATAACGTTAAATGTAGAAAAAATGATATCTCACATTGTTTTTTCAAGAAAAACTGTTAAAATCTTAAAATGTGGGTACTTTCGGTTGACCAATTATAACCAAAATCTAATCAGCTCTTCATACGGATGTAACGAAGAGAAATACGAAAGAATTTTTTGTCACACATACACACATACAGACATCATCGTAAAAATAGTAAAATCGTATTCTAGGGGCCCTAAAACGTACTTATTGATTCAAAACTCATCATCGAATTTTTTTACCAAAGACAATACCTTCCTTACCTAAAGGTGACGAAACGTAAAAATGGCAAAAATATAGGTACAGCTGTCGTAAAAGAATGTCATATAAACATTACTAAATGTAATGAACAATTTACCATCAGATTTATGCTATAACGTACAACATTACGACCATGTAAATCATGCAAACATGTTAGTTATACTTTGTAATGACTAGGCGCGGTATTCAATCCACTTTAAACCAACAACCCCACCTGGACACACACCCTTTCTTCCTGCATCCATCCAGTTCTACTTTGCCGACAGTTTTACAGCGCTCTATTTCTGGCATTGCAAACATTCCATAAACACCGACACATACGTTCGCGTGAGATATGTAGATGTAATCCCGGGATTAAATCCAGTAGTCACGCCAGTGGCGGCTCGTGCTACAAAGCCGTGTGGGGGTAAGGATTTGGATTAGGGGCGGACGGTGCTGGTAATTGCCCCGATGCGTGTGTGACGACCGCCGAGAAGGATCAAATGGCGTGTTTACATGTAAGATTATGTTGAGTGTAATTGGGGCTTTTTCCACAAGACGATATTTCAGTATAAAGAAAAGAAAAAGAAAATTCGTTTACTGTTTTTGTTGTTTGTATAAACAATAATAAAAATAAATACAACATATAGTATTATTTATTGCGCAATAAAAAGATACGATTCACGGCGATATACGTAACTGAAATTGTTTCTTATTGCCACAAATGTTACAGAATCGGTTAAGAAGGCGACGTATATCGTAACTTTGTTCAGGAAATAATGTGGAACTGTCAATATAGTTCGTATACATTGGCGTTTATTTTAGCATTTTTGTGTGTCGTGTTGATTTACGTGAATTATCAATAATGATAGTTTTCTAGTAGGTATCAGCATACCCATTCTTATGTAAAAAATGTTATTGTTCGAGTATAAGCAATAGGCAATAGTTTATCATCATTAAAGATAAAAAATAGCAAAACAGAGCAGAAACTATTTAAATTAATGTACATAAAGATGAAAAATAATGGACTACTCTTGCCCTACGGCTTGTCACCCTAATTTTTTTACTCGGTATAAAAGTATATGTCCTCCTTAATATTCAGTTAAAATTTGAAACAGAAACTATTTAAATTAATGTACATAAAGATGAAAAATAGCAGAACAGAGCACAAACTATTTAAATTAATGTCTATAAAGATGAAAAATAATGGATTTGTCGATTTGTATATTATAAATGTCCAAAAAGATGATGTTTCATTTTTGAGTTAGCCCAATCTAACGTATTGTAACGTTTTTATTTATTTGGGTGGTGAACATATAATATTAGACAATTATTATTAATTAAAATAAATATTTATTTATTAAGACGATAAATATTAAGATGATAATAACAATGACAATTACTAATATTAAACAATTATTAAATACTATTTTAAGATTACGAATACTAAACACTAACACTATTTATTTAAACAATTAATAGGACTATTTATTTACATGATATTACTAATTATTTATCTCCACTATTTATATCACTTCACATTCAACTGTCCGACCTACCGACCTCCACAGCGTCTATATACACAACTGACAACAGCGTCTGTATATTCAACTGCTTGGACAGAATTCACACCTTTCACCTCACTGTCTGTCTATTTACGTAACTGTCCTTCTGACGGACTAACACTCTATGTGAATGTTTGAATGAATCTTCGCACACACCAAAAGCACTTTCCAATCAAGATTTATAATTTGACAGCTATGACAATTTTGAATTCTCCCAGATATTTGTTTGAGAGCATTAAAAAAAATCTGATGTGGCCAGCACATTACCTTCCGTCAGTTCGGGCGCGTTTTTTTATTCCGCAGATATGTATCCCTGCAATATTCACTTGCAGATAGTCGTTTTTTTATTACATAGATGCATCTGCTATACAGCTGGACAGTGTTTTTTTTTATTTAACTGCAAAACATTTCTGCTGGTTGACTGCGCGCAGTTATGCATCCAGCTTTGAAAAGGTTGCATTGGATGTACGCATGCGCAGACTGTATTTGAAAGTTATCACGAAACGAAAATCAACATAACCAAAGATATTAATCTTCAATAACTACTTTAGTAGCATTTCTAGCAATAGTAAACATTTTGAATAATCTTATTGTAGCAGGGTACTTTTTGTTTATTCCTTGCAAAACTGCAAGCAGGTAACAGCAGATGTGACGTCATATAAAGCTGAACTGCAATACATCGCAGTTTTCTGTTGACAATAAAAAAACGTACCCTTCTATGTATTTTGTACAAATTCCACACAGAAAGTTTTTTGCAAAAGATTCCATATTTCCAGTACATTACTTTCAGTCAGTTTTATGTATTTTGTACAAATTCCATACAGAAAGTTTTATGTAAGAGATTCTATACATGGGCGCCCATACAATGTTTTTCAGGGGGGGGGGGTCAAAGTCAAGAATACAAAAATATAATATACTAAAAATAAGTTTGTTCTTAAAAATATAAAACAACATAAATATTTATGGAAAAAATTACAATACAGTAATAGTACATTACTAACCGAGGTGGAAAGTGTTTCATTACTGTCGAGGGCGAAGATAGCTGACCAAGGCGCGAAGGTTAACAATAACTAACTTCCCAACTTTTTAAAAGTCAGAAATCGTTATATTACCAACTGATTGTGAATAAACAACATTACCTACTTATTTTTTTTTCCGAAAATGCTAATTTAAAATTCCTTGCATCTTTGGAAAATTCATTTAGAACTTCGTCTATATATTTTAGTTTATTTTCGCTTATGTAATCGCGATGGAGGCTCATCACACATAAACCGTCTAGCCGATCTTCGCTAATAGTAGATCTAATCCATGTTTTCACTCTTCTTAGAGTGCTAAAAGATCTTTCCACAGTGCATGTAGTTGGAAGAAGACAAATTAAAATTTCTAAAGCTTTGGAGATTGCTGGGTTGTTGTAAAAGTTCTGTTACAGGAGTTTCTTTAGTAATAATCATTTCTTTATTTGAAACCCAATATTCGTGCCATGCTAAAGCTTCTTCAAAAAAATTGTTAATTTTATAATATGAATGAATCTCTTGAGCTAGTTTAGTAAAATTATTATAGTTTATTTGTTTTAAATTAATCGGATGCAAATTATAGAGCAAAAAGGCAACATTATCATCTTTCGAAAACCGCTTTTTTAAAATATTCTCGCACAGAATAGCTTCGTAGTTTGCACGGTGAATTTGTCTTCCACCACTAGCGATTCTCGGCATTTTTAATTCAAGATCAAAATTTTGTGCAACTTCTTCAGCGCTATTAAATAGTTCAGTAAAAATTATTTCTTAATCAGAGTTCCTATGTTTATTAAATATATCCAATAAGTGATTAATATGTTTCTGTACAGCTAGCATATCAACAGAAATACCCTGCAAAATATTTGTTACGGGTTCCAGAAGTGCCGAATATTTAGAAATTATTTTAAGGGAAACAATAAAATAGCTCTCAACAGTAGCACTTGATAGTTGTTGTGCTCCTAATCTAGTAGCACGATTAACTTCAGCTATGGTATTGGTAATATTTTTATTTATTATTTGTACTGCGGATGTATCTTTTAAATTATGTGCGCGCGAAGCTTACGCTAACTTCATGATGAAGATTGAACGTTAGGAAACAGAACGAAAGAAGAAAACAACAGGGCGATGTAAGGACATTAGGATGCGACATAAGTAGCCGTGGCAAAACAATTAAAAATGGTAACTTTGCTTTTAAAATTCTTAAAATTAGAGAAAAGCCAGGGGGGGGGGGCAAGCGCCCCCTCTTGCCCCCCCCCCCTATGGGCGCCCATGTATACACCCATCTTTATTTAGTATTCACTCGATGGATTCGGCTTTTTAAACAAATGCGAACATAGAACATGTCACTACTTAATTGCTGATCTGTATCAAAACTAAATTACAGTTAATTTAAAGTTACATTTATGAATGACTTACTTAAACCTAAACAAAAACCATAAACCTAATTTTCATTTGTGAATGCACCTTTATTCACGATAGTGTAAACCTCGAATAAATACATTTTAACCATTTACTAGATACAACAGGAACGGAATTATTTACACTGTAATTACGATCAATTTTGGTGCATTACCTTCCATTTTTCACTTTTCCATAACCTATAATTATCCCATCATCTCGTAGTAATTTCCATGTTCCACCAATACCACAGCTACAACACCGCATCCAATAACCATATTGCTTGCCGTTGGACTATCCAGACTGCAGCAATTACAGTCATGTGCAGATTCCTCTGCTGTAAATTACACTGCTGAAACTGAACAATGGCGCCGACTAATTGCAAACGTTGAATGTTGAAAACTCCGCTTTTAAATGAGACTGCGGATGAACTCAATGGTTATGGATGGCGGGATTAGGAGTGGTTATAGAATGTGGCTGACAGATATTGGAGGGTGGATCAATGAGAAGAATGCAAAATGGGGAGGGTGAATAACCCTTTGAAGCCAATTGGCCAATAATAATATGCTAAATTTTGTCGGTAATGAACACATTAAATTAAAAAGAAGAAAGAATTGTTAGTATTTCTTTGGAAGAATTAATGGAACACCTGGTCAATACTTCAAAAGAAAATAATTTAATATAAAAATTGTTTTAGAGTTACGAGTAAAACAATCTCTTCAATTTATGACTTAATTACATTCAACCAATCAATTAGTAATTACTTATCTTATGACTTAATTGAATTTTCATTACCAGTCATAAAATCCCTAGAATTTTTAAGAAGTTTTATAGAGTAATTTTAAAGTTATACAGATTTTTTTATTTCAATATCACTGTGGCTTAATGCAAGAACAACCAATGTCAGTTTTCGACGCAAAATAAAGTTGATTGTGTAATTTTGATGTACAAGAACTACTAACTGTAAAGGAAATTGTAGGAATCGGTATCCATTTTACAATTTCATTCAAATCGTACAAAGTTTTATAATTATGAATTTAGGTTCATAATACTTTGGCCGGCTTATATTTTCAACAAATTATGAAACTTACAAAAATGATGAAAAATTTCTACAATATTATTTTGACTAGGTACTTTTAGTTTTAGCCCAGATTTATCTACCGAAACCCTTTATTTCTGGTACAACATTAAAAAAAAACAATTTCGTAAAAGTCTAGTGCATACAGTAAAATCTATGTAACATGTACGAGAAGAACAATACTTTAATACAGAAGAATGTGCAGGGCTTGTGGATACAATGCCTAATACAATTAAAGCTGTTATTACTAATAAAGGCGATGTAACTCAATATTAAATGAGGGAATACTTGAATAACATATTCAGTTTTTGTATGTTCAAAGTTAATATTTTAAACTATGCGAAAGAAATTTGTAGAAATTCCTTACCATTTGCGAAGGTTTTATAATTTGGTGAAAACCGCAGTATTGTGAGCCTGGACTTATATTTTCGTAAACAAAATTTATTTTTTAGAATAATTTTGAAGCAGAATACTGGACTAAATGATAAATTTCGAATATAAGTAAGTTTAGATAAATCTCCTTATTTTAGGTCTAGTTTAAGCTTTGTTCACTTATTTTATATCCATGTTATCATTTTTTTCACGATCCTCCAAAATCCTTCTTTACTGAGCTAGCTCGGAAAATTGTCAACAGGGAATCGAAAAATAACTTTCATGAATGTCACCATGGCGATTTGTTGTTTATTTATTTATTTCTTAGGCGCTTTCATTTTAGGGGGAAAATGAACTGATCTTACCTCGTACTAAACTGAACTGAACTACTCCTAAAAAGAACAGTATATTTAAAAAAATAAGAAATAGAAGATAAAAACATATATAGCATTATATTTATAATATAATAATATGCTGAATTTGCTTGTGGTTATAGCCGTCTGGGGCATATGTGATTTGATTTTGACATATTAAATTCTTTTACCTTTGAGAATTTAAATATGAATGTATTTCTTATGGTAATGAAACATGATATAGCGTTTCAAACTAATTAATTTCTTCTATTCATGTCATTTTAATATCAAATACTTACAAAAAAGACAAAATACATAGCAGTCAGTCATATTGACGTGACATTCACATTCGGGATCAGTTCAGGATCTATATGATCCTGTTTCAAGGTTGGTGCTTCGCGAGGACGGGAACGAAGAAAATGGGTAGTACAAGATCATTTATCCCCTTTTAAAAAGAACAATTTAGTGTAGATGTGTGCTACTCGGAGTTGATCTTCTTGATAAAAAGAAAGCGGCTCTTATATCCACGCAATAAAAAATAAAAGAATGCATAGGTATTCGCGATTCAAGTTAGTTTTGCCGCCATATTTTGTGACGTCACTATGCGGTCCAACCAAGTGACAGATGAACTAAAAACTAACCTAGTTATGTATGAACAGCTATCACGGTTTTTAGTGTACTGTATACAATGAAAGAGAAATTAAAGGAAGTTTTGTGTTATTTAAAAAGCAACGGCTGAGTCCCGAAATTATAGTGATGGAGAAAAATTTACTGATTCCGGACACAATTTTAAAGAAGAAAACTCCATTTTTCCTTAATTAAAACTTAGTGAACACTTTTTAACAACTTTTAAAGCAGAATTACGCGAATTGACGTTTAAATGGTAAAGTAACATCGGTCTTACTTCATGCTGACCGCATTTTGACGTCATTTTTAAGAGCTTCATGAATTGGCCGGTAATTGCGAGCATTTTTCTTGAATCGCGAATAGATTTTTATTTATTCCTTTTTTCAGGAATGCGAAAAATTTGTGTTTCCAACACGACCTGAAAGTATCTTTACTGGGCTCACCAACCTCCAAAGGTCGGTTGCGCTCTGGAATATGCTTGCTCAACCAGTAAAGTATCACTTTGAGGTCTTGCTTCGCAAATTACTATTGTGGGTATTTGATATGAAAAATATTATATCTACGATCTATCAATATACAAAAATTATCAGTTGGATCGTCATATAAGGTGTGGTAGTACATGTTCCCAATCTTCCAGCAATTTGTACGATTAGATTCCTCTCATAACCATTTCTATGCTGACGATAACAACCCGCAAATTCCTCATTACAACCCTTAAATTCCTGATCAATATAAAATTCCTAGCGCGTCTGGTTATCTGTACGGCGCATTCTTTATTAATTACATTCCACGACGGCAGATGCGGCGCAGCAGTTTCTAATTAAACCGCTGCAGCATCGCTAGTTCCCTCCACGTCCGCTTAACATCGACCGCAATGGCGCTGCAAACCGGCCATGGATATTTCGTCAATCGGTGGGCAGAAGTGGTCGTTCGACAAAGAATAGAATAGAGGAACAATGATGAAATGGAAGAAAGAACAAATATTGAATTGACGTCAAATATTTATTGCATCAAAATTACTCAATTTATAGTACAATCATCAAAGCAACTATGGGAGCAACGAATTAGATACAAGTAAGGAAAATAGAATCATCCCGAAATGTATTATACGAGGGTTATTGGGTTTTTTAACCCCATGTTTGCAGGAAATTACTGCGTACGTTTGTCACTGTTTAGAAGAAATTTAAAAAAATGAAGCAAGACATTTCGTCCTCGTAGGTTCTAAATACAAAGCGCGAAGGTCCTTTATTCTTAATTAATACGTCCTTTTTACTACGTCTTCCTGTAGGCATAGAGACAGGAGCTGCTGTCTGAATTTCATATCCGTTTTTGGAAAAGAATAAATCTAATTCAACAGACGCATCTATAAAATGCCCTTCTACATTCTCAGAGGGCTCAACATCATTACTTTGACCTTGGGTCGCATCCTCCTCTTCCACTACTTCAGTAGAAATTGATAATAGATGGAGTATAAGGTTAAATATAACTAAAACTATTATAATTACCCCTTAACCTTATAATTAATTTTAATAAAAAACTAAATACGTATTTCGAGAACTAAGTTCACATCATCAATAGTACAACAAGGGAAAGTTAAACAGAGTAGTCAAGATTACTCAACATGTCAACCATGCCAGAGGTCCTAACAACTATGAAAAACATGGGAGAAAACTGGGATTATATAGGGACGGGAGTCACAGGTGAATGATTACCTATAAACTCATTCTCCTGTGACTCCCGCTAGGTGTGCCAATCTGCTTTGTACACAGATATCGGTAATCATGAAATATTTGCATCGTGCGGGCGCTTACCAGGCGTCACCTCACGGGCACTCATTGCTGGCGTAGAGAGCACCACAGGGGTCAATTTTGTGCCATTTAAAATAGGAAATATTTGGCGTCGGTCGAGAACGAACCCGGTTCCCCAGATTCGCGACCTGACACTCAGGAACGCGGCCACGAGACCCCATAAAGAATATATAAAATCAGATATGAGACAATTTTGCACTTGCAAACCTACAAAACAACAATGGGCCTCAAAAACCCCTCCATGTGAAATTATCTATTATGTATCTTTAAACTAGTATGATTATGACTAGCGAATGAAAGTTGACGTTCAAATTATTTTCTACATGTGGATTCTTTTGAAACCCCAGAGAAGAATAAAATTGTACGAAATATTCAGGTATGAAATTTTTGCATGAACCCGTGTAAATACTGGACTACGAAAGCACAGAAATACATTATTATGTTTGGCTGAAAATAGATGGCAGACTAGCGTAACTGAATATCAAAACAGGGGTGCGTTTAAAATATTTTAAAAAATTTTCGTTTATGTTGATCATAACAAATTATTTTGATCTTTAAACAATTTAGTTTGGCAATTCTTTGAAATAGGATTATTTTTAATTTCCTCTAACAGTAATTCCGATTCGAAGGTTGCTTACACTTGACACGAACGAACTAGAATTTGCGGTATTCAATTTTTTAAATACATCCCTGAATCCTGTTGCTAAGATCATTTTAAATGCCTCGTGGTATTGAGTACAATTCTAATCTTCTGTAACTGAATACATACATAAGGGTCAGTTTCCTTTCAAATAAAATATAGGGAAATGCTTTCAAAAGAAACCACATCTATTAAATAATCTAAACATCAGCTTTCATTCGTTAGTCATACTATAGTAGTATGTAATTCTATAATGAGTAATATATTTTTAAAAAAGTCGTTAAATTTCACAAACATAAAAGTTATTGTTAACGTTTAAAAATAAATGAAATTTAAAAGTGGGCTTCTAAGGCCCCAAGTGCAGTTATAGGGTTAAAAAAACAAGGTAGGATATAAAAAATAATATTATCATTATAAACTGTTATTTATCTTATCATCATGGGGTCTCGTGGCCGCGAGCCTGAGTGTCTGGTCGCGAATCTGGGGAACCGGGTTCGATCCTGACCGACGCCAAATATTTCAAATTTTAAAATGGCACAAAATTGACCCCTATGGTGCACTCTATACACCATCAATGAGTGGCCGTGAGGTGACGCCTGGTAAACGCCCACACGGTACAAATATGTCATTATCATTACCGAATTCTGTGTACAAAGCAGATTGGCACACCCAGCAATGGGTAATATGCCGCGATGATATATTTATTTATTTATTTATTTGAAATTAGGTTGCAGAAATTTGTTCAGAAAGCATTTTCGAATCATGATTTATAATTAATAAAATAATATTCTTAAAAACTCTTAAAAGTCTATAAATAGTGAATTAATAACAATGTACAACACAAACAAACTATTATGACAATCTTTATTAGGAAATATTTATTTATTATCAGCATTAAAATGTCCCACAGATAAAGACTACAAATAAAAAACAAATATCTCTATTCCCCATTTATATTTCAGCACAAATTACCAATATAATACCTCCACAATACGGAGCATTAATTATGCTTAACTCTTTATCGATATAGTCGGCCATGTAAATATGACATTATGAAGAAAGCAATGGGCTTAATCCGGTATAATGCGGTCATAGTCTGTGTCGTTTCCAATCAGCACGCCTGCAGCGCCACAGCGGCGATATTCGCAATAACGCGCTGGAATTCAGCATATTTATAAGCAGGGTAGGCTGTGTTGTTTGCTGTAGCAGTTGTTTAGCATTAGCAAGAACTAGCGTTATAGTTTTACTGCTGACAGATTTATTGCTATAGCGGGAATTGGGACGAAATTCAAACACTGCAGATATGGGATTTTTATTTAGATGTTTTTTTTTTTTTGTAGTTTTAAGAGAAATAGAACCGAAAATAAAGCTTTTGAATTTTGAGGACTTAAATTTAGATATCTTGTTTTGAAACTAGTAAAAATTTTTAGTGGTGCTATAATTCATATGTTGTTCTGAAAGATCAAAGAAATATGTATGTACAATTTTCGTTGAAAGCTTAAAATGCAGCGACTTTCATTATATAATATGAAATATTGAAACGTTATTGTCGAGGTTATTGTATATTTAGAAAGACCGTAGTAAAACATTTTTGGAGATAATTAATTTTACAGACAAATTGGCTAATAATGTAACTCAGTAGTACTTAATTTTTAGCAAGTTTGAAAACTTGGCGCACCAATCAAGTATGTTTGTATATAACAAGTGTTTTATACCTATTGGATAAAATTTTTAACCAGTTGCTAAAACGCACCATTTTTGTTGCAGTATAGGCCCGAATATTACAAAGGTAAGTTCGACTGCTGCATAAAGCTTGACAATTTCGAAAATTATCATTGGGATCTCTCAAAATTTAAAAAAAATAAGAATTTAGTTGTTTGGAACATCTGGTGCGCCTTTGGGAGGACATTTTAGATAATGATGAAAATTTGATTTTGGTATCTCTTTTATGCCCGTTTTATATTTGTCAATTTTTTCGTCGATTTTAAGGAATTGGCCATTTTCTATAAATTGAACTTAAAACACTTTCATTACAATTATTGCCGTTTTTACGTCAATTTTTAGTGTAACATGTCAATTTAATTATATGATTGTTAAGTCATTGGCCCGTATTCCGAGCGCACTTTTATAATAAAAGTGCTTTTATGGTGCGCGCTTTTACATTCTATTCTTATGAGGAGTGTGCTCCATAAAAGTGCTTTTATTATAAAAGTGCGCTCAGAATACGGACCAATGGCTTTTGATATTTAAATATGAAAAAATTGATAAATGGAAACAGTTGTCTAGAAATTGGTAAATTTATTTTACGAATTTAAGTTCAATTTATTGAACTTGGTCAATATCTTAAAATTGATAGATAAATTGACAAATTTAAAACAGGCATTACAAAATTGGTAATACCAAGATCACTAAAAAATTATAGGGTAGAAGATTTTCATCTGAAGAAGAAATTGATACTGCAATTTATGATTAAATATTTTGAAAAAAGATTATTGTTTGGTATATTTAAGTAGTGGAAAGAAAGAATGATGAAGTGTATTATTCTGAAAGTTCTGCTCTTTACCTCCCGCTACCCTTGGTAAGGGAGGTGTAGGGATTATGCTAAAAATCACATATCGAGATTTTGGTAAATGAGCATGTTTTAAGGTCCCTAGAATCCAATTTTAACATTTTCACGATGATGTCTGTGTGTATGTATAGGTATGTGTGGAGTATGAATCCTCCGCTCTAACTCAAATATTATCATTCAGAAGATTTTGACATCTTGTATTTCTACCTTATTGTAATATGATTAGATTTTGGTGTAAATTAGATTACCAGAAATGGCACTTTACTTGAATCTCAAAATAATTTTTCTTCGAAACATACCTTTAAATGTTATTTTTTAGAGATTTACCTTATTATAAAAATTAAAGATTATTAAATTCCCTGCTAGTTGGCATTAATACTTTTTTATATATTTTATGGATAAATTTATAAAATTATCCATAATTTAAATCTCAGAGCCAACACTTTAAACAAGCACAAGTCAAATTAATAATAACATAGAACAATAGTTATATTGAAGGGAATTTAATACAGTTTCCAGCATAAGTATGTATTAAAATTAATAAAAATTAAATGGCGGAAGGTATTGTGTTGGCCACATCAGATTTTTTGAAATACAAATGTGAAATTCTGAGGTGGTTTTTTATTTAATATGAGCGAGATATGATTTTTTGAATTTTTTTAAAATATTTGAATTTTACCGAAATGACGTGTTTTCCTGATAACAAATAAGAGTGATAACAGTGCTTCCTATTGCTGAAATACAGAAACGTCGTCGCTAGTGATAGTACACTTGAGTATAAATAATAAAAAAAAACATATTAAGTAAAATAAATAGGAAGATTTTTTTAAATATTTCTCTTTCTTTATAGAGTGATCTATTATATTATATTAAAATAGTTTCAATTGTAAATTTTACTATAGCATACTTCATTGTAGTGGGACTTTCGAAGAACGTTCGGAAATTACTCTAAAAGCAGTAAAACTAATGTGATTGTTTTAAAAAACACTTACGGTAGCCAAACTATTAATTAAGATTATCCAGTATTGTTATCATAGGTAGGAATATGAAATGAAAATAACGGAAAACCTTATCATTTTAACAGTATCTTCCCTCTTGCGTTCGTTAAAAATTCTATGTTCCTCCATGTAAGATAATACTGCGCTTAATTCATCCCACATCCCCGTTGGTGTATCTTTAGTGTCTGAGTGCTATCAAGCTCATTATCTCGCACCTCTAACGCGCTGCTATAGCTGCGTCTACAGCTTCGCGTGTACGCTACTGCGTAACGCGCTCTGGAATGGCGATAAACTTATACGGAATTGCTCCTTTACGCGTGTTTATGTGCGCGGCCCATCCCCTCTAAGCCGGAACTATCAACGGGTTTAATCAGGCCCCAAGGAAGCAGGCGTAGTGTTTTAGAAACAAGAGAATACGAGATATTGGAATTTAATTATGGGCAAGATTATTTTAGAATAATAAAGGGGCAATCACAAATGAAAATTAGATTTATGGTTTTTGTTTAGGTTTAAGTAAGTCATTCATAAATGTAAGTTTAAATTACCTGAAAATTAGTATCGGTAGAGCAGTACTCAACAAGACACTTGTGCGCCGTGAAACTGTCATTCGCTTGGCATTATTGGTTATATTTTAGCAATTAAGTTATGACAGTTTCCATGTTCTTCTTGCATTTGTTTAAAAAGCCGAATTCACCAAGTGGTACTAAATAAAGATGGGTGTATATATCTATATCATGTCAGACTCGTTCTCATTGGTGAAGTTTGTGACGTCAAACTTAATCATAAACCTAAAGTTTGGACCTTACAATGTTTAGCTTTATGATTTAAATTTAGAGACCCTTCAACCTGAAGTGTGAATGGAGACATTACATAATATGCGGCCAAAGTCTTTAAATCTAAAGTATAAATCATAAATTTAAACCTAATTTTCATTTGTGAATATACCTTTACTTAAACGTAAACAAAAACCAGTGAAGTTTGTCATATTCATATATGAGTATTTTGAGTAGTAAAAAGCGTCTGTAAGTACAACGAATGTAAAAAAATATTGTAAATAACAGAAAAATTATTGGAAACATACACTTGTAAATATATACAAATAAACAGTTTGTACATAACTTCTCTATTTGACAGTATGAGTTGTATGTAATTTCGGAATTTGAACTCTAACGAGTTACGTCCCTAGGGTGACTTTTCGACAACCCACACTACTTTTATTGTTACTTTGCCACGGCGTTTTCGTTACTACTATATGTGTTGCTAGCAGGAATGGCAGCGTATAAAATAAAATTTATAAAAGGGTATAATACGCACGTATAATACCGTGGGAGTATACAAAATAAAAAGTATGTATTATACATGTTTCACAATATACGTATTGTACAGGCTGTCTCATTTTCGATGTTTTTTAAAGTTATCTCGGGTAATATTAAAGATAGAGCAAAACCGTTTGCACGTTTCAGGGTCAACTCTTCGGGAAAAGTTTTATAGTCATCACAGGAATTTTCGATCTTTTTTTGTTTCTGAGCTACAATTATAAAAACACATTTTTTGCTCATTTCGAAAATATCTCATAACTAATTTATCATGAAAGTTAAATCACAAACAAATATAATAACGTTTTACTCGTCAGAAACGTTTTTTTTTTAAATCATTATTAAGTTTGCGTTTTCCTTCTAACTATATTAATATTTAAAATTAAAACTATGTCAAATTTAAAAACTCAAAATATTTCGGCATCGATAATACTCTTTTTATTAGAAAGAATTCTGAACACAATTTTGTATGGTATGACTAGCGAATGAAAGTTGACGTGTAAATTATTTTATAGATGTGATTTCTTTTGAAACCCTAGAGAAGAATAGAATTGTACGAAATATTCAGGTATGAAATTTTTGCATGAACCCATTTAAATACTAAACTAGGAAAGCACAGAAATACACTACTATATCTGGCTGAAAATAGATGGCCAACTAGGGTAACTGAATATCAAAACAGGGTTGCGTTTAAAATATTTTAAACATTTTTCGTTTATGTTAAATATATATAGGATTATTTTTAATTTCCTCTAATAGTAATTCCGACTCGAGGGTTGCTGACACCTGAGACGAACGAATTAGAATTTGCGGTATTAAATTTTTTAAATACATCCCTGAATCCTGTTGGTAAGGTCATTTAAATGCCTTCTGGTACGGAGTACAATGGGGTATGTGACCAAATTTTTATTTTTACATAATATGATACTAGACAAAAAATAAAATACCCGTATTTTTTACATCGATTAATTGTTCGTACTTTACGAGAAAATAATTATTAAAAATTTGGGGAAGGGATTTGTGACGTGACAATGGTAGAAGCGTGAAAAAAGACGGTTAAACTAAGAGAGAAAGAGATAGTTATAGCCAGATGTAACCATGCCACACCTACCACAACATAAACGCGACGCTGATAGGCTGATTTATAATTGTCTCTTTTCTTCCCGCAGTCTATCTGTCTCCGTCCACGGTTCTAACATACTTACGGCATATATCCCTTCTCCAAAACATTAAATTGTTAATAACAAGATTATTACAAATTAATATTTAGTATTTATTATCATAATAAGAAGCTATAGTGGTTAGTTTTTATATGTTATGACATATATATTAAAATTCGAATATGGTCACATACCCCATTTTATGCTTTTGTAACGGAATTCATAAGAGTCATTTCCTTTCAAATCAAATATAGGGAAATGTTTTCAAAAGAAACCACATCTATTAAATAATCTAAACGTCAACTTTCATTCGCTGGTCATACTATACTGTTTTTTGACCACAAACTGTCATGGAAAGAGCATCACAAGAGTCACTTTTAATCGATTTGAAAATTGGAAATAATTTTAAATTCGAATCAAGGTCGCCAAAACCACGATACGAGTCTCGTGTATGAATCCGTTAAACTGATCGATTTCGGTAAAAAATAATAAAGTTTTCCAATGTTAATTGCGTTTTTCTGAAACCCCTGACTTCAGCATAATTTGAATAGTTCAGTTCACTGACCAAGCTCCCAAGCTTTGAGCTCCCAAACCGTAAGCCCCCTGCCGTAAAATCGATAACGTATGTCCATGGGCGTCCGTGGTGGTGGGGATGAAATGTGTGCACGAATCTTTTGTAATTTAACTGGCCTCGCCGTAATATTTCTATCGAGATAAGATCGCTAAACGACACGTCCTTATCTCGCAGTGAAGAGGCGGCTCCGCTCGGACCCGTGATTTGTGGAGAATGGATAATGGCGTCAGGTGGAATATGTGCAGGCTATTTGTGGGACTTTATTGCAAACGCAAGCTGTATTTATTTCTCCCCGCTTTATTTCCATGCCATTTACTGCGAAATAATGCTCCTCTAACTACTAATTCTTTTTGCAAACGACATTACTCCACTCTTGTGTTGTGACGGTGTTATTATAATGGTACTACTTATCGTATATACAAATGGCTGTTTTATAACCTAGCAATCAAGGGAGATGTATTTTTCATTCACGGACAAATAAATAAATAATTTTTACTTACATTTTTACAAGTTATATAACAAGTAATAGCTATGAACATACCTAGGAATGTTATGTATATCATAACAGCCGCAGATGTCGGTTTGAAATCCGAGCTCGTAGAGCGAGGATTTTAAGACATCTAAGGCTTGGTATGATTCATAACATCCGTAGTTTGTTCAATAGTTTATCGGTTTCAGAAAATGAAGACAGTATTATTATTATTTTTTGAAGTTCTCTCGTTATTGCTATTTTCAGATTGCTGTGATTAACAGAACAATTTTTTTGACATATGTCAATATGACAAATATTCAAATTATGTGCTTTATTCATTGTTTATTATTTTAGAATAAAGTAAACCATATTTAGAACGATACACTAACGTTATCTGTATGTATTAATGAAGAGCATTATACTTTCATTTTATTTTATTTTCATTTTGTAGACCGTTGTTGACAAGTCAGTATGGTAATAATATTACCATACAGATACAGTTATTACTTAGTTACCAGCCTACTTTTGTACATGTAAACAAAGGCTTATGGGTCGATTCTGTTCACATCTGTAAGTCTTACGGATCTGTAAATCTGTAAAAACCTGACAAAAACACATCTATTTTTGTTGATTAATATAAAATTATACATAAGAGTGCAGAATTCGTTGCGATTTTGACCATTATTTACAAATTTACAGATCTGTAAGATTTACAGATATGAACAGAATCGACCCATTAATCTCCTGAAACCGGTAAATTATTGTAAATGTTGAGGATGGACCACTAAGGTTCGAAACGTCCACCGATGTTAATAATAAATTATTTGTGGATCACCAAGGCCTTAATCATTTATTCCTTACATGAAGTACTTATACATTTTAGTACCACTGTTTCAATTAGTACTTTTCAATATTACAGAAATTAAATTAACTTATAAATTATACAGAGTGATCAAAACCATTTGATAGTGACCCGAATCTTTCCTCAATGACATCAAACCAGTGGCGTAATCAACGGGCCCGCAGGACCCGCATTGCGGGCGGGCCCCCGGCTCTAGAGGGGCCCCATTTACATGATTTATAATTTTGTTACTACTGCGAAATTTTGAATTTAATCTTTTTTTTGTAGCAACATACAAATTTATTTAGTCCTTTATTTTTTTAAATGTCAATTTCCAAAAATAATATTGGCTAAGGGGCCCCTTATCCGCTGTACAAAATCAAGCTTTTTATTTTCTATCACATTTCAGTCAGTAGAATTTCGATTTCTTAGCAAATATTTTCCTGCAACTGATCCAGAGTTTTCCTTTAAAATAACCCCATAAAAAGAAGTCTAGGGCTGTCAAATCAGGAGACCTGGCGGCCAATGTGTATTACCAAAACGTGGGATTAAATATGATACGAGAATGATTTTCGCAAAATTGCTACTATTTAAACTGTATGATACTGATCCATCTTGCTAATACCATATTTTGTCCAAGTTCTTTCATTTGGGATACCAAAAATGTATGAATCAATTCCCTGTATCTGTCACCAATGGACTGTGCCTCCAATTTCAATTTAAAAAAAAATAAAAAACGGGCCAATCACATTTTCATAGTAAATGCCACAACATACAATGACTTTGGTCGGATGTAAAGTTGCCTAATCTTGGATTTTCAGGCCTCCCATATTGGTTATTTTGCTTCTTAACATGTCAGCTCAGATGAAAGTGAGCCAGTCACAATTTCCACAAGTTCTTGTGGTATTTAGTTCCTCATGATAAACGCTACAATTAAAACTGGCCCCAAAAACTTTTTGCGGGCGGGCCCCCGAACTCTTAGTTACGCCACTGCATCAAACCTAGACTTCTGGGAAGAAAAGTTTGGTATGTAAGATCATGGACGTGCGAATTTTTATTATAAAGAATACGCTTCGACAATAAACTTGTGGTGTTCCGTGTTCGTCCTTTAAAACCATTTCGGGTGGTAACTTAACCTAAAATCTCATTAATTAAGCTGTTAAAATTATTTTATCTTGAAAAAGACTGTTGTCGATAATGTAATTATGAGATGCATGTAATAAAGACGGTAAAAATAAACAGAGAGCGTAACGAATATTTGAACAGATATTTGACAGATTGACAGAACAATACACGCCTATGAATTGCACGCAACTATTAATATTTATTTCCGCGGAAGAAAATATTGAGAACTACTCAGGTCACGTCACTATCAGACGGTTTTAATCACTCTGTACTATCAGTTACCAAATACAAAATAAATTTTGCAATATTAAAATAGTAGTCCTATTATTATTATTATTATTATATTACAATGAAACTAGTGTCACTAAAAATGTATACTTGAAAAGTCTTGTGTAATTTCATTTTTTTAAAGTATTGAAACACCTGTTCAAAAATATAGCTTTTTACCGATTATTTAGTGATGCACGCGAGGCAAGAGTACTTTCGCATCTCGTCCCATTGCATAATGCGAGAAGAAGACGAGAGCGAGTTTGCAGTTTAAAATTCGAGGCGAGATCGAAGATCGATATAACAACTGTGAGAAGCGAAAAATCTCGCGAGATTCTCGCAATAAAAAGTATTTGTAACTTTATAGCTTTCATTCATAAATTCAATGAAAAATTCTCCGTACAATGATTGGAGTCAACATTAATTCGTACATAGAACCCGTGAATGTGAATTAAGTATATGAATTTACTATATTTTTTTAGTCTAGCTAGAGTCGATTGGTATCGGTCCCTGAGCGAGGAAATGCAAAATAAACCACGGTTAATAAAATTATTACCGCTCCTGGAAAGTAAAGGATGTTATATTAGCGTCGATGGGAGCCAACACGGAGCGAAGCGGAGTGATTGGTTGTCGGTGGGATCCCAGTGTAGCGGTTTTTCATGACTAAATCTTACTTAAATAGTGGTATACATTTAATGATAAACTGTAGGTACTTTTAATAACAAAAAAATAATTTTTAAATGTTTTATTAGTTTTATTCATATCAGAATTTATTAACAGATATTCGTATTGAAATAGTTTAGAGATCACAATTTGGTGATAAATTAGATATTTTAAAGGTAAATTAAATTATTTAATAACTTATCACATTTTCTGGTCACCGTAAAAGAATAAACATATGTTCGTATTGAAATAATTTGGTGGCCAAAATTGAGTGTTTCGTCTCTTTATTATTTATTTATTTATTTATTTATTCAACAGGTATAACCCCAATTACAGAATAAATTCCTGTACCGTAGTACAGAGTGCAGGATAAGAAAATTCAGTTGAATTATACAATTAACAAGAAGAAATTACAATACCCACTAAGAAAGAAGAAGAATATACCTACATAAAACAATATAACAATAAATAAACCCCAGAGCTATTTAATTTCAAGTAGCATACTTTTAAACTTACCTAAAGCAACCGAAAAGTCTAGTTCAGGACAATATCTATTATACGTACTATACACATTGAATGAACAGGAGAGTTTTGATAATAATTCGTTTTTGCGAAATTACAGGCAAAAACTAAAGAGCTCCTAGAGTTAAATGGCCTGACATAAAAATTAAGCTGACTAAAAATATCAAGAGCTTTAATAATAATATTTTCAACTTTATATACAAAAATTAAATTATTATTATAGTTATGACTGCAAATACACGGAAGACGGTGCGATTGGTGCGAATTTTTCTCTTGTAATTAAACTGTTACGTAAATACATACTGCGCAAGCGCTTATTTTTACAGCGAAAATCTCGTACAAGAACGAAAAATGTGCGAGAACGAGAGCGAGATCGAGATTGCAGATTCGAAAACGAGATCGATATTTTATATTTCTCGTTTCGTCTCGCCTCGCATGCATCAATACCGATTATACAATCAATCTCATTTTAGTCAAAAATTAATATTGGTTGTTCTAATACAAAACCATAAAATTTGCTTCGATATATAAGTACCTACTTTGATAGGTTAAGTAAAAGTCTAATTTTCGAATAAAACTTTTGGCTTCCATATGTAAAATATTTGGAAATTGAATTGGAATTATATTTCATATACTTCAATCTGCTTGTCTGCTATAAAAAATAGTGCAAATGAAATGAAAAATGCTTTATGTCTATCACAATTTGCGTACGTGAAAAGTAATTTTCCTTTTTTTTGTGTCTACCAAATCTTCATCCTAGTGTAATCTCTGGAGTAATTCCTTGCGAGGGCAATAAATTTTCATTCCGAGAAGTAAAATTTAATACGAAATTACCAAAGTTGTTTAATGCAGTCGAGAACAAAGTGGAACAAACTAATATGGAAGTCCTAATTTAATTATGTCCCTTTACAACTATAAACATTAGTGATGTGTATGTGCCGCGAGGGACGGCGGCGTCGCTAGCGTCGGGACGCCATTCCGCCACTAGCGTCTCACCACTTACTACCATTTCGCGCGTTTTGTTGCAGTCTTTATCTCCCTGGTTTGTTCTTTTTGTCCAGTCCAACGGGATTCTACACAACTTCCAAGATACTGCTCGCTACCACACGAGTAAGAAGTTTACAGATTGACAAAGAGGGCTATATTTTACGAAATGTACTCCTTCTTACACACACAATAAAGTACTGGCAAATATGGAATAGTTATCTACGCAGAGATGGCAAGAAAAGGTTCACGCGTACGGGCGAAATTTGAAGCCCGACGCGTAGCGGTCTTTTATTTGTCCAAGGGTGCAATCAAATGAAATGTTTTTCAATTATTTTTTAAACACATTTTCAATAAGACTGTTGCAAGAATTTTTATATGCCTTCTAAGTTTAAATTTAAAAAGATATCATTATTTAAATAACTTCAAATTTGAAAATATCACCAAATATCCATTAGATATTTAACAATTAATTTTTGAAATTTGGATATTTTGAAAAAGTCAGGTGATCTGAAACAGAATGTGACGTCACAGCACATACATCTTCACCGGCTCCAATTGGTTCCTTTAAAATGTTAATTCTTTGTATTTTGTTACAAGTATGATAAATATATTGTCAAAGTTGTAAAACAAGTGTCAAATATCGTGTTACATAATAAAAAATTCAATATCAAATGGGTAATTTGCAGCATCGTATTGTGCCTTCTTGCAAAAATGCTGCTAGGAACAAACCTACTATTGAATTTATAAATATGCCAAAAGATGCGAATAAAAGAAAATTGTGGCTGGAAAAAACAATCGTTTTCTGATATAAATGTAGCCACCATCCAGCTATCGATTTTCGGTAAACTGTCCGACTTAGCTTGAGTGTAGTCTATTAGCCATTATTACTTTATTACTCATTTATAATGGAAAATTTCAGCGTCAAAGTCAAATTAGAAGTTTGTTATTAACATGTGACAAACTATCGCCTACCTTTATCTAAATAAGAAAAATAAACGGTGATGAAAAAACTGTTTTTCTATTGGCTGTGAATGACGTAATGTGTGTGCTTCTACGATACAGGAGTGGGGGGTTGTTTTTCATGACTATTTTTGGCGCCAATCTTTTTATTTAATTATTTACGAAATTAGCAACTAACTAATAAAAAAAATATTGCATAAACTTTCATTTAAAATACTTTTTGAAAAATGTGAAACAGGCTTATTATATTTTTGACGTTTTGTTTACCCGCTTTTACTCTACTTTATTGCCCGCATGTGCTACTTTACCGCCCGCAAGTGCTACTTTGCCGCCCGCATGGCTACTTTACCGCCCGCAGGGTGTAATCTTTCAGTTTCCGCCAATGTAACTAAGATGTAAACAAAAAATTTTAATGCAGTTCTGCGTAAAATATGTAATACTATTTCTAATTTTATTCATTACCAATTGTAATTAAAATATTGAGAAAGCGTAATTAAAATAAAATAAATCGTCAATATAATAGATTATTGTTTGATTTTATGATAATTGGAGGAGCTTCAAATATTACAATATATAATGTTGACAAAATAAATATGTATTTTAATGCAAGAACAACCAATGTCAAAATGTCGTAATTTTACGATTAACTACGGTGGAACCCATATTAGTTGGGCCGGTTTCGGCTACTTTAAATACAGATTTAAAACTTTTAAAAAACTGTGAGCCGAATGACTTTTATAAAAATATCCTTTACGAAAAATTTGATTAATTTATTTTTATTGTACATTGGCATTATAAAAAATATTAAATTTAATAAAATGAAACTCAATATTATCCAATGATACCCTAAAACCCAACAAATCCCAAAAAGCCCAATGAAACCCACTAGGTCTTTTTTAACTAAGGTTTTTGCCATCATTGCATTGTAGAACGAATTTTGATTAAATAATATTTTAAATAATTAATTTGGTTTAATATTGGGTATAATGTACATAGTTACACTTCTATGATGTTGTGTTGCATGAAGAAAATACCGCAACATAGTGCATTTGAAGGAAAATATCAATGAAACGACAGCTCCCCGTGTTAAACCGTGGAAAATATAGTAGAAAATATAATCATTACATTTTATCACCCCACATTCCAGGATTTTACTGAACGTCCAGCAGTTTCTGACCGTAAAATCCAGGAGTTTTTTCTAACAAAATAAGAGTAAGCAAAGCGGACGTTTCCAAAGCCAACAGCTCTGTCTACATACCTACATATAGGGGTAGATATTCCTTTGAGCCTCGTAACATTTTGTTAAAGGCGATAAGTGCGCGCCACCTCTAGGTGTCGGCTCCAGTCGGCTATCTCCGCCGTCGTTCGGCTCCATTCGCCTGCTCTTATTGTGGGACGTGTTTATTGGACAATGGGGTAGCCAGTATCAAGTAAGGGTGAGAATTAACTGTTTATCAAAATTTCTTATGAGCAGGAATTGCTTCTGGACTTTTGGGACCAATTCAATTTGATGGTTAACAAGTTTTGAGGTTAGGTTTTATGACAGCTGTTAAAATTAGTAGCATGGGCTGTAAATTTGATGGTAGGGATGGTTCAATGTGTGAAAATTGATTTTAACGACGATTTTTACGTTGCCATACCAACGAAATTTTATTTACTGTGCCAATTTCGCATCAATATAAAATTAACTTCTATAGACCGGGCGTTTTATTACGCTATTTCCCGTTTAGGTTATGTTTTGTACCAATTTTCACAATAGCACCCTAATATAAACTACATATTGATTCAAAAATTCAAATTCTACAATAAACTGTTGATTCTTTTCAAAAAGATTGAAAATGTCTTTATTTAAAAAATACTTTTATAATATAACTTCACTTTTAAATAAAAAAAGGGACTACCTAGTTAAAAATATGGCGCAATTAAATTTTGAGAAACAATGAACGACAGCACAGTCTATTGAAAAAAATCTGATGTGGCCAGAACATTACCTTCCGTCAGTTATATGTACAGTGTGTTAAAAAAAATCCTAACTCAGAGTAGGCTTTGAACAAAGAAACTTATGTCAATTTAAAAAAAATTAATTAAATGTCAATTTGACATGAGATATTATCAAAAATGTTATCTAAAGAAATCAAAGCTTTTCTTCTTGAATTTTAGAAATGGAAACAAATTAGAAAACGGCGAATGTCAATATACTGTATCCTTCTCTATTGCCTTTTCTCCTTAAAATTACATTTAAGATCAATTTTGACAATTTGACTTTTGAATTCAATAATGATGACATACGTTTCACTGTTCGTAGCCTACTTCGATTTAGGAATTTTTTTGAACACACTGTATTTTATATAAATTGCATACAGTGACTCCAAAAGCTTATATTCACTAAAAAACAGTGTATTTTATCATATTATACCCTAAACAACGAAGTACCACCGAAACTAGAGGTAGAAAATGTATCCAAAGAATACATGTAAATCGGTCGTTTCGAACCGTGAAACGTTCAAATCGGATGTAAAACTGTTGTCACAGTTTCTTGTGAAAGATTCTACATTTCCAATACATTACCTTCCCTCAATTATATGCATTTATGAAGTTTAATGCAAGAAATTTACATTCAAATAAAAACTATTTGAGAATTGCAGTACTGGACTATTTGAATATGTTTACTTCCATTGGTAGTAGACTCCACCTCCTAACTCAGTATTCGTTATATATTTATAGGTGGTCTTAGAGTCGCCAATTAAAATAATATACCGGGTGTCTACTTTTTTATGGACCATAGGAAATACAATGGTAAAATTTTCATATGGCTGTAAATTCTGGCCTATTAATTTTGGAACTAAAGTATAAATATAAAAAATGTTCAGAATTAAATACTGCATCAAATGAGCCTAAATTTATTGAAATAATTGGTTCTTGCCATGAGATAAACGTAAAATAAATATCCGTCTTTAAGTTATTTACAGAGTGCCATGCAAGACAAAATGTGCAATTCAAATAGTAGTATTATTTGACTTTGATAGATAAAAGTTTATTAATTGATATTTAATTGTTAATATTGTTCCAATGAGTTTTTTCTACGATGGTAAATGCATCCTTGCTTACTGTTAAATAATTTAATGAATTCAATGATTATAATAACTTTATGACAGATGTCATCTGCCAAATTCAAGCAATACAACTGTTTAAATTTTTTTTAAAATGCTCATGGTACTCTGTAAATCGCTAAAAATTATTACGTTCATTTTGCCTCTCTTTCGCAAACGAAACGCATGCAAACAATAATTTTCGACTTTTTAGATGCAGTTTTTAATTCTGAACATTTTTTGTATGTACATTTTTGTTCTCAAATTAATTGGGCAGAATTTAGAGCAATATGAAAATTTTACCATTTTATTTCCTATGGTCCACTAAAAGTAGACACCCGGTATATGGATTTCATAAGAATGACGAGCTGCTAAAACAAAAAGCCCCTTGTTTCCGAAGTATTTCAATTATATCATTTTATTTCTTTATTAATATTCATTATTAAGCATCTACTTTCACTATTTTTCACTAATTTCTCTTCATTCGATTGAGCTGTAATCCCCCATTCTAGTGTGGCCCTCTTATAGGTAGATACTTATTAAAAAGTTTCAAAGACTTCATTTGCCAATTTAAAACAGTAAAATAAGTTAATTTAAAAAAAGCATTCCGGAGAAAATACTTGAAATATCCAACAGAAATCACGATACGTATACTCAATTCACATCAATTTTAAATAACCAAATATCCTTCACCCAATTTGTTTAATTTTATACATTTTTACATCTCTCGCCATCCTCATTTTTCACAACTCCCGATAACGAATTAACTCGAACGAGCACCCCTATAAAGCATCCAAAAAAATTCATCCACCCTTTGGGAGTTGTTGGTCAGTGTCCATTGCCATTTTCCATCCTCACACGGCTTCATCACACAGCATAGACAATCACAAGGGGAGATAGTGGCGGTCGTTTGCATAACTGCCCGGGTGTAATGGCCACATGGGCCATTGTCCGGCTCGTCGCGGCTTTTTATAACGAGATCTCTTTAGGGGATGTTCAAGGAGAAGGGGTTAATTGTGAGAATGGGGATTAATGGAAGGGAGCAGGACACGTTTTAGTTTTGGAAAAATGGAGGAAGATGTACAATGATGGAATTTATTATTAAAAGAGAGAATATACGAGTCAGCAAAAAAATTATAAAACTTATGGAAATGGTGAGAAATTTCTACAAATTTCTTTCAACCAGTTTAAAATATAGATTTTAAACTTGAGCGATGGACGACTGTAGAATGGATTAGGAATTTAGGAGTTCCAAGAGGATAAAAGATCGAACTAGCAGTCTACTGATTTAATTGCCAACGTTTCGACTAAGACTTTAGTATTCATCAGGGCAAGAAACTGTCTAATGATTGCAGGTGTGTGGCAACCACCTATGAGGAACATTTATGAATAAAATTATCACAGAGTTGGTCGTCGTACAAAGTAAAACCATAAATAAATACATGCAAAACAGATCGAACAGCCAATTGTGAAAAAATAAATGTGAAATAGTGATAAAAAATGTAGTCAAAAATATAGAAATACAAAAATAAGACACGTGTTACAGCATTGATAAGTAAGAACTGACAATTCACAATTGATTGTTTAATCTGTTATATCACAATCAATAAGAAAAATTAATTTTGCATGCTTTTATAAAGACAGAAATAAGGTATTGCAAAAAAATTTAACATGTCTTTTTTCTTCTGAAATTCGAATAAGTACGCTCTACAGTATTATTAAATATGATTTTCTGTTCAAATTTCTGTATATATTAAGTGCACTAGCAGCTTAAAAGTATACTTTTTGAATTGGCGTCAAATTACACTGCCTGTGACGTCAGAAAGACATTAGCCAATGACAAAACTGAAAATATGAAAAGAAAAACAACTGTTTCATACATCAATGTCAATGATTGCTTTAATGACAACTGCGTGACATAAGGTCTGACATAAAATTCTGATTGAAAGATGTCAGTGTCAATTGATATATTCGTAGTATATTTGTGTTATAATTTTACTCGAAATATAGGAAATTTTTGCTCGAAACTTTCGGTATGGAATTTGTATAAAATACATACAACTGTCGAAAGGTAATACATACAAGATATTTAGAACCTTTTCCAAGGAACTTTCTGTATGGATTTTATAGAAAATACATAGGCATTTACGAAAATTCTACCGGTAGCCGGTAGATACCGCATCTACTGACTGTATTCGAAAACATGAGTGGAAAAAGTTACCGTGTTCGAAAATTGTACAATACCTACCAGATCCATCTACCAGATTCATGAAGAATCTAATCTCTCTCTCTAGTTTGTTAGCTATATCAAATTTCTAACCTGTTTCAAATTTTAATTTTTTTTATAGGTTATGAATCTACCCTGTTTTACCACTTGCGTTCTTGAAATATCGATTCCAGTAACTATAAGCTGATAAACAGCTGTTTACCGGTAACAGTTCACCGGTAGAATTTTCGTAAATGCCTCATATAACTGACGGAAGGTAATGTGCTGCTGGCCACATCAGATTTTCCATTTTAGTTTACACCTGGCACTTTATGACACACATACTTTTTTTCTATTTCGACTTTTGGATTTATTTCGTTTAAGGAACATACAGAATACAATATTATTAAAACATATTTAAAACCTATTCCAGCCGCACAATGTTTGGAATAGATCCTCTTCAGTTGGAGATTGACATTATCGTCAGTAATGGTCTTAAGAAATACCGTCTAGTAATGTTTTATTCTGGATATATCAATCTCTTTTATGCTCCAGTAGTGCAAAGATTAGTGGGTATAAGAAACCGTATCCTGAGTCCATCATTTTCCAGCTAAAAATTTAAATATATTCAACAGTTTTTATTTAATTATAAAAATATTTATATTTACATCAAAATGATTTTACAACAACGAAGTTTTGATTTTACGTTTTTATCTTTACTTGCGTCAACCATTTGATCCTTCTTTCTTCGTTTTGAGGCACTACTGGAAATATTTTTTCCCTATTTAGTTCTATTTGGGCACACTGGACAAAACACTTTTTTATAACCATGTTTGATTATTTCCAAATACAAAAATCAGTAGTAGTTGACAGCTGTCATGATAGTCACTCGTTTAAATTTCGTCGGTGGCAAATGTAAGCCACACCCTTATTGGTTAGATCCTTACGAACGTCATCAGGGAAAAGGGGAAGCGGAAATTCAAACTGTATATTTTCAAAGACAATTTTCTCGTGAATAACATCCGTTATTTATTTAACAGATTGTTCACTTGAATAGAAATTACAAATAATACCTAAATACCACGCGACGTGAATTTAAGTATGTATATTTATGTCGAAATGCTTGTGTCATTTTCTTTCATAGTAAAATTTAATAGTTATTTTATCACTTCGTAAAAAAATGTGAATATGTTCTTGCTAATAAGGTAATAATAATAAAAATGTTTAAATTGTTAATAAAAATGTTGTTAATAATATTGAAAATTATACTTTTTATACATAATACTCGTAGGTGTGAATTGAAATATTATTCAAATTATGCAAAAACTATTTCTAATTGTTGAATTCCTACAGTTTTATAGGTCACTAAATGTTATACTCGTATTATTAATTTATTTAACATATTTATTAGTAAGATTTGCGGTATATTTATAGAGTATAATAATAAAACTTTACATATCATCTATTACTCGTAAATGAATTGTATTTTTTACATCTTATTTCCCTTACTAAAAAAATACTACTTTTGTTAACATGTTTAATTAATATACTAATTAATATTTTGAAAATATTCTAATAAAAATATAAAATATCTGGTGTGGCCAACACAATACCTCCTGCCATTTACAGCCAAGTTACAAATAAGATTAAGCTAATCCTTATTTTTGGATTAGCGAATTTTACTCTAATTTTAGCAGTTTATTTCTTATAATATTAATAAATAAATGAAGATTAAATTTTAAATTCAAAAGAAGTTGACACATTTTCTCCTTGTCTGCTTAACGTGGTTACACCAAATTCCACCCTTCTCTACTAACACAAATTCACTTTGCAAGACTATCAATTCACGAACGTTAAAGTTATTCGAAAGATAGTTATTTGTTTCTGTAAAATGTGTAAAAAGACGTAATGGAATTATTCGTTGGATAAGTATATAGAATAAATTTATTTAACGAATACTTATTCGGAAGTGAAAATACCGAGCCTAAAGGCCCATTCAGAATAAAAAAAATTAGCGGTAGTGTAAGAATTAGTGGCATCGGTAGCGTAAGAAATTTATAGTAAAAATTATTTCCGTTCACAATGAAAAATTATTGAAATTATAGTTTCTAGGAATTTTTTATTATAAATTACTAGGATGCAAGGTTGACAGTTATAGCTGTCATTTTATTTTTGCACAAAAAGCAACTGACATAGATGATGACTTATTAATTACACTTATCCACAAGCACTGCATTGTATGAGATAAGCGAAGAGATTAAGGGAGTTTAAAATTATTTCAAAAAAAGAAAATGCGTGGGCACAAATTGCCTTTGAAATAGGCGAAAATGGTAAGTTCGTATTCACTTTTAATTGTGCAAAGTTTATTAATAAGTATGTTTGTTTATAAAGCGCAACGTCTGAGACACACCACAAAATGATCCTTTTTCTATTGCTCATTTTATCTGATGAAATAAGAAATCAGATGTCAATAAACGTCAAAACTGTCAAAAAAAATAAGCGGTAGCGTAGTGGCAACGTAGAAGTTTGGAGATTGCAAACTCCTACCGCTGCCATTGCCACTGCGCTACTACTAATTTTCTTAATTTTTGGATGTGGACGAATACATTTTCTATAACGCATTCAATCTTTTACCCAGGCCACTACCACTGCCACTAATTCTACCGCTACGTTAATTTTTTTGTTGTGAATGATACTTAAGAAAACTAGCTTGTTTCGTCATTTTTATCTATTGAAAAATAAGGCTGTACCTTGTTCCATTTAAGCCATTCAGAGAATAGGGAATAGTTTTGACCTGTCTGATTGGCTGAAATTAGAGACAAGAGACAAAAGTACCCAATGTAATTTCGGATACTTAAAACTAGCGCTGATGTAAGCATCATCTGCTGAATGGCTTAAATGGATCAGAGTATAGATTCCTATTTTTCGCACTCATTCTTTAAAACTACTTGCAACTGCCATACTCTTTTTAAATACCATATACATTCTAACTTACAAACAAGAGTAAAATATAGCTAAACAAAGACTCGACTCGAAATTAATCGATATTAACGAAAATAACCGACGATTCGACAAATTTTAAGCCGGAATTCCGGGATTCAATAATCCGGTTTTTCGACGATCAGTTTTATCTAGTAATGATATAACTTTATCTTTGAGAGCACCTATCAGTTGTTACCTCATCGGTTTCAAATTGTTATATACATTTGTTGTATTGAAATGTCAATTTTGTAAGAATAAATAATGTTGTGAGACAAAGATTTCGGATATTTGTTAACATTTAATTTAATCCAGTCGAAAAATGTACCCACATCTTTCCCTCCTACAGTTTACATCTTCTATACCAGGGATGGCGAACCAATGGCACGCGACACAATATTTTGGGCACGTCACTGATCACAAAATTCATTATGATGCACTACGAAAAAAAGTGTGAAGTAGGTATTATATGACGAGCGAACGCGAGTGATCCCTACGCTACGGAATGTTCGGGTGCAGTGCGCGGGCTGCGATTTGAAAAAATATATCAACGATTTAGAAATACATGAGAAACCAGACGAAGACCAAGATACTGAAGAATTTATTTCTGTGATTGATTCTTCAATCAAGGTTTTCAGCGAGATTTTCTCAGTTCAAAGAATTATCGGAAATACTCAAGTTTATTATGTACCCAGATGTGACGTCATTTGATAAACTGAATTTGTCCCAATTCGATTGGTTGGAAAATGAAGAATTTGAAATGCAGCTGATTGATTTCCAGTCTAATTCAATGTGGATTCAAAATTTTATTGAAACAAGGAAAGAGTTAGAATTAATTGAAACAGAAAGATTGACAAGTAATATAAGTGAATATGCTAATAACAAAATTTTGGAAACATGGAATGCGTTACCAGACACATTTAATTGAAGAAGCTGGCTCATGCTATTTTAACAATATTTTCATCAACCTATGCCTGCGAGTCATTATTTTCAGGGATAAATAACATTAAAGACTCGGTTAGAAACCGTTTGACACATGACTTCAGTTCAGCATGCATTCTGCTAAAAGTAACATCTTACAACCCTAACATAAGTTATTTGTCATCTAATCTGCAACAACAGAAGTCCACTAATTTTACTTTAATTTAAATTACGCGTATAATTGAAACATTGCAAAATGTTTCTATTTTTTTGTAGTAAATAAAGAGTTTTGAGTTGATAGTATTTATTGTTATTTTCCCAATAATCACAAAGTCAAAATTATTTGATGGCACGTCTATGACCACATAAACATTTCTTTAGAAAAATGGCACGTTGATACATAAAGGTTCGCCATCCCTGTTCTATACTGCTAAGTATTTCCTGTCCCGGTATCCCCTATTATTCCAATCCCTCTCGCCCCAATGCCAAAATCTCTCGCACGCCACTGCCGTGGAAGAGTGCTCGCAAGCGATGATTGCACAACGAGCAGCAAGAGCACCCAGCGCCATGTTGCAATCCCTACCTATTGATCGCAGCAGCCTTTGTCCTGCACCGAATGGCTGAATGCTCAGACTTTCTGCTAGTGCTGACTGCACAGCACAGCCACTGAACCACCACGGCACCCAGAAGAATGGGGATGCAGCAGCATCAGCCGAATAGGTAGGAGAAGCATTGGGCAGAATGATTCGATGAATGATTGAGGGATGACAATAGGAAAGCAATAATGAGGAATTGTTATAATTTATGAGGTAATAGTAAATAGAAAAGAAGGTTGAGAAAAGATATAAAATATGTATCAACATAGCTTATTATAGTATAGCGACTGAATTTTGACGTTTAAATTTTTGCAAGTACCCATTCAAATACTGGACTAGGAAATCCTAGAAATACATTAGCATATTGTTCCCAAAATAGATTTTAATCAACTTTTTAACGGTTAAAGGTGCATTCACAAATGAAAATTAGGTTTATGGTTTTTGTTTAGGTTTAAGTTAATCATTCATAAATGTAAGTTTAAATTACCTGAAAATTAGTTTTGATATGTACAGACATTTGTATAAATGCTTCAAAACAAGATTAAAATATCGGTAGAGCAGTACTCAACAAGGCACCGTGAAACTGTCATTCGCTTGGCATTATTGGTTATATTTCAGCAATTATAAGTTATGACAGTCTCCATGTTCTTCTCGCATTTGTTTAAAAAGCCGAATCCACCAAGTGGATACTAAATAAAGATGGGTGTATATATCTATATCATTTCAGACTCGTTCTCATTGGTGAAATTTGTGACGTCAAACTAAACCATAAACCTAAAGTTTGGACCTTGCAATGTTTAGCTTTATGTTTTGGATTTAGAGACCCTAAATTCTGAAGTGTGAATGGAGTCATTGAATCTAAAGTATATAAACCATAAATCTAAACTTAATTTTCATTTGTGAATGCACCTTTACAGAGCTGAAATTTTAGTTGGAAGTTAAAAGTTGCAACTTGTTCTTTGATGTTTTAATTCCAGACTACGTTCATAATTATTCACATTCAGAGCATAATTTGTCGTTTGAAATCCATGTGTTCGTAATTCAAAATTGTTCTAAATTTAACCTAAATTTGTAAATTTTACATTGAATTATTTCATTCTTAAACTAAACTATTACTTCATTTTACGATTATTACTATAATCATATTTACCTAAGAATGAAAATCATTGTAAGAAATTAATTATAAAATTAACAGACATAGACAAATATGTAGGTACATCTAAAATGTCAAACCCATATTTGAGATATTTCACACATTTTTTGTCCAAAATGAAATTCGTACTTCTCGAATTTCACGACACTTCACGTAAACAGAGTGAGCCATAAGGGTAACTTCACTAATTTCGCCTGAATTTAGGTTGAGAACGAGCATGCAAAAATATTAAGTACCACTGCTGTCAAATGTCACATTCAAATTCAATCTTTCTCTATACTATATTTCAGATAAGAATAGACTTAAGGCTGGTTCATGTAAGCTGTAAACTTAAGACTTTACCTTAGCATTAGCATTATGACTTTGCATTAATAATTCAAGTATAGACAAATGCGTGCAACGATATATGTAGCTGTAACCTTAACCTTAGCATTATGCCGTAACCCTAGAATACGCCAATTTCTAAATTCTTAAGTCATAAGGCTAATGCCGACCAATTAGAAGCTTGCCGCTGGCGATATTCATGTCTGAATTTGACGTTTTCAAAAATTCTATGACATTGAAGTAAAAATAAACGGCTTTGAAAAAGATATTCAACTAATTGAATTAGTGGAACAATAGATCGGATACCCCGCCACAGTTTCTTTCTTTTCTTAAATTTATTTGCCGAACCAATTTATACTTATAAAAATTGTTGAAAATACGAAAACGTCTGTATCACTATCCATATCTATATTTTATATGTCCTTGTATGTCAACATGAATGCTAATGCTAAGGCAAAGTCTTAAGTTTACCGCTTACATGAACCAACCTTTAGGAAGATAGGGCTTACGATTCCAGCTTTCTGACTGGTCTAAAAGCAATATGTAAAGCAGGTATATTATTTATTCCATTTTGACTTTATAATCTATTTAACAACTTTAAGTAATTTTTTATTTACTATATAATTAAAAAATATCAAATTTTGATGTCAAGTATGTCATACACGGAACAAAACTAATTAATAAGTTCTATGTGTGTGAAAAGTAAAAATGTAATCTGTGACTTTTTTTGTCAACGTATTTTGTATAACATAATTACGCGTCAAATTAAATGTATCACACTATGAATAAAATAAATATTTGACAAATGTCAAATAATTAATTTGACAAAAACGTCTGTAGTAACCGGGCATATTTTATTCACACCGGTTACGTGCGGTTAATCATGTGTAACCCGGTTACCTGAATAAAAAATCTGATGTGGCCAGCACATTACCTTCCGTCAGTTCTATGTATTATGTACAAATTTCATACGGAAAGTTCCTTGCTAAATTAAATATTCTATTTCTTGTACATTACCTTCCGGCAGTTGCATGTATTTTATGCAAATTTCATACAGAAAATTATTATTTTGTGACGTTTTCTATATACAGTGTAATGTATCTGCAGAAATAAAAGATTTATTATTATTATTTCTTGTACATTACCTTAAAGCAGTTGTATGTATTTTATACAAATTCCATACAGAAACCAAAAGATCCTATATTTCCAGTAAAATTATAAGATAAACACACTATGTCAATTTCACTTGACACTGACATCTTTCAATCAGAATTTTCTTAATATAGTAGCTGTTTCCATAGCTATGGCTACTTTATGAAATTTAATTTTTTTATAATTTTTTAACTCTATATCCATTTAATATTAAGTATAAAATGCAGTCAAATCGTATAGAGAATAAAATATTCTTTAATATTTATAATAACATCAAATGTGAAAAAATTATATTTAACATAGTTTTTTCAAGAAAAACTGTTAAAATCTTCAAATGATGGTACTTCCGGTTGACCAATTGTAACCAAAATCTAATCAGCTCTTCATATGGATGTAACGAAGAAGTATACGAAAAAATTATAATTTTTGTAACTGTAGTATTAGAGTTATCGCAGACGAAAATTTTGTTACACACACACACACACACACACACACACACATCCACACACACACACACACACACACACACACACACACACACACACACACACAGACATCATCGTAAAAATAGTAAATTCGTATTCTAGGGACCCTAAAACGTGCTTATTGATTAAAAACTCATCATCGAATTTTTTGACCAAAGACAATACCTTCCTTACCTAAAGGTGACGGAAGGTAAAAACGCCTTAAATGCGTTAGTAAGATAAAGACGAACGTACGTATCGAAGATACAATGTAGGGAACCATAAGTAAAACAGAGATAAATATACAATTACTTGTTATTTTGTGGTTCAGAAATCAATGACGTGAATATCCAGTGAGAAAAATCGGTGTATAGAAAGTTGTTTCTTTGATTTTCACAAATTCAAAAAAATAGACTAATTGTTTTTTGTAAGAAAAAAAGCAAGTAAAACCGCTCCAAATTTTAAAAATACTGTAAAATTTAAACCGACTAAAAGGGCAAAAAGGAAACTCAATACTTTTTTAGCTTTCTAAAAAGGTATGCGTACAAAAGGATTGTATTTGAAAGCCCACTTTCTCCCTGGCAAAAAAATTCCAGCAAGGGTTGATCCAGGTCGTAGATGAATTTACACCCGACCATAACTGCACTGTGTCAACAAGCAATAAACGTCTAAGTTACAAGTTCCCTGAAGCTAATTGTTATACGACCAGATATATAACTTTTACGAACACTAAAACATAAAGTGTTGTCGTAAACACATCATCTGTAAATGCTTTTGAAAAATAAATAAAAATTCACACAGTGGATCTTATCGAGAAACATAATAATAATCCCAATAAAAATATTCGGTGGAATTGGAATTTACATGATCACGTAAGGTTTGTTTCTGAGGGCAGTAAACGAGATTTAATGCCTCGTAAAAGTGATGAATAACGGCTTCCCTTTGCGTTTCGGTTATCAATTTTCGCTCGCGAAAGAAACAGACAACTCCGAGAACAATTCCCTTGTCAGAAGGAAAATTATGGGCTAGAGAGAAACCAGAGTTATAAATTTTCTAAATTAATTGCAGTGGTATTAATGTCGCTAAATTAGCGTAACGGTTAAATATAGAAAGGCAGAACTAAAAGGGTATTATTAATTCATACACAGAAAGCAATAATTTTATTAATAAAATATTATTTGCCCTTCAATTAATTTATGATGTAATAACATGTTGAGTATATTAATTCTTATAATAGGGTATTCTCTCATTACAAATATAAAAATCTGGTGTGGCCAACACAATACCTCCCGCCATTTACAGCCCGAGTCACAAAAAAGATTAAGTTAATCCTTATTTTTGGATTAGCGAATTTAACTCTAATTTTGTCAGTTTATTTCTTAAAATATAGTGTAATCTAATCCAAGTAACTACCATGTTTTTAAACCCCCAACACGATTAACAGGCTTATTCTCTAAAAATATCGTTATATAACAACTATCGTTATTTATAAATGTAACGATGTAATCCTGAACGACAATTTGTTAAAATTGTATTCACTAAGCAATATCGTTATAAACGTCCTCATACCGTTTGTCACAACGACTTTAGCCAATTTCTTTTAGAAAAGTTAGTAACTATTATTGTAAATTAGATTGTCATTGTAATGTCATTTTGCAAAAAATACTGACATTATTATATTAATTATTATTTCTTTATTGAGTAAAGACTAGGTATAAATATCGACTATCAAATGGATTATTATTGTCCCATAAAAGACTTTCACAGCCACAAACATTTCTTCTAAAATTTAAATATGGTTGTTAATTATATATTTGATGCATGAATATATATTTTGTTACCTATTTCCAATTTCTTCCTGCACAATTGCACAAATATAAATAATAAATTAATTAACCCTTCCATTTGCTAACATTTGACATTTACGGATTGAATAACGACAAGTGAATCCTTATCGTTCATGAACTACTTAAAATAACGACAATACGATTTCAATATAACGCCATTGGTTTTGCAGAATACGCTTTTTGAAAATTATCGTTATTTAACAACTCGCACGTTTGCAAGAACAGTGTCATAAGTCTAAAAAAATTGGTTTTTAGTTAATACATGATTTTTATGTAGAAAACCCTTAACTTTTTACTGCAACAGCGTCCTAAACTGTAGAATGTACAGTTTTCTATAAATTCGTTATTATGACTCTGTCCATGGTGAAGATAATTGCTTAAGTTTTACAAGAATACTGTCGTAAGTTAATAAGGCAAATTAAAGAAAAATTTATAATAATAACATTATTATAAATTTGCATGCATACAGTCATAAGTGAGTTAAAACCTTATTGCCAAAAAATGTAAATTATCTTCCTGACTACATTTAGCATGAACGTCGTCATAAGTTGAGATGCGTCTATGTTACTATAAACATATCTAGTGAAGAAACTCATGGATTGGCAAGAAGAATGTAACAAGTAACTTCTGACAATGTTCATGCCAAATATCAGATAATACGGTATGTCATACGACAGTACGGCAGTTTTTTTTATAGTAACAGTTTTGTTCTATTGTTAATAAGTTAATAAAAATGAATGATTCCAGAGGTCGGAAATTAGTAGATTTGTGTAAAATACTGCCAAGTGAAGTCATGTTAAGTTTCAAATGATTTTGTTATTATCAACAGTAAATCATACGCTAAATTATCATCGATTGATGCAACATAACCTATTATTTTTCATACAAAATTTAATATTTCAGTACGAAGAATCTAACAATGCTATGACGATGAAGAATTTAACAGTACAGTGTAAGAAATTACCATCCAAAAGTCCCCTTGAGTTGATTCCTATCTTAAAAGAACCAAAAAAATTTGACCAAAAGAAATTAAATGATAAATACGGAAACAAATTTAAATAAAAATTACACTGAGCCAGTACAGAATTCGAATGAACAAAAAGCCGAACAGTCAAAGGGACTAGCCACTGATAAAAATAAAAGAAAGTAACCAAGAACAACAACTGTTAAACATGGGAAGGAAAGGAAAACAAAGTCTTAGACGCAAAATAATGTTTAATAAGCGTTGGGTTTTTAATAGCACAGATTTCTTTTGTGTCTTTTATTTTTCTTAATATTATCTGTAATAATTTCTCGAAATATTATAATGTGATAATTATTTTTTACAATAATTATTTTATGTAATAAATCATATTAAAACTCTCACTACGAATATTTCGAAATAATACCTTTATTTATCCCGAAAATATTTTGCAGTAACAGTGTCACATATTTAAAATATTTGAAGCAATTTGCTGTAACATTGTCGTATCTTATGAAAATACTCAATTTCTTGCGTGAATACAATCATATGCACAAATATTTTCAAAATGATATGAATAAATATAATTAAATTATTTATAAATTAATGCTCGATAATAATTTTGTACATTATAGAAACCTAAAATGATTTAAACTTTTAAATAAGCATTTAGAGACACAATAAACAGTTGGTAAAACTTCAAACACCATTTTCTTAAAACAACGTCACTATTACTTACGACACTATTTTTGCAAACGTGCGAACTTTTTCATGATAACGATCCGTTATGGTATAACGACATTGTTACAGAATAAGCCAGTAAATCCCAATTACAGAGTGGGTTTACATTCACACACCATCCATGCCTCAGTGGGAATCGAACTCAGGGCCCCGAGAGCACTCATGACATGAAGCGTTGCTCTAACCATTGATCCACCGGAGCTATAATAAAATGAAGATTAAATTTTAAATACCGGGTTAGAATAGAATTCACTAATCCAAAAATGAGGATTATCTTAAACATTTTTGTGAATCATTAATTTTTATTAATATACATACCTACATATTTACTTATGTTGGAAACTGTATTGGATTCCTTTTCTTTTGTTCTATTTACTTTTTTCTTTTTAAAACGTTACTAATATTATTTTGAAATCATTAGTTCTTTGATAGTGACATTTATCTGTCAGTTACATACATTTGAATAATTGCGTTTTGTTTGTTTAAAGCATAGACTCTGGGATTTAAATTATAGATAATATTTTTAATTTACCCATAAAATATATAGAAAAAGTATTAAAACAAATCTATATAAAATTTAATAATCTTTAATTTTTATAATAACACTAATCTCGAAAAAATAACATTTAAAGGCATTTTTCGAAGAAAAACTATTTTGAGCTTCAAGTAAAGTGCCATTTGCGTTTATCCGATTTATACCAAAATCTAATGGGCTCTTTCCATTACAGAGAAAGTTCGAAATACAAGATTTCCAAATTTTCTGAATGATAGTATTGGAGTTGGAGGATCCACACATATACGCACATACAGACATACACATGTATTTAAATTAATAAAAATTAACGATTCACAAAAATGTTTGAACTAATCCTCATTTTTGGAGTAGTGAATTCTATTCTATACCGGTATTTAAAATTTAATCTTCATTTTATTATAGCTCCGGTGGCTCAATGGTTAGAGCAACGCCTCATGTCATGAGTGCCCTCGGGGCTCTGGGTTCGAATCCCACTAAGGCATGGATGTGTGTGAATATAAACCCACTCTGTAATTAGATTTAATCCTGTAGAGGAGTTTAAAAAAAGGTAGTTATTTCGAATAGTTTAGACTATATTTTAAGAAATAAACTGTCAAAATTAGACTAAAATTCGCTAATCCAAAAATCTTTTTTTGACTCGGGCTGTAAATGGCGGGAGGTATTGTGTTAGCCACACCAGACTTTTGTTTTTAAAACGTTACTATTATTAATTTGAAATGATTAATTCTTTGAAAGTGATATTTATCTGTCAGCTAGATACATTTGATTTGAATAACTGTGTAACCAAGAAGTTTTGTTTCTTTAAAGATTTAAATTATAGATAATTTTATAAATTTATCCATAAAATATGTAGAAAAGGTGTTAATGCAAATTTGTAGAAAACTTAATAATCTTTAATTTTTCTAATAACATTATAATCTCGAAAAAGAAAACATTTAAAGGTAATTTTCGAAGAAACTTTGAGCTTCAAGTAAAGTGCCATTTGCGTTTATCCGATTTATACCAAAATGTAATAGGCTCTTTCCATAAAAGAAAAAAGTCGAAATACAAGGATTCAAAATTTTCTGAGTGATAGTATTAGTTAGAGTGGAGTATCCACACATACATAGATACTCACATACATACACACAGACATCATCGTGAAAATATTAAAATAGGATTCTAAAGACCGTAAAACGTACTCATTTACCAAAATCTCGACATGCGATTTTTAGCACGATTCCTATACCTGCGTTACCAAGGGTAGCGGGAGGTAAAAATGATAAAATGCGTGCATACATCAGAGCTACAATAGTTAAACTCAATTTTTTAATTGTACAGTAAAGAATAAAATCTTTCTATCAGTCGTTTTCCAGATATCAATTTCAGCGACTATAAAATTCTTTTCGATTGTAAACTTCTGCATTCGCGAAATGCCATACGAGTCTTGCTGCGGTATCTACAACATGATCTGCCTCCTCTGTATAATGTCAACCCCTTGCCATTATCCTTGGAAACTAGGTAAGGCCCGTAAGGCCTAAGCGACGCACAGTGGCACTTCTCTGTCATTTATAGCCTCTTTAGGTAAGTTTTTAACAACTCGCACATCAGACTGTGAGGCTTTATGCCCATTACAATATGGAGCATCACATTCTATCATGCTGTAGATATTCCTACCATAAAAATCTGTTTTTTTAATGCTAATAAAATTTTATATCTCGTTAAAATTTCGTGTTGCAGCATACATTAATTTAATGCCTATTTGTTAAAGATTTCGCGAATTTTATTGTTTTCCGTGTTAATTTATTAGAGGCTTAGAAGAAATTATAACTTAGGAGACATTAAAGTTTATTGTCTGTTTTCCAGTTATGACATAATTGGATATGAACGTAGTGTATGTTTGTAGACTATAAACAATGGGTGATTATGGTAAGACATTAATTTTATAGCGATTGGCTTGTAATTTTCCTACTTTACAAGCCATTTCAATTCGAAAAATATACATAATATTTGACATTTCCTACATTGTAACTTCAATAAATATCATTAAGACTTATTACTTACATGAGGGTTACGCTAGAATTATTAAGAATCGGAAAAGTAGGTACGCCTTGGAAAACAAAATTTCAACTAGTTATTTAACTTTTATTAGAGTTAACTTCGGAAGAACTTGGTTAATCAATTTTTTAAAGTATCTATCGTAAGTGAAAATATGGAAATACCCAGACAGCATTTATTTCAGTTCTTGGTGAAAAAATATAAAAGAAATAGGACACCCGCCTTATTCGCTTGATTTGGCATTTTCGCAATAATAATAATGAAAATAATTTGATGTTATATTCGTAAATAACTAAATAAAAAGATTGCCGCCAAAAATATTTTGAAAAACAATCCCCCACTCTTGTGACGTCTAATTATATACAGCACGTCATTCATAGCCAATAAGAAAACAGTTTGTGCATCACCTACTTTATTTATATTAAAAAAATCTGATGTGACCAGCACATTACCTTCCGTCAGTTCTATGTATTTAGTACAAATTTCATACAGAAAGTTCCTTGCAAAAGATTCTATTTCTTGTACATTACCTTCCAGCTGTTGTACGTATTTTATACAAATTCCATACAGAAAATTTCTAGCAAAAGATCTTATATTTCCAGTAAAATTATAAGACAAACACACTATGTCAACTGCACTTGACACTAACACCTTTCAACAGGCTACGGAAACCCTCATGTAAAATCTCGAGACCATGTAGTAGCCTATGGATAGTATTTTTCTTCCAAGCGCTAGATGGCGCCAGGTGCAATATGACCGACGCGATAAAATTAAGAAATTACATATTTCGAATTAATCTATAGAAAGCCGCGGAATTTCAATTTGTATGACAAGTGTTTTAGTCATTTATGTCAAATTTATATCTGACTTAAAGTCACCATAAAATAAAGAAAGCGATTAAATTAATATTAAACGATTTCTTATACGACTATTGTTAATTTCTGTTCAATTACGTAAAGCTAATGGTATGTACTAATATATTAAAGAACGTGTTTTATAAGACATGTTTTTTTTGCACGCGCCAAAATTTAGAAAACGAGCATCAGCGAGTTTTCTAATTGATAAGTGCGAAAGAAAGTCTTATAAAATGAGTTCTTTATACTATTTTTTATATTTTGCGCTTTCTACAATAACATTTACTTACTCAATTTGTGATTATATTTGTAACCATTTGTACATTATCATGTAAATAATCTTCCCTAAATAAAAAACAAACAAAAATAATTTCGACATTACATTATTAAAATGAATTGTCAATTACCTAAAAATAAATTACGTAAAAATGGGTTAAAGAAACATCATCTAGTACCAACCGTCTAAAACAAAAAATTGCGTATCGAAATGAAGGTCATTACGATACGCAATTGCGTATAGTAATGACTTCATTATGAACGCAACATATAAAAAAATGTATTTTAAAAACAATAACAATAACATACATCTAATCAGCTCTCCATATAACGAAAAAGAATACGAAAGAATGATAATTTTTTAAATTGTAATATTAGAGTTATCACAGACAAAAATTTTGTTACACACACACACGTACAGACATCATAGTAAAAATAGTAAAATCGTATTCTAGGGACCCTAAACCGTGCTTATTGATTAATAACTCATCATCGAAATTTTTGGCCAAAGACAATACCTTCCTAACCTAAAGGTGACGGAAGGTAAAAAAACGTAGGCGATAGTTTGTCAAATGTTAAGTAGCATAAATTTTGACGTCATATTAGCGGTAACACAAGCCTTGTTTTAAACGTCTGCTTTAAAAAATGTCAAATTTCAATATTTAAATGAGGAGCTCCAAAGGACATTAGCCTTCATCAGGGCCACAAACTTGTAATCATTAGACAGTTTTTTGCCTTGATGAAGGCTAATTAATGTCTTAGCCGAAACGTTGGGATGAAATACATAATTTCTTCAATAGACTGCTAGTTTCCTTTTGGAATCCCTCATCCATTCGACAGTCGATCATTGCTCAAGTTATTTCTAAATTTGTGTAATATTATTTATTTATTTTTATTATTATTATTATTAAATAAAATTTGACATTTTTAAAACAGCGTTCTAAAGCCTGTGCTACAGGCCATTCAGTTTTACACAAATTTTAATAATTAATTGTAAAATATCTAATAGACATTTCATGGTATTTTTAAATTGGAGGCTAATTATAGTATATTAAGTATTAAGAACGGCATTGATTATATATACTAGCGTATATACGCTAGTATATATAATCAATGAGAACGGTAAGGACAGTTTACCGATCGAAGACAATTTTGTCTGAGATCAGTAATTCCTTAACGTTCGTGATGCTTATACTATTTCTTGTACGACCGACGCACAAAATTTAAAAGAAAAAAGATTTGAAAATTATTATGACATTAATTTTTTTAGGTTTTTGAAGTAATGCTGGATTTATACAGCGTAAGCCGTAACGTAACGTATCGTGACGTAACGTAACGTAAAGAATAAATCAATGCATACATATGTGATAATTTATACAGACGTAAGCCGTAACGTGACGTACCGTGCCGAAACGCGTCAAAAACCCAAAGATCGCCAACTTTTATCTTTCTACGTTACGGCACGTTGCGATATTACGAAAATTAGTACTGCCCTGCGCTAGTCTGTTTTTGTGTGGCTAATTATGTCAACGTTAGGATTAATAAATTAAATGGAAATAAATATAAAAATACTACATTACGAATAGTCTGTCTTGTGTGACTTTGACTGACATAAGTGACATGTGTCAAAGTTTAGATTAATATATTGAATGGAAATATATATGAAATATAGTGCATTTCGAATAAACGAACGAATACAAATCTGATTTACACTACACTTGTATCCACAAAGCATTAGTATACTTTTTACGAAAATGTACCGAAAAAATTCTGTATAAAATAGCCTAGAAAAATCACGCGTTACGATACGTTACAATACGCCACAGCACGGTATGTTACGTTACGGCTTACGCTGTATAAATCCAGCATAAGCTTTGATTTTTGTTTTTATTTATTTACCGTCTCGCCTCCTGAAGATAAGTGAAGCACATCACTTACCGACGTGATTCACATCACTTACCGTTCAGTAATTTATAAATAATACCTACAGTCTTGGAAACACTATCGGTAAGCATAAAAAATAATCTGATCGTGCAAAAAATAATATTTTTTAAAAAACTAATAGCTACTTAATGCATATAAAAATTCTTGCAATAACTATATTTTTAAAATAATTTCAAAGATTGGTGGGTTTTTTTTTAAGCGGAAGAAAGAATAGTGAAATGTACTACTGTTGAAGGGAACTACTTTGAACATATTTAAAACAAAATTCTAAAAAATATGAACCATGTGACTTTTCAATATTTCCAGCGTGGCTCTCGTATTCTTTATAAATCAATAATATGTAATGGCTATAATTCAATAGGAATAAACAAAAGAAATTTACATATATCTTCGTTATTAATAGGGTTGTTTTAGTAAATTGTATATTTTTATAAATACTTCATAAATCTTTTAGTTTTATTATCCAAGTATAAAATAAATGCAAATGAAAAGACAAAAAAGTAGTAAATTTTTAATTCATAAATTAGTAATAGAAGAGTACATTGCTTTTTTATAATCATGGCGCAGCTAAGTGAAATGAACAAGAATGAAAAAAATTAAAGTAAATTATTTTCTCCTCATAAAACAAACAAAACAAATTGTCCTTCCTTTATCCTGGCATCCGGTTGTCATTTTAATTAGCAACATATCTCCGACCGGCCCTATAAACAAGTCGGTATGCGCATGCGCGGTGGTCCGTACAGTGAGTACCTACCTGCCTAAATATTATGCGTTAATAAACACATTTTTAAATGCGCACATGTATGTGTGGCAGCTCGTTTACTGCGTTTAATACTACCCACAAATTATTTAATCGGTCCATAAGTGTCAGCGCACACCGTAAAATGTTCTAGTGAAATGACAGTCGGTAGTTGGGAGTTATGCCGCTATGAGTGCTGAGGACAGGGAATGAAAAAGGGGAGAGAGTGTTACATGTGCTTTATCTTTGTGCTCAAAGATAGTAGCAATTTTATTTAAAGTCGAACTATACCCAGAGAAAAATGAATAGTTTTTAGTAAATAAATATTCATAATTAAGGGATACTTCACTCATTCAATTATTGCAACCTTGCAACAAATACAATTTAATCTTTAATAAGAAATGTATTTTATTCATTCAGTTATATTATTTATTTGACCGTGATTTATTTCATATAAATTTAATTTAATTTTCTCAAATAAACTAATATATTTGTGCTTAGTATTTTAAATTGAGATTTCTAATAAATTGATTTATAATTTTCTGAAATATTTACTTGTTTCCTACAAATATGTAATTGTTTTGAATTAATTTTGTAATATATTTGTGTAAACTTTATATTTATTACAATGAAAAATAGTTTCTATTGTGTGAATTTACATTTATTTGTCACAAATAAATATTATTTGTGGCAAAATAATATTTCTATTGAGTGAACAATGTTCTATTTGTCACATGATGATTTTAAGTGAAGTTTTTCATTTGTTGTACGTTTCATCTTGTATATAGTTGTGCTCATTTCTGACAGTGTTCATTTGTGGCGATTTCTGTTTCATTCGTGTGCTAAAAAGTTGTGAATATGGGCTTAGGATTTATTTGTAACAAATAAATTTACAGTTCACGTAATTATATCTTTTTCTCAGTGTAGCTGTGTTTGGTCGAGAATCTGGACCACCGAGTTCGATCCAGAACTAACGCCAAATATTCCGAATTTTAAATGGCACAAAATTGACCCCTGTGTTACACTCTCCACGCCAACAATGAGTGCCCGTGAGGTAACGCCTGGTAAACGCCCGCACGGTCCAAATATGTTATCATCATTACCGAAATCTGTGTACAAAGCAGATTGGCACACCCAGCAATGGGTAATATGCCGTGATGATATATTTATTTTATTTATAAATAATGTATAATTAATTAAATTTTAAAATAAGTTTTCCTTCAATCGTTCGTTCTTGTCTCCACAGGTCTTCCGCACTTTGAATCAGCCTGAATCGATTTTCGGGCCCATCAATTTTTTTTGTGAATGCACACTACATCAAAAATAATATTCATACTTTCAAAATTTTGAAAAATAACAAATGTTCCATTTCCTTCTTACATGTCTGCGTAACTTTTGTTATGCCAGGTTTTTCTCTTTATAAATTGTTTTAACAATGAAAAGTTTCCTTTAATCTCAAAGTCATTGTCCTGATAATTTAGTGGCTAATAGATAAATCCTATCGGTTCACAATTAATTATAAGAAATTTATGATAATACAAAAAGCCCGAAATGTAAATAACTGCCATTATTTATCTCCGGAAGATAAAAAGAAATTTTTAAAGTGATATATTTGTTCTACTTTCTTAGATTTACGCCGTCAACATACGAGAAGTAAATTAGAATAAATGTATTGGAACATTTATTATTATTACGTATATCGGGTGGTGCTCGAAACCGTTTCATATAATATAGACATTTATATGGGAGAAAAATACTTCAAATAAAAGTTTTGGAGAATTAAATTCTGCATCTGATTCAATAATCACGTTTTATTTTGAATGTAACTGAGCAAAAAGAATTTAAAATTTTATAAAAGTTACTTCTTTGCCATGGAATTGAAACTAAATCACAAACAAATATAATTAGGAGGATTAAAAATCTTCGGGATATCAGTCAACAGGATTTATTTATTTTGACAACTCCGACGTTTCGGCAACACAGTTGCCTTCTGCAGGGATATGTCTATAAAAGCAACATAAAAAAGATAGTTGCAGTCAATATACAAATGTTTATAGGTTGAAACATTTAAAAAACCGCCAAACAATAGAATTTCTAATAAACATCAATTCGCACAACCAGCACATAGGAAAATTAACTGTAAATATATAAGAAATGGATCAAAAACCACGTTGTCAACTGCCAACAAAATGAACAATATTTAACAAAAATTGAAGATTTTTAATCCTCATAATTCTCCACAGTCGATCAATTTTCTCTTAAATATAATTAGGTTTACCGGTTTCAGGATATTAATCCATTGTTTACATGTACAAAAGTAGACTGGTAACTACGTAATAACTGTATCTGTACGGTAATATTATTACCATACTGACTTGTCAACAACAGTCTACAAAATGAATATAAAATGAAATGAAAATAATGCTTTTCATTAATACATACATACAGATAACGTTAGTGTATCGTTCTAAATACGGTTTACTTTATTCTAAAATAATAAACAGGAATAACACTGGGAAAACTTGGAGAAAAACAGTCTGATGAAAACGTTTGAAAATTTTTTATTACAGAGCCGACGTTTCGACACCATATATGCCTTCTTCAAGGAAACGTAAACATACTAAGTTGATTTTTTTAAAAAAAATGTTGAATTACAAAAGTAAATTGTCAAAATTATACAGGATATCTCACAACTCGCGCCCCAGACGAAACTTACACTTGCCAACAAATAGAAGAAAATAATTTGCGGCTGCCTTGCATAACGGAATTACAAGACTTTTTAATCCACCAATCCCGGAAGGATATTTTGAGGTGTGATAGTATTATTACAAAATAAAACTGATTGCTATGTTTTAAAAATACTACTAGTGAGTTACAAAATTTGTTTGACTTACTGTAATTTTGACACTTTAGAGTTGACTTTTCACAACAAATTTAGGTTAGCGAAGGTGTCATCCGAGAACGTCATTTATATCGTAAAGTGCAACGCGTTGTAGCATCTGTGTAAAATGTGTTAAACGAAAATATTATTAATCAGCGGCTGAATACATGGTAAGAATTTGCCTTTTTTTATTCACCTTGTCAAATTTAATTTGACACTGACATTTTTCGAAAACTACAGTCGCCCACACATTTCAAAGAAGATTTGATTTGTATAAAACCCTAGTAACGTAAAATTACGGCAAACACGCGTTAAAGGTGTAGGTCTCTGATTGGTCAATTTTAAGACGTCTTTTCTTGAATATCTTTTAAGCTAGATTTTTTTTCTTCGAAATTACACATCCGAGTTCAGTCTCGTGTTTCCTCATTCGCTCTGGGGCGCGAGTTATGAGACAGTCTATATTTCGATAAATGTAAACCACACAGTTCTTCAGAACAAGTTCTATATGCCTTTAATTTTTTTTACACCATTTTTGAAACAGCCTGTATTATGTAGTCCGAGTTTTTCTGTTGCACACGATATGTATTTTGTATATGGTACTATGGCTTTTACGCATCACTATAATCCGATTTTTTAAAATAAACTTTTAATGTACCGTTTTACAATTCAAAGCCTGATAAAATCATTATCTATTAAACATTAGATTTAATTAGTTTTTAATTATAACTGCCATTTCAAAACTCGTTTTAATAATTTAGTAACATATCAAATATCTTCTTAAAAATTTCCATATGGAATAAATTATAATAAATTAATTAACATCATATGAAGAAATTTTTCTAACATTCGTAAATCGAAGGTTACTATCAATCCAAAATATCTGTTAAAGATTTAATATATTCTTATTGATGTATCAAAGATTATTTCTATATTCCAAACCGTATTTTCGTTGTAATTTATTTTAATTTTGAAAGCCTGATTTATAAGTAGATGGAAATAGTTGTTATTTCAGTTAACGGTTATTTATTATGATTAAGTTAAGTTGTAAAAGCGTTTTAAAATATGTGAAATGTTGGCACACCTACAAACAGAAGGATTTATGAAGAAAAAAAAATGGAAGCCGTAAAATAATACACAAGCAAATTAATATCACAAAATATATATGAATATGTATAAATAATTTAACAGTAATAATAAAGTGTACTTATATTGTTACATTAAATATTAAGATATTTGTCAAAGAACAAATAATATTCTTAATATACAGTTTTTGAAATGGTAAACTGCATAAAAACTTAAATTCCTATACAAGAGTCTCGTCAGAACTATTAGGAATAAATTAGATTAATAATTTGACAGTTTTTACGTCAGTCAGAAATTAATTTGTCTATCTCCTGTTAATGAGTACTTATGATTTTATTGTTGCCATCTTATGAGTTCTGAAGTAACTTCTTTAGACTAAAACAACAAGCTCGAAGTGAGAGATAGTTAAGCATTACCATGACCTCTTAGATAGAATTTAAAACAGTATATTTAAATGTGTTGGATAATTTTGTGTTTCGATATTATTTTTTTAGAAATACTGATCACTCATACATACGTCGAATACCATGGCAAAATAAAACAGAGCAAATATCAATTAGGGTTTAGTGAACAATACGTTGAGATGAGAAGAGAGGCCATGGTATGCTAATACAAAACTACATATTATTGTATTGGGAAGCTAGGTATACGGGGGACAGTAACGGCAAGTGGAAATGGATATTCGGCAGTGGTGTTGAAGAGTTGTAGCATATAGATAGTCGGTGATACTGAAGTTGTGGAAGTTAGAACAGATAGTCCCTCAGAAAAACAGTTAGTTAGATACAAAAATAGACAGTGATGTAGGCGTGAATTCTGTCCGGTCAGTTGAATAAACAGACGCTGTTGAGTCAGTTGAGTATATAGACGCTGTGGAGGTCGGTAGGTCGGACATTTGAATGTGATATAAATATACAGGGTGTAAATGAAATAAGTGCATTAAATTTAACCAGTAATATAACTCGTCGAGAGCAACAATATTTCTTAATAACTTTTTCTCGAAATCGCATATTTTTTTAGCATTTTTACCACCCCGTAAATTGACGAGTCGTTTCAAATATTTTTGTGATAATGGAATGCAGTAGCAATAGCTATGAAAAATTTTGTTTTAGCAATTGACACTCCTGTTCCAATTAAATTTTGACATTAGTAATAAACTTGTTTATAAGGTAAAATTCTGTCAAAATGCGAGTACACAGACATTGTAATTACTTACCTATGGTTTATTTATTTATTTTTTTACTCGTATCTATACTACATTTTACTTGACATCACGGTTGACATAACGACAGTGTCATGGAGTTGCCAACGCATTTACACGGAGCGTTTTCAAATCATTCTGTTCTTAATATTCGCACATTTGTTAATCTTTATCACATCATACGGAGTGTCACATATGACAATTTTTAAAAAAGCAACAGTTATATCCATAACATGTGCAAAAAGTTCTATGTTTTCAGCATATAACAGACTTCAATTTTGGGAATGGCTCATAATGTTCATTAATGAGACTGAATTTACTTGGGAAGGTATATTTATTATGCACAATACACATCTCGACAGACGAAAATGCTGTAAAAATTTTCATTAAAAAATGTTTGGCCGGGAACAATAAATGGACGACAAATTATTGGTACTCATGTACCTCTTTTAAATGGACAAAAGTTTGTACTTACATTTTTTGAATAACGTATTTAAATTATTATGATTTGTCGGCGATAAATAATCATCTCATAACATAATAACTATGCTTTTGCTCTTCCTCTCGTTACCTCGTCCCTCCTTGTCATCCTCTATTCACAGGTGAATAAAATCCTGGTTTAATACACAACTTTATAATTTTGTTATCCAAAATTTATTTTAAAAAAAAACTGTACTATTACGTATTAATTAATAATAATGTTATTTCCCTTGATTCGTTTATTAATTACTGTGACTGTCATGCCCGGTTGCAGAAACGCTAATCAAATCAGTAATCAGTTAACTGTTCATCAAATATTGATGTTCATCAAATTCAAATCGGGTTGCACAAAACAAATCAACCTCTTATTAATCTTCCATCATGTGATGAGCCGTTGATTAGTGGTAATAGATGGCAACACCGCGCTGTGTTCACGTGATACCGCCAAATCAACAGCTGATTGTCAGTTTTTACTGCGAAACAGAATGTTGTGCAGATGTAAGTATTTTACAAATAATTAGACGACGAAGCTGAGCGAATCTGAACGAAAAATGGTATAACGAGCATGCGTCTATGTTAAAATGAGATAATAACAATGAAAAAGGCGATGTCAGATTACCAGTTGATCGTTCGTAATGTGTGAATACTAAAGTTTATATTGTTCTAAGTATTTAGTAAAATACTATACTTCATATTTCATTATATTGATAATAAAATTTGTGTTCTAGGATCAATCGATTTGTTTCTACCAGGTAATGGTTGAATTCTTGCACCAAATAAATGTATTAAATTATTAACTGTATTTTTTGTTAATCTGTACTTAAACTTGTGATTGTCAAAGGTTTCGAAGGGATTTTCTCTTTCTCGTAACATTCGTATTCTACGTGGCCGTAATCTGCGTGGGGGTTCTTCAATATCGGAAAGATCTGACAAGTCAGATTCCATTTTAAATATCAAATATCGCGCCTTTATTACCTACAAGGTGTAGGGAATATTAGAAATCATAGTGGGAAAATTTACTTCAATGATAGATTACAACCAGTCAGGTAATATATAATCAGAAGTATTACTCGTATTTAAACTTACGTAAGTATTAAATTATTTGAATTCATTACAATCAGTTAGATTTATCTTACTAAATCCGATTTTTTTTATCTATTTATACATATTTGATTTTGATTCACTAGGTTAAGTACATAGTAATAAAGTTTGTAAGTGGTCAGGATCAGGATTCTAATTTTACGTAACACATGTTTGTTCTATAATTTAGGGCCTGTAGGTATTGTTTAAGAATATATCTCAAGGAATAGTTCATGCATGAACTCACATTGTTTGTATTAATTGTTGTAATCATTTGTAAAAACTGTATATATGTATGTACTTATTTAAAAAATAGTAATTGTTCTACCAACTACTCACCTTTGTTATAAGTTACCAAATTTGATATACAATAAAGAATATTATATTAATTTAATTTATTATTCAAATAAATACAGAATAACACGCCTAAAATGTAATTGGAAACTCAAATGTCAAATTGATTGTTCATTAATTGACGTACTAGCTTCAATTAAAAATGATTATTTGTTAACGGTTAATTAAATGATGATTGTTGTTTGTGCAACCTAATATATAGTTAATGACCCGTTAACGGTTGATTAACTTTGATGTTTGTTACAATTTGATTAACGATTGATTGTCCGTTGACGGCTTGTTAACGGTTAATTAAAAATTTGATTAGCCGTTAACGGTTTGTTAACAAATGATTAATTTTGATTAGCGTTTCTGCAACCGGGTGTAAGTGTAACCGATAACCGACAATTTTTGAGCTGTTTGTATCCTACTTGAATACGGCAGCAGCCGTTTGTTCTCCATGGGCGGGTAACGAATATGCAGCAAATCTTTAAAGAATTTTAACTCAAAATCTAAAAGACTTAGAAAAAAAGTTATTAAGAAATATTGTTGCTCTCATCGAGTTACATTACTGGTTAAATTTAATGAATTTATTTCATTTACATCCTGTATAATGACATAAATAGTTGAGATAAATAATCAGCATGATCGTATAAATAAATAATGTTACTTGTTTAAATAAATAAATGTGTAAGTGTTTAACTAGTTAATTATATTCTTAGTCTTAATTAGTATTTAATATTTGTTAAGCCGTAGTAATCGTTATTGTTATTATCTTTTAAATATTAATTTATCATATAATAATAATTCTTTGATTTTTACACTTTACACATATAAATAAAAACGTTACTATTAAGTATTATCGAAAGGAAGTAATTTTAAGTTATTTACTAGCTCTGTATCTATGTAATAATTGACACAATGTTTATGTAATATGTAATTATTGTTTCATAATAATACATGACATGTTTATACGTGTTCTAATACGACAAATAAGATATAAAATTTAAACTAAAGCACCATATTGAAATTTATATATTCATTAAACATTATAGCTATTTATGTTAATACCACAAGTAATTTAATGTTAATTTCAAAAATATCTTAGACTAGAGTACCTGTGCCTACTGCATTAGTAAATATCTATAGATAGATAAACACATAATAATGCTATAAACATTTGCATTTTTATATTAGCATTTGCCTTATTTGTTTAATTTCTTAATTTGCAAATTTGAATTTAATAAATAAATAAACATAATTTTCCAACAAGTATTTTTAAAGCTGCACATTTATTTAACAAAAACTTTAATATAAGAATCGACTTATTTGTATGACCGTGTAAAAATAAACAAAAAATCTGATGTGGCCAACACTATACCTCCCGCCATTTGATTTTTATTAATTTAAATATACATACTTACAAATTTATTTAACTGTATTAAATTCCAATCCATATAACTATGGTTCTATTTATTATTTTCTTTTTAAAACGTTAATATTATTACTTAGAAATGATTAGTTTTTTGGCAGTGACATTTATCTGTCAGTTTCATACATTTGAGATATAAACTGTGTAACTAAGTAGTTGTGTTTGTTTAAAGCGTATGCTCCGGGATTTAAATTATAGCTAATTTTACAAATTTATCTATAAAATATATAAAAAAGTATTAATGCAAACTTGTAGAAAATTTAATAATCTTTAATGTTTATAATCAGATAAATCTAGAAAAAATAACATTTAAAGATATTTTTCGAAGACAAACTATTTTGAGCTTCAAGTAAAGTGCCATTATCCGATTTACACCAAAATCTAATGGGTTCTATCCATATTAGAATAAGGTCGAAATAAAAGGTTCCAAAAGTTTCCGAATAATAGTATTTGAGTTAGATCCCCACATACACACACAGACATCATCATAAAAAATTTAAAATTGGATTCTACGGACCTTAAAACGTGGTCATTTATCAAAATTTCAATATGCGATTTTTAGCACAATCCCTATCTTCCCTTACGAAGGGTAGCGAGAGGTAAGAAACATTTTTCGAACAGGGTATGTAACCATATATTTTTATTTAGGTATACAGGCTGTCTATATAAGCTTGCTCACTATTGGTAACTTTTTTTATTTGAAGAAGTACGAGGTTGGTTAAATAATAATTTAAAAAAAAAACAATTATTTCCATGGCTTACTTGGCTAAATTAACTAAAAATAGTATACAAAATTTTCATTTTAAACGAAAATAAGTTGGTTATTAGAAAAAATTGTACATAAACAACATTACCTTATTGAAAAGTGAAAAATAGTGACTTTCCGGTTCCATTTTCAAATATATATTTGGTCCCATATTTTTGAAACCGCTAATACAATTTCTTTTTTACTGATATCACCAATTTTCTCATTCAAAATGGTCACTTAACCAATCTCGTATATATTCAAATCAAAAAGTTACCAATAGTAAGCAAGCTTATAGAGACTGGACAAAAAATATAATACCCCTTTATTTTAAAATCGCTTAATTATTTTTGGTTTACAAGAAATAAATTATAAAAATTTGAAGCAAGAGTATAGTGACGTCACTATGGCCCAAGCGTGGTAGACAAAGACCAAATACAGACTCCCTTGATAGTTAATAACTATTTATCCATCATAATCATTGAAGTTTCAATAGATAAAATGTCACTTTAAAATTAGGTGTTGAAAAAATATTTAAAAAATACGATCCTTGAACGAATATTTCAAAGTTCAATCTATGATTCATACTGTCTGACACAATTTGAAATCTACAATTTGCTATTTGGCATCTTTCGTATCTCTGTGACCTTGGTAATGTATTGTGTCGTCCTCTTTCATGTAAACAAAATAAACATCGTACCGTTTCAGAAACAAATAGTTTTGTTCCGGTTCTAGTGTACGATACACTACGGTACGCTAGTGCTAGTGTATATGTGTATGTATGCATATATAGTATACAATACATACACAAGGTTGGCATTTAGATTATGTGTTATATGTTTACTACCAACTTGCATGTGCGGTATTCATAGCACATGTCATCAAATAGTACAGGGAATTATTTTTAATGTTTTTTTTGTGAGATTCTTAAAATTGTGTAGTGTGTTTATATTTTGCGAAATATTTTATAAATTAAATATATTTGTTAATTAAAGTTATTTGCAACATATTTTTTGTACATAGATAGGTGTTATATTATATTAAAGAAATTTTAGTAACTGGTCCAGATTTTTTTTTTAATTCATGAGGTAACTAGGTAAAGGCATAAATGTAAGTTTTCCTATTATCCCTTTTGCCTTAGGTATAGGTACATTTTTGTTTTAATTCATAAACTTTTTATGGCGTTTTTGTGAAATTCATAATGACTCTAAAATATCGTTCCAACAAAAAAAAATCTGATGTGGCCAGCGCATAACCTCTCGCCAGATATTTTACGGTTGTACGCATAAAAGAAAAAATATTTTTAAATACAAATACATATGTCTCACTACAAAATAATTCTCACATATATTTGCAAAATCTATGGGATATTTTCTAAATTATGTACAATACATACATTTTCTTTATATTAAATTTTCTTTTTCTACTTTCCGTTTCTTTTTCTTTAGGTATATTCGTCATTTTTTCGCAAATTCCTTTTATATTCTTTTTTACGTATATTCTTTTGCGTTGTTGACTTTTTTTTTATTTTCATAATCTTCATAATGATGTACAAATATTTTTGACAGTGACATTTATGCGTCAATTACAAACATTTAAATTTCTTGCCTTGAAGTAGTTTGATATGAGAATTTTATTACATCAAATTATTTTATATGCATTTCTTTATCTCTAAATCTATAGAAGATATAATAATGAATTTATATTTATCGAATAAAGAATTTAACGTTCTTTAATATACTTAAGTATTTACATAAATTTTCGATAAATAATATTTAGATGATTGTTTTCTTGTAACTACTACTTCCGGTTGTCCAATTGTTACCAAAACTTAATCAACTCTTCCCATTATTGTTAGATTGAGGAACCCGTAGTTAAAAATGTCTTTAGTTTTTTAGTATTTGAGAATTCGTGGATCCAATATCCGCACACACATCTACACACACACACACACGGACATCATCGTAAAAATGTTATAATCGGATTCTAAGGACCTTAAAAAGTGCTTATTCACTAAAATCTGGATATGCGATTTTTAGCATGAATTCAATACCTCTACTAAATGGTCAAAAAGGAAGATGTGAAGATTATATCCTTGTGACCGTGATCGTACAGTCCAATATATGTTTTTGTTGCTATTATAATTTTCTAATGCTTTATCTTTAGTGTTTTCGAGCTATTTCAATAAAATAAATAAATATAAATATATCATCACGGCATATTACCCATTGCTGGGTGTGCCAATCTGCTATTAATTTTTATTTTAATGTTTCATATACAAAAAACTTTTTCGAAGCATCTTATGTTTTCTTTTAACTAAAAAATGCCATTTTCATCATTATGCAAAAATATAACACTATGATCCTCTTTTTTATATTATGCAATTTTTGTTTCATAGTATAGAAGAGATGTTACAGAATATAAATTTCATTAACATTATTCCAAAATGCTCAAAATACATTTTTAGACTAAAAAATAGATTAGGGTTTCTTACACTCCACTTGTTTAAAAATGTTACAAAATTCTACGTGTCGGACGCGGGGTTAAGATAAATGATGTAACGTTTCTCTTTCTGAACGAAACAAACTAATTTCTTCTATTTCTGTCATTTTAATATCAAATGCTTACAAAGAAGTTAAAGTACATAGCAGTCAGTTACACTGACAGGGACGAAGAAAATGGGTAGTACAAGATCATTTATCCCCTTTAAAAAATCTGATATGAACACCACACGACTTCCTTGTACGCAAGACTAATATAAAGTATAGACTCAATTATAACGTATTGACGTAATTTGACATTAACATCTATTTTTTATTTTATTGTTATTTTTTGTCCTAATCCATAGCAAGCTTCATTACAAAAACCAAAAAGTATATAAGTTTTAAATTTACATATCTCGCTTATACAAAAGGCTAATTTAATAATACTTGATGTGCTAGACGCAGAATTTAATTCTCTAAAACTCTTATTTGAAGCATTTATTTCTAAAATCATAATGAAACCATTTTATTCAAGAAAAACTGTTAACAACTTCAGTAATATATCACTTCCGGTTAGCCTGTTTTAACCAAAATCTGCTTTGTTATTTCAATTGATATAAAAGTCTTATATACTAAATTTGAAAAGTTTTGGATTATATTTTAATATAGTTTTTCATTACAATCTATTATAGGCTTCAAATAAAGTACCATTTCTGGAAATTATGTAATCACCAAAAAGGGAGGTGCACAACTAGATGTTATAGAAGTCCTAAATACACAATTTCAACTTTCTACGGTTTACCGTTTTTGAGTTATGCGAGATACGTACGTACGTATACGTCACGACGAAATTAGTCAGAATGGATTCAGGGATGGCCAAAATGGATATTTCCGTTGAAATCTGGAAACCGAAATTTTTCGCGAATACAATACTTCCTTTACTTTGTACAAGGAAGTAAAAAACTGTTCTTGGTAAAAATAAAGTGGCTCTATAGAAACCACATTTCAATAATTTTTCATTGTGAACGGAAATAATATTTATTAAAATTTCGTACGTTACCAATGCCACTATTTCTATCACTGCTCCTATTTTTATTTTATTACCTTCCGTCACCTTTAGGTAAGGAAGGTATTGTCTTTGGTCAAAAAATTCGATGATGAGTTTTTAATCAATAAGCACGTTTTAGGGTCCCTAGAATACGAATTCACTATTTTTACGATGATGTCTGTATGTGTGTGTGTGTGTGTGTGTGGATGTGTGTGTGTGTGTGGATGTGTGTGTGTGTGGATGTGTATGTGTGTGTGTGGATGTGTGTATGTGTGTGTATGTGTGTGTGTGTGTGTGTGTGTGTGTGTGTGTGTGTGTGTGGATGTGTGTGTGTGTGTGTGTAACAAAATTTTCGTCTGCGATAACTCTAATACTACAGTTACAAAAATTATAATTTTTCGTATACTTCTTCGTTACATCCATATGAAGAGCTGATTAGATTTTGGTTACAATTGGTCAACCGGAAGTATCATCATTTGAAGATTTTAACAGTTTTTCTTGAAAAAACTATCACATTTGATGTTATTATAAATATTAAAAAATATTTTATTCTCTATACGATTTGACTGCATTTTATGCTTAATATTAAATGGATATAGAGTTAAAAAATTATAAAGAAATTAAATTTCATAAAGTAGCCATAGCTATGGAAACAGCTACTATATTAAGAAAATTCTTATTGAAAGATGTCAGTGTCAAGTGAAATTGACAGTGTGTTTGTCTTATAATTTTACTAAAAATATAGGATCTTTTGCTTTCTGTATGGAATTTGTATAAAATACATACAACTGCTTTAAGGTAATGTACAAGAAATAATAATAATAATAATAAATCTTTTATTTCTGCAGATACATTACACAGTATATAGAAAACGTCACAAAATAATAATTTTCTGTATGAAATTTGCATAAAATACATGCAACTGCCGGAAGGTAATGTACAAGAAATAGAATATTTAATTTAGCAAGGAACTTTCCGTATGAAATTTGTACAAAATACATACAACTGACGGAAGGTAATGTGCTGGCCACATCAGATTTTTTTTTTATTCTGAACGAGTATTAAATTTTCATTTAATTCACTATACAATAGAGATATGTCTTCATTATCTAAATCTACTAATAAAAGCAGACTGACATACGCACATTCAAAAATAAAAATAGTAGTTGGAACTTGAAACACTTCTAACGAAACTATTTTAGTTATTGCAATATTATTCCCGACGAAACAATGAATAGATCATTTATTTTGCAAAACATACCATCCCGAAATCTGTTTGGAATTAAATAATCCTTTAAGTACGCCAATAGTAATGAATCACCAGTGCCTAACTCATTCTTGTCTTTGAGGAGCCTTGTCCTCTTGTACAATTATTTCCTCAACGTATAAATCATGTGGTTTTGCATTCTGTTTGCGTATTCGCCGCATGTGAGGTGGCGCCTCTAAGAATTTACATGCACGCCGTTGGTATTTAGTACCTCCTGCGGTCGTAAAGTTTGTACTCTTCCTGTGTGAGCGACAAGAACTATGTCTACTTCCTAGTTCACCCGCGCCATGTGCGAAATACCAAAGATATGATTTATACACCGATAGAGATAACAATGATAAGAAATACGAGTATAAGGTTATAAAAATAAAGATGTGGATAGACAAGAGAACGGGTGGTTATTGAAAAAATTCCCGATAAGAAGTGATATTAGTGCTTCAGAAAAGACCAGATCTAGTCTTGGTTTTGGTTTCGCTTTGCCTTGTTTTCGGAAGTCTTGTCTTGGTTTTGCCGGGTCTCGAATACTAAGTCTTGGTCCTGCTACTCGTAGTCTTGGTTTTGAATCAAGAGTCTCGACACAATTACGCCAGAATAACGCATGCGCACATCGACGCTTCTATTTACTTATAGTGCAATGCAGAATGCGTGTGTTAAGGCTGGTTCATGTAAGCTGTAAACTTAAGACTTTACCTTAGCATTATGACTGCATTAATAATTCGAGTATAGACAAATGCGTGCTACGGTATATGTAGCTGTAACCTTAGCATTATGCTCCAACCAATTTCTAAATTCTAATGTCTAACAATCAGAAGCTTGCCGCTGGCGATATTCATGTCTTTGAATTTGAGGTTTGACGATTTAAAAAATTCTGTCACATTTAAGTAAAAATGAACTAAATGAATTAGTGGAACAATACAAATATTATAGGTCGGACTCCTCAACGCCTTTTCTTTCTTTTCTTAAATTTATTTGCCAAAGCAATTATTCTACTTATAAAAATTGTTGAAAATACGACAACGTCTGTATCACTATCCATATCTATATTTTGTCCTTGTATGTCAATATGAATGTTAGAAAAAATGACATTATCGGCCTATACTCTATTGGTTTGCCCTAAGAAGTACATGTACCAGGCAACGTAATGTAAAGTTTAATGCAAAGTCATAATAATAAAACCTTGTATTTCGAACTTTTTCTATAATCGGAAGAGCCCATTAGATTTTGGTGATAATTGGATAACCGGCACTTTACTAGAAGCTCAAAATAGTTTTTCTTCGAAAAATACCATTAAATATTCTTTTTTTCGAGATTAATGTTATTATAAAAATTAAAGATTATTAAATTTTCTATAGATTTGCATTAATACTTTTTTTATATATATTCTACCAATTATTTTATTTTGTATAAGGCTATGTACCTTACAACAAATAAAGATTATATATATATATATATATATATATATATATATATATATATATATATATATATATATATATATTTGCATTAATACTTTTTCTATATATTTTATGGATAAATTTATAAAATTATCTATATTTTAAATCCCAGAGCCTCCGCTTTAAATAAACAAAACGCAGTTATTCAAATGTATGTAACTGACAGATAAATGTCACTATCAAAAAACTAATCATTTCAAAATAATATTAGTAACGTTTTAAAAAGAAAAAAGTAAATAGAACAATAGAAAAGGAATTCAATACAGTTTCCAGCATAATCCTCATTTTTGGATTAGTGAATTCTATTCTATACCGGTATTTAAAATTTAATCTTCATTTTATTATAGCTCCGGTGGCGCAATGATTAGAGCAATGCGTCATGAGTGCCCTCGGGGCTCTGGGTTCGAATCCAACTAAGGCATGGATGTGTGTGATTGTGAACCCACTCTGTAATTGGGATTTAATCCTATTAAGGGGTTTAAAAAAAAGTTTGTTACTAGGATTAGATTAAACTATATTTTAAGAAATAAATTGTCAAAATTAGAGTAAAATTCGCTAATCCAAAAATAAGGATTAACTTAATCTTTTTTGTGACTTGGGCTGTAAATGGCGGGTGGTATTGTGTTGCCACACCAGATTTTTGTAATTGTTGTTTACAAGCAGACAAATTTTTAAATGTTAAACTAAAATATATATCAAAAAATAGGTTATGTAATAAAGTTATCAATAAGTATACAATAACCATTAACATCCAATATTAGACCATATTATATACCATTTTTCAAATTATTCTCCATCCCTACTTTTTTCTGCTCAGGTGCATGTCGGGATTGAAAATCGGATACCCCGGGCCAGATGAATCAAGCAAGCCATGGATTCACGCAGGGTGCAAGGGGTAAGGAAAGGGGAGATTTATACGACGGATCCTAGATCGCCGCGCATGGAAGACGCGAGGAGGGAAGTCGTAAAATAGTTTGAAGAGCGCTCCAGGGACATCCTATAGCGCATGCGCATTCACAAACAATCAGTTAAACATTAATGGGGACGATGGGATGGATTCCACAACAGGAATTTTTGATGTGGAGGCAAAAAAGTTGGAAAGAAAACAAGATGAATGTAAAAGAATAATAAAGAAAGATGATTAAACGAAACTCTGAATCAAGAGATTCTAAGCAAATAATAGTATATTACACATCAAAAGAGAGAAATGCATAATTTTTCTAGAGGTGAATTTATAAAGTTTTGAGGTGAAAATAGCATTCTTTCCTGAGGTGTATATAATTTTTTTCTTTTATAACCAGGAGTGGAAACACCACAAAAATCATTATTATGAGCAAATATGGTAAAAAAAATATTTTGATGCAGAATTGCGCCTTTTCTTGCGAATATTTCTGTTCTCTGACACAAAACATCGAAACATACGAAATTTGCTTGTTATGAGTAAAAATATGGAATTAATCAATAAGCATTTCCGAACTACAGGGTGTTTGTCGTAAGTCCGGCACCAAGAATATTTCGTTTATCTTGAGAGATACAAGAAAATGTTAATAAGCAAACTTAAACTAGACAAAGGGGCTCATAAGATGAACATAGTAGGGATTTTGCATTACTTCCGGTTTTAGAGTAAATGGGTACAACTTTAAATCTAGCAGAAATAATCTGTATTTTTATATATTTTTTCTAAATGTACATAAAATTAGCTTCACGATGATATCAAAATATCATAGTTTTACTTCAACCATTTCAAAATGGCGACTATTTATTTTCAAAATACAGTATGTTCAAAAAAATTCCTAACTCGGAGTACGCTATGAACAGAGAAACATATTGGCTCGTACCACGAGCACGGTTTTAACTAAAACGCTGTTTTAAGAAATGCCAAATTTCATTATTTAAAATTAATAATAAATAATATCAAATTAATCAAAATATGATTTTAAAGCAGAACATGGTTTATATTCAAACAAATATTTTTAAAAAAATCGTTCTTTAAACATAAGGGCAAAATTAAATATTGAAAATTGAATTTGACAGTTCTTAAAACAGCGTTTTAGTTAAAACCGTGCTCGTGGTACGAGCCATTATGTCTGATCATTATTCAGTTCAAAAATCAAATAGTCAAAATTAATCTTCAAATGTAATTTTAAGAAGAAAAGACAATAGATAAGGATACAGTATATTGGCATTCGCCGTCTTCTAATTTGTTTCCATTTTTAAAATAAGATTCAAGAAGAAAAGTTTTGATTTCTTTAGATAACATTTTTGACAATATCTCGTCAAATTGACATTTAATTAAATATTTTTAAATTAACATACGTTTCTTTGTTCATAGCCTACTCCGAGTATGTATTAATAAAATTCCACACAAAATTAAACATAACAAGATATGAAACAATTTTATTACCTTAAAACAAAAGAAAAGTATTTATTTACATGAAGTTGAAGTGCTCTAACAATTTTGTGATTTAATTTAAGATACTTAAATTGTTTCATAGTGTACTATGTTTAATTTTGTATGAAATTTTATTAATACATATTTTGAAAATGAATGGTTGCCATTTTGAAACGGTTGAAGAAAAACTATGATACTTTGGTACCGTTGTGAAGCTAATTTTATTTAGATTCTGGAAAAAAATAGGAAAATATCAAATCCCTATGCTAAATTCAAACTTGTACCCATTTCCGCTAAAACCGGAAGTGATACAAAATTCTTACTACGATCATCTTATGAGCCCCTTTGTCAAGTTAAAGTTTGCTTATTAAATTTTTTTGTATCTCTTGAAATAAACGAAATATTTTTGATGCCGGACTTACGCCAAACACCCTGTATAATATTGGACAGCTTTGACAGTTTTCTAAACAGCCTGAAATTAATTTGATCGTTTTAAGACCCCAGCAATTAATTTGATAGCTATGGAAGTCTTTAAATCACCAGATGTTATTTGACAGCTTCACCCAGAAATTGGTTTGAAAGTATTAAAATACCTATGTAAAGAAATAATGGTGAACTATATTATTGCTGAAGAGAACTATATTGAACATATTTAAAATAAAATATATTGTTTATGTACATTTATTACTATTTTAAAACGCAATCCGCAATCCAATGCAAGAGAATAAATTCGAAATCGAAATCATTTTCCTATTTTGGTTTCCTTGTGGTTTACCTACACATATTCAACTTGTGCATCATCTCTCCTTCTTTGCAATATTAGATCATCGGTTTTGCGTTGGAAGTGCGCGCGAAAGCTATCATAATATTTAGATTTATACAAGTTACGCGTATCTAAACAAACATACTGCGTCAGTTTTAACTCAGCATGTAAAACAATTAGAGATAATACAGACTTACTCACATTGCATAAACAATTTCCTTACATGCAATATTATACAATAACAAAGAAGATCACAACAGATACGTTACTCGCAAATAGGTAAAGTACCGAGTTACAGAAGGTACACATTTTTAGCCTAAGTCAGTGCCGGTTTATCTATGTGGCACGTGCCGCGGGCCCCGCGCTTGAAAGAGCCCCGCGCTGATTTTTTTTCCCTGGGACAAAATCGAACTTTTCTGTTTTTACCTTCCGTCACCTGTAGGTAAGGAAGAATATTAAATGGATATAGAGTTAAAAAATTATAAAGAAATTAAATTTCATAAAGTAGCTATAGCTATGGAAACAGCTACTATATTAAGAAAATTTTGATTGAAAGATGTCAGTGTCAAGTGAAATTGACAAAGTGTGTTTGTCTTATAATTTTACTGGAAATATAGGATCTTTTGTTATAAATTTTCTGTCTGGAATTTGCATAAAATACATGTAACTGCCGGAAGGTAAAGTACAAGAAATATAATCTTTAACAAGGAACTTTCTGTATGAAATTTGTACAAAACACATAGAACTGACAGAAGGTAATGTGCTGGCCACATCAGATTTTTTTTTTATTACTTCACGAGACATTTTATTTGTGATTTTTTGATGTTTATAATTTTACGGTATTTTGGAAATAGGTATCAAATAACCAGTGGCGTAAATAGAACTCTAGGGCAGCACTTATTGTCGACTTTTGTTAAACTTAAAAAGTTGGATTAAAACTTTATATATCCTAAACTTGTATGATTTTCCCTTGTTTTTATTTGGACCTATTAAAAGCAAATTTAGATAACGTGGCTATTTTATGGGATACAAAAGTTAATGTGAGTATTTATTATTAATAACAATTACAATGACATATTTTCTGTGTTATATTACAGTGTACTAAAGATGGTTAAAAATATAACCATAAGCTTTACAAATTAATAAAGTGTGTTCTTCACATAAATCCGTACAATTTGGACTGCCAAACCCACAACCTAGTTTCCATACCTAATTATAGTTGTAATTACCATAACCTATATATATTGGGAAAAGGCCCCGCAGATAAGTAGTGCCACAGGCCCCGCGGATCCTTAAACCGGCCCTGGCCTAAGTACATACTTCCTAATAAGGAAAGATACCGATCGTAACAACAAATTTTAAAACTATTTTTTATCTTCCGTCACCTTTGGGTATAATTCTTTCGTATTCTTTTTCTTTACATCCATGTGAATGTGAAAAGATAATTAGATTTTGGTTATAATTGGTCAACCGGATTAAAATTTTAAGTTTTTCTTGAAAAAACGCTGTTAAATATCATTTTTCCACATTTAATGTTATTATAAATATTAAAGAATATTTTATTCTCTATACGATTTGATTACATTTTATACTTCATATTCAATGGATATAGAGTTAAAAAATTATAAAGAAATTAAATTTCATAAATTAGCCAGCTATGCTATAACCATGGAGACATCTACAATAGCAGGCATTTGCGAAAATTATACCGGTAGATACCGCATCTACCGATTGCGTTCGAAAACGCGAGTGGTTAATAGTTACCATATCGATTTGTGGATCGAGTAATTCTGCCGGTAAATGCGACGAATCTAACCTCAAGTTAGTGATGCCAAGCGAAACGCGCGCGTTAAAAGTGAAAATGTGGGAATCGGAAGTAGGACTGTGTGCTCAGTTTGTTAACTACGTTAAATTTCAAATCTGTTTTAATCTTTCAAATATTTTTCATATAGGTTATAAATCTATCCGGTTTACCACTTGTGTTCTTAAAATATCAATTCCGGTAACCGTAACCCGGTAGAGTTGTTTACCGATATATACCGGAACAGTTCATCGGTAGAATTTTCGAAAATGCCTATTACGAAAATGCTGACTGACAGATGTCAGTGTCAAGTGCAATTGACATAGTATGTTTGTGTTGTAATTTTACTAGAAACATATAATCTCTTACATGAAACTTTCTGTTTGGAATTTGTATAAATACATGGAACTGACGAAAAATAATGTGCTGGTCACATCAGATTTTTTATACATATATGAAAGAGAATCAACTGCATTTTTGTTTCTTCCGTCAACCTAAATACATAATACATAATACATAGGTAAGGGAGGTGTCCAAAAATTCGATAGTGATTTTTTAGTGAATAAGCACGAATTAGAGTCTCCACAACATGTTTTTACTATTTTTTCAATGACGTCTGTCTGTCTGTCTGTCTGTCTGTCTGTCTCTGATATTGAACTTTAAAAATTTATAATTTCCGTATATAAGCTTTCTGTAGTCATACAAAGAGTTGATTAGATTTTGAGTAAAATTGGCAACCGGAAGTGGTACTTTACTTGAAGCCTATGACCGTTTCTAATGAAAAACTATTAAAATATAATCCAAAACATTTCAATTTTAGTATTTAAGACAAAATATTAGATTTTGGCTACAATTGGTAAACCGGATATGATTTGGTAATCCAAAACTTTCTAAATTTGGAATTTAAAACTCGTATATGAATGAGAATAATATATTATATATATATATAGTAAACCGGAAGTGGTACTTTACTTGGAACTCTTAACAGATTTTTGAGGTAAAACATAAGAAAAAAATCTGATGTGGCCAGCACATTACCTTCCGTCAGTTCTATATATTTTGTACAAATTTCATACGGAAAGTTCCTTGCTAAATTAAATATTCTATTTGTTGTACATTAGCTTCCGGCAGTTGCATGTATTTTATGCAAATTTCATACAGAAAATTATTATTTTGTGACGTTTTCTATATACAGTGTAATGTATCTGCAGAAAAAAAAGATTTATTATTATTATTTCTTGTACATTACCTTAAAGCAGTTGTATGTATTTTATACAAATTCCATAGAGAAAGCAAAAGATCCTATATTTCTAGTAAAATTATAAAACAGACACACTATGTCAATTTCACTTGACACTGACATCTTTCAATCAGAATTTTCTTAATATAGTAGTTGTTTCCACAGGTATGGCTACTTTATGAAATTTAATTTTTTTATAATTTTTTAACTCAATATCCATTTAATATTAAGTATAAAATGCAGTCAAATCGTATAGAGAATAAAATATTCTTTAATATTTATAATAACATCAAATGTGAAAAAATTATATTTAACATAGTTTTTTCAAGAAAAACTGTTAAAATCTTCAAATGATGGTACTTCCGGTTGACCAATTGTAACCAAAATCTAATCAGCTCTTCCTATGGATGTAACGAAGAAGTATACGAAAAAATTATAATTTTTGTAACTGTAGTATTAGAGTTATCGCAGACGAAAATTTTGTTACACACACACATCCACACATCCACACACACACACACATCCACACACACACACACATACAGACATCATCGTAAAAATAGTAAATTCGTATTATAGGGACTCTAAAACGTGCTTATTGAGTAAAAACTCATCATCGAATTTTTTGACCAAAGACAATACCTTCCTTACCTAAAGGTGACGGAAGGTAATATAATCCAAAATTTTATATTACAGACTTTTCTATTTATTGGACCATCAAATTAGATTTTGTTTACAAAAGACCATCCCAAAGTGATACTTTTCTTAAAGTATATTGCTATTTTAAACATGGATTTGGCAAGAGGTCATGTGCTGGCCCCATCAGATTTTTCATATAATATTTCTTTATTTTATTTCTCCGGAATTTTAAAATTCAAACTTCGTTTTCTACCCATTCGAAACTTTCTCTGATTTATAATGACTTCTCTATTCCTTCCCATGCTTCCACCCCTAATTTATCTTTTGCCCCTTCCCGTTCTGGTCACGTACGCCTGTGGTGGGATTGACGAGACGCCCGTGTCTGGCATATCTGATGGGCAAATGCCAGACCCAGACGTTGGAGTGGGATATGTACGGCTTATGTATATATACGAGATCATACGCAGTACATTTCGTGCATTGCAAATAAGACAAAAATCAGGAACGAAATTCGTTCACTCAGATGAAATAAAGAATAGGTTATTTCTAAAAGATATCATTAGGCGTTGACATTACAAAAAACTTAGGGTGGTAGCATGTATTGTAATTAGAAGATGGCTAGCATTATTTTAATTCTGTCAAGGATTTATGGTTTAGTTGTAGAAATATTAATTGTACACAATTTTATTTAAAATGTTTTTCGCTAAAATAAACCATAAACTATTCACATATTTACCACTTCTTTACAGAATATAGAATAGGCCTTCTAAGAATTTTAAAATAGAAATTTCCGAGGAAATTTCCTAATTTTCTTGAAATAATAGTTATTTATTATATGAACGTGGAATGAATCATATTAGTCACGAAAGAAAAAGTTTAGCCACGTAGCCCGCAGGGCGAGTGGCTAATTTTCTTTAGTGACTAATATGATACATTCCACACGTGTGTAATACACTTTTTTAAAATCTTCTTAAACCATTTTTATGTTTTCATTCACCGTTTGACACTAACAAGTCAATTGATGTAGTATTTTAAATTAGAAAGTAGCCATTGAACGTTTTTGTTAAATTGTTATTGAAAAAAATTGATGTAATAATTATTATCTGTCACTGGAAATTATATGAAAGACGCACGAACAGCATTTTTAAATTTAATGCCGAAGCAAGTAACCACTGCTAATTCGTTTCTCGTTTTCGTTTCATCAGCCGTACATGACAGCTGTCATTGTGTAAAGATAAGTAACCTATTTTAGCATAAATGTTAAGATTAATTTAAAATGAATATCATAATGTTAAATTATTTCAACAAAAAAATAATTTTTAGTACCTCCGTCCATTTTGACTAGTATTACAGAACTCAAAATCGTCCAGAAATGCGGTGTTCCTGACCTAGGCCGGCTAAAGGAGTTGGCATTACTGTTCTGGTGATATGCCACTTTAAGATTATTTACAATTACAACACAAGAATTAGTAATATGTTTACAAATTTTAGGGCTAAATCTTTAATTGGTGTATATTAAATATAATAATAATATGCTGTCACTACTGACAGTTTGTATAGATTAATTATCAGTTCCAACTTTAGGACTAGTTTGTTTTGTAACTACAACTAACTTCACGTGATACAATTGAGTTTCCGACATCTGTCATTAAAAATATGCGAAAGTATATAATTATATATATATATATATATATATATATATATATATATATATATATATATATATATATATATATATATATATATATATATATACTATTTTATAAAGATAAAAAAGTTCTCTTTTCAATGGCGTAACTTTCCAATATGGCGTCCATATAAAAATTAAAACTTTGACATCAATCCTCGAAAACCAACATTGATAAAAAAAATTGAGCATCGCCAGTCTAAAGAACATAAAAAAGTGCCCTAAAGATGTGCAAACCAAAGTCCAGTATAATTTCACACTTCGAAGTTATTTGCAAAAATAAAAAACTGCAAAATTTATATTTTCGCCTATATCTAGTGACCTATGCATTTTTTCGCAAATAACAAAATACCATTGAAATGGTCTCCTAATGGGGCAACTTTTGTCTAATTTAACCAACCTCGTAGCTCTTACGGTTCTCGAGATCCCAATGCATTCGTACCTTAAATGGGACACTCTGTATATATATATATATATATATATATATATATATATATATATATATATATATATATATATATATATAACTAATGTTTGTATGTTATATTTTCAATGGATATAAAATAATTACGCATTTTAAGCTCAAATGTAAGTAATTATAATTAAATTTGCAATGCAAAACCGATAAAAATATATGTTCAATTTTCAGGTTATGTAACATAGAATAAAGTGTAGAGAAATATACGAAGAATTTGTGAAGAAGTCGGTACAAAAAATCTTGTGTATCACACGCCCAGAAACTGTTTTGCGAGATCTCGTATTTGCAAAATAAACTCGGTCTCGAAAATGTTCAGTTTCTGGCCTAGTGATACAAATAACTATTGTAAAATTGATTTTTATTAAAATTTAAAAAAATCAGTAATAATTCCTCCGTGACTTCTAAAATATTCTTTCACGGAGTGACTAATGCTGTATTAGTTCAAATAACCATAGTAACAAGTATATTATGAGTCGGTGTTGGATAGCTGGGAGGTGAAGTAAGCAATAAGTCGCTTCTCAACTGTTTTGTAGGTTAGAAATACACATATTACTAACCGATTGTGAATAAAAATATATACTTTTTACTGTCAGGTAATAACTTTCAATTTCCTTTCCATTTATAAAAAAAACCTTTTTTTAATCTCAAAAAAACTAAGTAACTGAAACCTTCCATAATTTTTTTGCTGTGAAAGACAGGATATATATTTCATTCTTCTTTCATAATCATAAATAACTAACATGAAAGTAAAAAATAATTTTGCGATTTGCGAAACATTTAAAAATATGAAATGAATTATAATAATCGACAAGCGGTATAGGTTCTAAAGATATGCTTGTTTTTGTTTATATCCGTTTAACTTTTTTTCATTCTTTTAAAATAATAATAACTGTCATTTAGCGGACGTTATTACCATTAACAACAATGTATTAAAGTTCGCAGATAAGGGAATTGTGCATTTCAATTAGCTATACCATATAAACAATAAACATATGTCGTTTATAAGAATAAAACAACAGTTTTACATACTGGCATAATTTGCCTGCAGTTTCATATTGCAAATATTAATTTTTAATGAACAAAAAAGAAAACATTACAAGCCATTTTAATACTTGTGTTGAGGTTTTATAAAGGCGAGAATTGTATGTCGGGATGGCAATATGGCGGATGAATAATACCCCAAACACGCTCAAACTGAGACCTGGATTTATGCATTTAGTTAACAAAGCTTGTTTGGTTGGAAGCCCTGAAATTAATCTTCTGGAGTTTTTGTTGTTCGCAGTGTGGTACCGCGTATGGAAATTTCAATATAAATCTTTTTAAAAATCCGTCCTTTTATATTTTGTTTTTTGTTTATTTGGAATCACTTGTTTCGTGTTTTCGTTTCGCCTGGCAGGTATTTCTCCGAAATTCGTTAACCGGGTAATAAAAAAAGAAAGTTCGCACCCTTTTGTGACTTTACAACCCTTACGTGAAAGTTGTGTATTGTTGGTTTCTTTTTTAAGCCTTTTACCCTCTAACGGGACTAGAAGCAGAGAAATCGGTGTTGCTATTTTTTGCTTTCTAATTTCGACGACTACAACTGTCAAACGTAAAAGACCTATAAATTTTAACAGCGGACTAAAAAATAAATGAAGTGATGTTTATGTTTCAGTTAATTTATAGTTGCTTTCTTTCGATCAAAGCAATTAAAATATAATCGTGATAAACAAGTTTCTCAAACGAAAACAGCGAGAGATCTATTTTTGCTATGATTGAATTATTATCTTCACTGATTTTGTGTTATATATCATGTTAATTATAAACTTTTTTCAGATAGTGTAGCCTTGATTTTAATTTTATTTTTAACAACTAAAGCCTGTTTTATATTTGTTAATTTTTCTGATAATTTTAAGAACCAATTTCTAGACAACTCTTTGCATTTATTTTTTTATTTTTTCATATTGAAATATCAAATGTCATTGACATATAGAGCAATCATATAATTAAATTGATATGTTGGTCCGTTATTAAAATTATTAGAAAACAATAAAAAAATTAAAGAAAGGCAGAAAATGTTTTCTTTGCAACTTATTCAGCGGTTTTTATGAATTTAAAATTGATGAATGTAAAAAAGGCTAAACAATAGTATATTAAAGACCATGTTTTATAAGACATGTTTATTTCGCACGCGTCAAAATTTAGAAACGAGCGTTAACGAGTTTTTTCTAATTGACAAGTGCGAAAGAAAGTCTTATAAAATGAGTTCTTTATACTATTTTTTATATTTTGCGCTTTGTACAATAACATTTACTTACTCAATTTGTAATTATATTTGTAACCATTTGTACATTTTCATGTAAATAATCTTCCCTAAATATAAAAAAATAATAATTTCGACATTATATTATTAAAATGAATTGTCAATTAACTAAAAATAAATTAGGTAAAAATGAGTTAAAGAAACGTCATCTAGTACCAACCGTCTAAAACAAAAAATTGCGTATCGAAATGAAAGTCATTATGAACGCAAAATATAAAAAATAATATAAACGTCAACTTTCATTCGCTAGTCATACTGTAAATTAATCTTTTGTATATTCTAATTAAAAATAATTCATAATTACATATAACAGCGATAACAATTTTCTAAAATATATATATATATATATATATATATATATATATATATATATATATATATATATATATATACAGGGTGTTAATTAAAAAGCGGGCCATAGGCGTTTAACATGGGGAATCAGTTTTTTCTTGCGCAAAAGTTTCAAATTGAAATTCTATAAATATTGCTCATTTGTAGTAATAGCCATGGAATTTAAACAAAATTACAAAGAAATGCATATCGTTTGAACTGTCAGAAATTCAATTTTCAAATAAAAATTACTGGTTATTATATTCTATCCTAAATCCTTAAAAATATTTTGTTTTTATAATCTACATCCAAATTATTGCTTAGATTTTATTTATTTTTATTTTGTAACCTGCAAAATCGAAATTCTGACATTTCTAACGATATGCATTTCTTTGTAATTTTGTTCAAATTTCATGGCTATCACTTAAAATGAGCAATATTTATAAAATTTAAAAATGGATTTTACAGGTTACTAAACATGCAAAATAAAATCTGTTTAGTGGTGCTAGTGTAGAATTTAATTCTCCACAACATTTATTTGAAACATTTTTGTTTAATATTTATTGGGTAGTTTTGCGCAAGGAAAAACTGATTTCTCATGTTAAACGCCTATGGCCCGCTTTTTAATTAATATATATATATATATATATATATATATATATATATATATATATATATATATATATATATATATATATATAAATGGATCGTTTTCTGTGTCGGTTACCGGGTGTCTACTTTTGTATGGACCATAGGAAATTAATTGATATAATTGGTTCTTGTCATGAGATAAACGTATAATAAAATACCCGTCTTAAAACATGGAATTTAAAATAATCGTATTTGACTTTGACTGATAAAAGTTTATTAATTGATATTTGATTGTTAAATAGCTGTATTCTTTTTGACCCAATTGTAATTCAGCTCAGTACATAACTGAGTTGAGCTGAAGTGAGATGCGATGTGTGTCATAAATTAGGAGGTAAATTACTAGACGAAGCAGCAAATACGGTGGATCGAGATGTATCATATCATTTAAAAAATGAAAATTTTTCCTTAACTTATATAATTCTTTAATCAATTCTTTAACATGCCAAAAATTTTATAATTACTGGGTTTTTTCAAGTGGGTTTTTGCCGAAAAACCCAGTGAGCTTTTTCAGGCTGGGTTTTTTCATGACAACCCTGCCCAAAAGTGTGACATAGGCAATATATACAAGGACTTTTACAAATGTGATAGCAATAATATAAAAATTAAAATTGTTTTCACAGTTTGCAAGAAAAAAGCCTCGACATCGATGTTTTAAAAATTAATTTACCATAATTTGTCTTTTCCCATATACATATATAAATGTTTCCCTAAATATCACTTGTAGCATATTTATTTGTAATAAATATCAACAACAGCTTAAGCATAGAATAATATAATATCAATAAATACAGAAAAGCAATTTAAAAATGTTTGTCGAATTTGCAAGCATGTTTTAGTTAACGCTGTCCAATCTTTGTGTCAAAGACCCATGATAAGCGATGTAGTTTATCATATTACAGAGTATTACGCATGCGTCGTTTGTACTGTTCATTTGTGCTGTGTCGAAAAGTACGTTGCATTCCTCTCTCTAAGTCAGGACACTATTTATATTTAGTCTACACGCAGCCTACGCGATCCCAAACACAAATGAGATGATGTATTTTCGGCCTTAGGCAACGCGACGAGAATAAGAAACCAGAGGAGAGACGAATTTTATAACGAGAAATATATTTCGAATATTAACTGGCGTTTTATACAACTCAAGCATTTCAATTCAAAATGGTCGAAGACTTACAGAAATGTTACTCTGTAATATTTTTACAAGAAATGTTCTATGAACCAAAGAGAATATTTTAAAAATAGTACAAATATCATAAATCCAACCATGGTTAAAATGTAATGCCAAAGATGGACCTAATTTTATTATTGTATTGTTATAATTAAGGATTATGCGAGATTTTGTATGTATTTCATCCATAGTTACGAAACATATGAGTGCGGTCTATAACATTTGTTTACTTTTTTTCCTTGACGACGAAGCTTAATATTTTACTTACAATTCTAGGAAAGTAATAGCAGTAAGGTAAGGTATTAAATAAATTAAAATAATTTAGAAGCAAAACATTTTCGAAAGTAATTAGGTCTCAGCTTCGAATGTTAAGATGTACTTACAATCCTTGTAAACTATTATTCACGAAAGATGACTATTCAAGGTCATTTGTGAGCCGTCTGATATAATATTACTTGCAGATAATTTCATTGCATTTCGTATGCACAGGCGTTCAACATGAAATATTTATGGACACATTTGAACTGGAAAAATAAGAGTAATTCATTTGAAAATTATGTTTCTTTCTAAATAATGCCTTACTGAAAAATTTATGTTCTTCACTTATGTTTCTGCAAAATACAAATACACACTTAACTTATAAACCAAGGAATAATAATTTGATTTAAACGTCAACGCCACTGGGTAAATATTAGCACAGAGGGCAATGTAGTAGATAATTAGATATCTGTAATTCTACGACATATGTCATTATTATTTATAGTGTGTTAGAAAGTAATGCTACTATTTACGTATATCTGTCACACCACATAAATTAAGTAGACATAGGTCAAATAATCTTTCTCTTTCTAGTACAAAATGTTGCTAAGCTACTGCTATAAAATGCTGTGTATTCTTTCTTCGAACGAATCACCTTGAATAGTCATCTTTCGTGAATAATAGTATAGCTTAAATATCTACTACAATGTGTTCAGAAAAAATCCTAACTCGGGGTAGGCTATGAAGAGGGAAACGTATGTCTGATCATTGTTCATTTCAAAAGTCAAGCAGTCAAAATTAATCTTGAAATGTAATTTTTAAAAAAAAAGATAATAATGAAGGATACAATATATTGCCACTCGCAGTTTTCTAATATATTTCCATTTCTAAAATTCAAGAAGAAAAGCTTTAAATTATTTAGATAACATTTTTGACAATTTTTGTGTGAAATTGACATTTAATTAAATACTTTCAAATTAAGATATATGTTTCTTTGTTCATAGCCTACTCCGAGTTAGGATTTTTGTTTCAACACATTGTATTAAAACTTTTGATTTCTTTGTTTTAAATCATTTTATTATTAATATAATGTAGGTACTATTGCACCTATATTAACTGCCTTTTTATAAAAGTGAAAGTGAATTTCAAATAATAATATTATATGTCGGAGCTAGATTGTAAAATCCGTCTTTTCATAAATTGCCTAGTCATTTCATATAACGCGGGCATGTTTAAGAAGTTATAAATACAATAAAACCAACACTAAATATTTAAAGATTCAATAATTATTTATTATATGCGTGTGGAATATATCATATTAGTCACGAAAGAAAAAGTTTACCCACCTAGCCCGCAGGGCGAGTGGCTAATTTTCTTTAGTGACTAATATACATTCCACACGAGTGTAATACAACATTTTATCCAACACTTTATTAAAAACTTCTTAAATCATTTTATATTTTCATTCATCGTTTGACACTGACAAGTCAAATGATGTAGTATTTTAAATTACAAAGTAGCCATTGAATGGTTGTTAAGGTTTTGTATATTGTGAAAAAATATTGTAATAATTATTGTCTGTTATTGGGAATTATTTGAAAGAAAAATAAATTATAAATTGGGTGAAAATAAGGACATTCCTTTAAAACGTATTCATTTATTTATATTTAAAAAAACACAAAGAACAGTAATAATTCCTCCGTGACTTCTAAAATATTCTCTCACAGAGTGACTAATGTTGTACATTAGTTATTTCAAATAACCATAATAACAAGTATATTATGAGTCGGTGTTGAATAAAAAATTTATCAACGAATAATTCTAAAATGAAAATTGAAATTTAGGTACCTTGATTATTCATTTTTATTAAATTTTCAGCTCGATTTTTCTCAGAATTTTCGTTATGCAACCTTATGATTTATTTGCATGATCATAAAAGGAGGGAAAATCACTATCGAATTCCATTACTAAAACTATATATTGCCATTTATTTTTTTTTGTAATGACGTCATAACTTCAAAACAAATGAAAGTCGGAAGGTGAATCGCACATATTAATGTGTATTTTTTAAAACTAAAATCTACGTGTTTTAGCGTTTTTAAAAAAACTGGTTGACTTCGCTGTTTTTTTTTTTAATATTCCATACTTTAATCCTACACTGTATATTATTAAGAGATATCGTTTTTTAAACTAGGTCTTCCGTGTGGAATGGTGTATAATAATGCATTCACTATTGGTAAAAAATAATTGTTGTCTCTTAAATCATATTAAAATATTTACTGTGTATAAGAACAATTCATTAAAAGCTTTTAAAAAATAACCGTGTATATATTAGTTATTTATTATATGCGCGTGGAATGTATCATATCAGTCACGAAAGAAAAAGTTTAGCCACGTAGCCCGTAGGGCGAGTGGCTAATTTTCTTTAGTGACTAGTATAAATTCCACACGAGTGTAATACAACGTGTTATCCAACACTTTTTTTTAAAAAAAAAAACTTCTTAAATCATTTTTATGTTTTCATTCATCGTTTGACACTGACAAGTCAATTGATGTAGTATTTTAAATTACAAAGTAGCCATTGAATGGTTGTTAAGGGTTATTGGAAAAAAATTGTTGTGATAATTATTGTCTGGTATTGGGAATTATTTGAAAGAAAAATACATTAAATTGGGTGAAAATAAGGACAGTCCTTTAAAAAGTATTCACTTAGAAGCACAAGCAGCATCTTTGAATTTAATTCCAAAGCAAGTAACCACTAACTCCTTTCTCGTTTTCGTTTTATCTGCCGTACATGACGCAGCTGTCATTGTGTAAAGATAAGTAACCTATTTTAGCATAAATGTTAATATTAATTTAAATAAATGAGTTTCATAATTTTAAATTATTTCAATAATGAAATAATTTTCTAAAATTGCTTTTTGTTTATATTTAAAAAAACACAAAAATCAGTAACAATTCTTCCGTGACTTCTAAAATATTCTATCACGGAGTGACTAATCTTGTACATTAATTATTTCAAATAACCATAGTAACAAGTACCTAGGTATATTATGAGTCGGTGCCGGATAAAATTAATTTACTTGTATGTACTCTAATAACAATGAATTATTAATTCTTGTATCACTAGACACTATTTATTAATATTGCAAAATTATGTGCAAAACTGTTACACGTTTTTAATGAGCATGTACGTTCTATACGTGTTAAAAACAGTAACAAACTAATTATTTAGTAATAATAATACTGAATGCACACCGATTTCTAATTATGACTATAAACTTTGTATCCATATCAAATATATTTGTTCAATAAACTTACTCGTAAAGTCTCCGATTTAACACTAAATATATTCCCTATTGTCAAATTAATTTAAATCTATTTATATGCTACAAATAAAGCAATTAATTTATTATTATTCAAATACTAATGCGATCTATTAATAGTAATAATTATTCATAAATAAGATTTCCCATAGTGCATATAAGCAAATTCCCACATTGTATGAGTCAGGCGCATAATATGTTACAATGTAAAATATTTATAGTTTGATAATTTCAACAAGTCAGTATTTATGGGTTGCTGGGCTAGTACGATTAAAATGTAATAATAATTTTACTCAATGGAAGCAAGAATAAAGTATATATTTGGATAAACATCCACGGAAAATTGGAAAACTAAAAATATAAAAAAAGAAAAGAGAATTTAATTTATAATTTTGTATGTAATTTAGTGTGATTTAATATACTACTTCTATTCCGTATTAATTGTCATATTTATGCATTATATTTTGTCCAATACAATACATTTTTATTATCTTAAATAAATTATGAAAAACAAAAATGTAAGTTTTAATAATAATAATAATAATAAAATAATTTTCACATTTTTATTTCCATCCATTGTTTTTTACAGTTAATTTCCAATAATCAAAATAAAAATTGCTAATGTGCCAATTATTATGGTATTTTTTTATATAATCTGTAAATGTCAAATTATATTTTTGAAAGGTAAGTTCCACGTGTACAATGTTGCAAATAAACAAGTGATATTTTTATATTTCATTAATAAAATAAATAAGTATTTATAATTTTCCGTGTATGTATTGTAAGTGAAACTATTAAATTGAGTAAAATTATAAATGTATGAAACTTAAAACTAAAAAATAAAATAAAAAATTGTCTGTACCATTGTACTCACCGCAGACGACTCGGTCAAACGGACTCATCCAGTCTGCAACAGAAAGAAATACATATTAGCTATGTACTTAATTATAATTATAAGGTTCTTTGGGGGAAGAAGATATGTCACTTTCGACAAACGAAAAAACAATAATAAAGCGCATTTATGGAGCGCGATTTTACATCATGCTCGTTTTCTTATATGGACTGTACTCGATAAAGGCACTTTTATTTTTTAAAAGCACGTAATACGGGCCAATATATATTAGACATAAAACCACAAACCACAGAATTAAATAAAATAATAATACAACTACAATACACGGCTAAACATAAAAATAAATATAGTAATTCTGGACTTAAAATTTAGGTAAATTTTTGAAAATGTTTCAGCAAAAAACAGGAATATCTTGTTATAATAACTGATGAAATATGGATAGCGAGCAGTTGATTAGCATTGTTTTTAGGTCAATCGTTTATAAATTATTTTGAAGTAAAATACGCAAAATAAAAATGCGTACAATTAATTTTTCTATAAATGAATATTTTTCTCTAAAATAATATACCGGGTGTCAACCGACACATGGGGGATTAATATGGAAAATCAGTTAATTGTGAATATAGTATCTCCCCACTGTAAGATATTATATATATATATATATATATATATATATATATATATATATATATATATATATATATATATATATATATATACAGGGTGTAAATGAAATAAGTGCATTAAATTTAACCAGTAATGTAACTCGATGAGAGGAACAATATTTCTTAATAACTTTTTTTTCTAAGTCTTTTAGATTTTGAGTTAAAATTCTTTAAAGATTTGCTGCATATTTCGTTACCCGCTCATGGAGAACAAATGACTGTTGCCGTGTTCAAGTGGGATACAATCAGCTCAAAAATTGTCGGTTATCGGTTACACTTACAGTCACAGTAATTAATAAACGAATCAAGGGAAATAACATTATTATTAATTAATACGTAAGAGTACAATTTTTAAAATAAATAAATTTAAATTTTGGATAACAAAATTATAAAGTTGTGTTTTGAACCAGGGTTTTAATTACCTTTGAATAGTGTGAATAGAGGAAGACAAGGAGAGACGAGGAGCAAAAGCATAGTTGTTAGGTTATGAGATGATTATTTATCGTCGAGAAATCATAATAGTTTAAATACGTTATTCAAAAAATGTAAGTACAAACTTTTGTCCATTTAAAAGAGGTACATGAGTATCAATAATTAGTCGTCCATTTATTGTTCCCGCCCAAAACATTTTTTAATGAAAATTTTTACAGCATTTTCGTCTGTCAAGATGTGTATTGTGCATAATAAATACACCTTCCCAAGTAAATTCAGTCTCATGAATGAACATTATGAGCCATTCCCAAAATTGAAGTCTGTTATGTGCTGAAAACATTGAACTTTTTGCACATGGTATGGATATAACTGTTGCTTTTTTAAAAATTGTCAAATGTGACACTCCGTATTGTGATGTGATAAAGATGTACAAGATTAACAAATGTGCGAATATTAAGAACAGAATGATTTGGTGATGATTTGGAAACGCTCCGTGTAAATGCGTTGGCAACTCCATGACACTGTCTTTATGAGAACCGTGATGTCAAGTAACATGTAGTACAGATACGAGTAAAAAGATAAATAAATAAACCATAGGTAAGTAATTACAATGTCTGTGTAAAGCATTTTGACAGAATTTTACCTTATAAACAAGTTTATTACTAATGTCAAAATTTAATTGCAACAATTGACAGGACTGTCAATTGCTAAAACAAAATTTTTCATAGCTATTGCTGCTGCATTCAATTATTACAAAAATATTTGGAACGACTCGTCAATTTACGGGGTGGTAAAAATGCTAAAAAAATATGCGATTTCGAGAAAAAGTTATTAAGAAATATTGTTGCTCTCGATGAGTTATACTACTGGTCAAATTTAATGTACTTATTTCATTTACACCCTGTATATATATATATATCCAGGATTGTTCTTCATATTCCGAAAAAAATAGTTTCCAAGCAACAGTTCTGACAGTATGGTGGTATCGTGTGTGCTTGGTAATAAACAAAATTTTTAATGAAAAATGAGTAACCCTAATAACAAAAATAAGAAGTAGGCAGCGTCTAATGTATTTACAGCCCTAGGTCTGTAAAGTAACACTTTGTGCTTTCAAATGAAGCATATAATATAATAAATTATGCACGTTTCTAAATATAATTTTATAATTATTTAATAAAATCTACTACTACATACATTCATGCAGTATGTATATTTTGTCATCATGATCATAATGTACCTATATAAGTATCATTAGTAATGACTATGAATTTTCAGATAGTACTATGAACTTATAAATATGTTAGGAATAATATTAGAATAAAGGAAATATAATTTGAATTTAAATATGTACAAGTATTTAAAATAAGCAAAATGGCAATTATACAGGGTGTAAATGAAATAAGTACATTAAATTTAACCAGTAATGTAACTCGTCGAGAGCAACATATGTCTTAATATTTTTTTTTTCTAAATCTTTCTAGTTTTTGCATCGCTGCTGCCCTCTGCTGTCTGAATTGAAGTTCGATAAACAGCACAAAAATTGTCGGCTGGTAGTTGCAGCCTTGCAGACACAGTAATTAATAAACGATCAACGGAAAACATATTTATTATTAATAAATTCGTAATAGTACAATTTTTAAAATAAAGAAATTAAAATTTTGGATAACAAAATTATAAAATTGTGTATTAAAACAGGTTTCTGAACTTGTGTTAATAGAAGAAGAGGAGGAAGAGCATAGCTTGGTTATGAAATGAGTTTTCGTGTGTCAACACGGCAAATCATAATAGTTTAAATACGTTATTCAAAAAATGTAAGTAGAGACTCTTGTCCATTTAAACGAGGTAGGATTATAGGAGAACCAATGACTCATCAATTTATTCCCGCACAAACAATTAATGATATTTTGTGTTGAAAATTGTGTTTCCTTCTTACAGTATGAGGATTTTGTGTGCAGATAAATGTATTGTGCATTATTAAAGACACTTTTTCTAATAAATCCAGCCCTAAAAGTGAACAATACAACCCATTCGCAAAATTGAAGTGCTGGAAACAATGAAATTTTTGCACATGGTATGGATGTAACTGTTGCTCTTTTAAAATATTTCAAATTTTCATATGTGGCACCTCATTCTGTGAAAATATCGAACATATTGTTTGTATAACATAAATGTGCGAATGTTAGGAAGAGGATGATTTTCATGTAAAATCGTTGGCCTTGAGAACTTCCCCATAGGTAATTACAATGTCTGTGTATCCGCTATTCGTTAACATAAGCATTTTGACAGAATTATACTTTAGACAAGTTTATTACTAATGTCAATATTTAATTGCAACAACTGACAAGACTGTCAATTGCTAAAACAAAATTTTTCATACTGCTAGTGCATTAAATTATTAGAAAAGTACGTACAACGACTCGTCAATTCACGGGGTTGAAAAAATCTGATGTGGACACTACACGACTTCCTTGTACGCAAGACCAACATGAAGATAAAATATAGACCCAATTATAAAATTGCACGTGCTTGACGTAATTTGACATTAATATCTATTTTTTTATTTTTTTGTTATTTTTTGTCCTAATACATAGCAAGCTTCATTACAAAAACCAAAAAGTATATAAGTATTAAATTTACATATCTCGCTTATACAAAGGGCTAATTTAATAATACTTGATGTGCTAGACGCAGAATTTAATTCTCTAAAACTCTTATTTGAAGCATTTATTTCTAAAATCAAATTGAAACCATTTTCAGGTAATATATCACTTCCGGTTAGCCTGTTTTAACCAAAATCTGCTATGTTATTCCAATTGATATAAAAGTCTTATATATCAAATTTGAAAAGTTTTGGATTACATTTTAATATAGTTTTTCATTAAAATCTATTATAGGCTTCAAATAAAGTACCATTTCTGGAAATTATGTAATGACCAAAAAGGGAGGTGCACAACTAGATGTTATAGAAGTCCTAAATACAAAATTTCAACTTTCTACGGCTTACCGTTTTTGAGTTATGCGAGATACGTACGCACGTACGTATACGTACGTACAGACGTCACGACGAAATTAGTCAGAATGGATTCAGTGATAGTCAAAATGTACATTTCCGTTGAAATCTCAAAACCGAAATTTTACGCGATTACACTACTTCGTTTACTTCGTACAAGGAAGTAAAAATGCTAAAAAAATATGCGATTTCGAGAAAAAGTTATTAGGATATATTGTTGCTCTCGACGAGTTATATTACTGGTTAAATTTAATGTACTTATTTGATTTACACCATGTATATCTTTAAATGGTATATGTGTAATGTATACACTTTTATTTGCAATTTAAATTCTTCGTTTAAAATTTAGTTTAATAAGTTATTCAAATAAGTTGTATATTTATTTATTTATATAATGCATGATAATGTCTCAAATGTATATTTATGTTAAATTTAATCGCATGTTATTAATAAATATTATCACAACTTAATACCATAATCTGCAATATTTAAAAACAATTCCTTTTTATTAGTTTAATATAATTTAATTATATATAAACTAATAATTTCCATAAAATAATATTTATATTGCTGTTAAAGATAAGTCACATAACTATTTGCAATAATATGCAAATAAATACAAATGTTTTAACAACAAATGAATCTACATAACCTAAAAAATTACCTCAGATTTCGTAAACCATTGGTGAAAGCCTCTAGCCGTGATTTAAGAAACCACAGTCGTGTCACACTCGTACATAAGTAATAAAAATAAATATCATAGCCCGGTCTCGCTTGGTCGAAAATTTGTGTAGGCCGACGGTGACGTCATCAGACACAACAATGGATTCAGAGTGCTGTGACACGCCGTTTTGTTTTTATTATGATGTCAGAGTGGTCTTAACCGTTTTTACAATGATGCTGTACTGTTTATTTACTATAAACTTGGTTCATTTCATCATAATAATTTAATATTCAATGTTTATGGAGGAATAACAGTAAAGAATATTATTTGACACTTGTTTTCATGGTTATTATATTATATTTCAATTGTTTTATAGATTGCTAGATTTATATATCAAAATAAATTATTTTTTATATAATCATCATGAAATAATAGGTTTAATGCACGTTTATTGTATTATAAATTGATTTTATGACATTTATGCTAACATTTGTGCACAATGTTTTTGTTTAGATATTTTGATTGTCTCATAGCTCATTTTTTTATAGAATACTATTATTTATTAATATATTTATTATTATACAATGACTACTTTATGAAAAAAGAAGAATATATTTGTTAATGCCCCGTATTTTGTATAATTTTTAGGTACAACTTAGGCAATATTTTTTTTTCGTTTTAACTGACTGTTAATTACAAATAGCAGGTCTCAGAGAACAATGATATTGCTATAACTTCTGGAATCACAAGAATGAATTAAAAAGAATGTATTAATAATAATTTATAAAAACTTAAACATAATTTACAGTTAATTTATAATCCTTTAACAATTAATGTGGCAATAATAAGGCCCTATACGCTTGTATGTCAAAATTTAGTGCTGGAGGGTTTTAAATTTTGTATTACAAATAATTTTTAAAGTAATTATTATGTCCAAATTTAAAAATATTAATATTATTTGTTATACCGTGTGTCTGTCTCAAAGGTGTACATAGGAGATTGACATGGGAAATCAGTTTTTTGCAATTTCCTGCTCGTCTAATTATATTAAGCAAACACGCATCAAATAAAAGTTTTAGAACATAAAATTTTGCATCTAAAACAATAAACAGAATTACTTTTACATGCTTTATAACGACAGAAATTAAATATGAAAATGTCGAAAAGTACATAAGAATATCGACAGCCATGGAATTGAACAAAAAATAAATAAATACTTGACGTTGTATCTTTCAGAACATAAGTTAACTTATTTGACGTTTCTGACAATTTGATTTGAACAAATATCATTTTCGCACTCCCGAGAACGATTCTAATCACTCATTTCAGGGACTAAAGTTCAAATTCAGTCCCAGAGGGATTAAATATGAAAAAATTCCTGGGGGACTAAAGTAAAAATAAACAAGATGTTTCCATAACATCATATAGTATCTGCACTACATTTTGAGCAGGCGTTGAGTTTAAATTTGAACAAAATTTTTGACATTTGTATTGTCAAATTGTAAGATTAATTTCTTTTACACTAATATGGTTCCATTTGATACGGGAGTGCGAAAAATAGCGTATAAACCACAGGACTAAAGTGCATTCAGTCCCTCAGATGATTATTTCCCTTACCTTCGGCTCGGGAAATAAACTTCACCCACAGGATTGAATATGCACGTTAGTCCCTGAGTATATAATATACTATTCCCCACTCCCGATATCGTAAATAGGCTATTAGGACATTGTTTGTAGGGATGTATGTTTACTTTGCTGTCAAAGTATCGGTTTCTATTAGCGACGGGATGTAAGAATTGTCCTTACTTCCCTACAGCTGAACTTACCTCCCTCTTTGTGAAATACCAACGGTTAGATATTTTAAACTTGTGTCAAATATTTGCTAATTCTTATAATTTATGATTTTGAATCTGATTTCTATCAAATTGTCCTCATTTCATAAATATGTCCATTAGGTACCATTGATTTGTCAAATGCGACAGATGACAGCGTTTCTTTTTACCTTCCGTCACCTTTAGGTAAGGAAGGTATTGTCTTTGGTCAAAAAATTTGGGAGTTTTTGATGAATAAGCACGTTTTAAGGTCCCTAGAATACGATTTTACTATTTTTACGATGATGTCTGTATGTGTATGTATGTATGTATGTATGTATGTATGTATGTATGTATCTATGTATGTATGTATGTGTGTGTATGTGTGTATGTGTGTGTGTGTGTGTGTGTGTGTGTGTGTGTGTGTGTGTGTGTGTGTGTGTGTGTGTGTGTGTGCGTGCGTGTGTGTGTCTGTGAGAAAATTTTCTGATGCGATAACTATCTAATACTACAATTCCAAAAATTATAATTCTTTCATATTCCTCTTCGTTACATCCATGTTAAGAGCTGATTAGATTTTGGTTATAATCGGTCAACCGGATGTTAAATATCATTTTTTTACATTTAATGTTATTATAAATATTAAAGAATATTTATTCTCTATCCGATTTGAATACATTTTATACTTCATATTAAATGGATATAGAGTTGAAAAATTATAAAGAAATTAAATATCATATGTTAGTCAGCTATGCTATAACTCTGTAAACAGCTGCTATATTAAGAAAATTCTGATTGAAAGGTGTCAGTGTCAAGTGCAATTGACAGTACGTTTGTTTTATAATTTTACTGGAAATATAGGATCTTTTGGTATTTGTATAAAATAAATACAACTGCCTTAAGGTAATAGACAAGAAATATAATGTTTTGCAAGGAACTTTCAACATGACATTTATACAAAATACATAGAACTGACGGAAGGTATTGTGCTGGCCACATCAGATTTTTTTTAATGCATCTATATTCGACGGTATTCTTTGAGATATCTGGCAGTGAAAATGAATAGGTAAAAAATAAATCATCGGGAGTGGAAAAAATGCAAAAAATTGATTTCCCATGTTAATCTCCATGTACACCTTTAACGCCCGGTTGCAGAAACGTTCATGAACGGATTGTTCGGTTAGCGGTTCATCAAAACGAACAAATGTAACGCGACTTTTTGACAGCAATGATTTACATATCATAAGAACAAGGAAACTGATTCGAATTTGTTCGTTTTGATGAACGCGGGCATTAGACAGACACACGGTATGTAGAGTACAATACTTATCTAATACATTAAGGTTATGAAGAGTATTGTTATTGATCGAACGAAAAGAAGAAAAGATTATAATCTCGAGAGATCCGAAGGATATAATTCGCGAAATCAATAAATTTTAATGTTTTTAGCTTGCTTCGGCATTTCATTAAATCAGTTTCATTTTATTTAATAATTATTTTTAAAAAATTATGAAGTAAAACGGCGGATAATAATTGATAAATATAGAAAAACAATTTTTCAGATCAATAATGATGATATGTTATTATTAAATATAAAATGTAGTTATTAATATTATTACAAAATTATAATAAATGTTAAAATAGACGCAATACGCGTATAAAAAAAATAAATGGTAAATAATGATTTGAAAGGGATATAAAAATTATTCATGAATTTATTATGGAAATAATTGAATATAAATAAATAATTATCGATAATAAAACCAATAAAAACATTATTAATATTTTATTACCCCTTTTATTGTTTTAATGTGCCAATTTATAGTCCATAAAAACAATAAACAATTACTTGACAGGATCTGAACGCATGTAAAAAAAATCTCGAAGCGTCCAGTAGGATTAGAGCAATTTAGAGTGCTAGTTGTCCTTTAATTGATGCGATTATGCACCATGCAATTGTAAGAAGTTTGCATCTGTGTGTTGCTCTCATGTTTACGGCCATTTTTATTATTATAGCCCACTAAATAGCCATTAAATCCGTGTTTTATTGATATTTTTGTGTACGGAGCGCCATAGTAGCTAGATAGGCTCAATTTGCCGCCGTCGGGCAGGAATATAGGACGGTACTATTATCTATTGACATTTGTACGTTCAAAACATAATTTAGATGTGTACATTATTTGATATTTGATGGAAAATGTGGTGAAAATGATGTAATAGTGATTTTATAGCAGGGAATATTTTGGCAATAAAATTTTTAGTAGGGTATTTAGAAATAGCAGCCAGGTACACAAACACAACTTAGGGTCAGCAAAGTTGAATTTACAGATAAATAGACAATAATAAAAATATAAATTTGTTATTATTTGACAGCTCATTTCGTTCCAGTTTTGATTATTTAACTGAGGATTGTAAGACTAGTCCTGCATTAAGAACATTGGCCCGTATTACTATGGCCCGTATTCTGAGCGCAGTTTTATAATAAAAGCGCTTTTATGGAGCGCGCTTTTACATTATATTCTTATGAGGAGTTTGCTCCATAAAAGCGCTTTTATTATAAAAGTGCGCTCGGAATACGGGCCTATATGTTTTGGTTAAAAGTGAACCACATAAAACTGAGATTGTGAGGGAGCCTACCTGTGATGGACATCCAAGGATATCGCGGGATGTCCGGCAGAGGTTGTCCGGCGGCTGCAGAAGGCTGCGAGCAGGAGGTGAGAGGGTCAACAACAGCAGACGCGGCCTGGTGGTAAAACTGCGCGGCAACAGCCATGGAAGCAGACGCGGCGCTCACAGAACTAGCCGCAGCAGAAACAGCCGACGCTGCGGCCCCATTATGCTGGTGATGCCCCAGGGTGTAGTTCACCATCGAATCAGCTGGTGGAACATTGGCCGCTAAGCCAGCGGTATACCGGCAGCTTTTGTCTGCGGCAGCGGCGTCTACGGCAGCCGCTGCTGCAAGTGCGGCGGAAGAAGCGGCGCTGGAGGAGAAGGCCCCTGGGACCATGGAGCCCGCGGAAGCCGCGGCCGCCCCGAAGGCAGCGGCCGCGACGGCTTGCTGCTGCTGGTGATGGTGGTGCGCGGCTGCCGACACGTAGGGGTACATCCTGGACGGCGGAGACGCGCTGCTCCCTGGCGAAGAGCTGCTGGAGGCCGGGCTGCTGGTCAGGCTGTAGTTGACGGCGACGTCCGACGCGCTCACGGACGGGAATAACTGCTGCTGCTGGAATTGCTGCTGGTACTTCGGGAGCATGCTATCGATGATGAATTTGGAACTCATTGCTCTTCGGCACTACACACTCGGTGCACTGTACCCTTGCGCGTCGTCATTATACTATTCGCACACTATAGTTAAAGTTAAGTATATAGTACGAGTATATTCACTACACTACGTTACGGCTTGTGTTCTCTATACTTGTTCGAATCCTTTATGACCCATGTATGTTCAGTCTATAGCCCTCTATGCCTTATCCATGGTACTAGCCCGGCCAACTAGCGCGGCGTAATGGCGCAGTCGGACGCACCCCACCCCCGGCGCGTGCCAGCCAATGGCAGGCCGGGTGCGGGGGAGGCCGCCCAATCACACGCCGCCGGCCCAGCGGCATGAATGAGAAGGAGACACGCGCCCAGCTCAGCACCGCATGCCGAACACCATACAAAGCGGCACGGAGACCGCGAGCAACATGTGCCACACACGCCAGATCCTGGTCCCGACACAACACAAACCGTTCACTATCATACAGCACAAACACATACCTATACACAACATTTGTACAATTGCTTTCATCGGCCCGTTTTCTTATTATACGCACCACAAATTTAATTATTTATACTGTATTTAATTTTTTGTTCCTGAATTTTCCTTAAATACTGCTACAATCCAGTTTTTAAAATCCAGCTAGAATAAGTTTTTGTGGTGTCTTTAATCATCAATAAAAAATTTAAAAATATATTGGAACTAAACAAAATTGTCCAAAGTATTCATAAATCATTTCCAGACCTAAATTATCCTCCAGGAAGTTTTGAAATTTGAGCTCAATAAAATATTACTTCGATAAACCAATTTCAATAGAGGGTTATGTTTTTGACGTCATATGCAAGAAAGAATGCGACGATGTAGAAGTTGAGATGGAAGATCAGATTACAAACAAACCATTGCCATTTTTAAAGTTCTGTCTTCGTTCACTTGTGTTTTGATATTTGGGTTTTACATATTTCATTGTCGGATGGCTGTGGAAACTTAAAGAATTTTACATTTGTCAAGACCATACACTCACTTCATGTTTGGCACCATCGTGCAACTGTCACCATGACAGCGATTTGTTTGTAAAATAGCAACAGAGTGCAAGTGTAGTTCAAAGAAAATATCAATAGATGGCAGCCTGAAAATATACCTCTGTATACCCTCCATTAGGTTAAGTTAGGTTCTGTTTATTTTATATTGTTCACAATATTTTCGCTCTATTTTGAAAGCGAAGCTTTCTTATTGTAAACAAACTTAAATTTTATCCAAGAAGCGATGAAATTTGTGCTCATCAATTCAACATACAAATGTATTTGACATAATTTTTAATTCCAGATAGGTTAGGTTCAGTTATGTTTATCTTCTATTGAGTATTGGTCACATTTTTCCAGACTTAGAAATCAATGGTTTAATGTAAACAAACCTAAATTGTCTCCATAAGTGACACATTTGTAATCAAGAATCCAACGTAAAATATCAATTTGGCTGTCAAAATTTTAATGTTAGCTCTGCATGTTTTGTCTTGTCCGATAATAATAATCTTCTGTCTATATTGTATTGGTATGTAAACAAACTTAAATTTTCTCAATGTGGCAGCCCAAATTTTAAGGTTATGTTTGCATGTTTTGTCTAATAATAACAACAACAACAACAATTTTCTGTTTGTTGTATGGTCACATTATCTTCTTTCTGCATTTGAAAGCGAAGAGGCGAAGCCTTCCGATGTAAACAAATCCTCGTATGAATTTCTCTCTCGTAGTGCCATCTCTGGTCCGCTGTGTGAATCTTCCTCCTCTCTCTCTTTCTCTCTCCTTGTCTACTATCTCCATCCTTGTCCGTAGTATGCGCTGTTCACACTGTTTTCCCTGATGGTTGTTATATGTTATCGACACGTAAAATTTTTAGTATTCTAAATAATCTCGACAACAAATAGGCTCTACGGCATTTCGACAACAGCGTCGGACCATCTACGGCCGTAAAATATCGTAGATTGACTGAATAAACTTCACACTTCTGCAGATGACGTGGTGTTGCTTGAGGATGAGGGAATCACTTACCTGAAGAACTTCTCTCATCTGAAACAATAAGGAATAGTGAGTTTTCGGTGTAAAAACGCTGGAATAAAAGAATGGTGCTCTATTCTATTCTGTTACCCTAATCAGAGATATTTTATTTACGACATCGTAAAGATAAAACCGTGTGAATAACTTAAATGTTCTCACGTTAATTTTTTGACGAGATATGAGTCTGTTTATGTTTGATAAAATGGAATCACTACGAAATTACCTACTACAGTTTACTATCATGTTAATAATGTTACAGTGAATTAAAATTTTATTGTATAATTCTTTTTATATAGTTTTCATGCTAGTATTCATTTTTATTCTTCATTTCCATTATTTTTATTCATGGTTCATACATAAACTACAACTATAAAATAATTTTGCACACAATGCTACAAATTTTATTTGAATTTCAAGCATTCCTGAATAATTTTTATTTTTTCTATTTTGTGTCTGTAACATAGCTATTACAGCACCCAAAAGAGTTCGTTAATAGCCCATTCGAGTGTTGTAATAGATACTATGAGTTTGAAATAGTATATTAAAGAACGTGTTTTATAAGACATGTATTTTTCGTACGCATCAAAATTTAGAAAACGAGCGTTAGCGAGTTTTCTAATTGACAAGTGCAAAAGAAAGTCTTATAAAATGAGTTCTTTATACTATTTTTTATATTTTGCGTCTTCTACAATTAACATTTATTTAATCAATTTGTGATTATATTTGTAACCATTTGTACATTTTCATGTAAATAATCTTCCCTAAATAAAAAAATATATAATTTGGACATTAGGTATATTATTAGAATGAATTTTCAATAAACTAAAAGAAACGTCATCTAGTACCAACCGTCTAAAACAAAAAATTGCGTATCGAAATGAAGGTCATTACGATACGCAATGAACGCAAAATATAAAAATATATCAAATGTTAAATCTTGATAAATAATAAACGAACACAAACGATTGTTAATAATTTTATTTTTATATAATTTTGAAATTAAATGTAAGAAGAAAATAGAAGAAATATAGTACGTAATGTAGTAAAAAGAAATTAAAAATATTGTAGATAGTTGATGTAATAAAAATAAGGCTAGAGACCATCTGACACCAACTTCCCTAAATTTTGAAACTATACTATTAAAAAAAAATCTGATGTGGCCAATAAATTATCTTCCGTCAGTCCTATGTATTTTATACAAATTCCATACAGACAGTTTCTTGCGAAAGGATCTATATTTCCAGTACATTACCTTCCCTCAGTTCTATATATTTTGTACAAATTCCATACAGAAAGTTTCTTAGAATTTGATTCTATATTTGCAGTAAAATGATAACACAAACATACAGTCAATCGCATTTAACATTGACATCTGTCTATCAGAATTTTTTAAATTATATAAGCAGTTTCCAATGTTATTGCATAACTGGCTCCTTTATGAAATTTAATTTCTTTATAATTTTTACTTCCCGCTACCCTTGGTAAGGGAGGTATAGGGATTGAGCTAAAAATCGCATATAGAGATTTTGGTAAATGACCACGTTTTAAGGTCTGTAGAATTCAATTTTAACATTTTCACGATGATGTCTGTGTGTATGGGTGTGTGTGTATATATGTGTGTGTGCATGTATGTGTGGATCTCCACTCTAACTCAAATATTATCATTCAGAAAATTTTGAAACCTTGTATTTCGAACTTTTTCTGTAATGGAAAGAGACCATTAGATTTTGGTGTAAATCGGATAATCGGATTTTACTAAAAGCTCAAAATAGTTTTTCTTCGAAAAATATCTTTAAATGTTATTTTTTTCGAGATTAATATTATTATAAAAATTAATGATTATTAAATTTTCAACAGATTTGCATTAATACTTTTTCTATATATTTTATGAATAAATTTATAAAATTATCGATAAATTTAATCCCGGAGCCTACGCTTTAAACAAGCAAAACTCCTTGGTTACACAGTTCATATCTCAAATTTATGTAACTGACAGATAACTGTCACTGTCAAAGAACTAATCATTTCAAATTAATAATAGTGTATTTAGATTAATAAAAATTAACGATTCCAAAAGGTTGAGCTAAATCTCATTTTTGGATTAGTGAAATCTATTTTATCCCGGTATATAAAATTTAATCTTCATTTTATTATCAAAAAAGATAGTTACTTAGATTAGATGAGACTATATTTTATGAAATAAACTGCCAAAATTAGAGTAAAATTCTCTAATCCAAAAATAAGGATTAGCTTAATCTTTTTTGTGACTCGGGCGGTACATGGCGGGAGGTATTGTGTTGGCCACACCAGATTTTTTATATTAATTTTCAAGTTTGATGTCAATTGGATTCGAACTCGAATCGTCAAGTCATAACTTCAACTGGTCTTCTCTTTTATAAAATTAATTATTCTTAAATCGCTACATATTTACCCCCCAATATCCATAACTTGCAAAAATCTTCTCTGTTATGTCTCCTACAACCTCCTAAAATCTTTTTAAGCCCCCAATCACCCAATTACGTATTCAGGCAGGGTGTGAGTGCGCGGAAGGGAAAAATGACAGTCGCTCGTCTGCTCCTTGGCGGAATCTGTGTGGCAAACGGCCCGCTACGATCCCGTAAAACTGTAAATGACCATTGAGCGGTTATTTTACTAAGTATGGAGTCATCGGAGCGACCATACACCCGACAGGCCCTTAGTGCGTGTCGCGGCCGTGGAATATGGAATGGCGCTCGTGTACACACCGCCAGGGGTGGACAAAGGGGGAGATATTTTCAAAAGGAAAAAATAAGGTTTATACTGTTTTGTCATATATAATATCATAAGTGGTAAATTTTTGCCGGAAAATTTTTCAGATTGTTACGAGAGCAGGTTGCCTAGCAATTTATTGAGTGACTGACAAAAATAATTACGAGTTGTCAAACGAGTAATTTTTGATCAATGTCACGAAATAAATTGGCAACAGGCTCGAGTAAAGCAATCGGAAAATTTTTCCAGATTAAAATTTAACCACGAATGATATTCAGATGACTATTTCCAATATAAAAATCAGGTAATCATTTATATAATTTTTTTCTTGACAAAAATCCGGTAATTTTTATTGTGAGGTATTATGTTTCAGTTTGCTTTTTTAACGTTTTAAATAGATTCCTGTCCGAATCGACTCGTTTTTAATAAAAACTGATAACACTGAAAATATACAGACTTTGACAGGTATGTAAACAATACGTTTCTAAAACGTCAAAAAATTTTCGCTTATCAAAACTTACTTGTAAAAATACGACATTTTATTGGTTTAAAGGGTGCGAAAAATTTTTGTGACGGTGTTTTGTCGAAACGAAACTTGGTAACTAGGTAGAATCCTGAATTTATATTGGCTTATAAATTTATGAGTGGAATAGTCAATATTATCTACATGTACCGGAGCAAAAATAAAGAATTATAAACGCATTTCTTATTTTCTTATATGATACCTATAGCACTTAAAAAGGCATCTAAAATGTTCTAATATAATTTAAACGAGCTGAATCTATTATACAGGGCGTTTTCTTTAAAACAACCAGCGCTTTGTTGGGCGAACTAATGACTTTAGAAAATAAATGTTATAATGATCAAGAATAAGAGGCTAATTTATTAATAATAACAAATCGAAAATTTGACCAGTGGTTCTCGAACGGCAGAACAAAATTATATTTTTTTAAATGGTATCCTATATAAATTTTTAGCTCATTAGATAGAGAATTTTTTCTGATATCAACGATATAAATATGGTATAGGGTTGTACATCAATTATTTCGAGAAAAATGGTATTAAAAATAATGTTATAATATTACAATAGGCTATGCAATACATAGGTATTAGGTTACGCTAGTAGTAAACCCATTTTTTCCCTCTCGCTAAGAGAGGTATTGAATTCATGCTAAAAATCGCATATCCAGATTTTAGTGAATAAGCACGTTTTAAGGTCCCTAGAATCTGATTATAACATTTTTACGATGATGTCCGTGTGTGGATGTTTGTGTGAATGTTAGATCCACGATTTCTCAAATACTATAAGACTTAAGACATTTTTAACTACGGATTCCTCAATCTAACAATATTGGGAAGAGATGATTAAGTTTTGGTAACAATTGGACAACCGAAAGTAGTAGTTACAAGAAAAAAATCTTCTGAATATTATCGAAAATTTATGTAAGTACTTATATTAAAGAACGTTGAATTCTTTATTCGATAAAAATTTATTATTATATCTTCTATAGATTTAGAGATAAAGAAATGCATATAAAATAATTTTATGTAAAAAATCTCAGATCAAACTACTTCAAGGCAAGAAATGTTTGTAATTGACACATAAATGTCACTGCCAAAAATATTTGTATGCCACTGTCAAAAATATTTGTACATAATTATGAAAATAAAAAAAGTCAACAACGCGAAAGAATATACGTAAAAAAGAATATAAAAGGAATTTGCGAAAAAATGACGAATATAAAGAAAAAGAAAAAAATATCTGGCAAGAGGTTATGTGCTGGCCACATCAGATTTTTTTTATAAAATTTCATCTGAACGTATAAGTAAAACTAAGACTGTCGGTGAAAAAATTCCTGTTAATAAGCGAGTTATAGTGTAGACCCCCGAAATTTGAAAATATAGATGTGACGTCACGCATATAAGTTTTTATATCAAACTGTTTTTTTCATAGACCTAAATGTTCTTGAAATATATGCTATTTCTAAATTATATTTATAAAAAAAAAATGAGTACTATTATACTGTATAAGTCTACATGATTTATAATTGGAAATCTATTTAAATTATTAAGTTTAATGCAAAACATTTATGTTCAAATAAAAACTGTTTGAGAATTGCAGAACTGGACTGATAGCCTCGCCTACGCTATTTGAATTTCTCTACTTTCATTGGTAGTAGGCTCCTCCCCTAACTTAGTATTCGTTATATATTTATAGGCCGTCTTTGAGCCGCCAATCAAAATAATATATATGGAATTCATATGAGTGACGAGCTGCTATAACAAAAACCCCCTTATTTCAAAAGTATTTCAATTAGATCGTTTTATTTCTTTATTAATATTCATTATTAAGCATATACTTTCAATATTTTTTTCTAATTTCTTTTAATTCAGTTGCGCTGTAGTCCCCTATTAATCCCGAATTTTGAGTTCTTGCTTCAACAATGAATATTCCCAACAATCGTGTTCAATTTTTAAAATTTTGTTTATGCCAAAAAGAATGTGAATACATTTGACAGGCGCCATGACAAATGCGCTTACAGCGCCGCCAATAGAGTCTGCAAGCTCCAAAGAATTCAACAAAAAAAAATATAAATTAAAAATGCAATTGGATAAACACTTATAGTCCAAGATCCCAGGGCCCCCAGACGTAACTTATTTTCTCAAAGATGAAATGTGTGGAATAGAGTAGTATTCCTATGTACATTGAACGTACGCATACCTGCTAAGTTGAGTAGACGGCCAATTTACAGGTACCAGGTGGGAAAGGTAAGCAAAAATTGGACTTACTTCACTTAAATTCTGAAAGCTGATTTTTATGTATGGCTTATAGAATATTACTACAAAATAATATTCAACACTCCCAGACACTTCCGGTCGGCCTTAACTTCC